>JANBPO010001714.1:17007027-18207027 GCA_024336825.1 Amorphophallus titanum | reverse complement strand
GGATGCTGTAGAGGCGACAGCCGTCGGAGGTCGTCGAATGTAATCTGGCAATTGAAACGTGAGCTGGAAGCTGTTGGCAAGTGCCCTCCCATGCCTCTCCTGCAAGGAAAGGAAAAGGGCACCAGGGCTTCAGGGCTGGCACAGGCTTCTCTTCAGCAAAAAGTAGGATGGCGGGAGATGTCCCACCAGGCGTGCCATACTTTTTGTTCATGCGCGCCGGGGTCGCGGCGTCCGGGGCCCTGGGGTGGGGAATGGCCTCGGGACCGACCACCCTGCGACGTAGGGGTGTGTTCGGTGATCGGACTGAGGGGTGAGATAACAAGATAGGGGAGATGCCAGATTCTGGCGTACCTCAGGTATCCCCTCCTATGGCCGTATCCTCCTCTTGGCAGTATCGGGCACTCACCTTATACGAAAAGTAGAGGGAGGATCTAGTGGGACGAGAGGTTTCTGGGATCTGGGGAAATATGGCTAGGGTGCGGGCGTGCTAGTCGATTTCTCGATGATCTCCTATGGAACCAAGCTATGATTGGGAGGCGCCGCCAGGACACGGCACATGGGCTCGGGAAACGGGCGACACGTGGAGAGAAGAGTGGTTCCATAGGTGTGAGTGCGTAGGCGATTATGGAGAATCATGTATTGGACGTCTTTCCCCACCGACCGTAAGTAGTCGGTGTTTATTTACATCGGATTGAATCCGAACACCTTTGTTCTATGATGAAGACAAGTCTATATATATTTGAAGCCGTGGGTGGAGGGTTGGGAGCGTTCTGCAGCCATGGGCTCGCGTTCGACTAGGAGGCATTTACTAGGGGAAGGGGTGCTGGACACGCACCGAGTGGTGCGAGGGAAACTGGGACCCAAATGTGGGTGCAAAAACATTTATTCTAGTGGTAACATAATTTAAGAGAGCCACATGGCTTTTACAAGTGGGCCATAGTGATCGAGGTACAACTCGCACAAGCCGCGGGACAGTTCCAACAAGGAGGTCAATCCCCGGGTCAATGCGTGATAAAGCACACAACCACATGTTTTACAGGGGCTCTCCTCGAGGCCAGGGACCAGGCCCAGTTTGCTGAGGGATGACTAGACTAGGTGACCGGAGAAGATACTGGCCAGTGATTGGGCGAGGGCCAGGTGTGGCTCGAGTAGAGAAGATGGGCACGATCTCATGGCAGCGGGAGATATAACGCCATGGCGTACGTGTGATCGCCGTAGATCAGTACACGCCGGCAATCCCAACGGTGAGGGTGTATTTGTCATCATCATAATGTCTTATGTGTAGCGGGAATGGACTTGTGTGACATGGTGAAACGCTATATGAGGGGAGTACGAGTGACATACCCTTGGCATGTGTAAGCCGATTTACAAGCCAACCGCATACACAAATCTCCTTGCTCACTGCATCTATTGCTGATGGCATTGTTTGTTGGGTTGTCTTGTGTTCACCTGTTGCATGCCCCACCCCTTGAGCTTCTAAGGGGCTTTTTTAGGGGAAGTTAAAGGGTCATGGAAGGGGTTGAGCTAGACCAGGTTAAGGGTTGGATTTGATCCACGCCATGCTTAAACCCTTCATCCAGTAGGTATATCAAAAGGCGCGGTTGGAAGGATAGGTTGTTGGCTGCAGATATTGAGACGAATGAAGATCCAAAGGGGGGTTAATGGGTCTTCTAAAAATTTTAGTCCAATTTTAGAGAAAATGAAATTACAATGGCTGGTTCTATAGACAATGGCACGAACAGCTGAGATGCACACCCTGATTAACTACTAGGAAGCATAGAAATGAAGGAGCTCTAGGTGAACAGTAGCAATCACACTCAAACGAACAACCAATCACACAACACAGGATATTAGGTGGTTCGGTCCACCAGACCTACATCCACCCCACACTCAAACCAGAGTGTGGCTTACTGCGGTGCCTCACAGCTTGCATTTGCTGATCCACAGCTTCTGGGACGAATCCCTACAACCCGTTGAGCTTTACAGCTTGCTGTCCAGAGGAATCCTCCTCTACAACTGCTGCGGATTATAGCTTAACCTATCCAGAGGAATTCACCTCTACCAGCTGAGGATTACAGGTTAACCTGTCTAGAGGAATCCACCTCTGCAACCGCTAACTTACAGCTTGAATAGAAATCAGAAATGGGAAAAACAAAGATGATGAAAATACAGCTACGGAAAGCTGGAAATGAAGCACAATAAAATATAGATCGCTCAGGAGCAATGTAGCTTGGATCTTATCCAGAGGCTACCAATCTTCCTTCTCCTTCTTCCTCTTCTACATTCTGCAACTCTCTCTTTCACACTAACTCCACCTCTTCTCACGAGCTCTATGGCTCTCTCTGATCTGCTCTCTTAATTCTTTACGATCGACCATCAGTCATCACTCTTTGCTAATCCTCGTGTATTTATAGACAGCAGATAGATGGGCATGTGGAAGCATCGATTCCCGCCCAACTTTTCATCCAGATCTTATCGCCACTGGACACGTGTCAGCCTCTGAGTTTATAGCCTTTCCACGTGTCACAAGCAGCAGCATGCATTCTCCATCGGATCACATGCTCTGGATCTCATTAAGAAAACTCCCTGTCCACGGGTCGAACACTTAGGCGGCATAAGACAGTTAGTCAAATATCAAACTTGCACAGACTTAATAGAGCACATGAACAAATGTGCACGGACCTCACATTATATGAAACTAGAATGTGCACGGGCATTGTTCTGCCTAATGCAAGAATGCACAGACGTTGTTCTAGCACGGGACAAGAATGCACAGACCTTTGTGTCGCGGAAAGGAAAAACATGCACGGACCTTATGAGATGCTAAAAGGAAAGCATGCAAGGACCTTATAATGCTCTGGAGGGAAACATGCATGGACTTGAGTTACTCGCACAGCAAATATGCACAGACTTAAAAGAGTGTGTTAAAGTGTGCATATACAGGACTTATAAGACTTTGCACGGACTTGAGTATTGCACGAACCTTGGTTCTGTGCAAAGGTAAAAGATGCATGGACTTGAAATTACAAGGAGCAAAACATGCAAGGACTTGCTTCAAACCTAATGCAGGTATGCACAGATGCAAAAGATGCACGAGCTTATGAGGTGTTCTGTGAAAACTTGCACGGTCTTATGTTTTCAACAGAACTAAAATATGCACGGACTTATGTTTTCAACATGACCAACACATGCACGGACTTATGTTTTCAACAAAACTAAAACATGTACAGACTCATCTTTTCAACAACACTAAAATGTACACGGACTTATGTGATCAACATGAAAACTTGCACAGACTTATTACTTAAATATACAGAGTTTGCACGGACTCTAAGTCAGTCACATGTTCCGTGAAAATTCTCACGGACTCTAATTCAAGCACATGTTCCGTGAAAATTTGCACGGACTTAATGTTTTCTGGCCTTAACACGAGATATGCTCGGACATTGAAATGTGCACGGAGTTAAACAACGAGTACACAAATATGAAATGTATATTAACCAGAAAATGCACTGAGTTATATTTCATGAAGACATTTTCCAAAGACATCTTTCAGATTAAACACAGGGAAAGCAGTCTATCTTAGATTACGTAGGTTTAAATTGTTGCTCTTGCTAAAATTAAATGTATTTGGGAGTTGTATTATGCCTCGTAAAGCTTAATGATGTTGTAAAACTTTATTTTGATGAAATAATAGAATCTTTTTGTCGTTATCTCCTTATGATTGGATCCCAATTATACATGCTCTAATCTACACGAATGTTTACGACTCGTCGCGCCTCGATATTCCGCGTCGAGACGTGACAGAACTGTTCAAGAAGGGAGAACCAAAAGAGGGAGCATGCAAAGGAAGGAGAAGAAGTAGCTTGAAGTTGAGAGAGTGCTCAGAGAATGCTTGGAAAGGATAGGGAGTACTTAGAGAGATAGGAAAAGAAGAATTGTAAAGAGGTCTCTCTCTCTCTGCTTTCTTGTTGGAGTCTCCTGCGAAGGTGAGCGCGTAGGAAATTCTCCCCCCTCTTTTGGATGTGGAGAAATCTCTCAATATGCTTGTGCGTCTGCGTATGTCTGCCCCCTCTCTAGGTCCGACTGGGGCCCCATTTATACCAGGAGCTGAGATGTGCCTAATTTAGCAATGGTGTCATTCATGGGGTGGTGTCTTGTTTGATCGTAGGGATCTCCCATCACCCTTTGGCCCATTTCTAGTGGGAAAATCTCGAGGCGGGCATCTCGATGATGTGGGTGCGGCCCTTGTGGCAAGACCCATGACACTAGCCCCAACGATCACCCGTTGGCGAGCTTTGCGGTGTTCAGGATGCACGCTCGCGAAGATTCCGCTCGAGGATTGGAGAAGCCTTTGTAGGCCTTGGTTGGGCCGTGCTTACAGGGCCATGACTAGGCGGGGTACACCACCATAGGCCTGGTGTTATCGGGCCGCACTGGGTCAGACATTATCGGGTTGCGTTAGGCCCGATGAATTTTGACTTCCTCAATACACTATATATTTTTTGGCACATCTATTCACCCCCTATTTAGGGTGTGCTCGATTACTAACAAGAGCATTAAATGCTCTAAATAGGTGTCCTGACTTCAAAATCTACTTTTTAAAGTGTAGAGAGAGCTAGGCACATAGAGGTAGCTTTTATCTCACCACCAAAAGCCGCTCTTAGGTTGCTTCTGCAAAAGGCGAGTGGATTCCAAGTATTAAAGTGGGGTCCACACATTTCAAAAATCACCATAAGAGAACCCTCTCGTGGATCATGCGGCTTTGCCATAGTGGTCACCCTCTCCCTTTAGCGTGGGCTCGATATCGCCTAGGGGTGCCCTCATCTGCATAGGAGTGCGCATGTAGGCGCCTCTCGGAGATGTTAGGAGGTTATTTCGGGTGCCCCTCCTTAGTTTTGACCCCCCCTCATGCTTGTCTCCTCTCCGGTTTCCCCAAGTCTTTGGCCATTGTGCCACTTGACCAAAAGAAGAGAAAAGAACCCTCTTGTGATAAGCAAAAAATGCATTTATGATTTAAGTTTGGTATCTCTTTTTGGCATATGATGTGCGACGCCCCTTCAATGTAGGTGAGTTGGGATTATGCGACACCTGTTGTGCGACTGTGCCACAACGGTCATAGCTCTCCCCAAATGGGGAGAGCACCAAAGTTCAATCCCTACGTGAGAGTGGAGAGACGTCTAGGATGTAGGGATGTCTCAATCAAGATTTGCCGACTAGGTGATCCGTATCGGATCGGATCTTTCCTGATCTGATACGGTACACCTGAGTCGCAACTGGCTTGGCCCGACTCGACGTGCATCATCTCCTCCCTCTCTCTCTCCCTCTCCCTCTCTCTCTCTCACTGTGACTCAGTTCGACTCAGTCGATCCTAGGGCTGACCAGCACCGTATCAGATTTTTCCAAATACGGTATGACACGCCCGAGTCAGACCGAGTCGGCGAACCATGATCTCAATAGGGGTCACCTTTTTTTTCACACGAGTACATTTACATCACCGCTCTATGTGCACCTCGTAAGCTAGATTTCTCTCTCCCCCTCTCTCCTCGCCTTCCCTATCCTCTAATCCGTATCCCCAATCCCGCTCCCCCGGGGCATACCCCCGAAAGGAAATAGACGTGGCACTGCTAAGGAAGTAGCTAAAAGCCTAATTACAAGCATCTGAAAGTGACAAGCCCCAGCCGATCTGCCACCAAAGGACCAAAACAAGTCTTCGGAAGCTGAGCAGAAGAGAGGTATGTGTCATTGCATTGGGTACAGCAGGCGTATGAAGCTAGGGCATTGGCCACTTGGTTCCCCTCCTGATAAACATGTGAGACAAGAGTAGCAGAAGCATGAACAAATAGGTGAATCTCTCGCCACCATCTAAGGCAAGTCCAAGTTGGAGCATGCCCCGTCAGCAAGGATGAAACCAGGCTGGCCGAGTCAGAGTGGATTTCATCAATCTGGAATCCATGCTGAAGAGCGAGTCGGATGCCATCACACATAGCACGTGTTTTAGCAACAATGCTAGACCCAATGCCATAGTAGTACGAAAACGCTATAAGAAGATGACCCCTACTATCCCTGATGCAACCACCACCTCCACAATGGCCAGGATTTCCCTTACTAGCACCATCAACATTGAGCAACAACCCATGAATGGGGGGAATCCATCTGACCATCTTGCTGGCAATCGTGGGTGATCTATGGGTCCAGCCGAAATCGAAAATAAGCTGAAGCTGCTGATCCATGGAGCGCTACTTGAAAGTTGTCTTCTCAAGAGCCGTGCTAATGCTGCAATGGATACGGCGAACGACACCATGAATGGAAGTACGTTGGCCTTCAAAACGTGCCTTACATCGCACCTTCCAGACTTCCCACACAATGAGCATGGAGGCATATATGACGATGAACCCGTGTGGGGTTTATGGGTTATGAATGCGCACAATGGCCCAGAGTCACTGCGTGATGTGAGAGTAGGTCCCAAGGCCATTGTCCAATATAGGAGAAATCTAGTTCCAGAGAGAAATCACAAGGTCCCCATGCATAAACAAATGATCCATATCTTCAGCAGCGGGTAGGCGACAACAATTATAGGAAGATGCCATCTGAATACCCCAGTCAGTAATTCTAGAATCAACAGGAACTGCTCTATGTATAATTCTCCAAGTGAACAAAGAGATGCATCGTTGGAAGAAGCGGTGCCAGATAGCCTTCAGAGGTCTCCTTTGAATGCTAGAAGGTCGAAGCTGATTATAAGCAGACTCCATAATAAAGAAACCAGAATTAGAGGCCGACCAAATGCAGATGTCATCAATGTGAGAGAGTTGAATCCCATCCAAGTTAATGGTGTCCGGCATCAAAGACCTGATAGGGTGTGAAGTGTTAGAGATAACCTCTCTAACAGTAGGAGAAGGACCTTGATAAGAATATGGAATATATTGCCGCAAGGGATGATTGCCAATCCAAATGTCATCCAGGAAGTCAATCTGGGTCCCATCCCCTACAATCCACCTAGTATTCCTCGCAACCACCTCAAGAGCAGCTTGAAACGTGCTCCTTGGAATGCCGTGCAAGCAACGGGTCTGGTGATTAGAACCAAGCACAGATAGGTAATGCCTGGCATAATCAGCCCACAGGGAGCAACCACGCTGGATAGACCACGCAACCTTTATAGATAAGGATAATTGGACGTGCCAAATGCTGCACACTCCTAGGCCCCCTTCAAGGAGGGGCCTCTGAATAACATGCTATGGAACCCAGTGCCTACGTTGCTTGCCTTCTGAACTACCCCAGAGAAAGCCCGCACAGAGGTGCTCAATGTAATTGATGGTGAACTTAGGAATAGAAGCAACAGCCGCTAGGTAAATCAAAATTGAGCAAAGCATAGAGTTAATAAGAGTGACCCTTCCAGCTTGAGATAACAGCCTTAAACACTAGGAACCAATGCGAGCATAGACCTTCTCAATAAGAGGTTTATAATAAGCTACCAGGGATTTGCCTTGCCTGAGAGGAACTCCAAGGTAAGTAATTGCGCCAATCTGTTGTCGAAAACTAGTAATTCGAGAGATGGAACATGCCACTCTAGGAGGTGCATTCTTGGAGATGAGGAAACTACTCTTCGTGACAAATTCTTTGGGCAACAAGTAGTGCCTCCAATGTCGGAGGGATTGGACCACGGCATAGAACTCTTTGTCATAAGTCGAGTACCGTGTCCTAGCATCACAAAGCTTCTCACTAAAGAAGGCCACTAGGTGACCCTCTTGGCTAAGGATTACCAACTTCTCTTGCTCCTCAACAGGGCCACCGAACAGATCCTGCGGCACCATCAGGATCCTCTCTGACCATCCGGCCAAATCTAACTCCTCGAGAGGAGGAAGAACGACGAGGTCACCCGCACGAACCTCGAGCTCCACAACTACAATAATCAAGGCACGACGCCTCACGTTCCATGCCAAAAAAGAACCTCGACACATGCCACACTTCGGGGGATTCTTTCGTCAAGAAGACCATGATTCTCTATTACAACCATCCAACTACACAGCCAACACCGCGGCTCTATCTTGTCGACTGCTCAACCAGAACCAACGTCCAGTGCCCACGCATGCCAAGTCCTCTCACACAGCTCTCTTCGAGGCAAGGGAACACCACAATTCAGACTGTGGCACCATCAGATGCACCATGCTCCAAACTTCCTAGAGTCTTGTCATAGACAAGCACTCCAACCAAAATCATCACATCGCTTAACCAATCTCGGGTACCATGCCCGTCGGACCATCGGTGTACTAAACCACATAACATCAGGGCACTTGACAAATCTAGCAACTCCTCGACTACTCCGCACGGTCTCCACACAGGATCCATCACCAACATTAACAACTCTCAATCCTTGGATCCACCCCTGAAACAACCATACCGATCAAGGTCGGTCAATGCACAACCTCAACTCCAAGCGTCGCATGCTTGCACCATACAACTGGCCCTCAACGGCCACGACCAGCCTCCAATACTAAACGCTAAGTGACTCCACCCTGAGCCACATGACACACTTCACAAGATAAACCTAGCGCAGTGCTCAATCTCATCCGATTCTCACCACTGAGCTCCCTGATCTCAACTCTACCAGCGCCACTCAGCACGATACAATAGGTAATGCACGACAACCAAGGCCATTCGCATGGCCAATATGGATCCTCATCCAAGAGCAACTCTCCATAACCGACGCCAGAACCTCCAGGACGGACGCTCACCATGGAAATGCACATCATACACCGCTACGAATCCGATCCTAGAGTCTATGGGTTACGAACCTACCATGCTTCTGTTGCGCACTCTGATCCAAAGACACCACCTAGACGGAGGGAAACTGGCATCCGCCATGATTCGGCCTCCATCCAACTAACCAAATCCAGAAATGGAAATGGGGGAACCCACACTTCTCAGTTCTGGAATACAAACTCCCTTCCTTACCTGGTAATCCACCTACACGTGCAGGTCGGAACATCAGGGCACTATGAGCAAGCTCAACACAAGCCCTAAACATGACATATCATCTCGACTGGTGGCTCAACATGCCCAATCTTACATAGCCTCAACAGCATTTGCGCACCAAGACATGAGGAGGGATGATCGCACAACCCTCACAGGCAGCTCCACTGCCACGCACAAAATGCTTCCAGGGACTTTCGAACACACAACGGGGAAAACACAAGCGCCAAAAACACAATTATATCAGGAAAATAATGAAATAAAATGCAGACATGGCACACAATAATAAAAAATTCACGTGAACCTCCAAGGAGATGAGCACGATAACAACGCCTGGTCAGGTGCCTCGTGCACGCCGGGATCCATGACTCGCCAGGCTAGAGGAACGTTGCAGAGATGGGTGAGATTGGGGCGGCCGCCATAGATATTCACAAGCAATATGACCAATCTGACCACACTTGAAGCACTCTAGCTCAGCCTCATCCACTGTGCATGGCCCACCCTCATGAAACCCGCCACATCTTGTGTTGTGTCCCTGTGATTTTGATGATAGCAACATTATAAGTCACCACATGAGTCTTCTTTGCATGTTTGACTGATTGCATCTGATATTCTGAAGATGTTCATTTTGATAATGCCTTGATGTGTTTTGATGGCTTCTCTTGATAGCAGGAAGAAGAAGCAAAGCTTCATCCAGCTTGCAGGGAGAAAAATTTTAGTAGAGAGGAAGAATCAGGGAGAGAAGCAACGTTAGTAGCATAATACTAACACGTTGGGGGGTATTTATAGGGGTTTGGGAACCCAATGGGTTTGCAGTTCGATCGGGATTAGTAGTTCCTGTGGAAGAATCCCATTAGTAGTTAAATTACCCACGTATTAATCCTACTAAATTTCATCCTTCCGAAACGGTAACTTCTTCCCAGTTCAAGCAAGATACTGCAACAGGCTTTCTATTTTCCATCGATAAGAAATAGCGCCTTAGATAAGGGCGCAGCTTAGGAGAATGACACCTCATGCAAGAGGAGTCCTTCATGTAATTGGCGCCCAAGAGAGGGGCGCGATTTCAAGAAATGGCACCTCTCTAAGTGGTCTTCAATTCATGAAATGGTGCCTTAAGTGGTGGTGCTATTTATTTTTGGTCTTTTTGTTAGATGGTTTAAGTATATATGTTGGGTCATTGGTTTTAATTTTTATTCCTTCAATTATCAGGGTTGCTACACCCTCCCCCACTTAAAAGAAATCGGTCCCCAAATTCAATTGCATATAAACATGGAGAGTGTAGAGTACATACTACTTAGAATAAGTCTGGGAATCGTTTCTTCATAGACTCCTCGGTCTCCCATGTGGCTTCGTGTTCTGAGCATTTACTTCATTGTACCTTGACCATGGGAATGGTGTTGTTCCTTAGTGTACGAACCTCGCGATCAAGGATCTTCATGGGCTTTTGCTCATACGTGAGATTCTTTTGAATCACCAGGTCCCCATGATCGATGATATGTGACGGATCGTGCACATACTTCTTCAACATGGATATATGGAATACATTATGAACTTCAGACAATTGAGGAGGTAGAGCGACGCAATAAGCCACTTTGCCAACTCTTTTTAATATGTCAAAAGGTCTGATAAACCTTGGTGTAACCTTGCCCTTAACACCAAATCTCCTTATTCCACGTCCAGGTGATATCTTGAGAAATATGTAATCTCTGACTTGGAATTCAAGATCTCTTCTTCTGGTATCAGCATAAGCCTTTTGTCTAGATTGAGCTACTTGAAGTCTTTCTCGAATGAGCTGAATCTTGTCGTGGTATCCCTTACCATGTCTGGGCCTAATAGTTGTTTCTCACCAACTTCATCCTAGCATAAGGGTGATTGGCAACTCCTTCCATGCAAAGCTTCGAACGGTGCCATCTGTATACTTGCCTGGTAACTATTGTTGTATGCAAACTCGACCAAAGGTAAGTGATCACGCCAACTTTTACCAAAATCAATAATACAAGCTCTGAGCATATCTTCTACCACCTGATTGGTTCTTTCAATCTGACCATCCATTTGAGGATGAAAAGTAGTACTAAAGTTCAGTCTTGTCCCCAACGAATGTTATAGACCCTTCCAAAAATGAGAAGTAAAGCGCGGGTCTCGGTCAGACACGATCGAAAAAGGAACTCCATGTAATTGGACTATCTCTTTAATGTACAAAGTAGCAAGAACATCAACTGACCATCGGCTCTTAATTGGCAAGAAGTGTGCCGACTTGGTCAAGCGGTCAATGATAACCCATATTCCATCATGTCCTCCTTTAGATTTAGACAGACCCATAATAAAGTCCATACCGATATCCTCCCACTTCCACTTAGGAATATCAAGAGGATGTAGCTTACCGGCAGGCTTTTGGTGTTTTGTCTTGACTTGTTGGCAAGTGAGATAGCGAGACACAAAGTCTGCTACTTCTCTTTTCATGTTTGGCCACCAAAAGGTTCTTTTCAAATCTTGGTACATTTTAGTAGATCCTAGATGAATAGTGTACCTTGATTTGTGGGCTTTATCTAAGATCTTCTTCTTCAGCTCTAGACTGAATAACAACCTTCCATCTATTGCTAGTTTGAAATCAGATTGCTCTTCTATTTTGCCCTTGATTTCCACTAATGTTGGGTCATTGTCTTGGAGTCCTTAAAATATAATAATGATAAAAATATAATAATAATAATAATAAAATGCATAAAAAGGGGGGAAGGTAAATAGGTATACAAATAAATAAATAAACACTATAACTCGTGCAAATGAGCCAATAAAAGAAGGGGGAAAATCTACGTGAATAAACGAAAGAAAATCACAAAATCACCCTAAACGCATAAACAGGAAAGGGAAATGGACAGCAAAGAAATATAATCAGGGACTCCACTAATCATAATGATAAGATTCTACATTGCAGCCTCGTCTCCCCCGTGACCCGGTGTTGAAGGAACAATAATGCCTCCTCTGTAAGCTGGGCTTGAGTCTCGGGAACTAGCCCGAAATGGCCACGACCTTACCATGGGCCGACATTCTGATTAAACCGGACCCGTTTGCTGGACTGGACTTTTCTCGGGTCGTCATTGAAATTGGCGTGCACTCAGTGGATATTTGAATAGATTTCTCTCAGCTTTCACCGCATTCTCGCGACGAACTCCCATCCGAATATGAAAGGGTCTATGAATGACTGATATGCCTGGTTGCCCGTGTCTCGGCACAGGCTCGTGTGTGATTTATTCCTGCTTCTTTCCTTCATAGTCAGCATTATTTTTTTTGGCCGCAGGGCCCCTAATTTTGGCAATTAATCAAGGGTGTTCCCTCGTATGGGGGATGTAAATGACGTTGTAACCTTTATGGCATGACAGTATTTGGTCCCGACCCAAACCACACAATCACCTGACGAAGTCAGATCGAGCACACCATGGGTTTCTGTGAAACTTGAATAAATTGTCACCTCGGTGACTGACACGCTCTCGCACTAAATAGATAAATAAACAAACCAACAAACGAACGGAATATCCGAACGAATCTTTAGTGCGTCTACAGGAGGCTGGAATACCATTCAAAAGTGAGCCGTATTAGCGAGGACCCAAAAAATATCAGTAGATATGACTTATCGGTGGCCAGATCACCCATGACGGTCATATAGTAGGCGACATGCTCCTTTTGGGATCCCTTCTCGTTGAATTTATCAAATTTTGGCGGCTTACTGATTCCAGGAGGGAGTCACTTCGCAGCATGATACGGTAGATATGGCACCCCATAGGCATCGAATGCGACGTAGTCACCTTCACTTCGTTCAGCAAGCTTCAGCTCAATCATTCTCTCCACCATCATCTTATTCATGACGGTTGGATCAACTGGTTCTGGGTAGAAATGCAACGGCTGCATATAAGGGGTGACCAAGGTGGTCACCTATAGAGGAGGATGCAACAGTGGAGGTGCCTGGTGCACTTGGGGCAGCACCGATGGCATCGGCGGCTGTCATGGGTGCTGTTGAGTTGTCGCCAAGCTTGGTTCTACCGGTTGGGGCAGGGTATAAAGTGGTGGGAAGTCGCTCTAGTTGATGACTCCCCGTGATGATTTGGCCTGCATCTCAGGCTGCTTCAAAGCTGAGGTTTGCTCCGTCTTCTCCATGAGTTGCCTCTTCAAGAGTTCTATCTCCTGTCAGTACTTCTGAAGTAACATCAGTACCGATGGGTCTATAGTTGAAGTGCTGGGGATGGCTTCTGTTGCTTCCCCTAATGCACCTTCAGGTAGGATGTCAAGCAGCACATCCTCTTCTTCTGCCGTCACCACATTGGCAGTTAGAATAATAGTTTCATCATATTGGTGCACCAGGGTATGCTCTCCTCTAGCTGCTGCTACCTTTTCCCGTGCGGCTTCCATCCTTCGAGTGTTCGGCCCTGGCCTTTCGGCCAATCGAGCCAACTCCTAAGGCTCCTCAGGCAACCTTCCATATCGGTTGGACACCTCAGCCATATTGCAAAAAAAAATTGACATATTTTTCCTTTGCCTGTGAACCCTCTTCTTTTCACGCTCTAGGAAGGTGAGCCTCTCGAACACAAAGATTCATTTTCTTTCCTCCTGGTGGAGAATAGCTTCATCAGCTCCGACATCGAAGGCATCTTCGTATCCATTGTTGTCGACCGATGACGTCATTCTTCTTTCTTCTTCTACTGGGAGTGCTGGTTCCATGGGTGGGTAGCAAGGAATCGAGACATCTAGAAGTGGACCCTCCCTTAACCAGCTAGCTAAAGGCTCTCCAAAGACAAGTTTGCCCTCGGGAGGCAAGAATGGCTCTAGATGAGGGTCGAAGGGCGAAGCATCTCCCTCGGGTGGGAGAAGGGAATCCTCTATGAATTGGGTGGGACCTTGGCTCACCATCGAGGGTACTGGGCTGAGAGTGTCAGCCCTGACCTCCGTAGGTTCTTGCACTACTTCATCCTGGCTCAGGGGTGGCCTAGGGGAAGTCGGCGATCCAATAGGAGTGCGCATCCTTTCTAGTCTCTCCCTAAAAGTTTGTAGGAGTTTGGTGAGGGTGGGATCCCTCAGGATTGGGACATTCGGGGAGACCTGTTCATAGTCATGAGGCTTAGTCTTGCACCAAGACTCATACATGGGTGAAACCTTTCGCCTCCGTCTATGATCTTCTCGGTTGGAGGTGACAGGGTGGGGTAGGTAGGTCCTTCTAAGCTCATCTTTCATGTCGTACCAGGTCTCGATAGGCCTTTGCTGCCTATTGTCTCTCAAGCTCTCAATGCATCTCCACTTATCCTAGGCTTCGTACAAAAGTCTCTCCTTGGCAAAAGAGACCTGCATGGCCTCAGACATGGAGTAACACCCAAAATACCTATGCATGGCAGTTTCCCAAGTTATGTAGTCACTCGGGACCTTGGAACCGTCAAAGGTAGGGGCTTCGAGCCTAAGGAACGCGAGAGGGTGGTTCCCAAGCCCATGGGTGTATCTCTCCTCCCTACTATGTAGATAGTCATATCACCCGGGTGACTTGATAGCCATGTAAAGTTTTAGAGTGGGACCTATGGGGTGGACATGCAAGATGACTAAGGGACGGGATTAGACATGACTCTTTGATGCGACAATGTAAATGGTAGAATGATGACTCAAATGCACCCTAGATAAACCTAAGGGCTCAAATGCACCCTAGAAAACATAAAGCTCTGATGCCAAAATTGATGCAGGACGCTAGCGAACTAGGACTCTACGTGACTACGAGACTAAGGGACAACTATGACCAGCAACAACGCATTTTATCGAACGGCGTAGTCTCGACACCTAGGATTCCCAAGATGGAAAGTATGCCAATTAACAAGGAACTCAAGCTCACAGGCATCTCCAAGAGAGGGAAGCACGTCGATCCACACAGTTGAGAAATCGACAGAGTGTAGGGTAGACAACTCCACACTCGTGACTCGGATGAGTCACGGGACGGTCTCGCTCTCTCACTGTGGCAGTAATATAAAAGTATACGAGCTAGGAACCTAATGATCTCACGATCAGCTGCATCCATAGACTATACTAAATAAGCAAGCTATCACCAAGAAGGGAACAGACGTATACCTCCACGCTCGGGGCGTGGGGAAGATTCCTGGCCAAGTCACACTATCACCCGGTACAAAAGCTAAATGAATACAAATCCAAAAGTGCCCACTCATCGCAGGGAGGTAAAAGGCACACAGCGAATCCGGGGATGTGTGACGTGGGTTGACGGGTTACGAGTCGGTGAAGCTCGTCACCCACGGAGCGCCCCGAACCGAAGTGGACTGAACTACGCTGATGGGTCGATCTAGATTTAGCAGTGGGGACGACGTGTCGTTGAGGCCGAGGTCAGTACTAAGGTTATTGACAACGTGCCACAAGGGATGACAACTACTCCAGACAAAGACGACAGCCGGGGAAGCCGGCTTGGGCCTTCATATCCTCCACGAATCGGCGGTCTAAAAACTGGCTGACCTACGTAGATGCATGCAACCAACGCAAAGGTTGCTCTGGAAGGTGGGCCTCCGGACGTCCTGTGGTCATGAAAATTGGCATGGCCGCTGGTGGGGACGTCCCTGAAACGCCAGTAGAAGGTGGGCAATAGCTGGGCACCGTGGGAGTCGGGGTGACTCCAGAATCTGATCTATGTGCGTTCTGGCCTGTTTATAGGTAGTAGGACAGAGGGTGGAAGATGTTCTGTTTCACTTTTTCTTCTTCTTCTTCCTCCTTCCACCTCCAACGTGAGAACCGCCCCCTCCCCTTTCTCCCTCTTCCCGTCCGACGTGTCCGCGGCGGCGCCTTCCACCGGCTGCAGACGGCGGCGTGGCGGCGACGTGGCGGTCGTGGCGGTGTACGGCTCATGGGAAATCGTGGAGGTTCGGGAGTTCTTAAGGCGTTCTTCGTCGATTGGCGGTGATCCGGCGCGTCTCGTGTGACCCCGAGGTAGGTTGACGGATCCTTAGCTCCGTAGTTTCCTTCGCCGCGATTTTTAGGCCGAGGTGAAGCCGAGAGAGGGTCGTTCGAGCTCGGGGTGGGAAATTCATGCTTTGGGGTTTTGAGCGCCGATCTAGTGATTCTTCGTGTTAATCGGTGGTTTGAGGGCACCATTGGGTGCCTAGGATCATGGGGACAAGCTTCCCCTTCGTTTTCCCCCTCAATCGGGGCGGTTTGGGGCGTGAAATGGGGTTTTCCGGCGAGGTTCGTCGTTCTCGGGTTGCGCGGCCCAGAGATGGACCGTTTACGGCCCAGGAGTGTCGGTGGGGTACGCTGCCTGTCGTTAGACCGTTTCACCCTTGGGCGGCCCATAGGCCGACCGTTTACCCTGTGGGTCCAGCGTGACCCCCGAGGTGTTTGTGACCGTTGGGTTGCGACCGTTGCACAGTGTTGGGGTTACACGGTCAGGGTATGGCCGTTTAGTTCCTTTGAACGGTCCCAAGCTGGACCGTTTGAGTCTTCAACGGTCCCAAGAGGACCGTTTGGGTTTTATGCCGTTGGGTGACTGGACGGCCCCAATGGGGACCGTTCAGACCCCCAAGCGGCCTGTCGTTGGACCGTTTATGTTCTGAACGGTCTGAGGATGACCGTGTAGTTTCTCGCTTAGTCCAGAAGTTGGACGGTCCATGGGAGGCCGTTCACTGTTTGGGCGGTCCCAAGAGGAACCGTGTATGTTCTCCACGGTCCAAGTTTGACCGTGCATATCTGTGGTGGAACGGCTCGTTGGTGACCGTCCCATATCTTAGGATGGTTTAGGGTGAACCATTTCATTCCTTGAAGCGGCCTATCGACCATCCATTTACCCAGGAATGGCCCATGATGGACTGTTTACTGTGTGTGGTTTATCGATGGTTCTTCCCTTGCTGATTCAAGTTCTAGGCGAGTGGACATCGATCCGCGTGCTAACCCGTGGTCTGACTGATGTCGGGCATCGTGTGGGGGCCACGTGTAGGGTGCCATGGGGTCCCGGGAGGTGGTGTTCTCAGCTTGTGTTATCGAGAGTTGGTGTTGTATGAGGAACGGTCCTTGCACTTGTTCAGTTCAGATGTCATTTTTCGTGACTAGAGAGTCTACTCTTCCAGTGACCTGTCCACTAGTCGTAACTTTCTACGCACGCAGGTGCGGACCCACCCGGGAGTGGTGGAGAGTGTGACCCGGTGAGAGATAGTTTTTAGGCTAGTTTACCATAGGGCCCCTTGCCTTTGCAGCCCGAGTCCGACTGGGGGGAAAACCAGCTAGAGGACCCGACCTCGAGTAGATGGTCTATGTGTGCACACGTAGTTGGGGGCTCAGGACGCGCATTGACGAGCGCGACCCCAACTAGTTCTTGTTTGTGGTACTTGTTGCGTGTCTCAGTTTCTGCCTGGGGCATGTAAGGAGACACTTGTGATGCGGTGTAAGACGTCAGGGGATGCATCTGGTCGTTCTTCTAGTGGGTAGAGCTCCTGTGTCCTGGTAGGTGTGGACTTGTGTTTTGTCAGTCTGAGGTCGATTCACACAGCACGGTTAGTTAGATGGCTTTTTCATTTATTTATTATTGCTTGTTGGTTCTACCATACTTCTGCTAGGTAGCGTTACTTTTCATCCTCGCCTTGTTTCTTTTGTGCGAGGTGTGGGTCCGCGGGATCCCTACTGAGCCTATGAAATGAGGCTCACCCCTGTGTTTTCAGGTGAGGCTGGGTCTTCGACAGGTGCGGCGGAGTTTCAGCGTGGTTCCACTAGCTCTAGCAACTAAGAGGCAAGGGACTCCTTGTTGGGAAGTTCCGTGTTGAGAGGCGAGTCGTCTGGTACTAGATGGGCTGCTAGGAACTCAGTCATGCCTCATCCCTTGATCACTTTTCGGGGGGCATAGGTGATGTCATACTCCATCAGTAGGAGGGTCCATTTTCCCAATCAGCCTGAGAGGATGGGCTACTTGAGGAAATATTTAAGCGGGTCATGCTTGGATATAAGCTCCACCCTATGTGACAAGATGTAGTGCTACAGCTTCTTGACAGTGAATACTAGCACTAAGTAGACCTTCTCCTTGGGAGAGTAACGGTACTCAGCACCGATCAGCTTCTGATTAAGGTAGTAGAGTGGTTGCTCCTTTCCTTCCTAATGAATTTACGCCAACGGAGCTCCTAACGAAGCGTCCATGGCAGCAATATAAAGTATGAGGGGCTTGCCTTTGATTGGTGCCCCCAAGATTGGCGGAGTGAGGAGGTACTCCTTGATTTGATCGAAAGCATTCTAGCATTCTTTATCCCATATAAATGGGGTGCCCTTCTTCGTAAGCTTACTGAAGGGTGCGCATTGATCGGAGAGGTTGGAGATGAACCTCTAAATGTAGGCCAATATTCCTTGAAAGGACCTGAGCTCAGTGAGATTTTTGGGTGGCAGAAGCTCCCGGATCATCTTGATCTTGCTAGGGTCCACCTCAATTCCTCGGTATCTGACGATGAAATGAAGAAACTTGCTGCTGGATATGCCGAAGATGCATTTCATAGGGTTCATCTTGAGCCCGTATTGCCGAAGTCGATTGAAGATCGGGCATAAATCATGTAGATGATCTTCCCACCTTTTTGTTTTGATGACAAGGTCATTGATCATAGCATTCGATGATGTTATGAAACATCTTATCAAATATCTTGGTCATGGCCCTTTGGTAAGTAGCGCCAACATTCTTCAACCAAAAGGGCACGCACTTGTAGTTGAAAATTCTTTTTCGGGAGTGGAAGGCTATGTGGTTCTTGTCCTTGAGGGACATCCGAGTCTAGTTGTAACCGGATGATCCATCTTTGAAAGACAAGACTTCATGTCTGGTGCTCATGTCAACTATTGTTTCTGTGATTGGTACTGAAAGTCATCCTTAGGACATGCTTTATTGAGATCCCAGAAGTCGACGTAAATGCAGACTTGACCATTTTTCTTCTTGACTGGGATGATGTCGGCAAGCTAGGTCGGGTAGATGGATGGCTCGATGAAGTTGACCTCTGCCATTTTGTTGACTTCAGCCACAACTTGGAGCTCTAGCTCATGGCGCATACGCTGCTGTGGTTGTTTGATTGGAGTTGCTGAGGGAGAGATGACTAGTTCATGCTCCACCATGAAGAGGTCTAGCCCTGGCATTTCCTTATTGGTCCAGGCGAAGCAGTCTTTGTATTCTAGTAGGAGTTGCTTGTAGGCCTACTTTGCAACCTCATTGAGAAGAGCACTAACAAACGTCGGCTAGTATGTTTCGGCTTCACCTAGGTTGATCTCAATAAGTTCATCAATCGTTGCCTAGCCACCGTCCTCCAGCTCGGGAGGAGCAGGTTGGATCGATGAAGTCCTCGTCATCATTGTCGACTTTGCACACTTGTTGATTTTTAAAGTTGCTAGTTGATGTCGATGGGACTGGGTGATCACCATTACGTGACCCCGTTGGGGGTTGCTCTGGGTTGCCAATGCCTGTTAGCAAGAGTTCTTTGGAATCATTGACTGATGATCGTAGGGCTTCTATGGAGCCATCTCTGGATGTGATTTGGCTCTCTTGGAATTTGTCAGCTGGTATTGCTGGAGCTTCTCTGGTGTTATCTAGCAGAGCTATCAAAATCTCTTGGCAAGTGTTTTGGGCAATTTCCTTACTTGGAAGATTTATAGCACTGGATTCTTCAGTGGGCTAGGAGATAAAGGGAGCTTTTTCAGGCCCAATTTCTTTGACAGAGAGTGGCAAATGCTCGTCGATCACCAGGACTGGGGTGCCAGACTTGGTTATAACTGTAAGTACAAAATTTCTGGGAGCATGAAATCTTTACAGTGAGGTACTAACTTAGTTTTTCATCATTTTCCAATGTTTCAAATTTTTATAAATTAAAATGCCCTTTCAAAGCATTATTTTTCTGAGTTTCTGGAAATTGGGACAGAGCCCAGGCACATCGACCTTCTGCTGACCTATCCTCAACGTGCATCGACCTTATAATGGCCTATCCCCAATGTGCATCGACCTCATACAGGCCAAGCCCCAATGTGCATCGACCTTATACAGACCAAGCCCCAATGTGCATCGACCTTGTACAGGCCAAACCCCAATGTGCATCGACCTTGTGCAGGCCTGACCCCAATGTGCATCGACCTTATGTAGGCCTAACCGCAATGTGCATCGACCTTGTACAGGCCAAACCCCAATGTGCATCGACCTTATACAGGCTTGACCCTAATGTGTATTGACCTTATGTAGGCCTGATCCCAATGTGCATCGACCTTATGTAGGCCTAACCCCAATGTGCATTGACCTTATACAGGCCAAACCCCAATGTGCATCGACCTTGTACAGGCCAAACCCCAATGTGCGTTGACCTTATATAGGCCTGTCCCAAATGTGCATCGACTTGATACTGGCCTATGCCAAATGTGCACTAACCTTATAATGGCATGTTCCCAATGTGCATCAACCTTATACATGCCTATGCCAATGTGCATCGACCTTATATTGGCATGTTCCCAATGTGCATTGACCTTATACTTGGTCAATGCCAAATGTGCATTGACCATATATTATCCCATCCCAGATGTGCATCGACCTTATATTGGCCCATCCCAGATGTGCATCGACCTCATATTGGGTCTACACCATATGTGCGTCGACCTTACCTGGGACTTTACCACATGTGCATCGACCTTGGGCTGGACCAAATGTGCATCGACCTTACCAAGGTCTGCACCATATGTGCATCGACCTTACCTGGGACTTCACCACACGTGCATCGACCTTACTTGGGCTGGATCAAATGTGCATCAACCTTACCATGGGTCTAAGCTATATGTGCGTCGACCTTACCATGGGCCTATCCCTAATGTGCGTCGACCTTATACATGCCTGGACCAAATGTGCATTGACCTTATCAAGGTCTGCCCCCATGTGCATAGACCAGTCCAGAGTCTAAGCTATATGTGCATCGACCTTACCAAGGCCTGCACCAAATGTGCATCGACCTTGGGTAGGACTATTTTTATAAATGTGCATCGACCTTATACAGGCCTAGACCAAATGTGCATCGACCTTACATGGGTCTGCCACCATGTGCACTGACCTGCCCAGAGTCTAAGCTATATGTGCACAGACCTGTTTAGAGGCTTTAAACTCTGGTAAAGACTCTGGAAACTCATGAAAGCTTGAAACTTGATGAAAACAAAACTAAAAATGAACATGGTGGTCGTCCCCACATGCCCTTAGTCCCTCTTTAAAGCGTAGAAAATATTTTGAAATCATTCTAATGCATCATTGACCCCCTTAAAGTTTAAGGTTATGTGCCTACCTTTGAAATGTTCAGTCGATGATCTAGGGATGATATCCACACCTCAGCCCTAAGCTTCACCTTTCGATCCGGGGATGAGATCCACACCGCAGATCCTCCCAAGATCTTTCCCGTCGTCCTAGGAACTGCAGATCTACCCTCCTACGTAGGGCCACAGTCTCTCACCTCTCTTTCTTACTCAAGAAGGGTAGAAGATGATAGAAAATTGAAAATAGGTATTTGCAATGGCTTACTACTCATGAAACCTACCTCCTTATATAGATTTCTAGCCTCCCAGGAGTTTTTCCCACGTCCTACAAGGCTCAGTCCAACCCCCAAGGTCGTTGGCTGGCAGAGGAGTTAATGCCAAGCACCCCTTCGAGTTTGAACATGTGTGACCCTTCGACCACTGGTCATAAGTGCTAGTGGGCGCGTTCTTTTGTTGGGAATTAGGTTGGGACGTCTTCATATGAAATCAAGCTATTCAGAGAATTTCTAACCCATGCACATGCACATGGCCAAGGGCCCATGCACATCACTACCACATCAACTCCCTCACTCCCCACACACTCACACCCCACTGCCAACCATGCACCAGCCCACCAACAACTCCAGCGGCGGGTTATGGCAGCAACCACTTAAGCGGTGGGTTATGACATGACATGGCCCCGTCTCTCATTCCTCCTACAATAAGCTAGCGCCACAGAGAGATCCATCATCTTCCCTCTGTCGGTTCCGCCTCTCTCATTTTCTTTTTGATGTTCTCTCGTCTCCCGACGCAACCACCAGTCCACGACAACACCTCCCCTCTCCCTCTCTTTCTCTCTCTAACTGGTAGCCACCTCTGCTTCCCCTCTCTAGCACCTCTTCTCTCTCCCCCCCGTAGGATCTCTCTCTCTCCTTATCTCTCTAACCTCCCGTCTCCCTCTCTCTACTTCTCTCTCTAACCTCCCATCTTCTCTTTGTGCCCACCTCCCACTGGCCCCCTGGCTGATCCCACCCTCTCATCTCTCTCTTCCTCTCTCCCTACGGGGCCCTGTCTCCCTCTCTCTGCTTATCTCTTTAACCTCCCTCTGCACTCCATCTCACATACATCGTCGGCGTCACCTGCACTCCCTACTAACTTCTCTGAGACGCACCTGCAACCTCCACCAACTGTGCCACCCTCCGCGCACCCTCCCACCACCACATACATGTGCTACCGCCCGCCAGCCTCCTTCCCTCTACATCTCACCGCGGGACCCCTCATTTGCCGTGTCCCACTCTCTCTCACCTTCCCACGACGCCCAGCTAACCTCCTAAACCTCCCCTCTCACTCTAGTCCAATCGCGAGCACCTCCCTTTCCCCTTCACACACACAAAATCTGGCGGCTGGAGCTCTCTCAACCTTGCCCCGTCGGATCTCCGTTCTCACCCCTCTCCACCTCTACCTCTTTCTCACTTTAACACCCACACCTCCGTGAGACCTTCTCCCTTTCTCCCTCTAACACCGCCGACCAGCACCACACCCCCCGTCAGCTGTCAGCTTTCTCTCTCTCTCTCTCTCTTCTCTCCCACACACCCACGGTGCAAACCTCCCCTCTCTGCAATGTCCTCTCTCCTCCACCTCTCTCCTTCCCACTGAATCCCACCTCAACCACCCCGTCTACGGCCTCCCTCTTTCTCTCTAACTCCCTACAGCCGTCCAGCATAGCCCCTTCCACCTCCTCTCTCTCGCTAATGCACACAGATGGCCTCCCCCGTGAACACCCCGGCCAGCATCTCTTCCTCTCTCTTCCCTCTCACCCACTCACAACCCCGTCCCTCACCCTCCTTTTCTCCCTCGCTTTCAAAAATCGGCATACCTGCATACAACTTCCACCGATCACAGTCACAGCCTCCCCATTCCCTCGCTCCCTCTGCTCACAGCCACACACACACCTCCCATCGGTCGTGTCTGCCACACCTCTCCTACACACTCCCACTCATTGCCCCTCTCTCTGATCTCACTCCCTCTCTCTCTTCTATCACCGCCAGTGAACCCCCTGCCTCTCCCTACATACCTCTCTCCACCGCGGACACCACCCCCTCTCTCCCACTCTATCTTCTCACCTGCCTCTCTCTTTTCTCAACACACACACCGGTCGTGCTCCCCCATCATCGGGATCCAGCACCGCCCTCACCTCCACGTCCTCATCCCTGCACGTCTGCAAACCCACCACCGCTGCCACCAGCTTTGCATTGCCCACCTCCTCTCCCTTCTCTCCACACCGCAGCGCCGCCGCGACCATCGCGAGCCCCCTGTTCCATGTCCCTCTGTCACCTCTCCCTCTAACTACAGCCATCACCCCCCTACACCGGCCCTCCACCCGTCTGCCTCTGCAAATAGGCACCTCCGTCCGTCTCCCCTTCCCTGTCGTGGCACCACATTTCACAACGCCCGCAACCTCCTTGCGCAACCTCCTACTTCCCTCTCCACACCCAGCCAGCTATTCTCCTCTCTCCAACCACCCCCGCTAGATCTCTCTCTCTAGATCCCAAGAAGTGGGACCTATCAGTCCGACCCTGACTTTGAACTGCTCGGCCCTGTTGAAAAATCACATGCACTCAGCGCTGGGGAACTGACACTGTCTCCAGTAATCCATGGAAAAGCTCAGATAGCTGTAGAAGGCAACTCCGTGTAGGCTGTCCCTACCTATCAAGATCGCCCGCTCAAGCCGACGATGTGCTCCTGCAACTCACAAATCATTCGCCTCCATGTCGGGAGGGACATAGATCCCGATGAACTCAAACAGGTGGCGGTCCAGAGGAAACTCCACGGGGTAACCTCCACTGTGGTCATAAGTGTATAAGCCGCCTGCCTCAAAGATCCGGGCCACCTCTACTGTCCTAACTCTGGTCGCCCTCTCGCCAACCGGACCCTCAGCCACTGTCGTGCGACCCAGGTCTAGCTGATCTGCACTAGTTGTAGTGATCACCGGTTGACCCAAAGGAGGAATGGGTTGCTCCGTCCTCCATACCCAATGATCCTCATCCCAAGCCACATGCCTCGAGACTTGCTTGTCTCTGCCAAATTGTGCCATAGCTGCAAGACAAAGCATGGAAAAATGATCAGCACACCAGAAAGTAACACATATAATGCAACAAACAAAAGGCACATGAAGTGTCAAAATACAACTACAACAACTCAGGAAAAGGGGTTCACGGGCTGTACGCCCTCGTCTCCGCCTCCGACGCACGCCCCGTGGGGGGCATTTATTGTACTTAGACAATTTCTCGGCAAAACGCCAAGGAATAAGGGTTCGGGAATTTTCCTGAACATCCTTAAGGCATGGGCCACCTAACCCTTTCTATAACTCAGTGGAGCCGGCCAAGGGCCCTAACCAGCTAGCCATGACGTACGATTATGCCAGCAACTAACCAGGACTATTCCAAACCACTTAGTCATGGGCTTTACCGGTGCTTCACACGGCTGCCCAGGCCAACTAGGGGGCTCCCCGGCTCCAAGCCACGCCATGTGGCACCCAGTGAAAAGGCTAGGGGCGCACCCCAAGAAGCCTTCTTTCAACCCTCTGAGGTCAAAGAGAGACTTAACTAAGTCAACCACAGGCTTTGGAGGCCCGCAGTATGCATATACGGCTCACACACATGTGCCAAGTATTTTCCCGAACACTTTGTGGGCGCGTATATTCCAGCCTTTCTACATCAAACCATGGGCCGACCCGTGGTTCTAGCATACTAATTGGGTTCTACAATGATCCTCCAACAAGTCGGGGCAACCCCCAACCCTCAAACACGTGGCGACGAGCCACTCACCTTTAGCTCTCGGGCCAACCCGAGGCTACCCTACCAACCTGTCGTGCAACAAGGCACATAGCACGAGGCCTTGCCCACCTACCTAAGGTGCCTCTCTTCAACCCCCACGGGCTCTTATCCTCAGCCCAAGGCCCGCCCCAGGGCACCTTAGCCAGCTAGCATGACCGTTGAATAACTCAGGGTGTGTCAGGCATTTACTTGAACACCTTGCGAGCGACAACTATAACTCGACAAACAACGGCCCCCATGGGCCAATCCCAACACCCCAGAACCCCGTGTCCCTTAAAGGACACTCCTAAATAATGAAAGAAGACCCCAGGGGGCCGTCCCTCGGGGTTACGATTGGCCCGAGGCCAATTCACCCTGGGGCACGGTCGCGCCCCCCAAGGGAGGTCGAACTCCCGAGGGCTGCACCCTCTTCCCAGCTCGGAGGCCTGACGGTCCTCCCCAGTTCCAGTTCGTGCAAATTCCCAGTCCCGCGATGCAAGATTCGTGCAAAGGTCCATTCACCGTACCCGTACGTGGAAGGAGTCATGAAGAACGCCCACGACAAGGTCCTCAGTCAACACGCGCACAAGCTCCACGTATCCTTCCCAACCCTGTCCTTTTCTTCTTAGTTAAATTAGGAAGAAAACCAAAAAAATGGGGGATTTTATAGGGTGGGGACCACCCCACTCTCCCTCTACCTCCAGCCCGCCTAAACCCCCCCGGGGTGGGGTTTAGGCAGACTAGCGTCAAATCATTATCACGAGGACACACTCGGGAGTGAGCACGACACAAGTTAACACAAGTCTGACACCTCTAAAATAAGGCAACGTCGCTTACGTCTCACAGAGAAAAGAGACACGACTGCCAGAACAACAGACATCAAGGAAACGGAACGACAGAAATGACAGGCACGCAAAGCATCAGCTTACACAAGGAAACATAGTCCTCTCAGCTAAAAACCTGACAACATCATCGGTTCCAGTGCCAAAGGCGACAGGGAACACCTGGCACACAGGACACCAATGATAAATACACGGAAAGAATGACAGTAAAACAATAGCACTGGACCATGAGCAGAATCAAGTCAATCCTCAACCGGATAACATGTCTCACCGAGTCGTAAGCTAATCTCACTAGAAAAGGAGAGTACAGGAATGCTAACTGACAAGACGATGGTCCATGACAAAAATACAAAACCATATAGAAACAGCACCACAGCACCTATAGGATCTCGGCTCTAAACAACACACAGAACTGTAGAACACATCTGCAAGCAGGGTCATAACAAGGCATAACAGCAACTGATCACCTGACTACAAGGAACGAGTCATGCCTCAGACAACTCACCAAGGAAGACCCACGACATGAAAAAGTGACACAAATGACAATCTCAGGGACTACTTCTCAAGGACCACAGGCACGCCTCGAGAGCACAACACCCGCGAGAAGAGATGCAGAGTAAAAGGGTACTCAATTAGTAGACGAGCCGAAAAATTCCCCAACACTCGCAAATGCCAACGCCAACACTAGAGAATTATCAGCAATAGCATGGCAACAGACGACATCAAGGCACAGGAAGTCTGGACGAAGTCACATCGAGAAGAAGCAAAACTTCTCAACCAGCTAGAATCTCACCATCACGATCCTCGACCAGTGGGAAGCCAACCCACACGCTTCCGTTGCGCACTCTTTACAACGCACATAGGCATCAGGAAAGACTTCGACAATCGCATCTCAGCACACGTACGGAGGCACTGCAACCCATCGAAATCACAATTAACACACCATGAATACTGATCCAGCGAGCAACCGATCATAAGAAACCTAAGTGCAATAGAAGAGGAGCACCAGCTTCAGCACAAAGCACAAGAAAAATGCTAATCTCAGCTTACCATTACGTCCTGAAACAACAAATGAGCCTTCTCAACACATCGGCCACTGGACACGACACGACGAACATGGTACGCTGTAGCTCTTAACACCATAACGGAGTCCAAAGCTAAGCAACCAATAAGCAAGGAGCAGATCAGACTCAAAATAAAATTGTCCACACTTAAGCAGACACAGGACGAAAGCATCACTAAGATAGCAATTCCAAGGCAAGTCTCGAAAAATATTCCACCCAAAGGGACGAGAAGCAATAAGCTCAGCAACAAAAGCTCACTAGGAAGGAAAATCCTAGCTCGCTCGAGCAACTTCTTAAACATGGAATCTAGTCGAGCACACAACCGAAGCGAGACACATCAGGAGCTGAAACGAACTTAAGCTAGAGTGACCAAAATGACGTAAGGACGTATACGGTCAACATGCCACGCTAAAAGTTAATAGCAACCTGAGCAACTCATTAGAAAACTCTCGAACAAGGTACTGTAGATTCAAGCCTTTCGACAAACACTGCCAACTACAACATGATCGAGACAGACATCATAACGGAGAAGAAACACACTGAACAATCCAGACACGGGCAGGATCACCAGCAAATGGAAAACAAATCACGAAACCTAATGCCAGTAGAATCCACCAGCTAAAGGCTGGGCGACTGTGCAGGACTTTTACGACTCTGGTAACTGTATATCTGAGATTTCCATGTACCACACATGACAAACGCTCTGATACCAACTGTGACGACTCGGATCCCGGATACCAGATATACCCGATAGGACTATCAAATATACTTGATACCACTTGGGACCCGCGAGACCTCCCAAGGGCGGTAAAGCCCCTAAAGGGAAAAAAGATTGTCATGGGGTACATTGAACAGACACATTAAACAAGAGTAATTAAATGGCAGATCAAATAAAGAGTTGACAGTTAGTGTATGACATCATCAAAACAGTAGAGGTTCAACAGGAACCTCCTCTGGTAATGACTGAGCACAGACCACGATGACGGGTCCCCAAGCTGCTTTTGGCTCCTGCTGATCCCGTGGGTAGGGCTCCATCGACAGCAGCACCAGAGTCTCGTAGTAGAGTGTAAGTTCAATGACTGGCGTGTTCGATTGTGATTCCAAAGCACTGAAAAGTATGAGAAAGATTATCAATCTTTGACCGAGCGGTTGTAGCCCATAAATCATTAGACCCTACCAGGGGTAAAGGGGAGCTAACCCCAGCCACCTAAGGAGGATTGGGGTTAGCTTTTTGTCAACATCACATATCCTCTGACGAAGGGTGGCCTTGACAGTTGTCTTGTCCCCGTGAGACAACGACAACGCCAAGTATGTCAATGAGAGTTGGCAGATTTTGGAGAAACCCTAATCACTGGGCCTCCCTTGTCCCCTACCTTGGAGATGATGACGAGGGGATTCTGCCAGTGCATCACGTTCGATACAGAAGGAGAGAAATCAAGGAATTTCTTCCCGCTATGAGCCCTGACATAGAACTCGAAGTTACTGGCACCTAGATATCATTGAAGGTAGAAGAGGGAGCAAAAGATCCAGACGGAGGGAGTGATGTCGACCAGGTCATAACACTAGCAAATGGCGCAGAGGATTCTCCAGGAGTTGGGTGCTAGCTACCCTGCTCATATTCTATAGAAGTGAAAGAGGTGCTCAAAAAAGACAAGGATAGGAAGGTGAAAGCCAGCACGAAATGCCTCAACAAAAATACTAATACCCCATGATAATACGCCCCTAGAAACTCCTCTATAGTGGAGAAGACAATATTGTACTGAGTAGAAATTTGGAAAGTCTCCTTCAGGCCCAAAATGACACGGTGTGTGATCTGGGTGACGGGAGGAGGAGGAGGAGGATGAGGTGGGGCCCCTAAAATACTTAGAGGGCCTCCACGAGTCACCTTCAAATTGTCAAAGGTGGACTCCTCTGACTCTTGGGATAGAAGAAGCTTCCTACGAGACATGGTGGAGAACTAGAGGAGAGAGAACTCACCAGAAAAGTAGGAAAGTAGCGATGGAAGAACAGTAGAGGCCAACGTCAGAGAAGACGAAGACATGCTTCATGGCCACTTCTCGCGTCCATTTAAAATGGGGAAGGCAGTAGCGACGCCCCGACTTGAATGGTTAGAATCATATCATCAAAGGGAAGACGTATCGCCATCAACGGTTACAAAGGAGGGGGAGATCCCAAGGGCGGGGCCTGGTGCCGTCCACACCCGCTTTCTTATGACTGATGAGACGTCATGATGAGGGTTTGCATCACGCCCGAAAGGTGGCGGTACATCCTGGACTCCTAGGCGGGATGGCATCCGAGGCAATGAGAGTTCTGTGCCAATGCCACGTGGCCTACGGGGGAGAGTAGAGCCAAGAACCTTACTTCTCCGTGAAAGCACACCATGCGTGGAAACTCAGACCTCTTCAAACAAGCCTAACAGTAGGACATTTCCTCCCGAGCACCAAGAATTCTCGCTGCTCGGGGTGGCCAACTAGTGAGAAGGGAAAAACTCAACAGGGCCCAATAAGGATTGACCCACAGTCCACAACTCTGCCTACCAAGGCCCAACAAGGACTGGCCCTAAATCCAAGCTCATGCTCTGCGCACGTACTTGCCCCACGATCCACATGACGCACTACCAAGTGGTCATTATCGCAATAATGACAAAAGTTAGCCCAAAGATTAATGGGAAGTGGGTTAACACCCATGTCCCCACGTTACCTACAGGGCAAGAATCCAAGATGACTCCGCCCTGTCACCACCTGCAAGGCGAGCAGATGGGTAATTGATAACTCCATGATCAGGGCAACCCATAACTCTACTACCACGACCCCACTAAGTCAGGAGACAAAGAGAATGGGATGAACTCGAGAAAAGCTCTATAAAAGGGACCCTGGGCAGACGGCCAGGGAGGTACACTTCGAACACTTCTCACCTTTCTCAGGCTCAACTAAACCTACACGTTGTTTGTCTCCTCATCCCCATAATGCTCCTAAGCGCTCATCATCTCCATAGCTACATTCCGACCACTCTCCACCTCTTTCCAAACTCTATTCTGAGCACTCTATCTCTCCATCCAAGTGTTGTTCCCCTTGCTCGAGCATTCGTCCGACTTAAGCATTGGAAGTTTGTCCCATGAAATTTCTCTCGGTACTCCTTCTGACATGGTTCCTCTACTTGTAGGTTTACTCCTGGGTGGTTTCCTTCTTCCCCGTCATACAAATTATATAGGTGTAACACGTGATTCGAGATACTATATTTTGACCTCTACATCTATGATACCATGATCCACTCTGCATCTGATAACTCCTGCAGCTCTGACAAGCACGTCGCTCCGTATTATGTTTTCAACTGTGAGAACTTATTGGCCAAAGCATCCTTCATCTACTCCCATCTATTAATAGAGGTCTTCGCGGCCCCCTTTAGGTATGCAAAAAAATAGTGACATGCGCATCCACTTAAGGCAACATAAGGCCGTGCAAGGCATAATAATGCCGAGCCTCCCCCATAAAAGGCCTCCACTAAGGAGGCATCCTCAGGGCGCAGTCGCTCAGGCACAAGTCCCTCTCTTTGTGAGAGCCCTATCTCCTTCCTCCCACTAGCTTATTAAGCATCGAAGGTTCTCCCAGGGAACATCCACCTCGGTGATAGCTTTTTCTTTTAGGAGAAGCTCAACAAGGTACTCTTAAGGTGGTGGTTGCTCATGATGGGTCAGTTGAGAAGCCTGATAAGGAACTCTCACGCCTCCATCTGTGCAGCGTGAGATGATCGACTCAACTCGCAGTCGCAAAGCCCCAAGCCATCAGCCGAGAAAGAGCCCAGGACCACCTCGACGCCATCCCAACGAGCAAGATGTCAAGCACCACCACTTCCTCCCAACTGTCCCGAGGTTCATCTAAGTGACTCTCAAGCCTACATATTCTAGCCTGGAGATCAATGACCCCCTGGGTAACTAGCACATCAAGCAAGATTCCAGCATCAGCATCCTCCGACCCCTCCTCAGGGCTCCCGATTGAGTACGCCTACATAGAGTCAAGTTCTATGCAGACCGCCTCCTCCATCTCCGTGACTCAACGGCTTCACCATAGTCCTATATCTTCTAACTCAACTCTCAGGAGCTACATCGCTCGATCTCATCTTGGGCCAAGCATGAAATGCTCCAACGATGAAGGCGAGGAGAACCAAGAAATACCTTGGTGCAAGGTTCCGCCAAGAAGCCAGTGCAGCGATGCAAATCTCACCTCACCCCTATCAGCGACAATACCCAACTCGTTGGATAGAGGATCCCCTACTCTATGCTTGAGGCCGATCACAGATGACGCCCAAGGCGGCCCCAAAGCTCTGGGAAGGTATGCAGAGGCCTCGAACAAATAATGCTTGGTGGTACCATCCAGGGCCGTCAATAGAGGCTTGAACAACCGACTTTGAGACTCACCTCATCAAGAGAGACACATTCTCCTCTTTCTCAAGCTCTCTGTCCTGACCCAACCACTCTTTCTCGGGCACTGTAATTTTACTTTTACTGGCGATATACCTCAGTTCCTATGAATATAAATGCAAATGTCGCAGTGCATGCAGCAGGTAGCATAAACAGGAATAGTAGGTGGTTCCTAGCATGCGAATAGTTGTTCAATTAAACTAAATGCATATGTACTGATACCAAAGGCTTTAGCTTTATGTTAAGTCACTCCAATTAGCGAAAATGCAGCTTTTGATGCGCATAACCAAGCAGTAGGAAGTGTTTGAAATCATTGTCCTGGTACCATAACGGCCGAATTCGAGAACCTTCTAAGGAAACCCATATTCTCTTGTATGAAATCCAGCAGCTTGCTAACGGGTGCAGATGTGATCAGTCGAGTGGCACTTGAGTGAGGACGCTAAACCTTAACCTCCCTCATTAAAGACGCTCGGAGAACCTTGATACATGCAACCGTACCAAGCATCTTGCAAACATCAAGTTCTTAAACATTCGGAACAACGTGAATGCCCATCAGTATAGAGAAAATGAAGTTTATAGTGCCTACGCCAATAATGCATCCTTGGAAGCATAAAATAGTGCCAAATGGCAAAAAGAGGAAGGTTTGACAGAATTTGCCATCTGCATGTCAGCTATATATGCACAAGAGAGAGAACAAAATCTATGTTGATAAATGATGAAATGCAGTCGTATTGACTGAATGATACATAGGACATCCGAAGCTAGGAAGCAACGTGGAGAATATTAACTAGATGTGTCTGTAACATTGTGATGGGCACCATCCCGACTCTTTAGAAGCATGATGACGGAGACTGTTCTTTCTACTTCCATACTAGGCATCCGCTATACATTACTCAGGCTCATTGAAATGTGATGGGCACCATCCCGACTCTTTAGAAGCATGATGACAGACACTGTTCTTTCTACTTTCACACCAAGCCTCCGCTACACATTAGTCAGCCTCATTGAAATGAATAAGACTCACTGCGTACTCAGGCTGTGCCGCAAACCTTGGGTGCACGACGACAGCGACGATGACGACGAAGATGACGACGACGCTGACGACGATGACGATGACGACGACAGCGACGATGACGACGAAGATGACGACGACGCTGACGACGATGACGATGACGAGCCCGCGCCGCGTAAGCGTGCGGCGAAGAAAGCCGCGCCTGCGCGTCGCAACGCGAAAAAGCGCCGCTAGGCACTGAGCATTACCAGTTCGTTCATTACAGCCCGCGCATTCCTTGTTCCCTGAGTGCGCGGGCTGTATCACTCACCTTGTCGAAATCATGTCATCAATGCTACGCCACGCGCTACGCTATGCGACTCGGTACGGTTGGCGCGTGTTTCCACTGAACGGTAAAGAGCCGATGACACCGAACGGGTTTCGTGACGCCACAGTTGACAGTGCGCAGGTTGAAGCGTGGTGGACCGAATGGCCTCGTGCCAACATCGGCATTGCCTGCGACAGTGAGCACGGCCCGATTGTCATCGACATCGACGCACCTAAGCATCATGAGTCGAGCGGGTTCTCATGGCTCGATAGCCTTGACTTGTCGGCAGAAGGTATGGGCACGCGCAGTGCGATAAGTCAGCCCGGGCGTATGCACCTGTACTTCGCCCCAATGCGTGACGGTACAGCCATTCGGCGAATGATTCGCCCGTTCCGCCTCAAGGGCGCGAAGGTCGCAATCGACGTGCTGGGTGACGGGGGCTACGTCGTCGCACCGCCGAGCATTCACCCCGACACTGACAAGCCCTACGCGTGGAAGGATCGCGCCACGCTCGCACCATTTCCAAAACGCTTATTTCGCTTTGTTGCCAAGCACGCAGCACACGCCATTGCAGCGCCGTTGCCGCCCGTCATTCGTGAGGGTGAGCGTGACACGCTGCTTACATCAATGGCTGGCAGTATGCGCCGTCGCAACGCATCGCCAGAAGCTATATTGGCAGCGCTGCGCGTCGAGAACATTACGCGCGTGCGCCCCCCGCTCGACGACGCCAGCTTGCGCCGTATCGCGAAGTCGATCGGCATGAAAGCGCCTGCGACAGCGGGCGAGAATCACACAGATTTAGGAAACGCTCGTCGCTTTATTGCGCTGTACGCCAATGACTTTCGTTCTGTCGTCAGCAAAGGTCGGAACCCGTGGTACACGTGGTCGGGCACGCACTGGGAACGTGACGCACACGGTGAAGCCATGCGCCGCGCCAAGGAAACCGTACGCGCGATTCATGACGACGCAGCCAAGATTGCCGATCAAGAACTGTCGAGTAAGCTCGGCAAGCACGCACAGAACAGCGAGTCAGCAGAACGCTTGCGCGCCTTGCTCGCTGTCGCAGCCACTGAGCCTGAAGTGATTCTTCGACTCGAACAGTTCGACTGTGACCATTGGCTATTCAACGTGCGCAATGGCACGCTCGACTTGCAAACAGGTAAGCTGCGCAAGCATGACCCGCTCGACTACATCACCAAGTTGTCGCCCGTCGATTTCGATCGGAAAGCCACAGCGCCGATGTGGCAAAACTTTCTGCGCACGGTGCTGCACGATGACGACGCCTTGATTGATTTCGTACAGCGCGCCGTCGGTTACAGCCTCACAGGCGACACGCGAGAACACAAGCTGTTCTTCTGCTATGGCCAAGGGCGCAACGGCAAGTCGACATTCTTTGAAGTCATTCGACACTTGCTGTCAGCCTACGCCATACAAAGCGACTTCGACACGTTTCAAACATCGCTCAACAATAGTGGGGCGAAGCATGACCTTGCACGTATGCATGGCGCGCGTTTCGTCAGCGCGGTCGAAGCGCGGGGCGATCGGGCCTTCGATGCAACCATGCTGAAGCAAGCAACAGGTGAAGATACATTGAGCGCTCGACGCTTGTACGAAGAATCATTCGATTTCAAACCGCAATTCAAGTTGTGGCTCGCAGCCAATCACCTGCCGTTGGTGCATGAGCAAACAGAAGCCTTCTGGTCACGTATCATGATGGTACCGTTTACCGTGCGCATTCCCACGAAGTCGCGCATCAAAGGCTTTTCACAAACGCTCATACGTGAAGAACTGCCGGGCATTCTGAACTGGGCTGTTGAAGGGTGCAGGTTGTGGCACACGTCAGGGCTGCAAATACCTGACAGCGTGCGCAAGGCCACGCGCGAGTATCAGGAAGAATACGACGTGCTTAGTGAGTTTATCACAGCACGGTGTGTGCTCGACGCTGAAAGCTGGTTACCGCGCCCCAAGTTGTACCAAGCCTTCAGCGATTGGTGGGTTGATACACGCGGGCGCAATGTCATGTCATCAATCGCCTTTAACCGTTTGCTCGGCGAACGTCGCGACATGCGCGCAGCCAAACGCAAAGGCGTAAAGGGCTGGTATGGGTTGAACATGCACGACGTGCACACCAAATACTGACATGCGATATATACCAATCGCTCAACGCGAGCGCCCCACCTATCAGTACATTGTGCGCGGGCCTGACGGCATTGATGACGTACTAACGAAGCTCACGCAGCGCGGCCCGCTCGCAGTCGATACGGAAACCACGGGGCTCGACTGGTGGTTCGATCGTGTCGGCGGTATCGCCTTCGCGTCGGGCGACTGTGCAGCGTTCTTCTGTAAGAATGCGCTAAAGCCCGCGGTGCGGTGGTTCGCTCACCAAATCAAGCACAAGCGCACGCTCGTGTTTCATGGCGGCAAGTTCGATATGCACATGTTGCGCTCGACGTTCGGGTTACACATCGACTACCCGGTACATGACACGCTCACCATGTCGCGCTTGCTCGACAATCGCGGCGCACCGCGTGATAAGTACCCGTGGTTCACATTCCAGCATGACCTTGATTTGTTGGCCGCGCGCTGGGTCGACGACGATGCCAGTTCGAGCTACACGCAACTGACAAATGCCATACGCGCGCGTGTTGGTCGACGCAAGAGCGCTATGGGTGATTGGCTCGTCGCCCCTATGAAGCTGTACGGGCGCTACGGGTTGCTTGACCCGTGGTACTCGCTGCGCCTGTTCGATCAATTCATATCGCGCATCGCGCAATGGCCGCAGCCTGAGGGGTACCCGTCGCTCATGTCGCTATACGAGAATGAGCGTTGGCTGCAACTCGCGTTGCGCGACATGGAAGAACGGGGCGTAATGCTTGACCTTGACTACTTGGAACAGTGGATCGCCAAAGCGCAACGCAAGTTGACGAAACTTGAACAGCGCATGAACACGCGCGCAGGTCGGATTGTGAACTGGCGCAGCCCTATTCAAATTCGTGACCTGTTCTGGAAGCGCCTGCGCCTTGACCATATCGACGGTGACAAAACTGATAAGCGTGTGTTGCTGCGCATGGCGCACCCGCTCGCGGCGCGATTGCTCAATCATCGAAAGCTGTCGAAGATGGTGAGCGGTGGGAAAGCACTACTGAAGAACGTGAAGCCTGACGGCGCATTGCACGCGTGGTACAATCAGAACGTCGACACAGGGCGTATGTCAGCAACGCAGGGCCTGCACCAATTCGCGCGTGACTCAGGCGTGCGCGCAGGTGTGATAGCGCGAAAGGGGCTCGTTATTCGATCGGCCGACTATTCACAAATTGAAATGCGTTTCGCTGCGCATTTCTCAGGCGAACAAGTATTGATTCACGGGTTCCGCGACTCAGGGAAGTTCGACACACATGCAGCGCTCGCGCGTCGCATGTTCGGCTTGAGTGAACGTCATACGCCGAGTGACGCGCAGCGTGACCGTGGTAAAACGATGAACTTCGCCATGCTGTACGGTGCGGGCGAAGATGCAGTCACCGAACAGTTGATTGACAAGGTGTCACGTGCTGAAGCCATTCAAAGTTGCATCGAGCTTGGTTACACACCGCGCGTTAGTGAATCACCGTTCCGCGCGCTCGCACACCTGCTGCGTGAAGCTGTGCGTACGAGCTACCCGCGCATGTGGCAATTTACCAAGCACGAAGAACAGCTAGTCAAGCAGCGTGGTTTCGTGGTCGATGCGTTCGGTTACCATCGTTGGCTCGATGAAGATGAATCGTACAAGGCCATGAATTCCAAAGTACAAGGCAGCGCAGCGCATCAAGCCAAAGCGGGGCTCGTCGCTGTATACAGACACCTGCAACTCGGTACGGGCGAACTCGCAACGACCATGCAGATTCATGACGACATCGTGTATGACAGCGAAGGTGACCCGCGCACCGACAAACGGGTGCTGGAATTGCTGAACGATATGGCAACGTTCAAGGTGCCAATCGTCGCTGACTTGAAAGGCTCATCAACGAATTGGCAAGCCAAAGAAAGTGTGAAGCTCACAGCATAACCCCAACCCGTACCGACCATGAGTGAGAACGACTTAAAAACAGTGGGCGCACCGCCATTGACGCCCGAACGCTTCGCGGACAATTACGCGCGATTGTTTCAGCGTACTCGTGACCTACTCGGGAACGACCCGCGCTTGCCAGCATATCGTACAATGCTGACGCGCTTAGGGTTCAGCCAAACGGTTGCAGGCGCAACGTTACTCGGGCTTTCGCGTGCGCCCGCTAGTAAGAATCGTCATCACGCCTTCGAAGGCGGGCTTGTCGCACACATGCACGAAATGTTCGCGTGGTGGTTGACTATCAAACAGGGCGTCATGCCGCGTGATGACGACGACGGCGCGTATAGCGGATTGACTGACGCGAATGTGTGGTGCGCTATCATGCACCATGACTTGAACAAGGTGTACCGCTACAAACTCACGTCGCAGGCAGGCGAACCGTTCGCGGTCGACTACGCCAACGAGCTTGACGCCACAGGTCAACTGCTGAGTCCTGCAACCAAGGCGATGTACTGGTTACAGCACTATAACATTCCGCTTTCGTTGCACCTATACCATGCGTTGCTTGTAAGTGAAGGCGGGTATAGTGAGTACCGTACGCGCGCAGATACGGTGTTCGCAAAAGTCGTGTATCTACTTGATGAACTCAGCGCCAATGTCACCGATCGCCTGCGCTTCCTTCGCGTGTGGGATTCCAAAGTCAGCGGGGGCGTCGATGGCTCGACTTGGTAAGCGTCGCCGCGCGCAGCAACTCGACGCATTCGAACCAGCCCCCGCGAAGCCAACGGAAACAAAGTTTATTCGCATTCTCAAACGGTGGCGCGCTGTGCGCATCAACAAAACGCTTGACGGTGTGCCGTGGTCGATTGCGTGTTTCGTATCACCGTCAGGGCATGTGTACCGGTACGCAGATAGTTGGGAACGCCCTGACCTTGTGGTTGACTCGCCAATCATGCCTGCGGGTTCCGTCATGCGGTACAAACTCGTTGGGAATACGGAAACCATCAAGGCAGTTCGTGCACAGCTTGCGGAAGATATTAAACTGCAACAACAAGCCGCTAGGAAACGCGCATGAGAATAATAGGCATTGATCCGGGTGAACGGTGGGTTGGGTTTGCAGCGTTCGACATGGGCCCGTCAGGTGTGCGTGTCGACTCGCGCGTGTACGACGCTCGCGTTGCACGCGACACGGGCACGCTCGGCACGTCGCGTGACATTAGCTGGTATGTCATGGCGAACATGTTGGTTGACCTGCTGCCGCCGGGCGTTGATACGCGTATCGTCATCGAAGACTATCGCGTGCGCCCCGTTGGCCATCAGGCGTTCAGTGCGGCCGACGTACCGCGCATGATTGGGGCGCTCACACAGAAAGCGCTGAGCGTCGACATGTTTGACGTCGCCTTCGTGCAGCCGACTGACAACGTGGCACTCGCTGACGAATTGCTCGGCGCTACGTTCTCGACGTACCGCGCACAGTGGCCGCGTGCAGCGGGGCGTGTATGGCAGCACGCGCGTAGCGCATGGCGTGTTGTCGCGCAGCACATGTTGGAGCGAAACCCGCGAGCCCTTGAGCGAGTGCGCGGGTTTGGTGTGTCGCTTGAAACTGTTCGGTGGTTACCGCTGGGCCTGCAACCTGTGCGCGGGGTGACTGATGTATACGCCCCCGCGCACAAGTGGTACTAGCCTCACACGTAGCCGTGTGTGATGACTTCGAACAGCGAGCGAGCGTCAGCGGGTATCAAGTCGTACACCCGCTGCGCTTCCTTGCGAGTGCGGAACCCAAGCCGCTTCGTGTTCTTCAACTCGTTTCGGTACACTTCCTTAATGCGCTTGCGCCCCTCAGTGGTCGGGAACGGGATCGCTGTAACGCCGTAGTAGTCGAGCGTCGGGTATTTCCAGTTGCGTTTCGTCATTGCGTTCACCTTGTCGTTAAAGGGTTGTAATTCCTACACATTAAAGATAACAACGTTGTCAACCCCCTACCTTCCAAGCACAATGCAACCTGAAGCGGTGAAGCGCCCCGTAGTACAGTATTTTGGCGGCAAGTGGCGACTCGCGAAGTGGATCGTTTCGCACCTGCCCCAGCACGACATCTACACAGAAGTATTCGGCGGGGGGGGTTCCGTGCTACTGCGGAAACCACGCGCACAAAGCGAAGTGTACAACGACCTGCTTGATGATATGGTCATCGTGTTCACAGTGCTACGCGACCCTGCCATGAGCAAGGCCCTTCGTCGTTCGCTGCGCCTCACGCCATACTCACGCAGCGAGAACATGCGTTGCAAGTACGCGTACATGCGGGGCGATACACCAACGCTGACCGCAGATACTGATACGCTGGTCGAGCATGCACGGCGCATGCTGTACCTAGCATCGAGCGGTGTCGGCGGGCTCATGGGCACTGAGCGCACCAAGCAAGGTAACAACTTCCGTGTTGGCTCGTTGCGCTCAGCCAACAAGTACGCGCGCGAATGGGTCAACTACGTCGGTGCGCTACGTGCGATCGCACGACGGGTGCGCGGTGTCACCATCGAGCACGCGCCAGCCATTTCAATTCTTCAAAGGTACGACAGTAGTACGACGACGCACTACGTCGACCCGCCATATGTGCAAGGCACGCGTACGGGCTTGCAGTATGTGCACGATTTCACGAAGCGTGACCACATCGAATTGGCAGAATGCTTGCACAACTTGCGCGGCGCGGTCGTGTTGAGTGGCTACGCAAGTAAGCTGTACGACCATCGGTTGTTTAAGAATTGGTATCGTGTCGAACGCGAAACAGTCACCATGCGTGCGAATACTGCGAATCGTCGTGTATCAGAAGTGCTGTGGCTCAACCATCGTGCACACAGGAAACTCAACCTATGATGACAATGACAGCAGCGTTGCACATGCTGGGCGTAACCATGCTCGTAAGCTGTGTTGGCGGTTTGCTGTGGTACGTAGCACTCACATACGGTCGACGACGACGACGACACACGGCGCTCACACCGCGCAAGGGCAAGCCGCCGATTTACCTGACGACGCTTGTGACAGAATACGAAATACAGAATGGTGCGCTGCGCATACGCAAGTCAAAGCTCGTTGACGCTACATATGAAACCCCCGCACACTTAGTGCGCGGGGGCAAGCGCAATCATCGAGCGCGCAGGGGCACCGATAGCACAGGTGTAGAGTCACGGCTCGACTACACCACTCACCGCGCGTTTCCTGAAACTGGGCTACCGTAGTTCGTGATGTGGCAGGTCGTCAAAGTGTTGGTCATCGAACTGGTTGTTGCTATTCCAGTCGACACCCTGCCGTAGGTCGACACCGAGCATGCACGCAACGCCTTTGACGAACCCAATGAAGGCGTACACTTCCGCTGCGTACATCGTTGCGTCAGCAGCCTTGAGTGCCGACATACCCTGTTCGAGCTTCACCCAGTCGAACGGGTAGGGCAGCACGTCGACCGCGTGACTGAAACCGTCAGCCTGTTGCAGGTGCTTGCTGTTGAGTGTTTGTGAAACATGCTGCTTGACGTTCTCGACTTGCTCAGCCATCGTGCGCGCACCGTCGAGAATGGTGCAATCCCAATGCTTGATGACTTCCTCAAATACGCGCCGCAAGTCGGGCGCGCACTCGGCAAGGTTCGCGGCACTACGTGCGCTGAACTGGGGCATGGTTACTGGCCCTTCGCTTTCGCGGCTTGCTTGCCGTGCTTCACCGCGATAGCGACCAGTGTCGTCAGTACCACTTGCAGCCACTTCCCTTCAGTCAACGCGGCTTGGCAATCGCTGCTGATGCCATACTGTAGCGTGTTCGCGCACACGCTGGGCACCAAGTCAGCGCCGACGTTCGCCAGCAATACGAGCGCGAACGCGAGCACCACGGCTGCAAGCTGTTTAATGAGCGGGCTTTGCTTGCCGAGCCATGACCATAGCACGTGCAACTCGTCGCCCAGCTTCGTAACGAGCGGCCCAAGAAACAGCGCGAGCAATGGCGTGTGTACGATGATGCCTAATAGGAAACTCATAACGTGTGCCTCACAGGAAGGTTAGTTGTTACGGGGCTTGCGTGCTGACGTGCGGGGTACGTCATCACAAAAGCCAATCGGGTAGCCAGCCGTGTAACAGTTCAACGCGGTTTGCGATCGCGCAAAGCTGCGCAAGTCAAACGACATGCGCGCAAGCGCTGTATCAATGCGTCGTATCGCCAGTGATTCACCTTGTGCATGCGTCACGAATTCAGCACGCGTGACTGCCGTTTCCAGTTTGTCGTTCTTGCGCACGGCTGCGCTGACGACACCCCACCCGACAGCCAAGGCTGTCAATGTGGTCGCGAACCATTTCAACCCGCGTGCAGTGATAACGACCCCGCCCCCTTCGTTATCATGCCGTCGAAGCATTGGTGCCATGCAGTGCTCCACATAAAGTGTGATGAAACCCTCAACGATACCTGCGCCGTGTCAGCGTCGTCACGGGTACAACATTAGAACGGTCGACCTGTTGCGTCATAGGCTGTTTCATCGGGGGCTATGTCGCACTCGACGACCAACTCAACCCACGGGCTCACGTCAACAGTCGGGCTGAATAGCACTTGCTCACGACGCGCGCGCGTGGTGAACGTGGCCGTGATGTTTCCATTCGATGCCATGCCTGAGTTCTTTTGTACGCTCAGGCTCGCGGTCGTGCCCGGGTCGCTGATGACATCTTGCGCGGCGAAGTCACCCGTTTCCAAATAGTCATCTTCAATACGCACGTCAGCGCCGTCAGGGTCATTCCAGCTTAGGTCATACTCGTAGTACTGTGTCGTCGGCGCTTCCTGCGCCAAGCCAGTAAGCGCTGCCAACCCCGTGAACACGTCGACCGCATTTGAGGGGTCGCTTGTGTTGAAGCCTTGCGTATGGCGCGCTGTATACGTGTGCTCAGTGGCGAGCGTCGGGTTGTCGTCAACCAAGTCAACACTACCTGCATGCGGTGCCGTTGCCGTTGCGACCTGCACCCCGTCACGATACAGCGCAAGGTCAACGCCAGTATCACTAGGCGTGACGCTGACGGTAACCTTTTGCGCGCTCGCGCTCGTACGTGACCATTCCGCTTCTGTAATGGTCGGCGCTGTGATGTCAGCCAACTCGCCCGCGCGAAACTCACAGCGTGACGCTGCGGGCCACTGGTCAGGGTCGCCCGTCAGGTAGCCTGTGCGATAACGCCCTGCGCGTGTGGTGCGCAGTTGCGCGGTGTAGTTATCACCGTCAGCCAAATCAAGAATCAGAATTGATTGCTGCGACTCACCGTCAACAATGACATCACCCGTTTGGTCAAGTAACCACGGGTCGCTTTCGTGTTGTAACCACAGTTCAAAGGTTTCGTCACCAAGCGGTGTATCGTACGTGGCCAGTAGTTCAATGTCGCGCGGCATAGGTCATGACTCGCTGGGTTCATCGGTGAGTACATCAAGGGCTGTCACGTCGCACGGCTGCGCTTCGCTCGTCACGTAGTCGAGCGCCAGCACCGCACATGGTGCGTCGATGATTTCTTCAATACCTTCTAATTCAAGCGTGCGCCATGTGCAGTTATCGTCACGCACACTGAGTACTTGCGCTGCGGCCACACTGCCGCGTAACCCTGTCGTCGTATTCGGCAGCCATGACAACGACCACGGTAGCCACTGGCCCGCGCGCACGTTCGGTACGGCTGAGCGCTGTACGACGAGCATGGTCGTTGGCGCGCCGTCACTGTAACGGCCCAGCACTTCGAAGCGCGCGACCTGTGCAAGCTGGCTGGCTTGCTCAACAACGCCCGCGCGACTGGCACCGTCGGCTGCGCCGATGGCGCTGAATGCTGACGCATCATACGCTTGTTCATTCACACCGTAGCGTGACGCGCTCGCGGGGTTGTCAAAGCTGATGACCACGGGGCGCAACACCAAGCCGTCAGGCAAGCGCTCAAGTGTTGACGTATCGTCGGGCAGGAAATAACGATTATAGGAATACTCAACAGCGCTCACTGTGCGATCGCCCCGCTGCCAGTTCGGCGCGGGTATTGTGTTCTCATCACGCACTTGTACCAGTTCGCTGACAGTATCGGGGCGGTTGCGCGTGAGCGGGCTGATTTGTAGTTCGCTGTCGAGCGTCGGCAGCCAACCTGCTGGGGCGTATAACATTTCCTGCGCCCATGACCGCGCGTCGTCGACGGATTCTGTTGCACGCAACAATACCTGTTCCTGCAAGTCATCGAACGTGTCAGCGTCGAAGCGAATCGGTAGCGCGTTCTCGTCACTCGCTGCATTCAAGTTGGCAGGGTCGTACGTGAACCCGTCGACCTGTGGCGCGCGCGCAAGTGTGCCGTTGTATATCGACGTGAGAATATCACCGAGCGCACCCTGCACGTATGCGGGGTACTCATCGTCAACAGGCGCACGGCTGCGAACGATAACTTCCAGTTCACACGGTTCTGTCGGGAAGCCTTCAGGAATATCAGTATCGAAGAACAACATCACACCTGTAACAACGTTGCTGATTTCCTCAGCGTCGACGCTCAGTATCGCTTGCCCTACACTGGCGGCATTACTGCGTATTGATTGCGGTGTCGATAGCCGCGCAACATTCCACGCTGTGTCACCGACACGACGCCATAGCACGTCAGCCCGTGGTGCTGCATATACATTGGCCGCGAGTTGTGCAGCTTCGACCAGCTTGATACCTGTGTCGCTAATTGCCAAGTCAGGCGTGTCACACAGGGGCGGGCTTGGGAATGGTTGCGTACTAAAATGCGCATTGAACGCCACAGTGCCAATGACAAAATCATCAAGGTATGATGCAACGTTATAATGGCCAACAACACCTTGCGCAGCAGGCAGTAGGTAGTGCTCACCGTCAGCGTCGACGTAGCGCCCCCACCCGAACACTGACTGGCTGGGCGGAATGATTGAGGCGTAGCCCCCGTCAGCGAACAGGCGCAGCTTGCGTTCGGTGTCGCGCGTGTCACGAATGGTCCACGTATACGCTGCGTACGAATTGTGCATGCGTGGTGCGCTCGCGGGGCCGTCAGCAATGACGACCCAGCCGACCGACGCATTGACCCAGCGCGTGAGTCGACAGCGACGACCGAACACCTGACCAACACGCGCCGTCATGAAGCCCGTCGTTTGATCGCCGGGCACTTCCGGTACATCAATGACCGTCACGTCAACCGTGCCGATACTCACGGAACAATCAAGCGTGTCGATTTCCTGTTCTGCGTACTGCTTTGGTGCGAGCAAGTACGGGTACGGGTGCGCGGGGTCAGTCGACACTTCGAACAGCACAGCATCTTCATTGGCGTACTCATACACATCACTGGCAGGTTCGTAAACCTGTAAGCGTAGTTCGCAAGCAATCATAGCGTGTACCGTATGGTCATGGCTGTAGCACTTCGACCGCTGCAACCCAGCGCGTATTCGCCCCGACGCCCGGCCAACTGATAGTGAGCGACAGCGCAGCGGCTAGTTCGAAATTCTTATGGTCTGCGAAAATCGCATAGAATTCACTACCTGCGCTCAGGAAATGACTGTATGCAAGTTGCGTATACCCTGACGGTGACGCGACGCGCGCAGGTGTGCCCACGACAGGTGTAAAGTTACTATCGAAGGTGAACACCAGCATACACGAACTTGATTCTGTTTTCGTGTAGGCCAACGGGCTGGTTGCTGATGATGCAAGCGTACCCAGTGTACCGCGTACGAGAACGACCATTCCCGCACACGCAGCGTTCGCACTTTGTGTGAATGTGACAGTACTTTCACTCGCGTATGCTTTCGTGAGAATGTACACGCGCGTGTCACCTGTCGGCACAGTTGACGGTGACGGCACAGTCGTACTCAGTAGCAATGACCAACCGCCCGGCGCTGTGAACGTACGATCGACGCGACAGCGCAACACGACAACCAGTTTGTCACCTTCCTGTGCGCCGTCAGGTACAGCCATTGTCAGGCTGTCAGTCGTTTGTGTGACTGTGGGTGTTGCGCCGATGATCGTATCAATATCGACGTGCTCAGTCACAGTAACAGTCACGCTGTCGCTGACGCCTTCGCTCGTCGCAACGATTTCACAGGTGCCCGCACCGATCGCAGTGACAACACCACTGCTGTTCACAATGGCGACCCCTTCATCAGTCGACGACCACACCACGGGGTGCACTGCACTATTCAACTCGTTACCGTCACGGTCAAACAGCATCACGTGCGCCTGAGTAGTATCACTAGGTTCTAATTCGTCATCATCATCAATGGTGACCAGTACAGCGTCAACGCCGACTGATATACTCGGCAAGTCACCGAACGCGCCACTGAAATACCCCAAGGTGAACGGCGCGCGCATGGCCAGTGTGACACGCTGCGTCAACAACCATGTGAGCGCAGGGTCACGCTGCGGTTGCACAGCCGTACTGACGCGTGGCTCATCAAGCGTGACATCAAAGTGTGTCGGTATTGACTCGTCAGTGGTCGACCCCCCGCCATGATACCATGCAAAGGCGCGACAGCTTTGACCGTAGGCAATCAGTTGTTTCACCTTTGGCCATTCATCTTCTGTGAAGCGTATCGAGAACGTGAGTCGATACAGTTCGAACAAGTCGACCACACCGACAATGCCCGTTGCGGTTTTCTGCAACGAGCCTTCATTACGCACGCCCGGCACCCAGCGCGTCACGGGCAACGTGAACTGTAGCTCGGTGCCATCACCCAGCACGAAGCGTGGCACCCACGGCAACAGCGATAGCGTTGTTGTCATCAGGTGAACCGTTGGCGATAGAGTTTCGTCGACGCACGGTATACCTGTTCGCCAACGCGCCGTGCGACGAACAAGTGATACTCACTGTCAGCCAAATCAGTGAAGGTGTATTCACCGAGCGAGTTCGTTGTTGTGTGCCCTGCAAGCGTATGGTTATCGACGCGCACACAGTACACGTCAACATTGGCGATCGGTACACCTTGGTACAACACGCGCCCTTCGATCGAGTTGGCTAATGGCGCAACGCTGAAGGAAACAATATCACCCGTTGCAGTACCACTGTCATTCTGCGCGAACGCTTGCGCGTAATATGTTGCGTCGTCGTCGAGCCCTGCGAGTTGATACGAGTATTCACCTTCCGTCGCTTCGTCAACAAGTAGCTCAGTCGTTGGCGGGTTGACGGTGCCAAACAGAAAACCGAGTTTGCTAATGGTCGACCCGCCGAGTGCAATCAAGTCGCCATTGAGCAAGGCACGATTCAAGATTCTATCAATCGTCGTCGCTGCCGTCGCGACAGTCGCCAGTGTGGCGAAGCTCAGCCCTGCGGGCACTTCGAACTTGATAAGCCCCGATGTCAGGTCATTGGTATCAGGGTTGTCAGGCGCGAACGCGTTTCCACTAGGCCAACAGAACGCATGCACATAACCTTCCTCATCGACCAGTAGTTCATTGGGAATGTTCGAGCCTGTACCCGCTGCGGTGTTCAGCAGAATGTCAGGCATGGTGAAATCAGAATCAGAAATGGCGATGTCATCCATGTCCGATTCTGTGGTCCACGTAGCGGGGTCAGTCGTCAAGTCGAGAATATACAGCCGCCGATTCGTGCGCATGTCAACCAAGTAGTCACCAAACGCGAGCGACGCGTATGACGTGTACGAGTTGGTATCTTCCGGGCCCAGCTTGGGCAGGTAGAATACTGACAAGTCGCTTTTGCGCACCGCGATACAACCGACACCGTACCCGAAATCTGTGGTGTTGGCTGACGGTACTTCGTAGCCGCAGAAGATCCAACTTTCTGTGATACACATGTCGTCAGTCGCTTTCGGTATGTCAACGTCGTCGACGTACGACCAGTCAGAAATTTGTATCTTGATAACCTTCGCGTGCGACGACCCTGACGCGCCCGTTGATGTTGCCACATATACGTGCGTGGCGTCAGCAGTCAGCGAGTGCGGCGATGTACCCGCAGCCTTGTAGGGTGTTAGGTTAAACGTCGCGATAGTATCATTGTCAATGTCGTACTTGTAAACGCGAATACCATCGCTGAAGAAAAACAGCCCGCCGAGCGCGAAGTTGACTTCATTGGAAACACCGCCCCCACCTGCGACATGATTCACAGCTTCGACTTCGAATGTGTCCGGGTCGACTGCGATGATGTCAGTTTGATTCAACGCCCAACGATAACGCGTGAGCCACAGCTTGTTGCGCGCATACGCTACAGAATTCAATTCGATAAGTCGCGCGTCGAGTTCACCGTCTCCATGTAAGCCGATGTCCTGATACAGGGTCACAGCTTCGTATGACGAGTAGTCATCTTTGTGAATCTTCACAAGCGATACGGTTACTTCGTCGTTGCCGCGACCGCGACACGTGCCATAAATGTACGGTGAGATATACACGCTACCGTGTATGAACAATGCGCGCTTCCCTTCCTCGTTGAAGCGCGTACTGGCAATCGGTACAATCGTTGTTCGCTCGGTGGGCATGTGCGTTTACTCAAGTGTTAGCAGGAAGTCAAACCCTTCAGGGCTATCACCCTCAAGCAGGTAGAAATCAAAGCCCGGGCCGTCGATGTCATCACTACCGCCATTGTCAGTTTCATCATCGGGTATCGGCACGCGCGGTTCCCACACGGGCAAGCCTGCCCACGATGCAGCGCACAGTGTGATACTCAAGTTCAGCAGCTTGGGGTATGCCGAATCAGGGGTGCAGTCGTAGTGCCCACCCTTCGCAGGTGCATGCAGGTACACGGTGAATACGTCGTCACGTGCACGATCGGGGTAGTACGAAAACAATTCGCCCGTCGATGACACGAAGCTGAGCCACGCCTGTACGTCAGCGTATTCATCTTCATGAAATCGTAACGTCATGGTCAGTAGTTCATCGCGACGCACGATGTAGGCCGCACGCTGTAAACTACTCGCTTCAATGTCACCCCCGATCGCCAGCACGGAACGGTTCCACGGTGACGCGGGCCACGCAAGGTCAAGCGTCGTTGACCCGTCAGCGTACACGAAGCGGGGGCAATAAGGTAGGCTCATGCAGTCGTACCTTGCGGGCGCACACGCACGCGCGCTGTGTCACCGTAGCGTTCTTGCGCCTGCTGATATGCACCATACACGACGCGCTGCACTTGCGGGTTGAGCATGTCGAAGCCTTCGCCAACTAAGTAAATACTCACGTCAGCACTGGGTGCGGTCGTACTCGATGCACTGCGCGCCTGCGTGTCGCGCGTGCTCGACGCGTCACTCGTAAACGCGGGCGCTGACGATGGCACCGCACCGCCCGCGTCAGCGGCCTGCCCCGTTTTTGGTGTGGCCACTGCGAGCGCGCCCCATGCCGCCGACACAGCCGCGAATGACGCAGCCGTTTTGACTGCGGCCGCTGCACCTGCGGGGTTGCCGAACAGCGCATACGCGCCCGCGCGTACCAACCATTCCAAGGCTTCAATACCAGTTTGCCGCGCCTTCTGTGCGGCTGCTTCGTGAATGCCGCCTTGCAACGCAACGCCCAACGCGTCGGCCAAGAAATCAGCCGCCGTGGTTTGAATCAGCATCGCGTCGGTTTGGTGCTGAATGGCTGCGCTGTTGGCTGCGTAGTCGGCCAGCAATTTCTTATACGCAGGGTCTTCCTTCGACACCTTGAGCTTGACAGCCGCGTCAATTTGCTGCGCCAGTGCACGCTGTCGAATACGCAACAAGTCAAGCCCGTCAGCCCCTTGCAATGCAGCGCTTTCCAGTTCTTCACCAAGCTGACGGTTGGTGGCATTCAGCATTTGCTGAAACGGCGCGAAGCTACCCTTGAGTTGGTCGAGTGCTTGCCCGACGCTCAATGAGAAATCTTGTGACGCAAGCCCGACTGCTTTCAAGTCGGTGAATGCATCAATCATGTCACGTACTTTGATCGTGCCATTGTCGAACGCGTCGGCCAAGGCGTCAAGTCGCTTGACCTGTTCCGGGTTGCCAACAGCGTCAGCACTTGCGCTGAGTATGCCCGCGATTTTTCCGGCGGTCGACGCCTGCGGTGCGTTGTCATCGAGCGCACCATGTGCGGTTCGCGCGTTGCCGCTACCAAGCACGCTATCGGAAGTAAACCAGTTTTTCGTGAAGGCGTTCAAGCCCTTCTGCACTTTCTCACTACCCGCTGCAACGGCTGCGTCGGCCCATGCGTTGATAGCGTCGGCCTGCTTGTGCAAGGCAATCGAGCGCTCAAGCAATTTCGGGTCAAGGGGTACACCGATGGCAAGCTGCAAGGCGATCCACGCGCTGAGTGCTTTGTCGACAACCGACACCACGGTACCTAAGCCTTGCGCGGCCACGCCAAGCGATGTTTGAAACCCGCCCATGAATAGTTCGACGAGCCCGTACCCTGTGCGTAGCAATACGTCGAGTGCATCAATGGCGAAGCGTACACCGTTCGTTACCCAGTCACGAAGCTGCGTTTTGTTTTCGTTGATCCACTCAATCGTACTTTTGAAAACGGCTGTCAGTACATTGAGCCCGCCAGTCACGTTGTCGTTGGCGGTGACCGCTTCACCTGCGGCTTTCAATACATCTTCCCATGCTTTATGAACGTTCTTTAACGTACCTTCGAACGTTGCGTTTTCTTCCTCAACCGCGTGCATCGAACGGTGTGCTAACAACTCAAGCGCTTCCTGCGCGTTGGTTGCCTGAATACCCATACGACCGAGTACAGCGACGTTCCCATTCATGACCTTCGCGACGAGTTCCGTAGCCGGGGCTAAGTCACCCTTGAAGAACTGCGCGGCAACCTTCGCAACCAACCCCATGTTATTGGTTGATGCGCCGACATCGCCCGTCAGTGTGATAAGGCGCGTCAAGCTTTCCGCGTACTCGTCGTCATCATGAACGGTCGCATCGCTGAACGCCTCACTGGCCGCGCGCAGCTTTTCGCTCATGGCGTCGAACGAAGCGCCTGTTGCGTTGATCGTACCGCGCAGAGCGTTCCATGTTGCCTGAGATTGTGCCGACGCCTTGACAGCTTCCTTACCAAGGTCAATGACCTTACGCGTAAACTCAATGACCGCTTCAACGGCAAAGGCGGCTGTTAGGTATTTCTTAATTTTCTTGCCGACTTCATCGAACACAGTATCGGCTTTGTGCGCACTATCTTTCAACCCTTCATCAACTTCGCGCTTCGAATCGGGGTCGAGTACAAGCCGTATGAGTTTCTTAACAATGTTATCGGCCATATACCCGCGGTACCTCTGTCATGGTGAGAATGTCGCGCTGCCATTCGTCGAACCGTTCCGTTTCCTGCTGCGACAAGCGCCATGCCTGCGCCTGTTGCAGTTGCTGCCGTTGCGCTTCACGTGCGATGTGCGCCATACCGTAGCGGTAATGGGCCCAACTCAATGGCAAGCCTTCGTTGTTCAGCCATGCCGGGCGATATGTCACAAATACTAATAGCTCATCCAACGCGTCAACGTCACGGGGCGGTGGTTCTACGGTTGCCCCGTTGGCGACGTGTACACGGGTTGGACGCGCGATGTCGTCCGGCCACGCGAGAAAAAATCAATCACGTCGAGCGCTTCCTTGTCAGTCGCATCACCATACGGGTTACGCAGCGCACCAACACGCCTGAGCGCGCGACGTGCCCACCCCGTCACGCGCGTATACTGCCAACACAAGCGAAGCGCGGCCTGCAACGCGTCGATAAATTCCTTCTGCATCGCTGCGTCACCGTCACCGTGTGCCAATGCCTGTGCAATGTCGAGCGCCTTCGTGTACTCGCTGAGCAACCGATACCCCACCTTGTACGGCAGCGGCTTCGCACCATACGTGCGGCGACGGAACATGAAGTACCGAGTATCACCAAGTTCTAATACTGGCGTCAGGTTCCGCATGCGTGCGCGCTGCGCGTGTGGCGGTGCCGACGACACACCGCCCCGCGAAGCTGAACGCACGGCGCGGTACCGTGCGTCAACTTCGCTACGCGCAGGGTAACTGAACGTGCCCCCTGTGGTTGCCATGATTAGCTCAACCCGTTCAGGTCAATACCGCTGTCGAACGGGTCACCTGACGTATACAGGTGATGCCCTTCAATCAAGTCGGCGTGATGCATGCACACGACGTTCACTGTTTCGATATTCTTTTTGTCATCACCTGCCCCACCACGGAACCGACGCGTCGGGCGATTGAACACGGCGCGCCACAGCCAGAACGATGACGCGAGCGCGTCAAGCCGTTCTTCATCGAGTGCGTCACCGTCAAGGGTCCATGCACCTGCACCGTCAAACGCCAGTGTACCGTTCGTGACGATACCCGTCGTCGGGTTGGTTTTGAGGAACAGCTTTTCAGGAATGACGACCAGTGTGTATTCCTTCACGGGGCCACGACGCGAACGGCCCGCATGTGCGCTGCCGCTCGGTGAGCAAATACCAATCAGCGCGGGGTCGGCCAAGTACAGCGGAATGTCGATGGTAGGGTTCTCACCCAAGTAGTCCATCTCATGCACTGCGGGGCCCGTCAATTCTGGAATGGTCAGCCCTGCCGTAGCCCCGTTGGGCGTCACCACAATGTCACCTTCTGTGGTGCCAAGGGGCTGCATGGTGAGGGGGTCTTGCGCGTTCCACTTGTCAGCATAGAACACGACGCCACGCCCGTATGACGCGACGAGCCCCGACACATCAGAAAGTTGGAAATTTGACATACGATGTTGTCACCCTCAAGCGTGTGAGTGTTTATAGAACTAGGAATCTATACCAGCATACCGCCGACGAAGCGGTGTGACTGTGAACCGCAACGCACGACCTGTGAAATTGTAGCGGTCGGGCGTCGCCAACTCGGCACCGTCGCTGTACTGTGACCATGCCTGTACCCCGTCGCCGAAATCAATCGGCAGGTCAGCGTGAAACATGCCGCGTAGCGTCAACTCAATCATGCGCACACTGACAGAACTATGGTGCCATACGTCGAACTGGAAAATGCACGGGGCCCACAGTTCGTTTTCCACGTCGCTAATTAAGTGATACTCAATGCCCGGCACTTGCAGCTTGTCGGTCGGTGACGCTTTGCGCACACGACCCATACCGCCAAGTGCTGCGAGAATCAGCGCGTTGTTTTCGATCATGTCACACATGCGCGCGACGAGTTCCGCCCACATCATGTTTCACCCCTGTTGCGTTTTGACTTCGCTTCTGCGGGTGCCTGTTCAGGTACATCACCCGAACGATCGAATGAGAACTGAGGGTGCAACTCAACAACCTTATCGAGAATCGCTTCGATGCGCGGCAGTTCTTCCAACCATGCTGACGCGAAGTACGGGCGCGGCAGAATGCGCGCACCATTGCCCGCGATGCCGCCCATTTCCAGAATGCGCGCGTATTCCATTGCGGTACCGACTTCGATTGACGCGCTGTCACCAACCCACGACACGTCACCCCAAGTGATTGACTGCGCGAGCTTACCATTGAGTCGTGCGGGGGGCTCACCCGGTGCTGACGCTTGATGATACCGTTTACCACTTTTCAAATACAGCACGTACACGCGGCCCGACCGCTTGCCCGCCAGTTTCTTTTTGACCGCGCTGCTGAAGTGCAACGCAGCCGCCAGCAACCCCTGTTCAACGGGTGCGCGCAGCGCGTCGAATTCTTCCTGTGAAATGGTGTCGAGCCCTTCCCACTTGGTCGGTTCGAATGTCATCATAGCGCCCGCCTGCGTGACTGCGCGTCACGTCGCGCCTGAATGGCTTGTGTGTCGATGGCTGGTAACGTACGCTGCGCGCTCGGCCCGTCTGTCGAGCGCAACGTACCGCCTTCCTGACGGGGCAATGTGTGCACCGCACGTACCAACTCGTCAGCCCCCTTCTGCGCAGCCACACCCAAACGTTGCAACAGTTGCACGTTCATGGTTTGGCGCGCTTTGCCTGACTGGTTGATGTCATGATACATGTGATATAGCATTCCGCTCAAACGCAGCGCGGGGCCAACCAGCTTGTCGAGCAACAGGCCAAGCGCTTTATCTTCGCTGCCCCACCCCTTGAACGCCAATGGTATGCCGCCGACTGCATCGTAGTCAACGCGACGACACACGACGACACCGCCCCCGAGCACACCCGCGTACCACGGGCGTTCGAGTGTCATCGTCGCTTCATCGAAAGTGCCACGCGCGTATGTGTCGCGTGTTGACTGTTCTGATAAGCGCGCAACGAGGGTGTGCGGTACAGCCCAAGCAACAGCGCCCGATCGCACGTTCTCAATGCACTCATTCAACAATGTCGGGCTCACCACACAGTCAGCGTCAGCAATGACGATGACTTCAGCGTTCGAACGAGCCAATGCATTGGCGACGGCTGCGCCTTTGCACCATGTCACAGTGGGGCACACGCCCTGTTCAATCGGCAGCGCGCCGTGATGCTGCTGGTACCACGCACTCACGAACTGCCACGCACGTTCACGCGTCGACGATGCGCGCAGGTCACGTGGCACGATGATGTCAACACCGTGATAGGCACGACGAAGCGCCTTGAGTTGCGCTTGTGTTTTCACGCGCGCCCAGCCCAACACGGTACGTCGCGTGTTGTATACGCTGTCAGCGTGTAAGCGATACTGAAACACGGCGCGCGATGTGGCACGGAAGCGTGCACCAAGGCGAGCGAAGCCCAGCCACAAGGCAGTATCCCACGCGCCCAGCATGTCAGTACGATACGGCACCTGTTCCCATAAGCGTTTGCGAAAGGGGCTCACGCCACTGCACAGTGCATGCAGGTCGAGCGCCGCGAGCCCGTCAGCATTCGCGTACACACGGTCACGCTCGTTGCGCCCCGTACCCGTGCGCACGTACCCCGCGCTGATGACATCAGCCCCGTCACTCAGCGCTTGACACTGCGCTAACCCGTCAGGCAATAGCGTATCATCACAATCGAAGTGCATGACCCATTCGGTTGTAGCCTTTCCGACTGCAACGTTGCGCGCTGTGCCGAAATCAGTATCGTCAATGACGATATGCTCACACGCGATACCCGCGAGTGTGAGCTTGCGCGCCGCACGCTCAGCCTGCATGCGATCGTACACAGCATCACCGACAACGACGATGACCGCACGCGACGGGTATACCGTCGATGCGACGAGCGATTGCGCCCACTCAGGCAGGTACTTTCCATAGCCCTTGCACGTGGTCACGATCGTAAGTTCTGTCCAAGGCGCGCGTGTCGTCATGCGAACCGCCGAGTCATAGCCTTCTGCGTTGCCACAGTCGGCAACGGTTTCGCGCGCCAACCGAACGCGTCGTCAAGGTAATTCAAATACAGCAAAGCGACGGCGCTTTCATCGTGATTGCGACGCACGTACTCACTTACGCGGTGTGCTTCATAGTTCCTGTATTCTTCGTCGTGAATCATGGCGTGTAACTCGTGATACAAATTGTCGCGCGAATCGGCGAACGTGTACGGGCACTGGCCAAACATGCTGACGTAACGGTCACGTACAGTGGTGTCGCCTGCGATAACAGGCATACCCATTGCCGCACATTCCAACCCGCTGCATTGCATGCCCAACCAGAACGAGTCAAAGCACGCGTCACACGTCGCTTTGAGTGCGAGTGCTTCACTATGGTTCACGTTCTCAATCAGCACCGCTTCCACGTCGACGCCCCGCTGTTGCAGTTGCGCAATGACCGTGAGAAAATCATCAGTGCCCTTACGATCGCGTTTGCTCGGCGAGTGTGCGACACGGAACGGTGCATGTATACCCGCGTCAAGGTGCGCGCGACGCAACGCACGATAGCGCACCACAGGTACCGCGTTCGGCAGGAACTTCGCCCCGCCATGCGGCAAGCTGCCATCATCGTACGTCAGCAGTTCCAAATTCGCGACGAGCACCAACGCGTTGCGCTCGACGGCATTCGCGTTGTACTGTTTCACGTTGCGCCGATACAGTGTTCCGTGATGATGAAACACTGTCACGGCTGCGTTGCGCACTGTGCGGGCAAGTGACATCACACCGTGGAAGTGCAACACGTCGGCCGACGCTGCACAGGCGTGCAGCATGGTCGCTGACTTCGACGTGAGGAATTGCGTCGGCGCACCGAACGGCCCTTCACGTTGCTTGAACAGCAGCGACGTGTGCGGGGTCGTGCGATTGATGGCCGTATGGAATCGACTCGGCGCGATACCGTCATCACGATATGCGACATTCAGAATGTGCAATGCTTCGCGCGCACCAATGATTTCGTCACTGGCATCGCTGAACCCGGGCATTGACACGAGCGCGCGCTCACGGCGCACCTGTTCTGCGCCATGCTGCGCTTTCACCGCGATACGTTTGGGGTCACGACCGAGTGACCGCTTGTTCTGTAGCGTGAGCGCTGACAGCGTGCGATGCTCGAACCCGGGCCCGCCATACTGATGTGTGGCGAGCACGCGGTCACCGACATAGCACCAATGATGACGCCCCGCGTAGTGCAACCCTTCGACCCAGCGAAACACGCGCGGTTGTCGATACTCGCGCGCATACATCGTGTTCGCTATGGTGAGCCAGCCACAGTCAAGGCGCGGCAACTGGCGTAGCAACTGCGCCTCACGCACGATTTCATCAGCGTCGACAACGAACAGGTAGTCACCCTCAGTGCACGCAGCCATATAGGCGTTGCGCTTGTCAAGTTGCGTACGCCCGGGTACGTCGAGTAATTCGACTTTTGGAAACGTCGCCAAGAATTCCCGCGTGCCGTCATCGCTCAAGCCGCGCCCCGTGCTGGCATACGCACCGTCGACGGCAATGACCTTATCAACGTTATCATACCATGTGCGCATGGCGACCTTCAGCGCGCCAAGGTCGTTCCACACATTGAGGCACGCGACCACACGACGACGGCCCGTGTCGTCGAGCGGTGTTGCGTCACACTCACTGCCCCGCTGATTCGGTACCCACAGCGCGTACATGTTCATATGCCTAAGTACTCACGCGCAATGTCAATGTGTGTACCCAATTGCTCAACGCCAATGTACGTGTACCCCATTTCACGACACACCTTGGCGATCGTGCCACGACCCATGAAACCATCCCACACGGTGCCTCCTTCCTTAGGTCCATACATGAACAACAGGTCACGCACCATTTGTTCAGGATACCAGCCGCCCGGCTCAGGGCAATACTGCGATACGTCGACCTTCACAGGCTCGGGCATATTCGCAACCCAAAACGCTTCACGCCCCTTGTTCCATAAGCCAACTTGAATGAGCGCGTAATTACGCGCCCAGTGTTCAAGCTGGCGTTGCCGATGCACCCATTGATGAATCAGCATCGGGTGCGACAGCAACGACGGGGGCAGGTAGCCGTACGGGTTGGTGAACACCAAGTCAACGTGTTCGTCGGGTGCTGCAACCCACTGGTCAGCGTCACCGTGGTAAATGCGAATGCCATGAGCGTCAACGAATTTCTCGGCGGGGCGTGACATCATCAGGCGTGGTTGGGGTTGGGGCCAAACACCAAGGCAAACACCGCGTGCAGGTCACGCACACGCAGCGTTTTCGAAAAGAACAATACGCGTACACTCAGTACGATGTCGTCAGCGTGTGCGTCGACCCATGCCCACAGTTGCGCTGCAAGCAGGTCGCGTACAGCGTCGCTGACGATATGGTTGGTCGTGTTACTCGACAGTGCTGACATTGATAAGCTCCAGGTATTCGTGTGGGTCACTCGACGCGTTGTCAATCAATTCAGGAACACTCATGTAGCCGTAGCCCAGTGTCGCGGTTGTTTTGCGATACTGCCCCAGCGCTTCCTGCTTGCACATGAATTCAGTCGGCGACAACAACGAGCGCACGCGCGCCAATCGGTTGTTCGCGTTCCGGCTGTACACGTACACGCCATGCAATACAACTTGTGCATCAGTGTCGAGCGCCAAGCGCCGCGCAGCCCCTGCACACACCACGTGCGCCAGTGAACCGACGTAGCCATATGCATGTACATCTTCTGCACCTTGCACCGTGTGGTGCCTCGTGTCGACACCGCACTGATAATGCATGCCGTGCATGAGTGCTTGAATGCGCTGTTGTGCAGCGAAGGGCTCAATCAGCAATGCCGCTTCGTTCACTTCCCAAAACTCTATACGCACAGGACCCAGCTTCTGCAACGCGCGCCCCCACTCGTTGCGGCGCTCAGCAATCAAGTCGATACCCTCACCGCCAAGCATGCGCTCACCGCGTGTGCTGGGTTTGTTGTCGGTCACCAGCACACAGCGCACGTCATGCCCGCGCTTCATCGCACGCACCATGAGCCCTGCCATACCAATGCACTCGTCGTCAGTATGCGGGGTATAGAATACGTGTGTACTCATGACTCACTCACCTGTAGCTCACCGTGGAATTCCACGCAATCAAGCTGTGTGTGATGATTGCGCGGGCGCACGGGCGGTGCGTCGACTTCCCAATTCCTGCCCGCATCGGGCCCCGTCAACACCTGTACGACATCGCGCGCCTGTACATCAACATTCGGTAATACATACAGGCGCACTTGGCCGCTGTACTGCATGCCCCCGTCATTGGGCACCTGTGGTGCGGCTGACCGATTGATGGCAGCACCCGTGCTTTCGACGATGACATGATACGTACGTTGTTCCGTGCGTACGTCATCGAGCGTGGTCGTGTAGCGCCACACGCGAATGGTCGAATCAAACAAGCCGCTGATACTGGGGCGGGGCATCGTGCACCTACACCAGTACACGACGCCATGCCGCAAGCGTCGCTCGTGACGTGTCACTCAAGCTGATACCGGAACTGCTGGCACTCACTGCCCCCAAGTCGACCGTGTACGAATAGTCACCCAGTTTTTCGCTCGTCACACCTGCGGTGCCGTCAGCGTTGGCGGCATCGCTCATGTACTGCCGTGATGCTATTTCTAATACAAGCTTTTGAATATCGTCAGGCGCAGTCACGTAGCCGTCGTCATACGTCAGGCGGTATTCCAGCCAGTGCGACCAGTACCCAACCAGCACGTCACCCCGACGCTCATACTCACTACCCTCAAGCAGCACTTCCCAATCATCAGCGCTCAAGCTGAAATAGTCACGCCGTGCAACTTGCAGCGACGGGCCGTCAGCGCTGCTGTCGCTCGGCGCGCTGTCGTCGAAGTGCCCTGACAAATACAGTTCACGCGAACCACTGCCGCGCACGTACTCAGTGCGTAGCTGTGGTGTGTCGAAGCGGCGCTTCGTGTATTTCTCAACCCATGCGCCCGCCTGTTCGATCAACGCGGTGAGCGCATCATCTTCTGTTGCGTCATCGAGCGCGATACCAAGCAGGCGCTTGAGGGCAGTGAGTGTGACAATCATTCGTCGTTCTCGTCAGTGCTGCTGTCGCCTTCCTTTGCCTTCAACGAATCGGCATAGAACTTCACGTCACGCTTGAGTATTTCACCGCCTTGGCCCGTACCAATGACCTTCGACACGTCGACACCCAGCGATGCCGCGTACTCAATGACTTGCGGCTTGGTCGCGGGGGCCTTGTGCGCGGGTTGCTCAGCGGGCGTACTGCGTTGATCGTGACGCGCGCCCGACTTCATCTTGTGTTCGGTCGTCGGGCCTACGCTCGACGATGCCGCCTGTTCCTTCGCTTTCATTTCGAGCCACTTCATGGAAGCCTCACAGTATGGGGGTTGTAGAAAAGAACAACCCTGTAACGCTGCGCATGTTACTACGTTGAGCGGGCCCCCCACCACAACCCAACCCGAACCGTTCACACCGCCGACGTTACAGGGTACTCATACACACATTACAACACCATCAGTACCGCGCGCAGCTTACGACTCAGGCGGCACCATAATGGCAAATTCGAACGCCCATGCACGCTTGACCGCAAACGCCAAGCGCTGTTCGGCGCGCAGCGTGCGCAGGTTGCGACCGAAATCGTCGTCAATGAAACCAACCGCCAACTGTACACTGTTGCGGTCGTAAATCGTTGCGCCCCGTCGACCATCACCAACGAGCAAACGACGCTCGCCCGTTTCCGGGTTGGTCATGCCGTCGCTTTCAACCACGTTGAGCGACCAGATACGCGGGCCGCGCGTGTCGGTGACCAAGCCCCACACGTAGCGCAAGTCAGAACCCTTTTCCAGTTCGACCTGTTCCCAATCCACGGGGTCGAGTGCCACGAAGTTCGGCAGAATGCGACCGAGCTTACGCAGGTCGGTGCGCATCTTTCGAATCATGTCAATCGTCGTGTCACCCGCTTCAGCACGCGTGAATTCAGGAACACCAACACTGTCATCGAACAAGCCAAGCAGTTCACCGCTGGTGCCGTCGCCCCAGCCCAACTGACGTTCTTCCTCAACACGCACGTCGAGCGTCATTTCACCGTTGATGAGCCCCACCAAGCGCGGCGCATCTTCGATATCTTGCTCAGTGACCTTCGACAACACGGCAATCGTTTCGACGGCCACAGTTGCCGGTTCAACCGCGATTTTCAAGTACCCCTTGGCAGCACCGCGTGACGCCTGCGATGCGGCAGCGCGCGTGGTGCTGGTGTGTCGCGTGTAACGCACGCTGTCACTCGTCGTCGGCACGACGGTAAACATGTCACGCAGCGTGAGCAATTCCGGTTCTTCATACCGCACCAACTCAGGGTCACGATCGACCTGAATGATTGCGTCGGTGCCAAGGCTCGACAACGTTGACGGGTCGAACGCTTTGCGCTCAAACTCAACAGCCTGTTCACCGAACAGCCGCACCTTGCGACCAAGGCGCTTGCCAACATCGACACGCGCCGACCAACCGCTCATGGCTGCGCGGCCCTGCGATTTGAACTGTTGAAAGCCTTCTGATGCAATGAACATGTGACCGGGCGTCGTCGTCACGCTGCGCGGGCTGTGCCCATCTTCACCCGGCAGGGTCACGTTCTTCACTTCGCGCGACTTGGCGACGACACCACTGATGCGATTGTAGCGGTCGATCTGTTCTTGCAGGTCTTCCATTTCCTTGGCCTTCTGTTCCAATTCCTCACCGCGTTCCTGCGAAATCGGGCCAGCCGCCATTTCCGTTTGACCTGCTTCCAGTTCTCGCGCGATCGCCTTCAGCGAGTTTTCCATTTCACGAATCTTCACGGGCTTTTTGGCCTGCGTACCCGACTTGCTGGAAGTCGTCACGGTGTGACCCAGCACACCGACTGCACCGAGCAACTGCGCATGACCGAGCGTTGCCACAGGTGCGTGCGCGGCCATGAGCACCGCAGCCAGCAACCCAATCACGAACGCGACGACCATGAGCACCGCCATGTACGACAGCGTGTTGTCGATGCTGGCGGTAACGCTGTACGACCGTGCCATCAGGCCATACGACCCGACCCCTTCGAATCGACCGCGCAGCTTCGTGAGTACGAAGCCCCCGCGTGATACCAATGTTTTCAACATGAGTGTTTCCTTGTGAAGTGAGTACCGCGTGCTTACTGTGCGTCGTGTGCGCTCAACTGCCGCTTCTGTAGCGCCTTCATCATGCGTTGCTTGAGCGCATCATCATACAGGTACAGCGACTGCTTTGACTCACTGTCATCGTCGGTGTGTTCGCTGTTGTCGTCGTCACGCTGCGAGTCGTTGTCATCGCTGTCGTCGTCAGTGAGCAAGGAAGGCGCTCGCGTGTTCGAGTTCGCGTCACCGTCGTTCAGTGAATCGTCATCGTCATCAGTCAGTGCGTCGACATTGGGTGCCTGCTTCGTCGGCGGTTTGACCTTGCTACCGCTGGGTGCCGTGTCATCGGTGCCAGCCTTGCCACCTGCGAGTACCAAGCCAATACGTGACGCCAACTGGCGTAACGACTTGGCCGTCATGGCATCGAGCTTTTGCCCGCGTGCCTTGGTCAACAATTCATTGAACGCCTTCACACTGCTGGCGTCAATCGACGCACCCGGCTGCATCGGGAACAACACCAGTGACGTTTCCGCGAGCTTCACAGTTTTCAGAATACGAATACGATCGCTGAAACTGTCGCTGCCGTTTTCCGGCTGCTTGAATGAGAATTCAATCGGCTCGTACCCGATCGACATCTTCCCGATGATCGGTCGACCCGTGGTTTTGCTGGGGCGCAGGCGCTGCAACACACGGTCACCGTCAGGGCCGTCGATGACTTCCCATTTGGTGTGCAACCCTTCGTCAGTTTCCTTGGCGTCGACCAGTTGACCGAGCGCCGAGAAAATATCGAAGTGGTCGTGTGAGTTCAACAGCGGTATCGCTTCGCCTGATGACTTCCATTCCTTGAGCGTTTGCTTGAACGCGCCTTTCTTGATAATGTCGTTGCCAAGGTCAAGATCCCACGTTGCCGCGAGCCCTTCGAACGTGCGTGATTCTTGGTCAACGTCATCGGCCTTCACGGAAAACGGCACGACCAAGCGTGACAACATAAGTGCCGTTGATGTGCGCACAGTCATATTAGATTTCCTCATTGTAAAGTGCGGTGCATCGACAGTTAGGTTCTGACGGGAACTGCAAGCCGTTACTGAATGGTTGGTCAATGGGTACGGTTTCACCTTCCATTGCTAAGTGTTCATCACGTTCGCGGTCATCGAGTGCACCCGACCACGTTTTCGTAAAGCGCCTGCCCGTGTCGCGCCCCAATTGTGCGAGTGATTCAGTGGGCGCACCGTTGAACGCGGTCGTGGTTTCCGTGCGCGCGACGAGCTTCGCACGCACTGAGCTAAAGCCCGTCGCTTCACGAATGGTGCGCGCAATGGTGTTAATGTTGGCCCCTTCCTCAAGCCCGCCTTCAACGATCGTGTTCACGAGTTCCTTCGTCGTATTGGTGACGCGCGTAATGAGTTGCCCCACACGCTCACCAGCAAACTTCAATAGCGACGGGTGCAGCAGGTTGTAATTCACGCTCAGGTCAGCCGCGATGACCGCGACCGAGCGCTCAGCCGCACGCACGAGTAGCGGGGTCGTTGCCTTGGCCCAGCGCTGTCGCGAGTCGTTGCGCAGGTAGCCGCTCACCGCAGTGAAAAAGCGCTCGCTGCCGCGCGCCTTCACGAAACGCTTTTCATTCGGGTTTGTTAATAGCGCTTCCGCCAGTTGTGCGATTTCCTCAGCATCACGCGCGAGCAACCCGCCCACTAGTGATTGTAACACGGGTATGGCTTCCTCACGCAACGTTGCCTGTAGGCGTGGTGCGGCGAGCTTGCGCGCGATGCGTGTCAAGTGCCGCGTGCTCGACACCGTACGCGCGCGCGTGCGTAGCGCTTTCGTGACCGCTGCCTCAGCGCTGTCGGCAGGCGTGGTGTTCGGCGTGTTCGAGCCTTCCGTGACGTCAGCGAGAATACTGTCAACCTGTTCAGGTGTCAGCACAGGGAACGCAGCGGCAATGATACCGCGCGCTGATTCCAGCGGTATTTGACCGGCACCCACCAGTGTGACGACTTGCACCAATGACTGCACCTGTGCGCCATTCAAGGCGGTTGCCTGTACGTCGTCAGTCGGCGGGGCGTTGGGGTCAGCGCTCGGCGGTGGGTCATCATTCGTGTTTGCTGAATCACCCGTGCTGCCCAAGCCCGCCAACAGTGACGTAAAGTCAGGCGTTATCAATGCGGGTATTTCATCGGCGCGCTCGTCGTCGACAGGTTCCAACTGTACCATGACGCGCCGTTCGTTGACACTGGCGATTTGCCCAATCAATGACGCTGTGGTTGCAGCCGCCTGACGATCAACCGCCAGTGCGGCGACGTTCGACCGATCGAAGCGCACGAAGTGTGTGCGGTCATCGTCGTGCACGCGCAGCAACTGACGTGTTAGTACTTTCTCAATGCGCTTCCAGCTTGGGTCAATGGTGTCGTCGTACGCCATGCGTCGCGCTTGTTCCATTTGCGACCACGGCGAATTCTCAAGCCCGATTTGAAATTGCAACACGATGGCAGGTACGCCACTGATAGCAGCAACGACTGACTCAACGCGCCCCAGCACGTCGCTCGGCACCAAATCTTTCACAGCGGTTGTCAGTGGCGTGAACGTGCCCCCACCCAGCGCGACGAACACTTTGCCGCGCATGCCGGGTGACGCGTAGCGCTGCAAATCTTGCTTGAACGCGTCGAACGTTTCCGGGTCAGGGTTCCATTCCTTGTCAGGTGTAAACACCGACGACGGCCACACGCTGTTGGTGAACAGGTCGTGCACCGTTTGCACCGCGCGTTGCCCCAACTGCAACCATGACAGCGCCGCGCTCAGGCGGGAGCGCTGCTGATACCATGAACGCCCGCTGTGCGGGGCATCACGAAAGTAGCATACCTGTTCTGCATCATACTCGCGTCGACCCGCTGCCGTTTGCACGATGAAGCGCGCGTACATGCGCGTTGCATCAGGTTGTATGTCGAATTCATTGCGCGCAAACGGGGTCACGCGTGCAGGTCGGCCCGCGTTGTCGGTGTCGATGACCCACAGCGCAGCGCCTGAGTTGTCGAGATAGTGTGACGTGGTATCGAGCAATTCGCCCATGTCGTAGTCAGGTGACGGGGCGTCGAGCATGTCAGCCAAGTCGTGTTGACTGAGCCATTCCTCAGCACCCGTTTCCTGATTTTCTTCGACGACCATGAGCGGCGCTTCCGCGATTTTCTGCGCGCGCCATCGCGTTGCTACATACCAGTATGCAGTAAATGCTAATACCGTATGTGACTCGGCAAGGTCGAACATGGTGCGCCCGCCGTCAGGCGAAAAGAACGTATACGCGCTGCCGTACGCGCCCTTGGGTAGCAGGCTCGCACTCGACGCCTTGGTGTCGTGCACAGGGGCGGCAGGCGTCATCAGGCGCACAGGCTCACGCGCAGGTACTGACACGTCACGCCCGCGTAGCACGTGGGCCGCACGATGCACACGGTCGATGAAACTCACGAGTTGAGCCCCCGCATGTTAAGTGTTTTCATACGACCGTGGTCAGGTGTGTGTGTGGCGGCAGCGCCAGAACCTAACGTGCCGTTCAAGGGGGCAACCCCACTCAGGCTGGCGTTCACAACGTCATCATACCCGCAGTGCACGCACGCGCCCATGTCGGGCAGGTACGACTCACAGCGTGGGCAGGTGCGCGCGCCGTCACCCTGCACGAACAGCAAGCGGTGCTGGCGCTGCTTCTGCATGAGCGGTTCCAGCGCATAGCGTGCAGCGTCAATCAAGTGATTGTGTGCGTCAACGAGCGTCGGCAAGATGTTGTCAGAACGCGGGTCGACCTTGTAGCTATAGCGTTCCGCTTCATCGCGAAAGCGCGGGCACTCAGGGTGAATCACAATACGCTCATAACTGCGCAGGTGCGCGATACCATCTTCAATGGAACCTGCGCCCTTGGTCGCCCCGACGATGCGCGCCATACCATGTCGCTTCAGGTAACTGATGGAATCAGGGCGCGCGCTGTCAGCACGCACCACATGCCGCAGCACTTCCGGCGTGAACACGTCGCATATGCGTTTCGTGATGTGGTCAAGCTCGATGTTCAGCCCCCACACTTCACGACGCACGTACAAGGTGTTCTCACCCACCCACAACTCGACAGCGCCCAGCGGGTCACCTGAGAACCCGAAATCGAGCCCGTAGTATGGGCCATTCCAATCTTCATATTCGGGGTCGAACGGTTCGACGCACCACTTGCCCGCGAGTACCTGCGCCTTGCTGATGGTACGCAGCCCACCGCCCCACACGTGCGCGGCTGACTCAGGGTCATTCTTGTAGTCGTAGGCGATTTCCTTTCGTGTTTCGTCGCTCAACCACGGGTTCTGTTCGTACGTCGCGAACGCGATGAACGAATCAGCAGGCGGGTTGACGATCAAGCGCTTGTACGTCGCGTCGTCAGCACGGTCGGGGTTGAAGCTGACCCAAATTTCGGAACCGGGTTTGCGAATGGTCGGAATGAGCACGCGCCATGACTCGGCGGTGATACGTTCGGCTTCCTCAATCCAACAGATGTCGACACCTTCAAACGACTTGATTTTGTTCAGGTTGTGGCGCAACCCGTCGAACACGAAGCGTGTGCCGTTGGCGTGTCGTATTTCCGACTCATAGGCACGAAAGCCGGGTAGGTTCAGCATTTCGATCTGGTCGCGTAGCAACTGCATGGCGCTGTCACGCAACGAAAGCTGAAACTCACGCGCGCAGAAAATGCGCAGCGGGCGTTCCATTGCCTTCACCAGCAAGGCGCGCGCAATCGACCACGACGCCCCGCGCGCACGCCCGCCATACAACACCTTGTAGCGGTGTGGCTCGAACAACCCATGCGCATAGGCAGGTATTTGCACAGTGACGCTGACCGCAGGCGGTTGACCCGTGGCGGGGTCAATCGCGTCAGTCAGCGTGTCGTCATCGTGTGCGAGCGCCTTCGCCATGCGTGGTCAACTGGTTGGTTGTTGGTGTTGCGTGTCGCCCCTAGGTGAAAAACCACGTGTACGACCTGCTACCACAATCACGCTCAATCGCGCCAGAATCGTTTCTGAGCCACTTTCACCCCGTGAAAGGCGAATCAGGTTCATGGGCCAGAATGACACATGCTCCAATACTATGACGAAGCGAAACTGACAGGCTTGCAATCGCGCGGAAAGGCACCGCCAACGCACGCTGTAGCAATATGCTCATGACTTGTCGGGTTTCGCCGGAACCTGGACCATTTCGATTTTCACGCTGAGCGGTGCACCGCCCGCTGTGCCAATGGCGACTGATTGCGGGGGCAGCCCGTAGCCATACGCACTGGTGAGCGCAAACGCCTTCATGAAGTTGGGGTGATTGCCATTCTTTAGAATTTTCTTCACAGGCTTTGCGAGCGCCTTGCTACTCAGGTCACGCGCCAGCATGCGGAAGCCCCCCGGGCCCAGCGGGGTTTTCGTTTTGTCAGTGCGCGGTTGCTTGGGCCGTGCAGCCTGTTGTTTCTTCGCTGCGCTCTTGAAAGTCGCCTTTAAGGATTTTTTCGGCTTTTGTCGCGTTCGCGGACCGCGCGGCTGTGTGGTAAAGGTATCCGCTGATGCACCCGCCTTCAAGCGGGCAAAGCCAACGCTGCGTGTTGGGGGTCGCTTTTTCTTCGCGCCGCGTGTCGTCATCGAAAACCCAATGCCCGCTGAAAAGTGGCACCTGCAATTTTGACGAAAAAGCGACCCCCGTTTTTCGGGGTCGTGCGCCTGTCGTCAGATCGTCATATCGGCAACGCGCGCCAAACTAGCCCCCGCGCTATGAAACGCAATGGCTCAGGGGCCGTGGCGAGCACGTTCGCGAGCTAACTGCGCGCGTGCATTTCTGTTAGCGAATGCTCGATACTCGGGGTGCGCTTTTGGGGCCTTCAAAAACCTTTTCTATTGCATATTCTTTTTAATAACTTTGACGCGTTAGGAAAAAAGTAAGAAAGGAACACCCCAAGTAGTACGAACAGGGAAATGTGTTCTTAAAAAGAGTATGCAATAGAAAAAGTTTTCAAAAAGGTACCAAAGTTGAACCCCAAAACCCCCTATGGAGCGTTTTTGCACTATGACGCAACGGGGGGCCTGCTTTTGGGCCATTTCGCACCCCCCCACACCGTGAGCGGGCAGAAAATCGACCATTCGACGGGCATTGCAACCCACACGATCTACACGCTCTGCACCGATCCACACGATGAGCAAATGCTAACACCGCTCGTTTTGAGTCGCCCGCCCCGTCAACAGCCCGCACCCCACAGATTGAGCATTCTTGTAACGTGCACAGGGCCCGACCGCGCGACGTGCACACCCGGTCGATCGAGCGCAGGTCGCACCCGCGCACTGACTGACCACAGGCCCTAAGTCGTTATCAGCGCGCGACCTGCGAGCGGGCCTAGCCATAGCGCCCCGATGCGTGCATATTGATGGCTCGCGTTGGGCCCTGCCGTCGTCGACGGTCGGGCTCGATGCGTTTCAGGCGGCGTGGTTTGCTCCACACGCATCAAGAGCTTATTGTCAGAACCCTCATACCATGAACGTACACGCGACACGTCGGCACGCGATGCTGACGCCCCCAACGCCCGACGCGACCCCCGACGCCCTGCGCGCGCTGTTCGCGCACTGGGCCGCGACGAAGCGCTTTCGGCGCGACACGGAACTGAAGCGCGACCTGCGCCGTCGTGCAGAGCTGATTGTCGAACTACGCGAACTCACCTACAAGTACGTCGGCGATCGTGACCCCGTGCGCAAGCGCCAACGCAATGCTGAACGCAAGGCGCGACGACTGGCCGCAGGTGTGGCACTCATGATATACGAGCGCCGCATACTCAATGCGCTCACCGAGCGCTACGTCAAGCACCCTGATTTGGTCGCGAGCGATCGCCTGCATTCGAAACGCATGCGCACCACACGGCGCAGGAAACACGCATCACGTGACCCGCTTGACCGCGCGCAGTGGTCACGGCGCGTGCAACTCATCGCGCAGTACGTCGCTGCCAGCAAACAGCTTTCCGGCTACGCCATTGAAAAGTTCGCGCTGTCGTTGCGCGAAATGAAAGCGCAGCGTGCCAGCAACACGCGCTTGCGGGCGAAGCTCGCGCGTGAGTTGTTCGACTTGGAACGCCTGTGGCTCGATGCAGCGCACGTGACCATGTTTCCGTACGACGCGCGCCCGCTGCAAGCACCGTTTCACGTGCGTACGTTCTTGCCCGCGCCACGCCACAGCCGCAATCATGATATTGAACGGCAGTGGAAGCAGCACTTTGCTTTCCGTGAGCAAGTCGCGCTCATGGAAGCCTATGAGCACGCGCAGCACACGAAGTACGACCGCATACGCAGCGCGCGTGCCGATGCCGTACCAACCCCCAACATGAGGAACGTGAAACATGGCGCAACACGGTGACGTGAACTTGGGTGACTTGGTGAAGGATGCTGTAACCGGGTTCGAAGGAATCGCAATCAGCGCGACAACATGGTTGAACGGCTGTCGTCGTATCGGCATTCAGTCGCGCGTGCTCGACAAGGAAGGGCGCGTGCAAGGCACGGAAGTGTTCGACGAAATACAGTTGACCATTCTCGAACGCGGGGTCGTGGTCGGCAACAACAGCGCGCCCCAGCCTGTGGCAGGCAGCACCGGTAATGAGCGCACGGGCGGGCCGCTGCGCGACGAAGCGCGGTTGTTGTCACGCCCGTGATGACAGCGCCCGATACCTACGCCCAGCGTGCGCACTACGGCTATTACCGCGTGGTGCGCATGATGCTGCACGAACTCACGGTCAGCGAATGGCCGCGCGTCGGGCAGCTTCACAGTATACTCGACATCGGCGCGCGTGATACGCCCGTCGCCACATGGGGCAGTTTCATTGAGCGCGCACGACTCGACGTGCCGGAAGTCGTGACATCGCTCGCACGTACTGACGACCACGTGACGCAGTACACAGGGGCATGGCCGCACGTCATGCCTGTACCGCAGCGTGCGAAGCGCGCCTATGACCCGCAATGGTCAGTCATCACGTGCTTGCAGGTGCTGGAACATGTCGCGCACCCACTGACGTTCGCGCGCTCACTGCTGGCGAGTGCCGACACAGTGATTGTGAGCGTGCCGTATCAATGGCCGCGTGGTGTCGAGCCCGGGCACCTGCACGACCCGATTGATGATGACACGCTCATGGCGTGGTTCGGGGTTGCCCCTGTTGAGCGTATCGTCATACTCGACGGCAAGCGGCATCGACTGATTGCCCGTTACACTCACGAATAAGGAATCTCGTATGCCCTCACTCATGGAAAGTATCGAAGGTGCCGACGTCAATTACTGCTATAGAAAGGGGCTCGCCTTAATCAGCGAGCATGGCGAGCGCGTAGCGTCGCGCAACGGGCCCGTGTTGCGTGTGCCCTTTCCGGTGACGACGACGTACACGCACCCGACGCGCCGCGTGTTGTTCAGCGCACAGCGTGACGCGAACCCGTTCTTTCACTGCATCGAAGCCCTGTGGATCATCGCCGGTATGAACGATGTCGACACCCTCACACAGTTCGTGAGCACGATCGACACCTACAGCGACAACGGCACCACGTTTCACGGGGCCTACGGCTATCGCCTGCGTCACGCGCACGGTGAGCTTGACCAGTTGAGCATGGCGGTACGCATGCTGACCGATGACCCGTCATCGCGGCGTGTGGTCACGTCAATGTGGTTTCCGCAGCGTGACCTTGACGTGCAATCGCGTGACATTCCGTGCAACTTGTTGATAAAGTGGGATCGCAACCCTGACACAGCGGGCGCACTGAACGCCACTGTGGTGTGTCGCTCGAATGATGCCGTGTTCGGTGCGTACGGGGCGAACGTCGTGCAGTTCTCGACGTTGCTCGAATACATGGCTGCGCGCATCGGGTGCCCGATCGGGTACTATCGGCAAGTGTCGCTTGACTTCCACGCGTACGAATCAACGCCATACGAGTTTAGTAAATACTACCCGCTACAACCGTTGTTTGGTGACAACCCGTACGTGTACCCGCACCTTGCCTACAGTAGTAGTGACGTGCCGTGCGTCATGCCGTGCCCGCTGGTTGACGACGCGCGCACGTTCGATGATGAACTACAGATCGTCATGCACGCGATTAGTACGCGCGCGTTTGCTCACCCGGAATGGCTCGAACGACTCACGCACGAATTCAAGAACACATACTTTCGTCGTGTCGTGTGGCCGCTGTATCGAGCGCACGACGTGTTACAGAAAGTGCAAAACAAAGATGCGCGGTACACGCTCGCGCGCGCGGCGCTCGATGAAGCATCAGTGCCAAGCGATACGCTCACCATTGATTGGCTCGCAGCCGCTGACGCGTGGCTGGCGCGTCGAGAACGGAAGGAAGCGCAAGCGAAATTCGACAACGACAGCCGCACGCGGGGGGCACTGTGAGCACAGCATCAGGTGATGTACAAATAACGATGCCGATGAGCGTAGCATTGCGGCGCTTCCTGTGTGAGTCGATCGCTCACGCGTTGCTCATCACATCGGGGTACGGTAGCGACGACGAACTACGCGCGTCGAAAAAGGCCCTTGAGCGCGCCGTCATGCTGACCGACGGGCAGGAACTGCAACGACTCGCCAACCTGTTCGCGGCGCAGCAGGGCAAACCATCATTCGATGGCACGCTTGGCGGCAACCAGTGGTATTTGGCGTGCGTCACAGTCGTGTTGCACAGTGAACGTGACGCTGACGGGTACCCCGCATACGTCAACGATGACACGCCTTACTTGGCGGTACTATCGGTACAGGGGCGGCATCATGGTATCGTCAATCGCACCACAGCGTCACTGCTGCCGTACCTGTTTTCGAATTCACACAGCGCACAGCGCGCAGCGCTCGCACTGGCAGAAGTATATGATTGGCAGCGTGACGCAGCCCCGCCAGTACATGCCATGCTGCGTATCGACGCGCTGTGTCGACAGGCGGGTGGTTTTCTGTGTGCCTATACGAACGGGCAGTATGTTCGGTATCAAGCGCCTGAAGGCATTGACGAGTACATCAAAGAGCAAGTCGAACGCGGCGATGTGTAGTTGCTGTACCCTAAACCCTCAACACCATTTCGAGCATACACATGACACCAGCACGCAAGCGCAGAATGGGCTTTGCCACAATGGCCCCTGAACAGCAGAAGGCGATCGCCAGCAAGGGCGGCAAGGCGGCACACGCCAAGGGCACCGCACACGAATTCGACGCGCAGGAAGCGCGTGTCGCGGGGCGCAAGGGCGGTATTGCGGTGAGTCGCAATCGCGAGCACATGGCCGCGATTGGTCGCAAGGGTAGTGCATCAGGCAAAGCGCGACGCACGGCAGCACGCGAAGCGCGAGCGAGTGCAACGGCACCGCTCAACGGTGCACGCATACACCCGCAGTCGGCATAACACACCATGTCATCACACCATGAGGCACTATCGCGCTTGCGCCTTCGCACGGCATCGCTGCGCGCACAATTCGGCAGCTTGCGCGCCAGCATCATGACTGCCAACACCTACGCGGGTAAACTGCTATTTGACATTCATCGAGTACTAGCACACATGGCTGACAACGAACAGGAAGTCATCAACAAAATCAACGACATCGAAAACTCGGTCGTTGGCGTCATCAACGAGCTTGATGCAGAAATCGACACGCTCAAGGCGCAACTCGCGAGCGATGAACCGGTTGAACCTGCCGCCGCAGAGCGGTTGATTGCGCGACTCGAAAGCATGCGTACGCGCATTCAGGAAACTGTGACAGCGGCGCAATCGACCGACCATAGCGCGGGCACGACGACCCCGCCTGTGCCGAGTGGTGAAACGGAAATTCAGCCGAACGGCTAAGCACCTATTATGATGCCTTGCCCATGCGCGTACACCCAGTAGTACACGGCATCGAGCGTTCAATGACGCTACCCAGTGCTGCCGACACGTGAGCCGAGTAAGCCCAAGGAACCTGACCCGCGCATGCGCATTGCATCATCACACTTTCACACCTATAGCACTATGAACGCTCGTTTGCTGGTTGCCGCTGTTGCTGGTGTGGTTGTTGGTGCTGTTGCCGATACATGGCTCAATACCAACGGCGCGCGCGAGTACATCACGCTACAGCGGGGCGATACCATCACCACGCAGTTCACGGCGCTGACTGACAGTGTACTTGTGGTCAGTGGTACGAAGGTGATTGCCGCGCGCTGTGGTGAGTCGCGTATACACTTGCGGCTGTTGCGCGCGCGTGCCCCGTTCGAACAAGTGTCGGCCGATAGCATTTTCACACGCGTTGTCGGGTGTGACTCGGCAGGTACCGCGCAGCCTGACACGGTGATTGCCACGCTCACGCTGTACAACGCCTTCTATCGTGACGTTGCCAATGACAGCGTGTTTGGCGCATGGGTCGACACGATACCGCAGGTCACGTTCTGTACCTATGTCGAAGCCGTGAACGCGAAGGGCGAAACGCTCACAGGCAAAGTGTTCACATTAGAAAGCTCGAACCCTGCTGTGGCGCGTGTCGGCAGTACGGAACCGCTCACGTCACTACCGCCCGGGTTGTCGTACCCGACGACCTGCCCCGACACCACGATTGACCCGCACGCGTTGCGTTGGTCGACACCCCCAACGCGGCGCGTGCGCGCTGCCGTGGTCACATGACCGTACAGAGCGCGCGCTCGCGTACGCTGTGGCTCAGGTTACTCGGTCGCATTTACACGCACGGTAAGGGTGTCACGACGCGTGAACTGTGCGAGCACACAACGATTGCGCCACTGCTGCACGCACACAGTGATGTACGCTCGATACTTCGACGGCTGGAAATTCGTCGCTTTGTTACGTCGCGGCCCGATGAATGGAACGTCAATAAGCATCAATGGTTCATCACGCGCGACGGGTTTGAGTATTTACGAAAGCATCACACTGACTGACCGCAGGCTCACCCCCACTACTACCACAGGTGTTCGAATGACCCTGACCTTTCCACAACTCAAAACCTTCACCACGTTCATACTCGAACGTCACCGCATACACCAAGTGCGCCGTGTCGGCGCCCCCGCCCCGTGGACCAAAGACCCGATTCTATCGCAATACCGTTTCACGAACGTGTACCGTGAACTCGACCGCGTGACTATCTGGCTGCGCAAGCACTGGCGCACCCCGCACAAGCGACACCCTGACCTGTGGTTCGCCATGCTCGTCGGGCGCTTGGTCAACTGGCCTGACTCGCTGGAGCACCTTGCCTTGCCCGGGCGTTGGAACCCCAAGCAGTTCACGCAGGCCATGCATGCACGCAAGGGTGCGGGGCACAAGGTATTCACGTCAGCCTATATCATTCCAACGGGTGCCACATCGGGCGACAAGATCGCATACCTGCGTGACAAGGTATTCACACCTGCGTGGGAACAGCGCGACACGCTACGCCCGCACGCTGACGACACGCTGTTAGCGTTTCATAATCGCTTGATCGCACTCGACGGCTTGGGGCATTTCCTGAGCGCGCAGGTGGTCGCTGACATGAAGTACGTCGAGCCCTTGAAGTCGGCTAGTGATTGGTGGACCTTCGCGGCCAGTGGCCCGGGCAGTCGGCGCGGCATGGCGTACGTGCTAGGTTGGCAACCTGACATCGCATGGAAAGAACACGAATGGCGCGAAGCACTCACGTACCTGAGTGTGGCGGTTGCGCCTGTCATCAAGCGCGCTGGTATGCCGCGTTTGCACAATCAAGATTTACAGAACTGCTTGTGTGAGTTTTCGAAATACATGCGTACGAAGCTCGGTACAGGGAAGCCAAAACAAGGCTTCGACGCCAAGCACGCAGGGCGGTTACCCGCACTATGACAACGCCACGCTTTCTGGCGCTCAACGTCGTTGACCCAACGGGGTATTACGCGCCACAGATTCAGTACATCAACATTGAACACATACTACGCGTGCTGCACAGTAGTGTGCCTAGCCGTTCGCATGTTGTCATGTCAGATTGTACACTCGTTGTTGACGACACACCGCGTGACATAGTAGCGGCACTCAACAACGCTAGAGTAGCAGTATTCGACAACGCTAGTTCCAGTGGCGAGCGCGCGGGGCGTGACGGTACCACAGCTACTTTGGGCAGTACGAATGGCTCGGTGGGTTTATTCGGTGACCTGAGCGAGCGCCGTCGTGTACAGTCATTGTGCTTGCGTTGTGGGCTCGCCTATGTGCTGCCTGACGATGGCAAAGTCAACAAGAAATGCCGAGCTACGTATATCACGACAGCAGGCGGGGTCACGTCGTGTGACGGTGATATCACATCATTCGGTATGTTCGCGAAGGGCATGGGCCGATGAGCGACAGCGACACGTACAGAGCCGTGCGCGAACGTCGCGCGCTGCTGCACGTTGAACCCTCACAACTTACTCAGCATATGGCGAAGCAGCAGGGAAGCGACGATGACGTTGAACTGACGAGCGACACAGTGATTGACGGTACGGAACCGCGCGAATGTCTCACACTACCGGACGGTAGCTGTATTGCACCGTGGCAGTGCATGCACGGCCCCGCCATGACGTACCGTGAACTCAGTGAACTGGTCGAACTCATGGCTGCTATCATCGGTCGTAGCGATGATGCGCGCGTTGAATTCGGGGCCGACGCGCTCAACGACACGTCGAAGGCGAACGCGCGGCAGGTTGGCGGGTCACACTACGGTGGGGGCACGCTGCAACATTGGGACCTTGTGCACACATTCGGGCTTGGCTACTTCGACGGCAACGCGACCAAGTACCTGTTTCGTTGGCGTCGGAAAGGCGGTGTCGAAGATTTGCGCAAGGCGCAGCACTACATCGAAAAGTTGATCGAACTCGAAACACAGCAATCGTAATAACACTCAACCCCCCCCCACTATGCACGACGAGAACGCGCAGGCACAACGTACCGTGTATATCAGCGGTGCAATCACGACGGCCACACCCAACGAATTACAATTGTTTCACGCGGCTGCAACGGAACTGCGCGGGCGCGGGTTCCGGGTCATCAACCCGCTCGATTTCGATTTCGGCCCGCAAGCCTCACATGATCATGACGCGTGGTGCACGGCCCTTGCGCGCGACATTGAACTGATTGTGCGCGAGTGCGACAGCATTACGATATTGCCAAACTACTGGCGCAGTCGCGGCGCGTTGCTCGAAATTTTCATCGCGCTATCGCTCAAGAAACGCTTCGTGCTGCTGTATGGTCAGCGCCCCCAATGGGCGGAACACGTGCGCGCGTACATCACCAATGCACAGGCGCTGCTATGGGTATCGACGCAGCACACAGGCTACACACATCATCACAAGGTGCCGCGCCCGCGCGTACATAATACGAAGGTCGAGTTTGGTGAGGGTAGCGCCGATGCTGTGTAAAAACTGTCAACGCGACTACAACACGTGCAACGGTACGTGTGTCGATGTCAACGGTACGCAGTTTGAGCAAGTGGTCAAGCGTACGCTCGTGTTTGTCGACATGGATGGCACAGTGTTCGACAGCATGAATCGTTTAGCCGCGATTGGTGAGCAAGTGCTCGCGGCGCTCGAACCCATGAATGCATCGAGCGCGCTAGCGTACTACCACAGCACGCAGGGCCGACCATTCGAGCATCAACTCGCTGGTTGGCACACGGGGCTGCCGAGTGACGGGCGACCGTTCGATAACGCGCTCGCAGCCTATGGCGCGCTGCACAAGTTGTACGCGCCCGGGTTCGCACTCACCGCGTTCGGGCGTGCGCTTGCTGAGCGCAGCTTGCCGCAATGGTTTGACTGTGTGCTTGTGTCGAGTACGGCGCATGATGTGTTCGAGTGTTACCCGCAACGACTGCTGCACGGCTTACCGTTCGACACGTCATACGGTGTATTCAATCGTCATCTGCGCGGCAAGGGTCAGCAAATCGCGCACGCAATCAATGCGAAACAGTCGCCGAGCATTGAGCGTGTGCTACTCATTGGCGATACGGTATATGACCAGATCGTCGCCAGTAATTTCAACCTTGAATACGCCAGTGTGCACAGCCTGAAACCGCTGTATGAGAATGACGAATACAGTGTACAAAACTTGTGGGGGGCGTTGACGCTATGAGCATCGTAAACACTTCAGCGTTTGCGCCTGTGTACGGGCTGCGGCGCTTTCGCTCGCACTGGGCAGCGTTTGCCGCATTCTGTCAGGCAGAACTTGATACGGGTGGGCCTGACCCGCAGTTTGCCACGCTGTTCGAGAATGCGAAGCACGCCCGCGATATGCAGCCTGCTGACTGGGTGTGGTTGATTGGTTGTTACGCGGCACATCACACCGTCGCGGGGGCATGGGCAGTGTTCGACACATTCAGCGACGTACACGACTTGCGAACAACGCGGCCCGCTGCGCTCGCACCGTGGTTGCGCCGACATTGGGGGTCGTTGCCCGTGCGCCCTGAAATGCGCTCACATCGTATGCTGAACAAGCGCTGTGAGTGCTTGCTCGGTTTTGCCAGCTACGCAGTCAGCATGTCGTGGTGGGCTGGCGACTATCAGCATACGTTCATCGAGTCGCAGAAGTACGTACCCTTCTACGGGCGCTACATGGCTATCAAGGTGCTCGAAATGCTGCGCCTGACCGTGCGCCCCGACCTGCGCACGCCTGACATGCGCGCCAAAGGCGGGTGGGGCCCACGTGCCACACTGGCGTTGCTGTACCCCCGATATGCGCGTTGGCTGGCCGATCGCAGCATGAACGACGATGTAACGGTCACCAATGTTGAGCGCATCGCACGCAAGGTGCAAGCTCAGTTGCAGCAACAGTACAGCGTGACAGTGAGCTTGTTTCAGTTGCAAGTATTGTTATGTGAGTATCGCGAAATGCTCGCAGGCGGCTACTACCCGGGCGCGTCACTCGATGAAGAAATCAAATACATTCGCCAAGCAGAAACGCAATTTGACATGTCGGCCATTTGGGAAGCGCGCAAGCGCGTATTCGCAGACTATGACTTATTAGAACTTGGCGGGGTCAAGGCGACACCAGAAGCGAAGCAAGCGTCATGGCTCGTACGCACGCAGGGGTTGCCGACGCTCAACACCATTCTTTCACGCTAGGCTCATGCAAAAAATACCTACCTACATTGTCAGCGCGGGGCGTGCGGGTCGCGTGTTGACGCTCAACGTATTGCCTGCGTGCTGCGAGCCGAAATTGATTGTACCAAATCGCGAAATGCGGGCGTATTGCACTGCGTACCCTGAACTCGCGGAAGCACTGCACATCTACCCGATCGGGTCAGCGTCACGCGTATCGAAAGCGCGACATGCGACGATACACAACTTTCTTGAGTACACATCATCGCCTGTGTGTGCCATGCTCGACGATGACATCACGGGGTGGGTGTGGAAGTCGCATGCACAGTCATTTGGCCTGATTCAGAAGGCACACTACGGTGACGTATTATCGGGTTGGAATCGTACCATCACACAATTAGCATTGCTTCAAAAAGTACACAAGCCAGCCGTGCGCGGGTTCACCTACCGTTTCAATTTGGCTGCCGCTGCCAGTGCGAAACAAGTGCGTTGGGGTGCACGCGTCGGGTTGGTCAATGTGTGTGTACTCATGAACCGCGAAGCGGCGCACCGTGCAGCGTTTTACGGGCTGTACACGGGTGAAGATGTTGCGAGCACATTGCACTGGCTACACATGGGCGTGCACTGTGGAAATGATTTTCACCTTGGCCATGTCGCCCAGCCGCGCGCGCATCGTGCTACGCAGGGCGGCTGCGGTGCACACCGCGAGCGTCACCCTGAGTACCAGCTACGTGACCACGGGCGCATTCACAAGTTCTTTCCGCAATACACCGACAAACCGCAGTTACGCGGTATGGCGCTCGATGGTACGCACCTAGTAACGACGCGCGTACACTATACAAAAGCGGCGCGCAATGCGGGGTACGATACGTGATTGTCAACTTGCGCGGTACGCACGGCGCGGGTAAAACGACGATCGTTCGACGCGTGTTGCAAGCGTGTTCGCGCGTGTCACCCGTGCACATGGAAGGGCGACGGCAGCCGATTGGTTACGACTGTCGATACAAGGGGCATCGCGTGTTCATCGTCGGTCATTACGAAGGTAGCGCGACGGGCGGGTGTGACACAGTGAAAGATATGGCGTTAGCGTTCTCGTATGTCAGGCGCTACCATCGACGGGGCTACCATGTGCTCATTGAAGGCATCTTTGCGCAGCACTCAACGCCCAACTTTCTTCGCCTACTCGACACGGGCGCACTCGTACATGTGGTGTTGCTGCGTGTGCCAGTGCACAAAGCGATTGCCAGTGTCACGCAACGACGGCGCTCGCTCAAGCTGACGGGGCCCGCCAACGCTGACAGCATACGGCGCGAAGCACGACACCCCAGCCTGCAACCATCGCGCATTCGCGCGAATGGGTTGACACTCACCAAGGTACGCACGCGCAAGGCTGCGCTGCGTACAGTTATCAAACTACTCACAACTACGCCATGAACCGCAGAACACCCAAGGTGCACGACGGGCAGCGCATTGACGACGATTGGCTCACGCCAACGGGCGTTGCGTCTCTCATTCGGAAGTCGTACGGGCGAGCGCGCGACATGATGTTGCGCGGCGATTTCGGGCCGACGCAGTATGATATGAGAACGCGAAAGCTCACGGTGTCGCGCTTGCGTGTGCTGGCATGGCTTGAGCGTTCACCATTGAGTACACTCGAAAGTACTGAAGAAATGTGATCCACTGTCAAACGCTGTGCGTCGTCAAGGGCCAAAGTGTGTCAGGGCTGCGCGCGGGGTGTAAAGAAACGTTCCAAATGATCCACACAAGGCGAGCCCGTAAGTCGTTGTATTGCAATGCGTTACAGGTACTTAACCTGCTGGGCGGGCTCAGCCCTTACTATATGTGCCGGATCGTGCGATACTTATAGGTGTGCACGCAGTACCTAACCCTGACTACAGGTGATTTATGAAAACGCTCGCAGAACTCAACGCTTCACCGCTGGTGTTCGACTGGCAGAATCGGTACACGCTGCGGTAACGGGTACGCTATCGTCAATCGTGCCATCGCAGCGGGTGTGCTCGCACCTGCGAGCGATGCAACGCGCAAGCAGCGCGGCATGATTCTGTTCGCGGTCGGTCGGTAAGCATTTCCTCAATCAACCCTGACAACAGGTGCAAATGATGAAACAGTCATCAATCAGTATCATCGGTGTCGAAGGTATTTACATTCTCGCGACGTTGCGTATGCGCGCGTTTCTCAGCGACCCTGCGCGCGGCGCGCTGCATCGTGTACGCGTGGCCCTATTGGGTCAGGGCCTAGTACAGGCGTACGACGCGCGGGGCTCGATGTTCCGCGACGCGACGATGATCGACGTAGCAACCAACGATCGTATCACGCGCGCTGTGCGCGGTGCATTTGCGCAGTGGCTGTACGACGACTACGCGCGCAAATGCTACGCTGTTACTGTGCGCGACGTCGATGCACAGGGCGCGAGTTTCGCGACACAGCTAGCGCCCGAAACGATTGCTGCGAGTCACGCGGCGCGTGATAGCGCTGTCGACTACACGGCGCAGGCGCGACGAATCACGGTTGCGAAAAAGGATTATAGTTCTCGTGGTACATGTCGTGAGCACTGGTTCCGCATGGTGTGGCGTGACGGTGACTGGCAGTACATCGGCGATCGCATGGCGGCTGTCGGCATGCGTAGCAGTGAGCGCCATGACTCAGTGACGGCTGACGTATGGCCGGGCGAACTTGTACTGCGCCACTCACGCGGGGCGCAGGTCGATGACGTGAGCGTTGCGCGTGCGGTCGGTGTCGACACGAAAGGCGAAGCGCTTACCCCGCTACGTTCATGCACGTTCACGACGCGCGGTGTGATACTGTATATCACGCTGCCGACGGGCGAAACGATCGAACGCCCGAACCCACGCAGTCGCTAGTTCACAGAACACTCAACTTACCCTTTTCTAAAGGTGCATACCATGAGCAAGCGAACTGACATTCATCGACCGTCAGTCATCGACCCTGAGCAATACCAATACGTCGCTGAGGAAATGATCCGCATTGAGGGCCTTGGCGACTGCGCTGTCATCATGGCTGAGCGCAAGATATTCGACGCGCATCGACAGCGCACGGGCGCTGACTGGTCGGGTCACGCGCACGGGGGTAACTGCATGGTGTGCGGTTCGGTGAACGCCATGTATACGAGTATTTTCTATCACGAGTTGTCGAACACGTATGTGCGTGTCGGCAGTGATTGCGCACAGAAGCTGAGCTTTGGCGTCGACATGCACCGCGTGTCAGCCTTTCGTCGCGGTGTCGCTAATGCGCGCGAAGCGCAAGCGGGCAAAAAGAAAGCGCAGGCGTTGCTTGCTGACCACGGGCTCACGCGCGCTTGGGCGATTCACACGACACCGCTACCTGAATATGGCGCGTTCGGTGAGCCTGACGACGACAACAACCCGCGCGCGCACTGGCAGTACGAAGAAACGACGATTGATGATATGGTCGGTAAGCTCGTCAAGTACGGGTCGCTGAGTGACAAGCAGTTCGCGTTCTTGAGCAAACTGTTACAGCGTATCGACTCGCGTGCTGAGCGCATGGCCGCGCGTCAGGCGGAAAGTGACGCAGCGTCACCCGCACCGACGGGGCGTGTCGAATTCACAGGCGAAGTGCTGAGCGTCAAGGCACAGGAAAGTGATTTCGGCGACGTTCTTAAAATGCTCATCAAGTCAACCGATGGTGGTTGGAAGGTGTGGTGCACGATGCCGTCAGCGCTCGTGGCGTTGCAGGCATCGGGTCAGCGCGAAGCAACTTCGTTGCGCGGTGCAATCGTTACGCTACGCGCGACCCTGAAACCTGCGAGCAATGACCCCAAGTTTGCGTATGGCTCGCGACCGACCTTCGTACGCATCGAGGAAGTCATGCAGGCGCAGGTATGAAAAACACACAACGTGCGCTGAGTCGTCGAGCATACGACGCACTCAGCGCGAGCGGTGTCGATGTCGGCGCGCTCGCGGGCGTACACAGCGTGTGGTCGACTGATGATGCTGTCGGCGTGGTGTGGGTCGCATGCAGTCGGCAAGCGTGGTCAGAAATTCAATTGCTGGCGGCACACGTGGTCGGCTGTCGTCACACAGGCTATGCACGGCGCATCATGCGCAACGCGCAGAACCATGAGGAAGCTGTATGTTTGGAAGCGCAGTTCAAGCGCTAGTTCACAACCCTTACATTAAGGTGCACTCAATGACATTACGTTTGCGCGGTGACAAGAAACTACCGCCGATACAAGGCGTGCCGATGCCCGCGCCCAAGTGCTTAGGTTGCGAACGTCGGCTAAAGCCGCGCGCATCAATGCTGTATCAACGCGTCGAATCAGTTGGCGGTACGGGCTTCACGACTGAAATTGTAGGACGCTACTTTGACGGGTGGCATGCCTACAGCGGCTTGTTTCATTCGCTGCGCTGTGCGTTATTCTACGCCACACAGCGCGCGTTACTCACCGAATCGGAACGCGTACGCGCGCAGTTTATTGAGGAAGATAGTGCTGTTGCTGTGGCGAGAAAGCTGTACAAACTTGATGCCGACAAATTCCCTGCGGTGACCAAATGAGCAAACCCAAATACATACACGTTGTAAAAGGTCATAACGTGTGGAAGCTGACGCTCGAACAATGGCGCGCGTACCTGCATGCCAATGCACAGCCTGACCGTAGCGCGTCGATCATGCTATACGCGACACCTGTTGCTGTCATCGCGCAGAACATTACGGGCTGGGGCTGTGTCGACCATGCTGACGCGCTGCGTGCCATCGGGGGCGTTGACGGGGGTGCCGACGAATGAGCCTACTACGCAAGCCGTGCGCAGCGTGTGGTAAGGTCGTCGCTATGCGCAATCTCGCGAGCGGCAAGGCGCGTGTTGCGCACAAGTGCGAGCACGGTAAACCGTGCGTTGCAGGTTCACGAGTCGCTAATGAAGGCTGGAATGCGGGCGGGCCACTACATCACAAGTACTGCGCTGAGTGCGCAGCGCTCGCCAACAGTCAACGTGAAACACGGGTCGGTGCACGATGAGCCTACCACGGAAGTGTCAATGTGGAATGTTCGTGGCCCCGCACTTCGCAGCGTGCCCGAAATGCAACGCACCCATGACGAACGCACCTGTGCAGCCCCCGCGCAGGAAGTCGCGCAACGAACAACGCGCCGCGAAGCACGCAAGCGCGAAGGTCATCAAGGCCAAGCGCATGACGTGGAAGCCGTCGACCTACGCGACTGAGGCACATACGCGACTCGTCGCCGAGTTGCGTGAGCGCATTGCACAGGCTGACACTGACGCGCTGCGTCACGCGCTGCGCGGTGAGTTACGGCTTGCCAAGGCGACGCTCGCGAGTGCAGCCGTCGAACGTGCGTGGTCGTATCGACTCATTCCGAATCGGGAACAATATCTGACTGTGTTCGTCAGCCCGTCAGGGCGTGAGTACGTGCGCGCTGCGCAGTATGAAACGCCCGCACTCATCATTGCGTATGGTGCACGCTATGGGCGTTTGCGCATTCCGTTAGTACGCACCACGCAGAGCCGCACGTACAAAGCCGCTGTACAATATCATGAAACCGCGCAGCGTGCACTAGCGAAGTCGAACAACCCCCAACCGGAACCGACCAATGGATCAAGCCGCAGAAGCAACAGAAAGCAGGCTCACGCCCACGACGAACCCCGTAAACGTCAGTCACGACGCCATACTGGTCGTCGACGGGGTGAACGCGCTGCGTGAGCGTTTGCGTACGGCGCTCAGTCGCGTGAAGGTGTCACCGTGGCCGTCGTACGAGGAAGGTAAGGAACCGTACAACGCGTTTGATGATGTGCTCAACGACGTGTTGGGCGGGCGCGTGGCCAGTGTCGAGTTCAAGCGTCGTCGTCGGTTCATGGCGTTGATTCTGCATCAGGTGTACGCGCGCGCCGTGCACGAAGCGAATGAACGTCAGCGTGACGTAACGATGCTGGCGGAAATCGGCAGCACGGAAATCGAAGCGCTCGTATTGCTCGGCATCGGTGCTGTCGACATGTACGCGGCGGGTGACCGTGAGTGAGGCTGTCATTGCCGAATGGTCATGGGAAGCGCGCGAGCGTGAGCGTCAGCAGCGCTTGCGCCAGCAACTGCGCGAGCAAGATCGCAAGCGCTACGCTGACCCTGACCGTAACGACGCTCTGCGTAACGTGTGGGTCGTCTACGTGTGGTGTGACCCGACCAAGCGCACGCGCGGTATGTGGAAGCTCGCGGGCTTTGATCGTCGTCAGTCACGACGACGCAAGCCCCGCACTGTGGCGCAAGTATTCGCGCGCTTGCGTCGTCGCTGTGGGCTGTCGCGCGATGCAGTCATAAAGGCAGTCGACCTGCAAACAGCGGCGGTGCGTGCACGACGTGGTGACACCGCATGGCAGTACGTGCCCCCTGCCCATTACCCCGCTCGAAAGGTTGCCATATGAAAACGCAAAAGAACAAGTTGGAACACCGCGCACTGTTGGCCCCTGCGGTCGTCGTGCCTGAACTGCTGGAAGCGCCGTTCAGGCTCGAACCCGGTAGCATCGTACGTGTTGACCCCGCGCGTGTGCCATCGCCATTCGGCACGTTCGTGACCGAGCATCGTGTGCACTGGCACGACAACAAGCGCAACATTGATGTCGCAGGGTTTATTCGCGGCACGTTCGCTGAATGGTCGATCGTCGACGGGCCGACGTGGCTCGTGCGTTCCAAGAAAACTGATGACCTGACAGCGTGGGATCGTTGGCGTTCGCGCATGGCGCACGCACGCGCGGCCAAGGGGCGTGACATTCGCCTTGAGAAATGGCTCGCGCGCTGCGTGAAGTTGTCGACGGTCGATGAAGCGACGGTTACCGCTGTCGGTGCCGAGTTCGGGTTAGTCAGCAAGAAACGCTCATTGCCATTGAATGAGCGTGTCGCGCAAGTGCTGCATGCGATTCGCGTTTATACCCCCACACTCACGACGGCCAAAGCCGCCACACCAGAACCCCCAGTCATTGAGGAAGGGTCAATGCCAGCACGCAAGGCTGCAAAGCGCGAGCGCGTCACGAAGAAACGCGCCCAGCAACGCGCAGCGCAGGAAGCCACAGTATCACCAGTCACACAGCCTGACGCTGTATCGAGTGACGCCACAGTGCGCGCGACGAAGCGAACAACGAAACGCGCGACGAAGGCGAAGCACACAAGCGAGCGTGCACGCGCCAAGAAACACAAACGACGTGTGAAGGGTCAGGGCAAGCGCGAGAAACGCGCACCGCAACCCAAGATCGAAGGCCCGGGCAAGGGACATTTCGAACGCCACGCCATTGTGCCGTACGACGGTGCAGCGATCGGTATCGGTTCACACCTGTTTGATGATTTTGTCATCAAGCGCTTGGTCGAGAAACCGTTTCGCGCAGGTACCTATCGGGAAACGGAATGGAAGCGCATTCGCCCGGGTACCACGGTGGGCCAATACGTAATGAAGGGGGGCAATCGTCGCACTATCACATGGCATATCAAGTGTAAGCGTGTGCGTTTGTTGAAGCCGCGCGGTATGCCCATTCCTGAGTAGTACTGTCGTACGTCGTGCGCGCAGCCAACGCAACCGGGTACGTTGGCTGTGTCGCGCGTCGACTTTCACCCCTACGGAGCACCGAACCGTGACACACCCTACACTCGTTGAGCGCTTGCGTGCGTTGGTCGACTGGCTCAGCACTGTGAGCCATAGCGACGTGCGCCAACTCGAAACACAATACCAGAGCGGCAGGCGTCGTGATGCGCGCGCATTGCGGGGCGTGCTGGTTGCTGATGATTTACTCATTGACCGACGCTTACAATTCTGGCGCATGAACGGCGCGTATGCCGAACCTGTGGAGCGTAGCGTCGTCGCGAAACTGTACGACGTGACCGACCTACGCATGCGCTACGAGCGGGCTCGACAACAGCGCGCGCAGGCTCGCAGCGCATGAAACGCAGGCGCAAAGGGAAAGCCCCGCAACGACTTACGCGGGGCAGGTTGTGGCCGCTTCGTGACGGGGGTATCATTGACCCCCGCGCTGCGTACTGGCTTGGTGAGCGTGCCGAGCACATTGTTGACGCCCGCGTAAAGTCGTATTCAAAAGCTCGTAAACGTCGCACTTGAACGGAGCATGCTACCCGTGCAGTGTTTGTGTTGCTTCGCATCGACGGTGCTCGATGCTTGATGCTCAGAACGGTATGCTACGATGGAACGACGCTGATGCGTTGCTCATGTCGCGTATCATCGGTTCGTCATTCGCAGTGGTCAGTGAACGCAAGGGCGTACGCTCGATGCCGTTCTCAGCGGGTGTGCTCAAGCATGCCATACGCAAGGGTGCACTGGTCAGTGATGCTGCCATCGCAGCACATGACGACTACGCAACACGTGTTGCGACAGCACGCGCGCTCAAGCGCCTGCGTGACTGGCCCGCGGATCGCATGCGCTCGACGGACCCACTCGCAGCCAAGTACTTTCCCTATCAGCGCGCCGACCTGCGCACCATGTACGAACTTGCGCGTGACGCCTACATGCTCACGCATCAGCCGGGCGTTGGCAAAACGCTACTGGCACTGCGGTACATGGTGTATCGTCAGTCGCGATTGACCGCTATCATTGTGCGCAACGCGGCCAAAGAACAGTGGGCGGAAGAACTGCGACGTTGGGCACATGACCACGTGACGCAGCACGTGCGCGTCGTACACGGTACGATCGCAGAGCAAAGCGCAATCATCACGACAGCGCCAGCACAGTCAGTCGTCATCGGCCATTGGGAAAGTTTGGTGTACGCGCGAAAGGCGTGGCTGTCGCGTGATTGGCAAATGGTCATTGCCGACGAAGCGCACATGATGCAGAACCCCAAAGCGCAGCGTACCGAAATAGCGTTGGCGCTTGGTGCGCGCGCTCGTATTCGACTCGCATTGACAGCACACCCATACGCCAATGGCATTCATGAACTGTTCCCGATATTACAGTTTCTTGAACCCACGTTGTACACGTCGTTCTGGCGTTGGGCTGCGACGTACATTCAAATGGATGAAGGGCCGTGGGGCGAACTTGACCTGAACACACCCAAGCGCCCCAAGCTGTTGAAGTACGAACTTGCACCGTTCACGCTGCGTCGATTGTGGAAACAGGTGCGCGCAGACCTTCCGCCCGTCACGCGTCAAACACTCACGGTCGACCTGAACGCTGCGGCGCGTCGTGAGTATGAGAAATTGCGTAAGCAGTTTTTTGTAGAGCTGGAAGGGCTCGACGACCAGAAGAACATTCTGGCGATACCGAGCGCACTCGCGCGCTATACGCGCCTGCGTCAGTACTTGATTGACCCCGCCATACTCGGCGCGAAGCAACCGAGTGTGAAGTACCCCGCGATAGCTGACCTCGTAGCTGACTTGCGCGGGCGACCGCCTGTGATATTCACGATGTTTCGTCAGGCGGCAGAACGCTTATACAAGTTTCTGGAAACGCGGCGCTTGCGTGCGGCCATACTCGCGGGCGGCATGTCGCAGCGTGTGCAACCACTGGTCAAGAACTTCATGGCAGGCAAGTATGACGCGTTCATCGTCGTGTTGGCGGTCGGTAGTGAGTCGTTGAATCTCGGCAAGTATGGTACACTCATTTACCTTGACACCCCGTGGACTGCCAAAGCTATGGAACAAAGCGAAGGGCGTGTCAACCGCCCTGAAACCGGAACAGGTCGCATGGTGCCCGTGACGTGTTACAACGTCGTGGTGCGCGACTCGTACGAACAGCGCATGCATGACAAGCGCGCCGATAAGGCGTCAAATTTCGAGAAAGTATTTACAGTGCGTGATGCACGTGCAGTGTTATAGAACCCTCATACCCCTACCTGACAGCAGACCACGATTGACACACAGTGAGTAAGTCGACGAAGCTCGACACGTCGCGCGCCGCAAGCGCACGTGAGCAATATCAAACGAGCATACACCGCGCGCAGAAGAACGGGCCGCTACAAGGCGCAGCCCGAATGAAGGTTCCCTTTCGCCCGACGCCTGACAACCCGCTCATCATTAGCCCCAGCGAGATTGGGGACTTCCTGCGCTGTCGCCTGCGCTGGAATTGGAAGTATCGCGTTGGCATCAGCAAGCCGACCAAGGGCGAAGCGCAGTCAGTCGGCATCATCGTACACGCAACCAAAGAACATTTTTACAAGTTGCCGCCAGCCAAGCGTACCGTTGAGCGCGCAGAGCGTGCCATGCGTGACGCCTTGCGGGGGCTCGACTACGGCCCCGCTGAAAAAGAAATCGAACTGGCAACCGCCATGATGAAGGGCTATGCTGAATGGATCATGGCCGACCATGAGCACAGCGACAAGGCCATTGGCAAGTCGGGCGCGAAGGTGTTCCCTGAATGGGCGTTCAACCTGCCGCTCGTCGCTGACGGTTCCGTGCGTGTGCGCGGGTACATTGATGAAATGTTCGAGCCGACCATACACAAGCGTACGCTTGCAATGGATGAAACGAAAACGCGTCGTGACCTGAACTTCAGTATGCTTGACATGAACTATCAAATGACAACATACTTATGGGCCATGAGCGTGCAGTACCCTAAGTACAAACGATACATTGCGTGGCGTACCGTCATGCGTCGTCAACTGCCCGGGCCGCGCGTGAAGGCTGCGCTGTTCGCGCGTGAAATGGTCGAGCGCTCAGCGGAAGAAATCGCGCTGTGGGTGCGCGACACGCAGCGCATTGCGCGTGACATGCTCGATGCAGCAGTGTACTCGAACCCGACTGACACGTGCTCATGGGATTGCGACTTCTACAACCTGTGCATGGTGCGCGAGAACAAGCACGACCTGAAGCACATCATTGACAGCGAGTTCGTGAAGCGCTGATTCGCAGTACACCACTACACCCCAACCCAGTGCCCTAACCATGCGGAACTATCACCTGCGTATCGAGAAACCTGACGGGTCGTACGTTGACACGACGGCAGCGGGCGACGACTTACTCAGCGCACGCGCGCGCTGCGAAAGTGCTTACTCATTTACATCGTGGGATTGGCGCGGCTTTATCGCCTTCGTCGACGGTGCCAAGCCTATCGAAGAAACGCTCAAGCCATTGCCTGCGCTGCCCGTGCTGCGCCCCCGTCGTCGGCTCGCGCTGTCATGAAAGCCCTTCCGATTGAAGCCCGCCGACTGTACCCGACCATTGGGATATTCGGCATGTCAGGCGGTGGGAAAACGTCGCTAGCCGCAACGAGCGACCGCCCCGTGTTCATCGACAGTAACGGGGGCATGTTATCGGTCGCTGACGTACCTGAGTTCAAGCACCTACGCCGTTTAGAAATGAAGAACATGCAAACGCTCGACCGTTTGTATGACCACTTCACAGGCACGCGCGGTGACTGGCGCAAGCATTACGGTACAGCGGTGTTCGACCACTTCGACGACATTCAGCAAATCATACTGGGCGAACTTGCTGACCGTGCATCGCAGAACCGCGAAGAACCTGACCAGATCGAACAGCGCGAATACGGCATCATGGCAAACAAGCTGCGTCGGTACTTGCGCAAGATGAAGGCGTTACCCGTTACCAAGATTCTCATTATGGGTGAGCGCTTCGACGAACAGCAGAATTGCATGTGGCCCAGCCTCATCGGCCAGCTACGCGACCAGATACCGTATTGGTTGGATCATTGTATTTACCTGCGCGTCAACGACAAGGGTACACGCTACGTGCATCTTGACCCTAAGCCCAACGAGTTCTACGCGAAAACGCGGGCGCGTTACCTTGCCCCGCAGTTCCGCAAGGTGAAGTTCGAGTTATCGAATACCCGACTACTCACTGACCTGTTGGCGGAAATTGCCAAGGGTCCGAGCGTGAGCAAGGCGCAAGCTCGCGAGCGTGACAGTAAGTAAGTGCGCAGCCTTCACAATTCCCTCACACCTATAGGTCACACAATGGCACGAATCAACAAGGCACGCGGTGGTAAGCCCGGCTCAGGTGACGTTCTCACGCTCACCACGGAAGATTTCAAGGGGCGCAGCTTCAAAACCGCAGCGCCCGGAAAGTATCGCGCGCGGTTCTCAGCCAAGTCGAGCATTCAGCCGAACGCAGAAGGCACGGGTAACGTGCTGAAGCTCATGCTCACTATTACGGCTACAGCGTCGGGCGGCAAAACGGAAGCGAAGGGCATCACAGTGTTTGACAACATCGCGCCCCATGTCGGTTGGAAGATCGCACAAGTGCTCAAGGCGCTTGGCATTGCCAAGCCGCCCAAGAAAATGACGCTCGCCGATTTGCTCGAAATCGTGCTGAAGCACGGTAAGGAAATTCGAATCGTCATCGGGCGGCACATGTACAAGGGCAAGAAACAGAATGACGTTGCGCAGTACCTGACACTGAAGCCGGGCGCTGACGAAGAACCTGACGACAGCGAGAACGACGACAGCGACGATGACGACGAAGATGACGACGACGCTGACGACGATGACGATGACGACGACAGCGACGATGACATTCTGAGAGGATGAGTGTCAGTTGGGTGGTGCTTGTGAGAATTCATGGCTGGTGTTATGATACCTGATGTGTTTTGGATCGGAGCCTACAGAGTTGCCAGAGGATGACTAGATTAAGAGAGAGAATCTGTGCCCTAGGTTCAAGGTGATGGAGCTTTCCTCACCCTATCTTCTGGAGTTTGCCAAGCAAGTTAAGGATTGTCGAGTTGGGGGATCCTGAGTCACCTATGATGTTTGCGCGCGTGGATCAGAGTGCACAAATGAAGCTTGGTGGGCCCATAACCGACTGGTCTAGGATTGTAGCGTTGGTTGCTATGGGCAGATTTCAGAGGATGTGAAGAGCACTAGAAGATTGATTCCTCGGTGTAAGATTACTTTTGGCTGTGTGAGCCATGTCGATTACTGTGCCATTCCTTGAGGCATTGTTGTTTGTGGTGCTGATAGGATAGAGAGTTGGGGAAATACGATGGTAGTTTGTCGCATGAGTACCCTATTCTTATGTTGAAAGTCATGCCCTCAGATGGGATCATGGTCCTAGAGATGTGACCTCTAAGAGATGATTATGAACCCCAGTTGGTAGCTTCGAGTGCCTGGTAAGGCTAGCCGAGTGGTCAGTTGTGATAAGATTTGTGATGTTTGGAGATATGTGCGCATTGGTCGCGATGTCATCGACTAGGATGCTGTGGTAGTGGATGACACTTGTTTGTTCTGGGAATGTATGCCGTGGATTTCTAAAGGTTGTGTCCTGTGGCTTCATATTGGGAGTGGAGCCGAGGATTGGCAGGTGTCCATTTAGAATAATTAAGATGTAGCCTATGATAAGACTCTATAATGGATGATGCTTGAGTATGGAGGTCCCTGGAGGGATGTCGTGTAATGGTGAGCCTTGGTCTTGTGACTAGCATGGGAGGATTTCCCTGTAAGCCTGAGTTGAGTGCTATTGTGGACCGAGGATTGTGGAATCCGTTATTTGGTTTTGCTAGCTCCCCTGAGTGGGTGGAGTTGGCGTGAGGATCTGATCAAATGCCCTATTCGAGTGAGGATCGACTCAAGATGTAGTGATGGTCAGTGTAAGAGTCAACAGATGGCCTGTTGATATTTGAAATGTGCTTATCAGACTTAGTGAAGGATCAAGAATGAGGAAGTTGAGCCAGTAAGGGTTTCCTATTGACGAGTAATTGGTAACTAGCGAATGAATTTTCACAGACAGAAGATGCCGATTGTAGTGAGATAGGAATGGTAAGAGCCGGGTGCAAGCGAGGCCTTGGATGGCCAATTATGAGATATGCCTTTTCCTGGATTGGATTTTGGATCAATTGAAGTTTTGTGTTTACACTGAAGTTGGTCCAGTGCTGTTATCGGCGTTAGGCTTGCCATATGTGAGATGGTTCATAGCGTAGAGCCGATAAATTTGTGGCAGTAAGTTGAGATGACTATGTGAGCTAGTTGAGCCTCAGTGTTGGTTACCCCTAGAGCATGGCGTGAGTTTAGTCAGCTGGTAGAGAAGCTAATGTTGATTGGTCCGCTGAGCATGGGATTTTATTGGTGGCTGTTTCTCGTGACAAGGATTGCATCTCCTAGATGAGCGAGATGGTGGCAGCGATGCCATAATTGGAATTTTTTTGTGGCTGAGGTAGGGCCAAACTTGTACTCTTTTGTGTGTTAGGCTCGCTCTAAGAATCAATGTGTATTGTGATGTGAAGTGAGATGTCTCTGTTGGTGGCAATTGTTTGGTTGTATCTCTCGAGAGAGGTGATTTTACGAGAATCGAGAATTAGAGCTCTAGGAATGTTGCCAGCTAGATAAGTTGTTCTTCCCTTGTGAGATGGTGGTTGCCTCAAATTTTGAGGATGAAATTTTCATAAGGAGGGGAGTGATAAGTGTCCATTTTCTATGAATAATTCATCGCATGTACACCATTTTATGTGCATATAATTTCATAATTATGCATGTTCTATAGTTAACCTCAACTTCGCATTTAAATTGGAGCTTTCACGTAAATTAATTAATTTGGTGAATGGGTCATAGTCAGGTATGGAAAGGCCTTGAGACATTTGTGCTTCTTTTGCTTGATCCATCCAAGAGATTTTTGGGTGTCCTCCCCAACCTGAGTTATAAATATCTAAAGATGAGTCATAATTAGGCTGAGAGAACTCTTGAGCATATTAGACTTGTTCTTGGGTGAAAGGTAGACCATGGGGCCCTTAGAAGAACTAGCTGATTTGGGCTCGATCTTAGGTAAAGGATAAAATTAGGCCGCCATAAGTGATGAGCTCTAACTTTGGGCAGACCAAGAGTATGGACTTTCATAATGGGTCAGGTTATTTTGGATGAGAGGCAAGAATTGGTTTGGGCCATCACCTTCATAAGGGGCCGGGGAGGCCTACATATGATCGTTCTCTTGATGAATGGGTGCCATGAAAAGGTTTGGGTCCATGGGCAAGAGCTAATCAATCAATCGGTCTAACTTATCTAATTTATGTGCCCAATCCATGGATGTGAATTATGATGTGGCACAGCCAAGTATGCCACAGGATAACACGATGCGCCTAGGACCTATATTTGCAAGCACACAAAGACTAGTAGCAGACTTGATATATCGGGACACTCACGCGGTGTGCACTCTCTCCCGAAGGTGATCTGGGATGATCGTGAGGGTCCGGAGCAGGACCTCGCTGTTCCGAGGACTTAGCTAAGCTTGGGCTAACACCCTAAGGGGTTTGGGACTCCCACGGTTGTGGGCGGCCAGCACGCCGTGGGCATGGGTTAAAGGTGGCACTCACAGCTCACTCCGTGGTGGGATGCACAAATGAGTGGAACGGGGATCGAGCACTCACTCACCATCCGACGGGCCGTAAAAATGATACTAGCTAAGAAAAGTGATTAACCAGTAGAGGGGAATCGAGCGCTCACCTGATTGGTTTGAAGAAACTGACCTCGGTCGAAGACATGGGCGAGCGGGGAAGCGTGGGAACGCAACCCGCACGCTACGTCGTTACTGCTTGACCTAAAACTCGTTGTTACACGACTACACCTCACACAAGAGGGTGGACTCAGGGGTGGGGAATTGAATATTAGAACCAAAATTTACCTCCACATAGGGAGGGAGTTTCAGTCGGCCAGGCAGGGGGTGGGGAAATGTGTAGGAAGCCAGTTCTGCCCAAACTGGACTCGCAGGACAGCAAGCTGATGTCGGGGAAGCCACGGACTCCTCTGGGTATTTCAAGATGTGGGGCCAGTGCCGAACTATCTAGGGGTGAGGTTGGAGCTTGCAACAGGAGTTGAAGGTCGTCTGGGGTCTAATCAGGGTAGCTGTAGGTCTGAGTTGACGGACCAGTCTGACTCTATTCTGACTGGGCCTATAGGATAGAAATCGAATGTCGGGGATGCCGTGGACTCCACGGAGCTCTGAAGGAGGTGGGATTGGTGTCGAGGTGTCCAATGACGAGGTTGGAGTTTGCTGTAGAAGTCGCTGATCATCCGAAGTTCGAGCAAGGTCGCTACAGGTCAAGGGCCGCCCTAGTTCTGCTCAGTCTGGTTAGCAGGATAGCACTGAGGGGTCAGGATCACCACAGGCTCCACTGAGTGTTGCTGGAGGCAGGGCTAGAGCCGCTGTGATCATGGATGAGTCTGCTACGGGATGTCAAAGATGGGGACCCCAGAAGAGGTTGGCGATGGTCGCAATGAATAGAAAGGTGGGGAGGGGTCCAACCTGAGCCTGGTGAGGATAGTCTACACGTGCCGGGGACGACAGCCGGATCGGGGTGCTCCGATGGTCAAACGACCTCCTCCTTATTGGATTTGAAAGAGGACTTGTGGAGGATCACCTGGGTTGAAGAGTGCACCAGGAAGCTTGAAGGATCGGCCGTGGGAACTTTTGTAACTCACCTCAGGTCATCCACTAGAGATAGATTGCCCAACTTGACGAGAATTGCTCCTCCGGGCGGCTCCAACATCGGTTGAAGGTGGCCGAACTCCCATTGCGAAGCTGGCTTGGAGTAGATTCCAGTGGTGTTGGGATGGTAACTAGGAGCCCCTCGTTTCACCGTCATCTTCAGGCAGCTTGTGTTCTGTCCAGCCTGTTCTGGGATAGTGAATCTGTCTGTTCAATATTCCCCCATGGAAAATTTTTCATCCAAAAAAATTCCTGTAACACCATGGGTTCGTAGATCGTCAAAAGAGCTTCGCAACGGCGCTGGTTTCACTTTGATCCGACATCGGATCTGATCGCAGCAACTATCTCCACGTGCATTGCGCAGTTCTGAAACTGCAAAATAGGGTCGGGACCGCAACCAGCAACGCCTCACAAGTCGGGCCGCCTCACCATCTACAAGGCGATCCAGTGCGATCGCCTCCTAGGGATCGTTCCTCCAGAAGTCTCCTTCGCAACGGGACCAATCCCAACCTAATTAGCTGCCCGATCGGAGCGTGGTCCTCACAATCGTTAGCATGCGCCATCTGACCAGCACCGAATAGCAACGTGTCGGCACTGTCGGAGCTACCCAAAACACTGTCCGTCAAACCAAGCTTGATATTCCCGAGTCCCACGTGTTACCTGTTACCTCCCTGCATGGAGTGGGTATAATTTCTGTGCTATAATTAATAATATTTATTATACCAGGAGTATGGGTCTTGGCCGGGGTTGTCTTCCCCAAGCCTGGAGCATGGAGGTACGTTCTCGCTCCTCTCTTTGTCGCGATGCTTACCTTTTATATGTTTGAATGTCGCTACTAGTCTGTGATAGGACAATCTAGCTCGATCAAATAACGTCATGTGGACATGTAAAATTACACGTCCATATGTCCCGACCAGTCCAGCATCAACAACAACTCCAACTGAAGAAGCTGCGAAAAAGATGGGCCATCCGGACGCTCCGAACAAACACACATTACCGTGAAGCCATCTCTGGAGTCACGACAGCAAAGAGAAATCAACTACCAGGAAGCCTACAATCTATGGGCCCCGAAGAGAATCCAATAAACCACAACTTGTGCTCGTGACGGGCTTAAACGCATCACAAATGGTGCCCCGGTCAGCCCTCAATGGCACACTTTAGTGCCTTTTCAGTGGCACATCGCCAGCCTGGCCGGCACGCCCAGCCTGGCCGTCGCTCAACGGCACACCCCGCTGGCCCCCCTCGCTCAGCGGCACGCCTAGCCCAGGCCCTTAGTGGCATACCCTGGCGGGTCTTCCCCGGCACACCCCAGGGGTGCCCTCAGCGGCACACCCCCGTGAAGCCCCAGCGGCACACTCCCTGTTTGCCCCCCCTTCGTTGGCACACCCCTTCTGGGCTCCTCAGCGGCACACCTCATGCCCCTTTTAATGGCACGCTCCTGCCCAGCCTTCGCCGGCACGCCCCTTCTGGGCTCCTCAATGGCACACTCATCCTGCCCTTAGCCCAGCACACCTGAGGTGCTCCTCCGTCGACACACTCTTGTAGCTCTTCCACGACACGCCCTGGCAACCTTCCAGCGGTACACGTTGGCGGCCTTCCAGTGGCACACTTGTCGTGCCTTCCAGTGGCACGCTGCTCCAGCCCTCCAGTGGCACGCCTCGGTAGACGAGATCTTATGCCCATGCCCTATGGATTCTTGGCGCGCAATGGCCCGTCTGAGGTGTCACCCAGAGAGGAGGGCACGCAAGCTACTCCTCTGTCAATGAGGACGAGGGGAAGTCAAATCCCCATCAATGCACCCTCCTTCCCGTCTCCACCGCTTGCGCTCGATGCCCGCTGTCGTTGGGGTATAGAAACCCCTCCTCTACTGGCGAACAAAAAAAGACACAGATAGACAGAAACAGGAAGGGACACAGACAAGAAGCGCCCCCATAGAGAAAGAGAGAAGAGGAAGAGAAGAAGAAGAAGAGAAGAAAAAGAAGGAAGCTCCGCCGTGGGATTCCCCCCTTCAACGACCACCGATGAGAGAGAGAGTAAGAAGAGAGAGTTCTATTGTAAGGGAGGGGGGAGAGCGGGGAGCCTCGCCCTTGCTCAACCCCAGCTCCCCATTTATTCTTCTCCTTACCCGTTCTTCCTCCTCCCATCTTGTTGTATCTCTAGTCCAACAGAAAGTACAGTCTAAAGTAGTAAAACATACCACACGCCAAGTGAACACTCGACCCGGCAAGCTGGCAACTAGGAACCTGCATGCAACATCCTCGAACCTCGAGGAAGAATCACCACACTTGAAAACCAGGGGTGACCCTCCTATCACTGGCTCAGTAGGGATCCCGCGGAACCCCAACTAAGAAAACAATGGCGGAAAGGAAAGCTACGCTAGCTACGAAAGTAGGAAAGTAACTACGGTGGCCGGTAAAATCTCGACTCTACAGCTACTCCTACTGTACAGGAAAACACGACCTAGTCTCCCATCGGGGGACAACCAAGTCACACACCCGACATCCCGATCTCACGATCGGGGACTACCAGACACGAACCACCCTAGCCACACTACTAGGAAAATGCCACGACGTCCCAGTCGTAAAAATCTACCCTCACAGTAGGCCCTGAGCCGAAACCACACGGTCTAAAAACATAGTCACGACCTTGCTATCGTGAACTCTACGCCGTCTAGGGAAAGCCCTCGGTGACGCTCTCCGGAAACCTGAGATCTCGACTTCGGGAATGCTCCCGAAACAGCACGCGAAACCCCATCTCGCAGACTGGAATGAAAATCGAGACAAGACAACACACGTCATGTGACAGGAGCACCGCCCACAAGAAGAATAGACCGGATGCATCCCCTGACGTCTTACACCACGTCACAAGTGTCTAGCTACAATGCCCCAGGCGCGAGACTCAGACACGCACAGTAACCAAAAGTATCACAAAATAAGGACTAGCTGAGGTCGCGCTCGTCAGCGCGGGTCCAAACCCTCAGCCTCGTGTGGACACTCAGACCATACGCCCTAGGTCTATCCTCTAGTTGGTAATTCCCCCTAAGCCCAGACTCGGCTGTATGTGGGGGCCCTACGGTAACCAGCCTACTCATCATCTCACTTGGGTCAACTGCTCCACCACTCCCGGGTGGGTCAGCACACGCGTGCCGTAAGAAGGCTATGACTAGTGGATGGGTCATGGAATGTGGACTCAGAAAATCACGCACGCACCCATCATGAGTAACACGAAGTAATAGCTGACTCAAGGTCACCAGACTCTGGACAGCCCACTAGACCTATTAAACTTAACAGTCCTTGAGTCACGAGACTCGGGTCAAGACCGTCGCACGTGATAGCATTAAGCTGTCAATCTGACCTAATCCCCAGGTCTAAAACCATGATGACACGTTAAACAAGGTAGTACGATCCTCTAACACCCCCAAAACATAGGCACCAAAACTCTCGGGTTGTCTGGGACACTCACGAGATCGCAAGTCGACCACTGGGTCCCAACCAAGCCGACCAGGGATCCACACAACCCGAAACGAACGTGGTAAGCACGAAGACCCACTTCGAGGCAACACAAGACCTGACGGTCTATCTTTGGGCTGTCACAGGCTGTAACGGTCCAAAGCTAGGCCGCCACAGCACCCTAACGGTCCAACTCAGGAGCGTTAGATGAAGGAGGAAAACTGGCTGTGGCGCACCCCCCCTTGGGACGTCACAGCCTCTAACGGACCAAGCTTGGTGCGTTAGAAGACGGAACGAAACAGGTTGTGACGCACACCCCTTGGGGCGTCACAACCCCTAATGGACCTACCCAGGTGCATTAGAAGGAGTGACACGTCAACTCTGACGCACCCAAGTAAGGGCCTCACAGAGCTCTGACGATCCACTCCTGGTGCATCAGAGTCCTGTGACCCTAATTGGTCAAAAATATTGGAACGGACGTAACGGTCGAACCCAGGCACGTCACATCCTCTGGCGATTTATCGTGAGACCGCCAGAGCGACCAACACCCTACCAACGAAACCAGACCCTATGACGCACCCCTCTTGGGGCGTCACGGCCTGCAACGCACCCACCTTGGGGTGTCACAGCCTGTGACGGTCTCTGAAATGACCGCCACATTGTTCTGAGAACAGAACAATAGAAAAACCCCAAAAATTCTTCCCACACCCCCATACCTCCACGGAATTGAAGCCCTTGCTGATAAGGGACCACGTCCCCTGGCAAGAATTGGAGCAATTGTCACTCGAGCAAAAAGAGCTGGCCAATATGGCATCTGACATAGAAGGTAGTCTATTCTGGGGGCAGGCGCCTGCTGAAGTAAAAAAGAAGAAGAAACAAAGGAAGAAGAAAAGAAAGGCCACTAAGGTCGATGAAGTATAGGTTGTCTCCTGCAACACCCTCTCAGCACTCTTCAACCTGTCCGGTGACGAGGAAGAAGAGGAAATTTGCTTCGCACCCCCTGCAAGGGGAGGCAAGGCCGAAGCCGCAACTGCTGCACATGCAACTCGGTTAGGCCGAAAATGGGGGAGCCAGCCATCGCCCAACCATAACATCATATTCAGGGGAGAGTAGCCCTATAGGACACCTCCCCCAGAGGTCAGGGGAGTCCAGATCCCTCCTCTGTCAGGCCTATATAACAAGAGTGGGGGCAAGGCAGTCCCCTCCTTTCTTGAATTCGTGAAGATGTCCAAGGGGAAGCAACCATGTGAGGAGGCCAACCCTGCACCTGGGAGCATTCACCCGCAACCACTACAGTCTTCCGAAGCCCCGGATGCAGATGAAACTTGCCCTGCAGCAACTGATAAAGGGCAGCAAGAGTCCGGTGCTAATCAGAAAGGTGCCGAATCTGAGCCCGAGGAGGCGGGTCCATCAGGGGCCGCAGCTCAGGACTCTCCCAAGCTCAGATGGGCAGAAGAAATGAAGCTCTCCAATGTCTGAGCTGGGAGCCGAATAATGAAGCTGCTCAAGAAGCTCCCCGCTAGATTTACAATCTGGGAGATCCTCTCTTTGAGTGAAGAGACCCGACAGGCGATCATCACTGCATTGCAGACGCCTGCTCATTTCAAAACCTACTTGACTGAAGCACTACCAGAAGCCAGCATGACTTTCACTCAAGAAGACATGTTACTCCCCACTATCAACCATAACAGGCCACTATACCTGAAGGGGAACCTGAACGAAAGGGAGCTTAACAGGATTCTAATTGATCCTGGTGCAGCAGTCAACATTCTGCCCTACAGAATATATGAGAGGCACTACTTCAACATGCGTCTTGAGAAAATCAGTGATATGCGTATCGTCGGTTTCAATCAAAAATGTGAAGTGTCGATGGGGGTGGCAGAGTTCACACTTATCCTGGCGGATTTCACTATGAAGGTGCAGTTTCATGTCATTGACTCCCGCACTTCATATAAAGCTCTACTCAGCTGCCCGTGGCTGCATGAGAACATGGTGGTGCCCTCCACGCTCCACCAATGCATCGAGTATAGTCTCAAAGGGAAGGAGGAAAGGATATTTGCTGACCTCCACTCGTTCGAAGTATTCGAGTATCACTTGGTAGATGCCAACCTATATGTCGGGCAGTCCCAGAAGACCTCTGAAGCTAAGACCCCTGCAGGGGCATCAGGGAACATATCCGGCAACAACTGGTACCCACCACCGCCGCGTGGATATGTCAAGCCCAAGTCGGTCTCTCACATCACCGTCTCCAGGGACGTGGACAGAATAGCACCTCCAGCTATATACTCCGAAGCAAATGAAGTTAAGGTCGACCAGCAGCATGACCACATGAGGGTCCCAGAAGGCCTACCAAGCCGATTCTTGGCCTCGATAACCCTACCGTCGAGCCTTTCAAAGCTTGGGAGGTGGCATAGGCAGACGGTCCGAGCAGCTTGTTCTCCACAGCTAAAGAACACCCTATTCGAAAGGATATAGACTATTGTCTGCCTGAAGACATAGAAAATCTATTAGTTTCTATTCAGGGCCTGGCATTTACGACAGATCGGATGGCCAAGATGTTCCAGAAGCAGCACATCCCCGCTGATCAGTCACATAAAGACAAAGAAGTTTTCCAGAAGATGTGGTATCCCGCAAGCCTAGATAAGGAAGTGAGATGCGTCTCTCAGCACCCAGGGTTGGGCTTCACCCTGGAAGAATATTATTACAGTGGGCGATATGAGGTGGACACCATCTCCGCCTTCGAGTGCAAAATAAGTGTAAAAAGATACAATACATTTGCCCAAGCCCCTCATAGGGTCAATCGGAGCTGCCTTCTTCAGTTGCTAGTGAAGATGGGTTTTGATCGGAGATGGGTTTCATGGGAGTGCATCTCTTCTGCTTCCTTTGCTGTGCTTATTAATGGGCAGTCCTCTTCCTACATCCTTAGTGGGAGAGGGCCCAGGCAAAGAGATTCACTTTCCTCACTCTTGTTTGTTCTGGTGGCTCACATCTTGAGTAGATTGTGGTTGAGAGCTGAAGCGGCGGGGGTCATTAGAGGCTTCCAAGTAGGCCAGCTTGGTAGCAATATTACACATCTGCAGTATGCAGATGACACTCTTTTTTCTTGCCAAGGAGGAGCAGCAGTTGGATGATGCCAGGTTGATGCTAGGGATTGTGCAGGATATCAGCGGGCTGAAGGTGAACTATGGCAAATCCTTCTGGTGGGGATCAACACGGAGGAGTCAGATATTAGGAGGGCTGCTAGTATTTTTGGGTGCCAGACTGGGGAGTTCCCCTTCTTTTATCTGGACCTCCCTTTGTCACCTGGGCTTCTCCGTTGGAGGGATTAACAATGGGGTGGTACAGAGATATGAGTCCAGACTTGCATGATAGAAGGCTAGGCTTCTATCTTATAGAGGACGCCTGATCCTATGCAGATCTGTGCTGGACATCTTGCCGATATACTTCCTCTCCATTTTCAGAATCTCGAAGACGGTGGCTAAGAAGTTGGAGTCCATTCAGGCCAGATTCTTTTGGCATAACAGTGGGAGCAGTGATAGAGGCTGGCATGATATCTCTTGGGGTAGAATTTGTCAGAGCAAGGAAGCAGGGGGTGTGGGCATCAAGAACATTAGAGATTTCAATTTGGTCTTAGTGTGTAAATGGCTGTGGAGACTGAGGGTAGAGGATGGTGGTTTATGGGCTCAGCTGATCACTTACAGATACAACTCGTTGACTACAGTGTGGGACTTACTCCCGCCACACGTGTAATGTCTCCCTAATCTGGAGAGGCATCCTTAAGTGCGTAGACTTTATCAGAGCTTGTGTGCTGATTAGTCTGGGTGATGGACAAAGATGTTTGTTCTGGCAAGATTGATGGTGTGGTGACTTCACAGTTGCAGGGACATTCCCATCACTGTTATGCTATAACGGGAGATCCAGGGGCTTACGTGGCTCAAACCTTTGATGCACAGGTGATTGGGGTGTTTAGGCACCCATTTTCAGGAGGAATCTCACCCTCGAGGAGATGGAGCAGTTGGAACATCTCTTGACTTTCCTTCTTGACTTCACTCTTGTTGACAGTAGGGTAGACTCCTAGTTGTGGAGATGGGGAACAGAGGGGCATTTCTCAGTCCGGTTTGTATATTCTCTTCTTTCTGATGAGGGACTTCACCACTCCTTGGCTCCGCAGATCTGGGTTCCTAAGAGCCCACTCAAGGTGAAGATTTTGATATGGAGGATCTCCCACGGTCGGCTTCCGACATGTGATAAGGTGGCACTTTTTCTCCAGCAGATTTCTACCACATGCTGTATGGGCAGGGAAGAGGAGGAGGACCTGGAGCATCTTTTCACAAGATTCCCTTTCGCGGCGGCCATTTGGACGAGAATTGGGAGGAGATTTCAGCAACCATTGGGGCATTTTGAGGCGGTGCAACAGCTCTTCACCATTTGGCATAGGACATGGGCTCTCAAGGGCGACATGATCATTTAGTGGCTTATCCTTCATGCCACTCTTTGGGCCTTGTGGACTGAAAGAAACAATAGAATCTTCAGAAGAGAAGTGAGGTTGGAAGAGAGGGGTTTTGCTTTTGTTTGTGAGGTAGTGGCGTTTTGGGCGAAACATGTTTGTACAATGGAGGGCCATAACTCCTCGCACTTTTTTGTTCTTGGGGAGTTAGTTGGGTTATACCATCTTGGTTTGGCAATTTCTTGTAAAGAGGCTTTGTTAGTTTCTCTTTCACACTTGTACATTCCTTTCTTCTATTTATATATTTGTAGACTGTAGAGATCTACAGTCGCGACCCCTTCTCCAAACTGGGTGAGCTTGGTCTCAACGATCCACTCGATCATCTGGCTCTGTGCCATGAGGTTCTCTGGCATGGCGTGTTGGATGGCCATGGTTGAACCTCGGCCAAGGGTGTGCCGAACCCAATAATTGTAGGAGTTTGGGCAGGTGCCGCTGAGGCGTTAGCACCATTTTGCCCACCCAGCGGGGCCGGAGCATCCATTTAAGGCCTGGTGGGCGGCTGAGGACAAAGGTCACGATCCTGAAGCAGATCTTGCAAGAGGGCCTTCAAGTGCTAGTTCTCCTTCATAAGAGTCTCAAGAGTCACCTCTTGGACTTCACCGGCGGGAGGATCATTGTTGGTCGGCTCCGCATTGACAAGGGTGGCACGCTCCTCGGTGAGAACTTCTTCGGCTTGTGTGGACGCCTGAGGTCCAACAGAAGTGCCGATGTGGCCGATTGTAGTCGACAACGGAGGGGGATGACGAGGCCTCCTAGATGTGACACCACCTTGGGGGTGATAGTCACAAGACCGAAGACCCCTCGGACCTAGCAAGCAAGCAATATAATGGATCGGCAACTTCACTCGAGCGGACTCACTCGCTTGGCATACACTAGTGCCCGCAGGCAACCCGGTGATAGTGGTGAGCATCCGGGATGGGACCTTGCTACTCCGGGATTTGTCTAGCTTGTGGTTGAACCCCTAAGAGTCTAGGGATGCCCACTTTCACAGGCGGCCAGCACGCCGAAGGCATGGGATGTAATGGTTCTCTCACAACTCACCCGCGGTGGTCACTCAAATATAAGCAATTCAAGATCGAGCACTCAACTCTCCGTCTGAAGGCACTAGCAGTGATACTAAACAAGCAAGGAAAGACCATCAAGGGAGGGTAACCGAGGCTCACCTAATCGACGTGAAGACGCCGATCCCGGCCGGAGACGATGACAAGCGGGGAGGTGTGGGTATGCACCCGCATGCCGTGCCGGTGTAGCTTCGGATGGCGACCTGCTAGTACAATCACTACACCCTCGCAGAGGGGTTGATCAAGGGGTGGGAAAATTAACTATTACAACCAGAACTACCTCCACGCAGGGAGGGGCTGTTAGCCGGCCAGGCGGGGGACGGAAGAGCTGAACTAGAGACTAAACGGATGGAAGATGTCAGTTCTGCCCGCTCTCTAGAACAGGGGACAGATGGTTGATATTATCATTGCTGTAGCCACTCCCGAATGTTGCTGTCGACGAGACCAGTGGCAAAATCTTCGGGATTGGATCTAGATGACATCTAATTTTTGAGGAATTTCTTGGTTGGGGGTGCTGGTCAAGGATGAGTCGTGAACAGGGTTTCTGAGTTCTAGTTTTATCTGCTACGGTACCACAGCAGCAGAAAGACGGGGCCGCTACGAGCACTCCTAACATCTGAATCGAGTGTGGCCAGAGTCGCTGAAATCATTGTCGAGTCCTCTTCGAAATGAGACCCACGAAGATGTCGGTGGATGTTGGAGCAGATAAGGAGAGCCAAAACAGTGGACAAGGATCGATCCAGTCCTAGAGGGGACAGAACTACGCACCCTGGGGAGAAAATTAGGAACTCACTTGTCCGGGATCCAATCGGGAAGTCACTTCTTGTTACTGGAAGCTGACTCGTCGTAGAAGGTCTCGGTCAAGCCCCGCCTCTAGATATTCAAGATAATGGCCGTGGGGGCCTTTGAAAGTCACTTTAGGTTGACTGTCAGGAAGTTGATGCGCAGTCTGACGATGATGGCTCTCCCAGGCAGCCGACAGCTCAGAACGGGATGAGACGACCACCGTTGTGTAGAAGACTCAGAGACACTTCCGACGGTACCTCTTGTGCGTCCAGGGGATTCGGGATAAAGCTGTGGTAGGCTCTGCGACCAGCAACTTCTCTGCTGCCTGTGAATTGAGAACTGCAGGTTGAAGAGGGGAGGAGGGGAATGAGGTAAATGGGAAGTGAAAGGGGGTGGATGGGTGTGGAGGCAACCTCTGGCTGATTACTTTGATCTTCACCCAAATGGGGGTTTTATAGACCTTGGAGGGCCAAGGGACAAACCCCAGACCAGATCCACATTTTCAGCCTTGATTGGGGGCAGGAGGTTTAAACAATTCCACCAAAACAATCTCCCCACAAGTTAAATTGAAAAGTCAACAAAGGTGGATTTCAGTGCCATCGGTCGATCGTTCTAGGCTGGCGGTCGACCGTTGGTCTGCAGAACTGGGCTTTTGGCATTCTGGAGTTTTTGGTCGACCTATAGGGGTTGGCGGTCGACCGATGTGGCCCATTCCTCTAGCTTTCTGATCCCTAGAATTTTCGGTCGACCTATATATGGCCAGCGGTCGACCGATTTCCTGTAAATCCCCATGCCTTCATTTCTATCTTTTTAGGTCGACCGCCCACTGGGTATTGGTCGACTGAAAATCCATCAACCAGTAAAAATTAAATGTTAGCCAAGTGAATCATGACCATAGGTTGAATGCTTGATTTCATGGTTGATTTTAAGTTCACTTAGTCTCCTTTTGACATACAAGATGGATCATGAACGTTTAAGCACTTTATGATGGAATTTGATTGTGAGTGCATAAAAATCCTCGTTCAAGTGTATGGCACGTGGAAGATAATAGTCCGAGGTTTTGTTATCATCAAAATCACTTGGAGATACTCAACAAGAGAGGTCTCTCTATCTAGTAGCGGAAGGGATCTCCATCTAGGAAGTAGGGCCAGAGAGGTTTCTCTGAGGTTCTTCTACCCTGCCTCTCCGAGCTCTCTCCAAACCATCCATTCATTCTTTGAGAACTCTCTCCTCCACTCGGGCTCCTCTTGTTCACTCTCTCTTGCTCTCCTTCTCCTCAACTCTCTTTATCTTTGTTCCTACAGGCTTCTAACTTAAGCATTGGAGGGTTGACCATTGGGATCACTCCCAGGGCTCCTTCTGACTCCATTTCCTAGTGATTGAAGGTTTCCTCGGGAGGTTGGCTACTCTTCCCTAACAAATAAATCTCAAAGGTGCGATATGAGATAAAAGAGGAACACTTTCCAGCCTTTACACTTCTTGGCATTGTCTATGAGAATCGAGCAGGAAGCTACGACACCCCAAAGAAGCTATTGCAATACTAGCAACTGCCAAAGGGCCCAAGGTTCTCGACAAGCACCGAACTCTTGACGGGAGTCACAGGAAGCATCCTCTTCCACTCATCTGCCCCTCGGTGTGGCTCCACTCGACTCCGCCGCGAATGAGTTAGTAGAGATACGCCAACAAATACAAGCACTAATGGAGGCCAACCAAGACCTCCTCAACTACCAGGCGGAGAAAGAACGAGCCCCGATGGTACTCCCCCAGAATAATGGCATGCCCATTGTAGTGGAGTCTTGCCTGGAGTGCTAGCCTTCACTCCACTCCATCACGCATTCCTAACACCTACATGGCCGACCCTCACGATGACCCGCTTGTCTGCTGCATTCCAATTCGAGATGGCGCAGTGACTATGATGCTACGAGGAGATCGAGCGTGAGCTTGAGGGCAAAGTATGCTATCTAGACGACATCCTCTAGGTGGCGTAGACCAGGGGACTCATCGATGATGACTCTAACTTCCACTCCCCCTTCTCCCGGGAGATTATGGAGGCACCAATTTCCCCGAAATTCCAACTACTGACATTCACTCCATACGATGGCACTACCGACCTCGCCGACCATATGCATAGGTTCGAGTCCAACTTGGTGTTCCATTGGACCTTGGACACTGTGAAGTGTTTGGTGTTCATTGTTACCTTGTGGGAGAATGCTCGAACCTAGGTCGAGGTGCTACCCGCTGGGACCATAACCTCCTTCCTATAGCTAAAGAGGATGTTCAAGGAGAACTTCATTGGCTGTAAAAAAGGTCATATTTGTGGTGAGTCTCCTTGCCATCAAGCAGGGCCACGAGGAACTATTGTGGGACTTTATTGCTCAGGTCTGCAAAGAGGCTGTAACATCCATGGTTTAGCGGATTCTTAGTGGTGCGGATCTAGGATGCGCAAGAGAAGTAAGTAATGGAAATGATAGTATGTTCTTTGCACAAAAATAAAGGATAGCTTTTGCAAATCTATGGCGTAAAAGTAGCACCCTGAAGCGAGATTAATCAATGAGCTTTGAGCAGCGCGAGCTTTGTATTCCTTGCTTTGATAGGATTAAATAGAAATGATAGCAAAGTGTAGAGATTCCTTGACACGGGGGAGCGACAGACACCAAACTAGATGAAGAAGGATAAAAGGAAGAGAGACGAGGACTAGAACTCCCTCGTTAAGACATAGGAGCCAGATACAGAGTAACCTAGAATCAGCTGAGATCAAGGCAGGCTAAAGCCTCAAAAATAGCAAGAAAAAGGGTAAGAACCTTGAAAGGGTGAAGAGGAATGAACGGAAAGATGATGATGAGATTGTTGTGAAGATGAGGAGGAGGAAAAGTAATCATCTGACGTGGTCGGAGAAGAAGAGTGGTAATTACCCAGCATAGTTGGGGAAAGAGAATGAGAGACACTCGACAGGGTCGAGGAACAAATAGAGGTGACACCCGGAAGTCCCGGGGAAGAAGGATCAGGTGATGTCCCAAAATCGGGATGAAAGGATGACATAGGCCAAGGCCTAAAATTGTGAGAGGAGGGAAAATCCAGAGGATCCGAATGGGAAGAAGAGGAATAGGGGTTTGCGGACTGGGGAAGAGAGGAGAAGATGATGGCAGTAGGATTTGAAGTGGGAAGATACATCACCGAAGGGTGGGAGCTGAGCAAGAGAAGGGATGAATGAAAAGAAGGGGAAAGAGAAGTGGACCCCTCAGTGCACCCTACGCGGCCTTTGAACTTGTGTCACCACCTTTTCTTAGTAGAGATTTCTTGAACACAGGCCTGCCTGATGCGGACTCGAACCTTCGAGCTTCTTAATCTGTAACATCTTCTAAAATAACGGGCCCACCTGGCAGACGGCCTCACCCGATCATGAACAAGCAGCCTTGCTGGGAGAGTTACCCCTAGACATCTAGTGCTAACAATATGTGGACTTCTTGAACAGTGAACTCCTTAGATGGATGAGCATCAGAAAACTATGGAGTTTTATCACTTGGCACTTGCAGCATGAGATTCGGCATCTCCACTTGACAATCGGGCCTGGAGCATAACTCCCTTACTAGAAGAGCAGGACAAAACTGAGGGAGAGTAATGCGTGACGTTGACGTGGCCGACTCACTAATAAACTGAGGAAGATTGCATAGGATGTGCAGAATGTCCTTGGAAAGTGTAGAAGACACGGCCAATTGCCCCTTGAATAGGGAATCCATCAGGCTCTTGGCGGCTGTATGAGTTAGCATAATCCGAGTATAGAACCCTACTTAGCCAGTGAACTGAACTGTAACCGAGCGAGAGGTAATAACAACATCAATAATCGAACCTCCGACGAGTAGAGAGATTGCCACCGGCCTCGCTTTTGAAGAAACTGGCACTAGTGCAAGGGAACTCTTCTTAGCAACCATCCTTGGAAGGGCAAGCTCATCCCCAAAACAGCCAAAGACCAGGACACGAATAGGAATGCGGCAAATGAGATCTTGAACCTTGAAATGCAGAACCGACGAAGCATCATCCTAACTCGGCCCATTGTCTCCATGGGGACTAGACCCAAGGGGCACCAAAGATAGCGCGCACCTACTCCGTGGGGTGGAAATAGGAGGTGAAGTGGTAGTAATAGGAATAGGTAGTGGAGGTGAAGGCTTAGAAGACGTAGAGGCCTCAGGTAGTGGAAGGATAGCGGTGATGACTGGCTCAGGTGAAGGTGAAGGCGAAAGCTGAGCTTGCTCAGGCTCGGGCGACAAGAAAGATGGAGGAGAGGGCGGAGATGGTTGAGGCAATGGAGATGCAGGCGATGGTGGTGATGTGGATAATGGGGGTAATGTTGGTGGTGGAGACAGTGCAGAGGATGAAGGCAAAGTTGAAGGCCATGGGGCCCAACGTCGGCGTATTGATACGACATGTCGAGCGACGTTGGGAGTGGAAGTGGTGGCGTTGAAGATGACGTGAATGGGCTGGAGTGATGAGTGTGATGATAGTTTTTAATAAAAAATTTTCCCAGTCTGTCTACTTATGAATGAATGTACCGAGTTTGATTAGTATTGTAAGTCTTTGAAAGATATTTGTTGGAAATGTCAGATTATGAAATAAAGATATGATTTTATCCATTTGTTGTTCATACTCATCATCTGAGTCTCTTGATCGACTCGCTTGTATAACTGTTCACGTCTTGATAATTCCGCCTTATTCGGGGCGTGACAGTATATGTGCACCAACCTGAATGGCAAGTCTTCAGCATGTGCACCGACCTGACTTCTTCAATGCATGAATGTGCATCGACCTTAGTAACGGATTTGAAGTAGCTGCATCGACCTTACTTCTGAAATCACTCAGGTGCATCGACCTTTATTCTGTGCAACTTGATGTGCATCGACCCAACTTCAGTTGATAACTTGAGGTAGCGTCGACCTTTGTTCTGTTCTAACTTGATGTGCATCGACCTTACTTCATTTGATAACTTGAGGTATCGTCGACCTTTGTTCTATTCTAACTTGATGTGCATCGACCATACTTCAGTTGATAACTTGAGGTAGCGTCGACCTTTGTCCTGTTCTAACTTGATGTACATCAACCTTACTTCAGTTGATAACTTGAGGTGCATCGACCTTCAACATGAAGTTCTTCAGCTGCATCGACTTTACTACTTGAACAGTAGCCGTTGCGCCAACCTTATCGGGGAGGTCACATGCATTCACTAGGGAGCATCCACGGGCTCGAGAGAGCATTTGAAGCCTCAGGGGTGCATGCATGACCAGTGTTCAGAGCAAGCATATTCATGTCTTTGTGGGAGCACATGCAGTCACCGGGGAGCATCCACGGTCTCAGGAGAGCATTTGAAGCCTCAGGGGAGCATGGTGACACTCTTCCTCTAAATTGCATACGACTTGATTTCTGTGCAACCGGTTGCCTTGATTTCTATGCACCTATCAGTATTATCATCTGCATTGATTTTTATGCATCACTTGCCTCGTTTTATGTGCCTTACTTGATGCCCTTTCTTGGTTTCTTAGCATTCAATCAGTATGTTATCTTATCATCACCTACCTTGATTTTGGTGCAGCCAATTACCTCACTTTCTGTGCCTTACTTGATGCCCTTTCTTGGTTTCTTAGCATCCAATTAGTATGTTATCTTATCATCACCTGCCTTGATTTCTATGTAGCCAATTGCCTTAATTTTCGTGCACCTATCAATATTATCACCTGTCTTGATTTTTGTGCATCCAGTTGCCTCATTTTCTGTCCCTTACTTGATGCCCTTTCTTGGTTTCTTAGCATCCAATCAGTATGTTATCTTATCATCACCTGCCTTGATTTCTGTGTAGCCAATTATCTTGATTTTTGTGCACTGACCCCCCTTGAGTGACTATCAACCTTGGTTGGCTTGCTCCTTGGGATTTTTATGTTAAATTCAACCTTGCTTGGCTTGTTCCTTTTCATGTAGCCATTCTCATTGCCTGTGCTGACCTGAAATGCATAGTGTTGACATCATTAAATGCAGGTCAGACTTATCAATGACTCATAAGTAGACATCATCAAAATAATAGAATCAAGCATGTTACACACATGCCCAACATTCTCTCCTTTTTTGATGATGGTAACTATGAGTCATTATGAGTTCATGTCAAAGGAGATACAATGATCATAAGAAAAAGATTCTTTCCCCCTTTGACAATTCACTCCCCCTTTTGACATCATAAAATTCACTCCAGAATTAATGACTCACATAATTCTCTCCCCCTTTGACATCATCAACAGAAAAAGAGTTCAAGGAAATATAGAGCACAGTGGGGAATGAAAGGAGTGATAATAACAAGCATTGCAAGCAACTATCCAATATTCCAGAAAATGATGTGGAGATACATGCCAATGGTTGTACACTTATTAAAGTTGGCAAAATGAAGGCAACTAATATTGGAATGCCAATGATAGGACTGATACCAATTGTTGGCAAAATACATGTGTCTCATGCAGTACATTAGGCCGGTCCCTCTCCTGGACCCTCGCTGTCGCCGGTGCCCTCATGCCTCTTCGCCGGCGGGCCTATGGCAGTACTCCCCTCCTCACACTGACGTCGACATCGCTCATCCTCCTCATTCCTCCGATGGCCGGAGGAACCAGTAAGGTAATCTCTATGCCCACTCTGTGCACCGCTCTGAGAGGTGCTATGGGAGGACCATCCACCTACCAGATGGAGTGCTCTCTCTAGCGCTCTAATCTCGACTCTCAGCTCTCTCACCTCTAGCTGGGAACCCGCCGCCTCTGCTGCATCTCCTCACAGTTGAGTCGTCTCCTCTCGTAGTTGGGTAGTCTCCAGCAGCGCCACCTCCAGCTCTCTTGTCTGCATGAGCATTCTAGTACTAGTCATTTGCATCAACAAGTCATAAACTGGAAGGGAGTTTGGTTGGTTTACTCACCCTCTCAGTGAGAGCGGCCTCGGCTTCCACGGCTCGTGCCACCACTCATGCAAAGTTCGCATCCCGCTCGGCCCGAGCTATTGACAGCTGTGAGGAGGAGGAAGGTGCGCCTGGCACCTGACATCGAGCTCCCTCGGCATGCTGCATTTAGTATCATGTCAGTCTCATTTAAGCATAAATATTACATTTTTAGAATAAAGGCCAAAACTTACCAGTAGGTCCAGGGAGCGTTGGAGGTCATCCCGCTATTGGACCGTGGAACAGAGCAACCCTTGGAGCTCCTCAATCCATCCTTGAGGGTCTAGCTGCATGTAGAATGTCAATCACTAGTGTGTATTGTAATTAGAAGCATATTAGAGCATGAGTTTAAGAGTCATACCGGTCGTCGTGCACCACGGAAGACCTGGTCCCCATAGCATCGAGCATAGGCCACCAAGTAGGCCTCGTCACTCGCCGCTCAGGCGTGCACCACTCACCCCTACCTAATCCAGTCCCAGATCTGGTCTACGGCCCGATTGATCCAATCAATCTCTGTCACAAGCCTGCATGAGTGGCATCCCACGCGCTCCTCTGGTCTCTCTCTCGTCGGGAACTCCACCTCCGGCTAGTGGACGCCCACCGTCCTCATAATCAATCGGTAGTTGAGTGGCTCGATGACATTCAGGCAGTGAAGCCAGATGTCTCAGCCTGCGTAGGCTAGGGCTGCCACCACCCATGACTGCCCCTTCTATCCCTTGCCCTGGTAAGGTGTCCACCGGACCTGTAAAATGATGGCCAATTGCATTAGCATCCAAGCATATTGTTGCATTTAAAGAGGATTTAAGTTTAGTTCTTACCGAGGCATAGGGCATAGGGCAAGGTGTCAATATCATCCTGGATCGCCCGTACTTGGCGTCTCAGGGATCCCACTTCCCAAACCGCTGCCCACCGTCTCGCGATAGGCACCCAGTTGGGATGCACCTCCTGTCCTCTCCCCAGCCCGGGGAGGTGCATGTAGGCCCACACCTATACTCCATTGCACCAAAGCGTCAGGATACAACATTTCATAAAAATCATGTAGGAATTGCACAAGCATTTTAGGAGTCAAGGCTTACCTGAAGTAGTGGGGAAAATCCACCGAGCATCGTGCACTGGCTGGTTGAGCTCAGGGTGTCGAAGAGGAAGGTGAGTACCGACGTGCCCCATGCATACTCATCGACTCGGTCAACCTCCTCAAGCAGGGGTAGAAGTCTGCAACTCACCCCGTCTACCCGAGTGGCGAACAACAGCTTCCCGAAAAATAGCATCAGGAATCGCCACAGTACCACATTCGCCTCTGGACCTGGCTCCACTGCCACCTACTACATGCCCGATCCGTCAGTCGCCCTAGGTGCTGCTCCGATAGCTCCCCGATGGCAATCCTAACACCTCGCAGGCCCAGGCTCTCCTGTAACCTCGCTCTGGGCAGAATCGTGGAATGACGCTCTGGCCTATACAACTCCAATCCCAACAATCTCCGGGCCAGCTCTCGGTAGTCCGTCAGGGTCCTCCCACTCACCGACGCACCATGTACACGGATCGTAAAACTCAACTCGGGAGCTACAAAAGCGATCTGAAACACTCCAAAAAGGAACTGAAAGACCTAGTAAAGATCTGACAAGACCCAATGAGGATTTAGGGCATTACAATTGTCGCTCGCAATCACCCAGGGAATACCATAATGGCAAATGATCGACTTCCACACGAAGCTCCATACGACCGACTCGGTAATCCTGGCAGTGGCTTTGGCTTCAATCCATTTTGTGTAGTAGTCGAGGGCGATGATGACAAACTTCTTCTGGGCCTGAGTCGTAGGGAATGACCCATGGATGTCGATTCCCCACTAAGCAATGGGGTACGGCTCGGTAAGGGTGACAAGCTCTGAGGCAGGCTGGTGGACCAGGTGGTCGAAGTGTTGGCATCGGTCACATTTTTACACATCAGCCGAGCAGTCACGCTGAAGAGTGGGCCACCAGTAACCCTGCCAAAGCAAGATCCTGGCGAGTGATCTTCCTCCTTGATGTGCACCGCTGATGCCTTTGTGAACTTCTTGGATTGCTCGGCTGGCTTCATCAGCGCTGAGGCTATTGAGGAGGGGACCCGAGAAAGACCTACGGTATAAGGTGTTGGCTAGGATGATGAAGCACCGGGCTTGGTACTTCAATCTTCCAGCTTCCTGAGGGTCGGGGGGCTCTTGGGAGTCCTTGAGCCAGGATATGTAGGGGGTCTGCCAGTCGCTCGGGGGTGCCGGGTCAGCGATCATGAGCTCAGATTCAATGCTCGGTCGCTCTAGCTCCTCAAGGAAGACCGACCGAATACCTTCGGGTCCGAGAGAGGAGGCCAGATGAGAGAGGGCATCCGCTCGAGAGTTTTCCTCCCGAGCTATTCAGACTACCTCAAAACTTTTGAATAGTTGGGCCAGCCCTCTGACCATTTGGAGGTACTTGATCATTGGGCTTCTTGAGCTTTGTAGTCACCGTTGACCTAGCTGGCGACCAATTGGGAGTCAGTGTGGATCCTTACTCGCTCGGCCCCTAGTCGTCGAGCCATCCGGGCTCCCGAGATGAGGGCCTCATACTCGGAGGCATTGTTGGATGCCGGGAAGTTGAACTTCAAAGTGCATTGTAGCTCTGCCCCTTCGGGGGATTTGAGGAGGACTCCGGTGCCGCTTTCGACCGAGTTGGATGACCCATCGTTGAACAAGTCCCAAGTGGGCCCGGTCGTGCACGAAAGGGTTTCCTCGGTCGGGACGGTGCTCTTTGCGATGAAGTCAGCGAGGGCTTATCCCTTGATGGCCGAGCAGGGGTGGTAAGAGATGTCGTAGGCCCCAAGCATGATGGCCCACTTGACGAGACACCCTGAGGCTTCAGGGTGGGAGAGGATCTTCTTCAGGGGTTCGTCGGTTAACACGACAATGGAGTGCCCTTGGAAGTAAGGCCGGAGGCACTTGGCCGAGGTTACTAGTGCTAGCACGAGTTTCTCGGTTGTAGGGTACCTTCTTTCGGCTTCGTTAAGCACCTCGCTGGTGTAGTAGACCGGCCTCTCCACTCCTGCATCGTCTCAGACTAAGACCAAGCTTACTATAGAAGGAGTCGTTGAGATATAAAGGTGCAATGCTTCTCCCGAGACTGATTTTGATAATACCAGGGGCGAGGCCAGGAATCCTTTGAGTTCTGTAAATGCCCCCTAACATTCCTCATCCTAGGTGAACGTGGAAGATGCCATTTTTTGCCCCCTCAACAATTTGAAGAAGGGTAGGCATCGTTCGGTCGCCCGGGATAGGAAACCATTGAGCTCCGCGATGCACCTGGTAAGGCGCTGGACGTCCTTGACGCAGCTAAGTGGCTGCATGTTTAGGATGTCCTGAACCTTGTCGGGGTTGGCCTCAATCCTACGCTGAGTTACCAGGAAAACTAAAAATTTCTTAGACCTGACTCCAAAGGTTCATTTAGCAGGGTTGAGCTTCATGTTGTACTTCAGGAGGGTGTCGAAGGTCTCGGCTAAGTCGTTAAAATGATCTTCAGCCTTTGGCGTTTTGACGAGCATGTCGTCTCTGCTTCCAGTGTAAGGTTCCTCCTTCCTTGGACCTCTTCCATTATTTCTTTGAGCTGAAGGAGCATTCCTCGGTCGGGAAGGGCTTCTATTATGTTCAGGCAAGGCGAAATAGGAGCAGCGTGCCCTTAGTCGTGAAGGACTCTTCCCACAAGGGTGGAAGACCCAGTTCTTTTGGGTGGGAATTTCTTCAGTGGAGGAGTCATGGAGATGTCCCGTGATGCCCAACTTTTACCCGAACATCCCTTCGAGACAGGATGAGTTCACCCCGGAGGTGGAGAAGCACACAGCGACCGTATTGTAGCATCGCCAGTCTACGGAAGAGCTGGTGACCCTGGAGAATATCGAGCAGTGCCTTCTCAAGTGAATGTGACTGGTAGGTATGGGCATCAGGAATCAGCTTTCCCTTCGGATGAGGAAGTCATTCTTCTTTCCCTGACCCTGTCTTCCTTTGCGCAGACACCAGGTGACCAGCTGAGGAGGAGGCGCCTTCGACTGAGGCTCCCATTGAGCCGCGAGTTCTCAGGGATTCCACCCGAGCCCAAGACAAGGGCAAGGGGATGGCCCGGGAAGGGTCTTCCAAGTAGCGGGGGTCCAAGCGCAAGGATCCCGTGGAGAAGATGCTACGGGACGTCGTAAAGGCCAAAAGGTGGGCCAAGAAGGCCGGGGCTGTCCCCAAGGTCAAAAACGGCTCTGGTTTGGCTCTTCCCTCTGCCAAGATAGAAGGGGCCGTGATGTGAAACGACCTAGGGACCGACCAAATGACCCTCGGACCTGTTAAGCAAGCAACTCACGGACCGATAGCTTCACTCGAGCGGACTCACCCTCTAAGCGCACACTCATGCCCGTAGGCAACCCAATAATGGTGGTGAGGGTCCAGGGTGGGACCTCGCTACCCCGGGGGTTGGCTAGCTTGGGATTGAACCCCCAAGGTTCCAGGGATGTCCACTCTCATGAGCGGCAAACACGCGGGGGGCGTGGGACGTAATGGTTCTCTCGCAACTCGCCCGCGGTAGTCACTCAAATATTATCGAAGTCGGGATCGGGCGCTCTCTCACCGCCGACGGAGCAACCAAATGTAATACTAAACTAAGTAAAGAAATCCCAGCAATGAGAAGTGTTCAGGAGCTCACCTGATCGGCGTGAATACACCGATCCTGGCCGGAGACGAGGGCGAGTGGGGAGGCATGGGTATGCACCCGCTCGCCACGCCGGTGTCGCTTCGACCTGCTCAAGTTATTACAACACTACACCTCTCACAGGAGGGGGATCTTAGGATGGGAGTTAAATTACTTATATCCAAAACTACCTCCACGCAGGGAGGGGCCTTCAGTTGGCCAAGTGGGGAGGGAAAGAATAGAGCGAGGAGTTTCAACGAACGGCGGGGTCGGTTCTGTCCTCTTTCTGGAATAGGGGATAGGCAGGCGATGTCGGTGCAGCTGTGGCCACTACCGAACTCAGTTTTTGAGGAAACCAGTGGCCAACTCCTTGTAATTGGACCAGGGTCTTGACTGATTTTTCTAGAATTCCCAGGTTGTCAGTGCCGATCGGGGAAGAGCCACGAACAGGGTCTCTGCTTCATGGTTCTGACTACTACTGAGCCATAGCAGCAAGAAGTCAAGGCAGCCATGAACACTCCCAGACTCAGAATTGAGTGTGGCTGGAGTCGATGGAATCGTTGTCACGTCTACTTCTAAACGAGACCCACGGGAACAGCAGCAGATGTCAGAGTTGACCGGAGCAGCCCAAACAGTGACAGGTGGTCTGTTCAGTCCAAGAGGGAACAGAACAGCGCACCCTGGGGAAAAAATTGAGAAATCACTGCTTTAGAGGCCAAATGGAGTTCCTCTTCTTGGTGATGGAAGAAAACTCGTTGTAGAAGGTCCCAAACAAACCTCGCCTCCAGATCTTCAGGTGACTGGTCGCAGCAGCTCCTACAAATAGACTTAGGTTGGCAGTCTAGATGGAGTCGCGCAGTCGGGGGAGATCGATTGCTCCGGGTAGTCACGAGCTCAGGTAGACGTGGGGTTTTTTCCCCATGGGTCTATAAAAGTCCTATTTTATCTATTTTGGGCCCACCTTGACCTATTGTGAACGCGAGATAGAGACAAAGAAGGATACGATGGCTGGAGCTAGTCGTGTGCGTGTAGAAAGAGACCGTTGACCAAAGCTTCGTACGATCTTGCATCTTCCTTTCCACGAGCACTCCCGAGCAGGTATGCAGACCATTTTCACAATTGATCGGAGATGGGATGGGATGGCGGTGGGCCCCAAGGGATTGTGTGGAGGGCGGGCCCCCAAGGGGAGTTCGCCCCCACTAGGGCACGACCGCGCCTGGAGCGAACTGCCCCCGGGCAGGACGACCACCGCATGTGGTTGGCTCGGGTGGCCTTCTATCACCATTTGGCGATGTCCTTTGAAGGACTTGTGCTGAAGAAGTGATAGGATTGACTCGTGGGGGCCCATTGTTGTCGTGTTGTGACTACCGCTCGCAAGGTATTTCAGAAAATTCCCGACATCCTGGGTTACCGAATGGCTTAGGTACTGGGCTGGCGGGCCTCGAGTTTGGCCCGAGGATGGGTAGTGTAGCTCACGGGAGCCATGGGAAGATGTTTTGGGCATGTGGGCCCAGCCTTTGTGATATGTGCCGTGTTGCTCGGCAAGTTGACGGGGCAGCCCTGGGTTGGCCCGAGTGTTGAAAGTAAACAGCTCAACGCCCTGTGTTTGAGGGTCGGGGGTGGCCCCAACTTGTTAGAGGGTTGCCGTAGGATACAGCTAGAGTGTTCGAGCTGCGGGTTGGCCCTGACTTGTTGTAGAATGGTTGAATTATGAGTGCCCGCAAGGTGCTCGGGGAAATTCCCGATATGCTAGCACGGGACATACAAGCGTTGTAAGGGCTCTCGGGGCCCGTAGTTAACTGGGAAAAGTCTTCTTCGGACTTGTGAAGGCTGGAAGGAGGCATCCTGGGGAGAATCTTGGCCCCATTGCTCGATGCCACATGTTGTGGCTTGTGTTACGAGCCACCGGGTTGGCCCAGCTGCTTGGTTGAAGGCTGTTAAATCCGCAAACCGGGTGATCGGGGGTGACCCCAATCCATTGTTGGTGTTGTCGTGGCTCACGGCTAGCTAGTTAGGACCCTTGGTTGGGCCCGACATGACGTAGAAAGGCTAGTCAGATTACGCCTTAAAGACATTCGGGGAAATTCTCAAGCCCTTACTTCTTGATATTTTTGCTAGGAAAATGGCTGGATACAACAGCTAGCCACAAGGCTGAAGAGTGCTAGAGAAAGAAGAGAGCATGCTTGAGCTGTGGAAGTAGGGATCATTGAATTTTCGATTATCCCCTTATGAAGGAATCTCCTCTGTAGAAGAAAAGTCAAGAAGGACCAAGACATCAAGGAAGACTCTGAGCTCTGATAGAACTTGCACCTACTGAAGAAAGAGGAGTGGTGGAAGGTACTTTCACCATCAATTTTAGAACTACTTTCGTTCTATTTGATACTGGAGCTATCCATTCATTCATATCCTAGAATTTTACAACCACCATGTATGAAAAATATGTTCCTTTGAAAACTAAACTTGTCATTTCCACACCTTTAGTAGCAAGCACTAAGCTTAACTATTATTTCCCTCTAGTGAAGTATTGATTAGTGGCTGTAACTTAGCCACTGATTTGATATGCATGAACATGGTGGGTTATGATGTAATCTTAGGTGCTAATTGGTTGGCCAAGTATAATGCTAATGTGGATTACAGGTGAGATAGTGTAACCTTTGATGAGTTGGGATACTCTGAACTCTCTTTCTCTAGAAATAGCCATCGTAGACACCCTCTTCTCATCTCTGCCTTTCAAGCTCAAAAAATGATGAAGAAAGGATGTGTTGCATTTTTCGACTTCTATCCTTATAACCGAACCCAAGAAACTCATTTTGGAAGAAATCTCTATTGTTAGGGAATACCAGATGTACTTTGGCCCTTTTGGCCCACTTGTAAAGCCCATGTGGCATCTATAAAGCATGAAACCAATTGAATATGCGCGTGGTGTAATTCCAATTCATTATATGCTCCCTCGACAAACTCCTCTAACCCTTCAGGGGCCTCAACAGCCTCTTGGGTGACTTCCCCAGTTCTTGGTAGCGGTAATCTGATGTTATATCGGGTTATCGGTACCCAGAGCTCTAGGTCGTTACAGATGGTATCAGAGCGGTGTTGAAGAATCGTGTAAGGAATCGAAATTACATAGCTATTGTCCAGAACTAGTCCATTTACGCCGTCTATTGCTGGCTTAGGATGTTTTTCGTGTAATTAATGAATTCCCTTGTGTATTATCCATGTTTTCTAGTCGTTCCAATATGTCGCCTTGACGTCAGAGAGTTCCAGTTCCCCATGAAGCGAGTAGTGTCCCTCAAGATGTTCCTGCTCCGGCCCCTGTTGTTTCAGCTCAAGAGGATGCGCCTGGCAGTCGCGGACGTGCTTTGAAAGAATTTATGTTGTTTCATCCGTCGACTTTTGAAGGCCAGACCGATCCTGCCGCCAAGGTTTGGTTGGATGCGACCGAGCGCGTGTTTCACTCTATGGAATGTGCAGAAGACGAGAAAGTGATGCTCAGCACTTTTCATCTCCAGGGCACGGTGCTGATATGGTGGAATACGGAATGGGAGATTGCTTTTCAGTCTCGTCCGCTCTGGCAGATTTCGTGGGTTGAGTTCGTCGCCACGTTTGAACTTACTTTCAGTCAAGCTTACCTTAGGATGGATAAAATGCACCAGTTCTTGCAGCTCGTCCAGGGGAGAATGTCGGTGCTTGAATATCGAAACAGGTTCATGGAATTGGGTCGTTATGCGCCCCATGTGCTGGCGAACGAAGCTTTAAAGACGGAGCAGTTTCTTCGTGGCCTCCGTGCTGAATTGAGGCAACCATTGATTGTTGCTCGTGTAACTAATATGAACGAGGTGTATCAGGCTGCGGCAGCGTTGGAGTTGGACTTGGCGAGATTCCAGACTCCTTCTCAGGCAGTGTCGGTTCAGCCGACGGTTCAGCTTCCATCTGGTTGTCCGCCTCTGGTTCTAGGTTTTTCTTCTACCACTCCAGCTGCTAGTGTTGCTGCTTCTTCGGGCAAGTCCCAGTTCAAGAAGTTAAAGAATAAGAAGAGATTCAAGAAGTGATTTGACTAGCAGACATCATCCGGCGTAGTACAGCAGTCAGCTCCTTCTTTCCAGCAACGCCAGAGCTCTGCTAAGAGCCAATTCAAGGGTTGTTCGTGGTGTGGTGGCAGCCACCTAGGCAAACCGTGTTCTTTGCCAGTGGTATGTTTTCGATGTGACCAGTCGGGTCATGTGGTGAGAGACTGTCCTTTGCGAGCGATCCCAGTGCAATTTGCTCCGGCAACTCAATCTCAGCCATCTCAATCGCAGTTTAGGCCTCCAATTCCACCACTGTCGCCATCTCAGCAGTTCCAGCAGTTTCATCCTCAGGCTTCAGCAGCATCCTCCTTCCAGTCCTGTGTAGCTGCCAGTAAAAAGCAGAAGGGCAAGGTGACTCATATCTCGCAGGCTGAGGCTATGGCTTCAAATCTCGTTGAAGGTACTATTAGTGTTTTTGGTTGTGCAGCTCATGTTTTATTTGATTCTGGTACTTCTCACTCCTTCATTTCTACGACTTTTATTGTATGTATCGAGGAGCCCATGATGGAGATGGCTTGTGATTTGATGGTTGAATTGCCATCTGGGGATTTTATGGTTATCCCGTTATGTCTTGAAGACTCACCTGTTATGGTCAGCGATCGGCAATTGCCAGAGAGACTTTATGCTTTATAGTTGGCAGATTATGACGTCATTCTAGGTATGGATTGGCTAGAGCAGTATAGGGCTATGGTTGATTGCAGATCTAAGAAGGTCTATTTTTAGCCACCTGGGAAGTCAGCATTTTATTTTCAAAGTATTCGATCCCGTTCCTCTCGTTTAATTATTTCTGCTATTCGAGCCTGTAGATTGCTTAATGCAGGGTGTCAGAGATTCTTAGCTTCAGTGGTTGCTCTTGAGGCACCACGGCGCATTGCCAAAGCTTTTCATGTTAGAACATCTCAATTTCAATTCATACAAATATATAGTGTTTGGTCATCATCAAAATCCATCTTAATTAAACATACACACAAGGAGGGGGTTCAACAATCTCCCCCTTTTTGATGATGACAAAATACTATATCATTAAAACCAATCTTTTTGCCAAGAACAAGTTCTCATGTTAACATTGAACCATAACCACAAATGAAGTCATTCAACCTTTCCATCTCACCACCATGAACCAGTTAAGAAGCATCATCACAATGGAACACAAAACCATTCAAATATGTAAGATTGACCACCAAGAGGCATATTTCAAAGGTTCTTGCCGACAACAAGGTTAAAGGACAACCACATTCGGATTTCATTAAAAAGATGAACAACAATGAAACATATGCTATGCCATGAATGCAACCTTGCTAACGGACATGAAAGATACAGATATAAGACACACAAGCATGCAAGCACACATCACATAATAACATATAAGTAGCCGATAGCTATGCAAGATAGATAGCCGGGCACACACATAGTACAAGATTTCTGCCCCTTTGGCATCATCAAAAAGGAGGGGGGAATATGGATAAGAGGTGTGCCAGTCCGCAAGAGCGCAATGATCTAATCATCATCCGGAGTCAGAGGCTGTGGTGGACGCCAAACATAATCCAAAATTTCTTCAAACATGTAGGCTTGAGTGGCCAAGGGGTCGGTGAAAGACTGAGCGTACTCTTGGTGTGAAAGCTTTAGATCATGATGGTCTTTTTCCATAGCTTCCATGCTCTCCCCATACTTGTCTAACCGACCATCAAGGTGATTCAAACGATCCATGATTAGCTGAGCCTCCTCGGAAGGCATTCCTTCAGCAGGGGCATGTGGGTGTGGTGCTTCGGCCTACTCTTCATCACTATCCACATCTTCTTCAGAGCTGTCATCTAGTGCAACCCCTTTCAATTGGCGAACTAACTCCCCGTCTCGCAATTCATAACCCATGTGATGACAGATGGAGTGGATGGTAAAAATATCAACTTCTCGGATTGTTTGTGATTACTCTTTTGAGAGATTAAGCCCCATAAATTCAAAGAGAGCTGTCAAGGCTGCAGCATATGGTAAGGTCCTGTTTTTGTGCCTCATGCTTGAGCAAATATGATCCAATATAAGTGCTGGGAAATTGACAGGAAGGCCACCCAAAATGCAGTAGAATAAGTACATATGAATTTCTGTGACCTTGTCATGGCCTCCTCCTCTTGGTAGCAAAATAGTGGTGATCATTCGGTGCAAAATGTGTTGCATAGGAGGGAAATGGTTGGCATTTAGTCCTGTGACTGATCTATCTCCTATCTCTTCAGATGTCATGAAGCAATACACCGTTGCTTCCAAAACCGCAACCTCTCTGAAGGCATATCCTTCATTTGGTAATTGAAGAACTTCGCCTAGAAATTACAGTGATAGAATAATTTGCTGCCCATTGACTATAGTGGTTGGATTGTCACCCAAAATTGACAGATTACTATAGAACTGATGTACTAAATTTGGATAGATGCACCGATGTTTAGACATGAAAACTTCCAAGTTTGGTTGATTACAAACCATGTCGACAAGCCCAGGAAGATAGTGGCTAAGGTTATCGAAATCGACTGCCCATGGACAAAGAACTTTTAGATCCAACACCGTGCTTGAAGGTGCACTGTGCGTGGCTGCCTTGCCACGATGTTGCCTTGCTGAGCTCGACTCTTCTCCTCGGCGAGAAGGGCGTCCCCATGGGGCCATCTAAAGCACAAATTGAAGGAAAGACTTGATGGGGTATAGATCTAGATGGTTCAACGAGAGGGGAAGGCTATAAACTTGAATCCATGATCCTCCACACACACTAAGTGATGGGGACATCATTTACTCCCTCCACATTTTTCGAAGCCCGGATGGATCGTCATTATGTGCCATCGTGATCTTACATTTCTTTGAGTCATGTCATGTAGCTTTTATATTTTATTTGAGTCATTTTGATGTATGTCAATCATCATGGCTAAACTGACAAGGAACCCAGTAGGCAAGTACGGTGCTTACTTAGAGTTGGCTCTGCCTCGATATGTTCACCAGCCTCGGGTCCTCGAGAAGACTCGCCAGTACCCACTGCTATAGTATCCACTCGAGGGCGCTTCCGCCTAGGCTGAAGGCCCTCGTCTCCACTCCCAGAAGATGTCTCCGTGGAGGGATGATCTCCCTCTGCCGTAGTGCCTGTCAACAAACACAGTAACACACAATGTCTTAGTCACATACCTTAGAAAATAACAAAGTAGAGGCAACCTATTATAGAAGAGGTCTCACCTGAGGCCGCAAAGAGGGTCAACGATAGTGGAACCGACTGTTTCTACTTCAACCCCACCGCTCGGGCAGCCTTTGTAGCCATCTCCCTGATGTCCCTCAGAGTGTAGGTGCACTCAATGTGGGACACGAACTCCATGGGCCCGGTGGACCCTATCGCCTGGCCGATGTGGCATCTCCAATCGTCGACTGTCGTGTCAGCAATGCTCCCTTCGGGGAGCACCTAGTCTAGTGAGCCCTTCTTCCCGAAGTCGTAGTCGGCCAAGAATTGGGTCCACCAAGTCCTCAGTGCCCTCGGTCAAGATGCCCTAGCTCCAGCACCCACAGGCGCTGCACCTGCCATAGGGGCTTCAGCGCCCCGCTGCTACCTCGACCTGCGGATGACGAACCCCGGCTGCTCTGGGGCCACTGCTGTGCTATCCGCTCCACTTCCCGGTGAATCTGAGAGAAGCGAGTCCTCAAGTACTCATCATCCAGTGGAATAGGAGGTAGATCTTACCTCAGGCGATGACCCTCCTCAGCCTTCCTGATCGTCGAGGCCTTTTGCCGGAACAAGTGATTGTGCTTGAACCACCACTTGGCATAATATACGACAAACCAGCCTTGGCGCCTCAGCCCTGACGTCGACAATCACTCTGGCTCCCGACGGTAGTAAAAGTTGTTGTATGGGAATGGCTCATCTAGAGGGGAGGGGTGAATAGATCTGCCCCTCTTTTTTGAGATACAAATAGATTGCAACAAAATAAAAGAAACTTGTTCGAAAGGCAAGAACCAAAAATGTAGGATGCAAGTTTAAGGATGAGCTACGGCCTAAACAAACATCTAGCACATGTGAATCACACAAACAAATCACATGAACAAGGATTTTAAGGTGGTTCGGACTCAAACCCGAGTCCTATGTCCACCCCTCACTTAAACCAAGTGAGGCTTCACTAGTGCCACTACACTACACCACTGTAAACACAACAAACGACATAATCAGCCACCCACAGACACGAGAAGCTCTCTGTCTATCTTCCTACAGTACCAGGTAGGGACTGAAACACCACAGATTGGAGAACACCTCCATCTGTCTTCCTACACACACCGGTAGGGAAGGTTCAAGGTTTCTTTAAATAAGATCAAACAAAAACAAGACTGAAGAAAAACTTCAGATACAAAGAGTGATGCTTAATGCTAGATGCAAGAAGTCCTTTGGCTAGGATGAAGAGAGCTTCAGGTAAGTCTTTGATCATCATCTTCTTCTTTTTCTTCCTCACAAGCTCACACTACTGCTGGCTTCTTCTTTTCTCCAAGGATACCTACTAACCACAACTCCAGCTACTGCTTATGCCTCTCTGCCCTTGCTCTTTTATACTATTGAAGCAAGCCACTTGGTGCAGCACTTTGCCTGGATATGTGTGCCTAGTAGAGGAGATTTTCCCTCCAAAATTCTATCCTTCAATTTGTCCAGTAGGGACAAGGAAGAGTGTTTTGGACTCCATCTAATTTGACAGCAGACAGAAAGTGCTTTGGTCAACCTTCTGCGCATAGTACTATTCTAGGATCATATCTCTTTTAATGATAGAAGAAAGTGGTCTTGACAGGAGTCATGTCCCAGGTATGGATTCTGACAAAACAACCACCCCTCCCCATTTTTGATGATGGCAACAGTGAGTCATGTGCTTACTGATTAGAAAAGTAATTTTGAGGAGCAAGGTAAAAACCCATTTGGTTCTCTTCGAGGGCCCACGAACAGTGGACTCTCCAGGGGTTGGTTTCTCTTCGCTGTCGTGATTCCGAGGACGGTTTCACGACAGCATGTTGTCTCTTCGGAGGGTCCGGATGGGACGTATCCTCCAGGGTCCCTTCGGTCAAAAATTTGTTGTTGCTGTTGGACCGGCGGGGACAAATGGGCGTGTGATTTTACACGTCCACACCACCCTCAGGTTAGGCTGTTTAGCCACCGAAACTCTTCACCATTTATTTGCGCTTCCGTCAAAGCTCCTGACGCCTGATTCTTTTATTTCAGCCACCGTAGAGGGGCCGACCGAAGAGGCCACCCACGAGCCATCTCCTCCTAAGTCAGTGGCAGACCTCAAAGTCTGCTCTATGGCGACGCTCTATACGTGAAAGAGGTTAAGGCCCAGGAGGTCGCCGGTGAGGGAAGTGCCTGCCCCAACCGAGTCCTCGTCAAGTGAGAAGGTAGACTATGACTACTCTTCTGACGAAGTGGCTTCGGGTGAGGATACATCTGAGGAGTCCGGACCTCCTGAGATGGTCTTGAAGGCCCCTCTATTGGTCGGCTCTTCGAGCTTGGTGGAGAAGGCTATTGTAAGTGTGAACCTGCTCCCACATGGCTTCTTTCGGAGTCTGCTCACTGATTTGATCTCCGTTATTTGTTGACTTTCAGGCACAAACCCCACCAGGGGTCGCGAAGGTGGCTGCCCCGAAAGTATTGGTCGATCGACTAGAAGGAGTCGACGCAGGCTTGGGCAAGCTGGCGTCTTTATTCGAAGTCCTGCGGTAGGAAGTGGCCGCAGGGACCTTCATCGCTCCTGTGCTGGAGACTGAGGCGCCATCGATGGTGAGGACAGAGATAATTATGAACGTCGGCTCTCAGCTCTTGAATTTTCCCTGAGGATATTAATCTCCCTTTGTCTTAAACAAGAGGATGTTCCCCAAGGGGCCGCGGGGACTACAACACTGATGGACGAGTCCCTGGAGGAGGGGGAGATAGCACCAGAAAGCAGCACAGCTCCGGCGACTGAGGTAAGTGCGGGGGCTTTTCGGCTCCTCTTCGCGTCTTCAAACCTTGACGATTTGCTTTGGGCAATGAGTGGCTGACCCTACTTTATATGGTCAGGTGGCGTCGGCACCTGGGAAGGCGTCTGCCGATCGGGCCCATAAGGCCGTCGCCAAACGGAGGCCGCCCTTCAGTCAGCAGGCGAAGAAGAGACTGGTGGCTCTTGAACAATCGGGAGTCGGGCTACAACTGGTGGTCCCGCTTCCGCCCCTTCGGAAGTTACTGGCGCTGGTGGAGGACCTGCTCTTAAAGAAAATATTCGCGGGGCTCCTTGCGTACTTGGAGGGGTCCCGGGTGCAAAAGACAGGTCTATCAGCGGTAGCTCCGGGGCCAGCTTTGCTTGAAGCCCCTCCTTCAACCGAAGTCGAGGCACCCGCGCTCCCGTCCTGCGAAGTGACGACGGAAGCGGAGCCGACCAGGGGAGCGGAGGTAGAGCAACCCCGCATGACGACGGCGTCGAGTGATTCAGCAATAATCTCGCCCACTCCGTTGGCGGTGGCTGGCCAGGAGCTGTCTACCCAATTGAGGCGACCGGGCAACTTGGCTTCTACTCTTCCGTCTTCTTCGGCCGCAGTAGATGCAAACTTATGGGCGGCAGTAGACAGCGCCGTTGAATTCAATCTCCCGGCCGTGCCTTCAGTGAGCCATACCGCGTTGGATGCACCGGTCCGGCAGATGCTAATGACGCTGCGAACAATGATTCTTGCCGACCTTTCCCTGTCATACCGGGAGGTGCACAGCATAGTGACGCAGCTAACCGAGGCACTTCAGGTGTTGGGCTGCCCGCTAGGGGAGTGGTCGCGGCTAGTTCTATTATTGTTGAAATATGTGAATCATCACAAGTTTCTTGAGACCCGGGCTCCCAACGAACGTGCCGCCATCGACGCCCAGGCGGATGAATATCTGCAAGTCCTGGAGGTGCGGCGAAGTAGCGAACTAATAACTGTTTAATTTAATCTACGCATCGTGTAATTCTAATTCATTGTACGCTCCCTCGATAAACTCGCCCAACCCGTCAGAGGCATCATCAGCCTCTTAGGTGACTTCCCAAGTTCCTGGTAGTGGTAATTCGATGCTACATCAGGTTATCGGTGTCTGGATCTCTGGGTCGTTACAGTTGGTATCAGAGCGGTGTTGAGAAAACGTGTAAGTTATCGAAATTACACAGCTATTGTCCAGAATTAGTCTAGTTACACTGTCCATTACTGGCTTAGGATGTTTTCTGTATGATTAACGAATTCTTCTTTTTATTATCTATTTGCTAGTCGATTCAAGATGCCGCCTCAACGTCGGAGAGTCCCAGTTCCTCAGGAAGCGAGTAGCATTCCTCAGAATGTTCCTGCTCCAGCTCCCATTGTTGCATCTCAAGAGGATGCGCCTGGCAGTCACGGATGAGCATTAAAAGAATTTTTGTTATTTCATCTGATGACATTTGAATGCCAGATCGATCTGGATGACGCTAGAATATGGTTGGATGCCACCGAGCGCGTGTTTCATTCTATGGAATGCGTAAAAGATGAAAAGGTGATACTCGGTACCTTTCAGCTCCAGGGCGCGCCGTTGACCTAGTGGAATACCGAGTATGAAGTTTCTTTTCAATCTAGCCCATTCCGCCAGATCTCGTGGACTGAGTTTGTCACCACCTTCAAACTCACTTTCAGCCCGGCTTATCTCCACATGGATAAAATTCACCACTTCTTACTGCTTGTCCAGGGAGGGATGTCGTTGCTTGAATATCAGAACAGATTTACGGAATTAGGCTGCTATGCGCCCCACATTCTTGCAAATGAGGCATTGAAGACAAAGCAATTTTTGCGTGGCCTTCGTGCTGAGTTGAGGCAGCCGCTAATTGTTGCCTGGGTTACCACTATGACTAAACTATATCAGGCAGCAACAGCATTGGAATTGGATTTGGAAAGGTCCCTAGCTCCTTTTCAGGCATTGTTGGTTCTGCCGACAACTCAACTTCCTTTGGGTTATTTGCCTCTTGTTCTAGGATTTCCTTCTACCACTCCTACAGCTAGTGGTGTTACTTCTTCTGGCAAGTCTTAGTTTTGAAAATTCAAGAATAAGAAAAGGCTCAAGAAGCATTTTGACCAGCAGGCTTCATCTAGTGCTACCCAGCAGTCAGCCCCATCTTTCCAGCAGCGACAGACTTTTACAAAAAGCCAATTTAAAGGTTGTGCACGATGTGGTGGTAGCCACCTAGGCAAACCATGTTCGTTGCTGGTGGTATGTTTCCGGTGTGATCAGCCAGGTCATGTAGTGAGAGACTATCCGATGCGAGCGATTCCAGTGCAGTTTGCTCCAGCAGCTCCATCCCAGCCATCTCAATCACAGTTCAGGCCTCCGCTTCCACCACCGCCGCCATCTCAGCAATTTCAGCAGATGCTTCCTCAGGATTCAGCAGCGTCTTCTTTCCAGTCTTCTATAGCTGCTGGTAGAAAGTTGAAAGGTAAGGTGACTCACATCTCGAGAGTAAAGGCTGTAGCTTCCAATCTTGTCGAAGGTACGATTACAGTTTTTGGTTGTGCAGCTCGTGCTTTATTTGATTCTGGTGCTTCCCACTCCTTCATTTCTGAGGAATTCATTGCATGTATTAAGGAGCCCATGATTGAGGTCGCATGTGACTTAATTGTTGAATTACCATCTGGGAATTTCTTGGCGACCCCTTTGTGTCTCGAAGACTCACCCGTTGTGGTTAGTGATCGGCAATTGTCGGTGAGACTTTATGCGTTGTAGTTGGCAGACTATGATGTTATTTTGGGTATGGATTGGCTAGAGCAGTACGGAGCTATGGTTGATTGCAGATCTAAGAAGGTCTATTTTTAGCCACTTGGGAAATCGACATTTTATTTTCAAGGTATTCTATCCCACTCCTCTCGTTTAATTATTTCTGCTATTCGAGCCTGTAGATTACTTAATGCAGGGTGTCAGGGATTCTTAGCTTCAGCTCCGTTGTCTAGGGATTTTTCCACCATCTTTGTGTCTGCGAGAGGCTTATGCACACCCTAGAAGGGAAAAGAGTGGTGGCGGCCTTCGCAGAGCTTGCAGAGGTTACGGTGGCGGTGATTCACCAACTTTCGCCTCCCCTTGAGTCGTCCAACATAGTGTCCTCTTCTTCCTGTTCCAGCTCTCCTGATTGCTCCATGGCGGACCAACATCCCGAGGCTGCGGGGCAAGAGGTTGCGTAGACTTCCCAGGCTTTTACAGCGCCGGCAGAACCTCTTTGCAACGAGCTGACTGAGGATGAGGTGAAGCGGCTAGAGGGCCGAAATGACTGATCTGCTCGCTATGGTCAACTCGGAGAGGGAGTCCCTGGCCTGGGCTTGTGGTGCATCTGACCGAAAAATTGAGCGCCTGACCTGCGACCTTGAAGACCTTCGGCGTGAGGTGGCCTCGCTCAGGGCGCAAGCGGAGTCAAGCCAGAAAGAGGCTTGGGAGTCAACTGAGCAGCTGAGTCAAGCCCGTTATATGGTTGAGCTAAAAGATAAAGTTCTGGATGCGGAGCGCAAAGTGCAGGTCGAACATACCGAGCGGTGGAGGGCCGAGCGTGACGAGCTCAAAGGTCGAGTCTGAGAGGCAGAGCGACAGTGGGCGGAGGCCGAAGTCACGCGAGCCGAAGCCGAGCAGAGGCAGTCTGAGGCAGAATGGAAAGCGGTCGAGCTCAAGGTGAAGGCAGAGCTGGCCAGGTTGGAAGCGCTCGAGCAATACAAATGCTCGGACAGTTATCAAGCGGCGCTCTAGCAGGATGCCTTTGCTTACTACGAGCCGGGTTATCATCGAGGCCTGCGAAAGGGGTTCTCCCAAGGCTACCGTCGAGCGACCTCTCTGGCCTATGAACAGGCACACGGAGAGCTCGATTTTCCTTCCGGACAATGCTATAACTCGGATGAGGATACCACAGATTCTTCTGTTTAGATGCCGAACGAAGGCGGGAGTCGGGGTGCCTCTATTTCGTCTGAGCAATCGCTAACTCCTGCAGTCTCAAGAGGGCACACGATCGAGACAGTTCCCACGCTAGTGGGGTCAGTGTCTGGACCGGTCGTCACTGAGGGGTGCGGGGGGCGAATCGCTCGCTGTCGAGGATCCTTCATCTGCCGAGCTTCGTAGTGGGCCCCAGGCCTGATGTACATTTTCACTTTTTCCTTTTCTTTTCCTTAGCATAGCCGTGTAAAACTTTCATTGCGTCCACAAGTTTTGGTAATAGTAAATGCTGAATTGACTAATCCTTATCGCCTTTGGCACAATTTTACCACTATACTTGTAGTTGTTGGAAAGGCGGTGATTCTTTCTGCAGATATCTTGTGTGTCGATTGGTTGGCATGGTGCTGGCACTTGTCCATCTCCTCATGCTTTAAATGACTTGCCACTTCGCATGTTTCCATCGAAGGAGTGTAGGTGGACAACGAGGTAACCGCCTTTGGGAAAAGGGTTTCTACCTTTTGCGATTCTTCGAGGGGAAAATCTTTTAAGACAACAGCTCTCCTTCGGCCTATAAAAGGCTCTGAAGAGCGTTTCCTCCTCTCTTTACCACTTAAGGCTATCCCTGTAGTTTTTCCTCTCCACGAAGTGTTGTGTTGTTAGTCTTGGTGAAGCATGGAAGACGTTTCAGAGGACGAAGATGCAGACAGTAGGAGAGAGGAGGGGCCTGCTACTCCGACATGAAAGAGGGTCCGACAGTTGGTAGTCAGCTAGTAAGAGGATCTGATATGTCGGAGCATGTCACCTTCATACTACTGGATGGCCGACACTACCTTCGGAGGAAGATAGAAGCACCGGAGGATGGATGGGGGCATCCGGCAACGTCCCCTTGTCCCGTTCTCTCCCTTCCTCCTCCCCTCCTCCTCCCCTCCTCCTTCTGCCCTTCGTCACATCGTCTCGGGGGGTAGCTCTTCAAGCTTCCTCCTCACCTCCCCTACCTCCTCCACCCTCCATCTCATCGCCAGTGGGGGGGCGGTTGTAAGACCCCCCCTCCACCTGCTAGCTACGTCCCCAGCACCATTCTACCCCATTCCCCTAACCACCATCCTCCTTCCCCATCCCCCTCACACCAAGGAAGGCCCCTGCCCCATCTCCCACCATTTCCCCCTCTCATTTCCCCCATTAGCACCTCCCATCCCCACCCACCACTCTATCCAGCACTACAACATAAGCAGATGCAATTTATAGCATCGATATTGCTTCGTCTAAGCATATTCAGGTGAAACTGCCAACAGCAACATGATTCTTATCCAAGCCAGCTTTCCAACGAGGGCACTTTCACATTCATTCGATGTCCGCACTATCTGGGAGGCTAATTCTTGTCAGCCTGCGCAACTGAGCTCCGATAGAGCACCTGAAGCCAGTTGAAGATGACACCAGGGTCAGACTAGTGAAGAGCTTGGCATGACTTTTGGCTGAGGAGAGATTCCACCAGTCCTCTTCTAGTTCCAAGAAGGAGCAGGACATTGGGACTCCGGAGCACCATGTTCCAGAAATTCTCCCTGACTGGCGCAGATCAACTTCACTGGTACCAGGTCAAACTCCCTGTCACCTTTTGTGCTTTCAACGCTCTACTCCATCCTCTTCTCGGAGCCCCGTCAATCTCTATTCGAAGCTGACTCTCCCACAATCACTTCGACACCAGCCCCATGCTCATCAGAGTTCATAAGAGCCCGGGGCGCCCTTTTTCTCAAACTACTTTGATTCTAGATAGATAGTGCCGCACAGGATCAGTCAGACTTTCAGAAGCTCCCACAACCAGCCCTCTGCAATTCTTTGAGTAACCCTTGGCTGAGATGAGCCCCTACCAATCCTCTTCCAGTCCCAAGAAGGAGGAGGCCATTTGAGCACCGGAGCATCACGTTCTGACCTTCCCCGTGGGCATGCGCAAGCAGTCTTGCCAGAAACAGGTTGGACCCTATCCTACTATTTGGTTCGCCATCCTATAATCTAACCTCTTATGGGTTCCCTGTCAGTTCCTGCTTGAAGAGGACTTCTCCACGGTCGCATCGGCACCAGCCTCGCCTTCATCGGATCCCGGGAGAGCTCGTGGCAGTAGTTTTCTCAGGCCCCTGTAGTTCAGGGTCAGACAGGGCCGACTCGGACCTGCCCTGGTCCCGGGCCCGCCATGACCACAGCCACACTCCGATTGGTCCACAACTCGGCTGGCGCATCCCTGGACCATTCCCAAATGTTTCTACATCAGTCTTGTCTTCATCAGAGATCGGGAGTGATCATGGCGACCCCACAACCGGCTCGCTATCCCTACATAACCGACTTCGGGAGAGAATTCGGTCCTTGGGTGATCTGTCTTCACCGTCCAATTCCCCACCCCCCTCGCCTGGCTGTCTAACCACCCCTCCCTGCGTGGACAATAATTATGGTTGTAATTTAACCTTCCCCACCCTTAGCCCAACCCCTCTGCGAGGGTGTAGTGGTTGTACTAGCAGGTTGCCAATCCAAGCTACATCAGCGCGGCGTGCGGGTGCGCACCCATGCCTCCCCGCTCGCCATCGTCTCTGACCGGGATTGGCACTTTCACGCCGATCAGGTGAGCTTCTAGTTCCCTCTCTTTGCTGGCTCATTTTGCTTAATTAGTATTATTTCTTAGCTCCATCAGACGGTGAGAGAGTGCCCATTCCAACTTTCCATATATCAAGTGCGACCGCGGAGTGAGTTGTGAGAGATACCCAACATCCCATGCCCTCGGCATGCTGGCCACTTGCTAAATTGGGCATCCCAGGCCCTTGGAGGTCCATCCCATGCTAGCCACATCCCCGGAGCATTAAGGTCCCACTTCAGACCCTCACCACCATCGCCGCATTGCCCTTGGGCACTTGTGTGCGCTACGCGGGTGAGGCCGCTTGAGTGAAGTCGTCGGTCCGTTGCATTGCTTGAGAGTCTAGGTCCTAGGCTCGTCGTGTCAGGGGGGGGGCCGGGGGGGGGGGGGGGGGGGGGGGGGGGGGGGGGGGGGGGGGGGGGGGGGGGGGGGGGGGGGGGGGGTGCGTCGACTACACCGACCTCAACAAAGCTACACCCAAGGATAGCTTTCCCATGCCACGGATCGACCAGCTAGTCGACGCGACGGTCGGGCATGAAATGCTTAGCTTCTTAGATGCCTACTCCGGCTATCACCAGATCAGCATGCACAAGCCCAACCAGGACAAGGCCGCATTCGTCACCGATCACGGCCTATAGTGCAACACTCGAATGCCATTCGGGTTGAAGAACGTGGGGGCAACCTACCAACACCTTGTCAACCACATGTTCGACTTACAGATCGGCTGCAACATAGAGGTATACATCGACGACATGCTTGTAAAACGTCTCCAAGCCGCCGAACACTTAGGCGACTTGGCGGAGACCTTCGCCACGCTCAGAAGGTACAACATGAAGCTCAACCCAGCCAAATGTGCGTTTGGAGTATAGTCAAGAAAGTTCTTGGGTTTCCTCGTCACCCACCGGGGGATCGAAGTCAACCCCGACCAAATCTGAGTAGTGCTAGAGATGCAGCAGCCAGGGCGAGTGAGGGACATGCAGTGCCTCACCGGTCGCATCGCCACCTTGGCCCAGTTCCTCTCCCAGGTCGTCGAGCAGTGTCTCCCCTTTTTCCAATTGATCAAGCAAGCCAACCAAAGGGCAGATCGACTGGGACCACGAGTGTGAGTTGGCATTCGAAGAATTAAAACGCTACCTGGCAACCCCTCCCATCCTCGCCAAACCAAAAAGGGGAGAACAACTACTCCTATACCTTTCTGTGACGCCGAGCACAATGAGCGCCGTACTCACACGGGAAGATGTCGGGGTCATGAAGCCCATCTACTACGATAGTCGAGCGTTACAAGGACCGGAATCCTAGTACTCGCGAGCTGAGAAGTTTGCCCTAGCACTCATTACGGCCGCTCACAAGTAGCGACCATACTTCTTGGCTCACCCAATCATCGTCCTCACCGACCAGTCGCTCCGCCAAATCCTCCAGAACCCTGACGCTTCCGGAAGGCTGGTCAAGTGGGCTATCGAGTTGGGAGAATCTGACGTCAAATTCTGACCGACGATTGCGATCAAAGCTCAGGTTCTCACCGACTTCATCGCCGATTACCATACCCGTGGAAGACTCACCTGAGCAATCTTCCGGGCCTACGTGGGAGCTGTACGTCGACAGATCATCCTACGCTGTGGGGAGCAGAGCAAGGCTGGTCATACTCTTACCAGAAGGGCTTGAGCTTTAGTATGCCTTACGATTCAACTTCTCGACCACGAACAATGTAGCCGAATACGAGGCACTCCTCTCAGGGCTATGCATGGTGAAACACTTGGGGGTGACCAGCATGTGAGCGTACAGCGATTCCATGCTCATCGCCAACCAGGTAAAGGGAGAATTCGAAGCACGTGAACCCTCCATGATTAAGTACTTAGAGCAAGCCAAGGCCGTGACAAAGAAATTCTCCCACTTTGAGGTGGTCCACATCCCACGAGAGTACAACGTCCGAGCAGACGCCCTGTCTCGCCTGGCATCAGCCACCACGGTCTCCAGCTCAAGGTCGGTCCTGATAGAAGAATTATCGGCGCCGAGTATAGATGAGCCAACACCCCGGGTAAACGCCATCGACTACGAGCCCTCCTAGATGGAACCCCACTTGGATTTTCTCCTTCGACAATAGCTCCCGAGCGACTGCGTCGAGGCTCGACACACGGGAGCAAGAGGAGCCCACTTCACGGTGGTGAACAACAGATTATATCACCGCTCCCTCTCAGCCCCATTGTTAAAGTGCTTATTCCCTACAGAGGCTGACCAGGCCATCTAAAAAATCCACGAAGGACTCTGCAGGAGCCACGTGGGGGGGCGAGCACTCGCGCAGACACTAATCCAACAAGGATACTGGTGGCCCACCTTGCAACAAGACTACATTGACTACGTTCAGAGGTGCCCTCAATGCCAGAAATTCTCTCACCTACACCACCAGCCAGCTACGCAACTACACGCCCTGATGGAGCCTCGCCCATTTGCCCGATGGGGGGTTCCGTTATACTTCGTTTTGTTAGTGTTTTGGTCTGTTGGACATAACGCCCCTATGAGGGTGCGTTATGTTGATATAATGCCCCTATCTTGGTGTGTTATATCATTTGCATGTGGTTTCAGGTCTGGTTGGGATAACGCCCCCTCCCTTGGCGCATTATGTTGGTATAACGCCCCTATGCTGGTGCGTTATAGTCCTGTTGGCCGTGATGGCCATTGCTTGGTTCTGTGTTGTATGTCCGTCTATCTTAGATCATATTCTAGGGCGGTGTCTGTCTATTGGTGGTTGTCTTGATCTGTCGATTTAGGTGACTAGGTGTGGTCTTTTCCTTGACTACGACAGTACCCTAATGACTCAATCTAGAATAGCTAGTGTCCTTGTCTCTGGTTGCGTAGCGGCTGTGCCTTGACTGTCGGTTTCGTCTAGCGGTCGAGTGATGGTTCGCTTTACCCAGAGTGTTATCATTGTCCCCCGCTCCGATTTCTATTTATCTTGGCTTGATCTCATGGTTTTCCCATGACCCGTGGGTGTCTTTTGACATCCTATGAGGGCAGTAACCATGATGGGATGGCCAGGAGTGCTTATGCATGCAGTATGTGTGTATCTATGTGTGTCGGTGTCGTGTCTGGTTTCGGTCAACTCGGGGTCACCCAGTAGTTGGCAGGCAGTCTTGGTCGTGTCTCGACGGCTTTGTCCAATTAAAGATATTGGTTCTGGATGCCTCGAGGTACCGTTCTACCTCTATTTGCATGTCCAGATGTGCTGAGGGTTCTCGGTGTCCCCTCAGGTCTTCATGTTTTAGTTTTCCCGGAGTGTTGTTTTCCCTGACTTAGGATTAGATCGATTGGCTGCTTTGTTCTGCTATGTACGATGATCCTGACTCAGAGTCGTAGGACTCAGGGACCGTTGTAGTTGTAGGTCTACTTAACTTGCCCCGAGGTTGTCGGCAGTCTCCTGTGCTACCTTCGGTGCTTCGAAGTGCATGTTACAGGGCATTTCGACCTGTCTGTACTTTGGCACTTGTGTTTTGAAGTCTTCAGGTTTTGTGGCTCCTCTTTGGTTGGTGCCTTACGACACGCTTTGGCGTGACGGCCCTTGTAGTGGGGCACTCTTCCCGATACATAATTTTTTAAGCTAGTTCCGTGGGCTCGCGACCTTATCGTAGCATCAGCGGAGGAGAATACTAGCTAGAGGCCTGGCTTAATAGTCTAGAGTCAGTGTGTGCACACGGGGTCAGGGGCTTAGGACTCACGTCGACGGGCGTGACCCAGAATGGTCCTTGTAGTGGTGGTTTCCATGTGGGCCTGTGACTCGGCCTTAGCTGTGGTAGACCACGTTCGGATGGTAGTTGAGGCACTTGTGGAGCGAGTTGTGGTGCAGTGTAAGACGTTAGTTGACGCAGCTGACCGCTCCTCCTTGGAGTCACGTGTTGTGTGACTCTCGACGTTTCTCATACGTCGTGACCTTTCGATTTAGCCCTTTTGTGGCTGCACTCATGGTTGGTGTCCTGTCGTATGCGTGACGTTCTTGCCATGCGTGTAGCAGTGTGCACGACGTTCCTTTCGTGTTGCCTATTGTCTGGCGTCTGTCTAGATTTGTCCTAGGCTTTCTTGTTGTTCTTGCAGGTCTTCGTTTGGAGCCTGGCATCGTGTCGACAGTTCGGTAAACTTTTGACTTTTCCTAGTTCAGAGTTTACCCTTCTGTCCTTGCTTGGTGTAGTGTCTGCTCGGAGAAGTTTAGAGGGCCGAGGTTAGTTCGGTAGTCGTGCTCGTCTGCTATGACTTCTTCCCTCTTCCTGTTAGCTCCCCTTGTTCTTAGTTTGTTCCCTACTCCTGCTACCATTTCCTTACAGCTTTGTAGTTTAGCTTTCCTGCTTTACTGCTACTTGCTGTTTGCTGTTGCTTGCCTGCTATTTTTAGCGTGTTATTGCGTGTTTTCCTCGATGGGGATCCGCGTGACCCCTACTGAGCTAGTGACACGAGGCTCACCCCTGCTCTACAGGTGATGGTCGTTCGTTCTGAGGAGTAAGGGGTGGACGTAGATTGCGGGTAGCAATCGAACCACCTAAAAACTATCTGTCTCGTGTGGTTTGCCTTATCCATCTGTTATTCGATTGCTTGCATGCCTATCGCTCGATCAAACTCGTCTCTGATAGTCCTTCGGTACTCAATTGTTGGCTCCTATTGCCTGCGTCTTTTTAAATAGTCGAAGCATCTTTGAATTGTGGGTGATCTATTCAACCCCTCCCCTTCTAGCTCACCTTCCACGTAGTCTGTCAAGGCTGTGGACAAAGTCATCAATGGATGCATCTGGCCTTGCTTCTAGTGGGTAGCGCTCCTGTCACTCGAGTGTAGCAACCCTAGTTTCCTACCATTGTGGTTTAGTGATCGGGGGGGATCTTATTATATGACATTGACATGTGGTTTGCCTTGAATGGTTATGGTGTTGTGTGAGTGTGGTTCATATGTGATTTTGATGATGTACAGCTATGATTCATTATTGTGCATTTAATAATGATCCAACTATGATTCACTATGTGTGTTGATGATTGTTCACGCTGCCATGCTCTTCATGAGATTTTCCTAAGTGTGAAGATTTCATTTCGTGGAGTCGCATGTTTAAATTCTTGGATCATGATGAAATCTTTATTTATCTTTAAACTTTGATATTCATAACATCTTGAATGACTTTTATTCCTCTTATGATGTGAGTAAATGAGCTATCTTGAAAGTTAACAGATCAGAAAAGGAGCTAAAAAGAGAAAGGCAAACTCAGTCGACTGAATGCAAAATCAGTCGACTAAAGTCAAGTTCAATCGACAGAATCTATGAAACTATTGTCGACACATATGCTAAGTGTGTCAACCCAATGGAGGGGTCTGGTTGACCGACTAGTTCAGATGAGGAAGGCAGGAACGTCAACTAAAGAATGTCATAACAAGGCCCGCAATAGTAACAACAGTAGCAGCAACATGTAGCAATAGCAGCAAGGCCAGCAAGAAGCAGGGGGCAGTGAGGAATTCAATGATAAAGCATATTTGGGGAGGTAATACTGACAGATCAAGGGATCTTGAAGCTGGACACGAATTTGGAAGCAGCTAGACTCAAGTAACCTCAGATAGTTGGGGCATCTAAACTAAAGTAATTAAGTCAACTCAAGCTCCAATTATATGACAACATAGGCTGAGAGAAGCACAAGGTGCAAGGTGTCTTCAATTTGCTGAAATGAAGCCGCAAGGGCATGGGTAGAACTATCAGAGGTCAGTGTACTCAAGAGTGTGTCGACCCACTTCTTAAGTGTGTCGACGCACCAACTTACTAGAAGTAGAACACCCAATCAAACAACTAAGTTGTGTCGACACAAGATCTTCAGTACGTCGACTCGCCTTCAATTCCAGTACAAGTTATACTAGAAATTCTCTTCAGGTTACGTCGACTCCATCCTTTCATTGCGTCGACACATCTTCATATCCAGCAACCATTATACAAGCGATATTCTTGAGCTACGTTGACTCTGTCCCTGCAGTGCATCGACACAGGATTCATTCCAGGAAGGTGCTTTAGGAGCATATCAAAAGGCTACGTTGACACAATCTACTAGATGCATTGACACAAGACCAATTCCAGGAGCTACGTCAGGAACTTATTACAAGGGTACATCGACTCACCCCACTTGGTGCATCGACCCAACTGGTATTCTAGCATGTAGCTGCCCATGTCGGAAGACAGTTGCGTCAACACACACCTCAAGCTGCGTCGACGCACACTCGTTCAACTCTCAGCCCTTCTTGCAACAACCCAAGCGGACTGTAAGCTACGTCGACGTAGGCCACTAGGTGCGTCGATGCACATGAAGAACTTTCAACAAATCTACCTACACAATCACCTAACTGAAGCCCATCAATACAAACACGTGAGCCTTTAAGTAGTCACATGTTTACCTACTCCAAGTCATCGGGTCACGATTCTGGAACATGCACCTCAAGGTCTGACAAAGATCATAGGATGGAAATCCTTCCTTTGCACCATAGGTCAATGCTCTGTCCATGGGAATTCAGATGCTGGAAGCATTCGGGGATTCCATGCTAGTCATAAAACAACTGGAAGGAGAGTTTGATGTGTAGAAGCAAGAGCTCCTCCCTTACTACCAGCTGGGACTCCACTTGATGGCGAGGTTCTACCTCATCAAAGTCAAGTATATCAATCGGGGACAGAATGCTTAGGCAGATGCCGTCGTAAAACTGGCTAGCTCTTTGGCAATCCCGCCAGACATAAGCCTGAATATAACGATAATTAACCGACGACAGGTCCCCAGCATGATAGAGGTCCTGGTTGATGAACAAGAGAATGAAGCGGCAGCTGTAGTGGAGGTTCAACAGCCCGATTGGTGGGAGCATCTCTTACATTGGTTCCAGCACCAACAACTTCTGAAAGAAAAAGAAGAAAGAATGAAACTCCTAGGGGTCAAAGATTCATACGAGATGAGGAACGGGACCTTGTTCCGAATAATGGCGAATGCCCAAAAGAAAGTTCTACTCCGTTGCTTGTCTTCGACAGAAGTCAGGGAAGTAATGCATGAAGTCCATGGTGGGTCAACTAGAGTGCACCAGGCCAGCCCGAAAATGAAGATTGAGATAAACAAATTGGGCTATTATTGGCCCTCCATGTTCAATGATTGTTGTAAGTTCGCCAAAGCTTGACAAAAATGTGAAGAGCATGCCAACGTGTCAAGGTGAGTGCCAGTGCCGCTACACCCCACCATACCAAGTTGGTCGTTTGCTCAATGGGGCACGGACGTGGTAGGGCCGCTACCAGCATCTTCGTCAGGGTGCAGATATATCTTAGCAGCTACAGATTACTTCTCTAGATGGGCAGAAGCAATAGCACTAAGAGAAGTGACGGGAGAGTTGGTTGCAAGATTCTTCCGATAGAATATAATATTCCAGTTCGGGGTTCCCAGCCGAATTATCTCTGACAATGGCAGCCATTTCAGAAACTGGAAGGTTTATCGACTGGCCGATAAGTATAAGATTGACTGGAGGACGTCGTCCCCCTACAACCCACAAGGTAATGCGCTTGTAGAAACCTTCAAAAAAATGCTATGCACACTGCTGGCGAAGACTATCAAGTCTAATAAAAAGGATTGGGAAGAGAAGATGTACGAAGCACTTTGGGCCTATCGTAAGGTCTATAAAACCCCAACCAACTGCTTACCATTCTCCCTCATATACGGGTCAGAAGCTGTGGTGCCAATTGAATTGGAAGTCCCTTTGCTGCGAGTTGCCATCCAGCATGGTTTGGCTAGCGATGAATAAACCAACATAGAAAGAAGATTGGAAGAGCTCGCTGAGCTTGAAGGAAAGCATCGTCGCGTGCAACAAAACATCCAACTATACTGAGGTCGCATGGCCCATGCTTTCGACAAGCTGGTCAAGGGATGGGAATTCAAGAAAGGAGACCTGGTGATGGTCAAAAGAAGAGAAGTAATGGCCTCCAACCCCAAAGGAAAGTTGGTCAAAAATTGGGTTAGACCATATGTCATCCGCCGAGTATATGAAGGGGGTGCCCACGTCCTTATAGATCCCAAAGGAGTCATCCAGTTCTCTCCCCTTAATGAAAAACACATGAAGCTATATCACACAACTCAGTCAGAATTCCCAGAATGACCAAAACCCACCTTGGTCTAGTGGCACTCCACCCTAGCCGAGCTCTACTTACCTTGTTCTAGTGACACTCCGCCCTTACCGAGCTCTACTTACCTTGGTCTAGTGGCACTCCGCCCTAACCGAGCTCTACTTACCCTGGTGGCACTCCACCCTGGCCGAGCTCTACTCGCCTTGGTCTAGTGGCATTCTGCCCTAGCCAAGCTCAACTCACCTTGGCCTAGTGGCACTCCACCCTAGCCGAGCTCTACTTACCTTGGTTTTGTTGTGCCCCTGTGGTCATGAGTCATATATATTTATAGTTTTGATAGTGATTTTGATAATGGCTAACACTATAAGTCATTGATTATTTTTCCACTTCCATATGACTGACAGACATGTGGTTTTATTCAAGCCGAGGTGCGACGCCGAGGCAACAGTTATCGTCACGTTCGTGTTTTGATTCTATTTTGGTTCATCTAGATCTCACCTCTGGACTGAAAATCACACACAGCCAATTTCTGAGCCGATCCGGTCCTAGTAAAATTACCAGAGATACTTCTACAAGTCAGGAAGAATCCAGCGCTGGTTTTGCGTCAATCAGAGTTTGGGGTTGCCGGCAACAATTCCGACGGTGAAGTCACGCATTTTTGTCCGAGCCTACCGTCCCTGATTCTTAGTTTCCTGAGAATAAATTTCTACGGCCCTACTCTCAAATCCTATGGATCTGTGATTTTGAGTGGTCGTAGGATTTTCTGTCCTCTTCACATTGCCGCTGAGCTCGCGTCATTCTGAGGTCGGTGTCGGCCGTGGCGGAGATTCTCGTGGGACTGCGCAGACCACCCTGTGCAGATCTGACCCAGAAACAGAATCGACTTCCAGAAGCTGCCCCACCCTCCTATTTGCAAATCTGACCAAACCCCCTAGTCAAATCCTTCCTCCGAACGACGCCGACGTTCCACCATAAACGACGACTCGTTTAGACACCGGGAACCATTTTCCCATAATTGTTTGTTTACCTGTGTAGTTCTGTGCGAGCAGAACCAGAGGCTTTGTGCAGAAGCTGTCACACCTAGATCTTAGCAAATTTGATGGCGTCGTTTGGCTGAGGTGTTCTTCTTCCAGTCGCTGACGTTCTCCAATAAACGGCACCCTGATCGGATGTCGGATCTAGCCGTACCGGCCTCCGTAAATCTACTACGTCAGGTGACCTGCGTGGACAGAACCAATCGGCTTCCATTCGTCTCACCCGATCGGCCCCGACTGGCCCCCTCATCCCCCTCGAGTGCTGCCCGTCAACCCGAGTTCCAGCAACCCCGAAAACAGCATTGTAGTCTGTTATTTCCCTGTGAGGAGTGGGTAAAAATTTGTGGGTTGTAATTATTCTTTCATTAGCATGTATCGGGGTTGTCGGATCCGACCAGGATTTTCTTCCCCATGAGCTAGTCATGGAGGTACGTGCACGTTCCTTATCCTCGCATTTGCTTATCTAGTATGCTGTTATATATGCTGCGTTTGTGAGAATAGGGCTGATAGCTAGTTTCAAATCACCGTGATTGTAAGGGTGAGAACCGTTCCTTAGCTCCAATCGAGCACCGAGCTCGGTCTGCACCACCCTAGGCGTTAGTGGTTCCTTAACCGCTACGATCCCACGTTTCCCTCGCAAGGGACGACCGTCGGGCTAGCTAGAGTTCCTGTTGAGAGACGTCTCCACCTGAAGAACGCCCCGGTGGTCAGTCGCTTGGCTTGCCTTTAGCGTGATAGTGCTGGCCGCACTTTGAATTGGTCGTACGTCTTAGCCCAGTCGTGTCACCCGTCCCGCATCACCGTGGAGGAGACCAAGAAGATGAAAGCCATCCTCAAGCACCACCTCTTTGATGTCGACTTCGCACTGACTCCGGTGGTACTCCAGTAGCTACGGTTGAGCCCCCCATTATCTCAGGGTACTAACCTTGATTACCGTCATGTTTTTCAATGGCAGGCTTGACTGATCTTGCTTTGGTTTCTCTTGCAGGGGCACTGGAAGTACCAAAGTGGCACTATGAGGTGATGTGGTTGCCGTAGTGCGCACCTCACCCCGTGGACCATGTCGAGCTGGGCGTCGGCCAGGTGATCGTCACCGAAGCTCAAGTCACTGTCACCTTCGCCCCAGGGCACCTTTAGTATCAGGTCCCTATGGCTGTCCCAGTAACGAGCTCTTTTGCGATCAGTGGCGGGTTGAGTGCTCAGAGGGACAGGTCTGAGGAGACTGCTAGCGTTGCTAAGGCGAAGTCCACCATGCCTGGCAGTAGTAGCATTTCACTAGATGTGGATGAGCTGGCGACGCTTAACATCCAGTGCCGTCCCAAGAAGAGGAGCAGAGCTTCTGCCTCGGTCCGTAGTCGAACCTTGTCATCGTCGCCATCCAAAGCTCCTCCTCCTCCCGAAGTTACCATGTATACAGAAAAGGAGACAGAGTCGCCATCGTTTCTTTCTACCAACTTTATTTCTATCATCTGCTCGACCATGAGCTTATTCATCACCACCGGATCAACTGGGCTTGGGTAGAAGTGGGCCTGTTGCATATGCGGCATTGTTAGTACGGCCGCGTGGGGAGTAGCAGGGGCCCCTTGAAATTGGAAGATTGAGGGTTGCGGCATAGTCGCAAGTTGTTGTTGTGGGGGAGGAATGCCCCCAGTGTAGCCGGGCACAGGTTGTGAGGCAATTGCCTGCGGTGAGGCTTCAAATGCTTGGCTACTGCCCCCTAATGTCCCAGGCAGACCTTCGACCTATCTGGGTGTGGAGGTGTGTGTATCCCACTCCAACATTGCTTCTTTAATGTTTCAATTTCTTGCTGGTACTTGTGCAACAACATCATCAAAGTTGGGTCATTGATAGAGGGGCTGGGGAGGCTTCCCCTGTCCTCAGTTGGTGTCTCTTCAGATGAGGTGGATGGCATCCCACTATCCTTTTCAGTTGTAATCACATTAGTAGCTAGAGCTGCCATGGCCTCTTCTAGATTTGTTGTCCTAGCGAGGGTTTGCAATGCCTCACTGGCCGCCTTCTTCCTTCTTGTGAGAGGGCCCGACCTTTCGACAATCCTGACAACTTCTTCGGGCTCTTCAGGCAGAGCCCCATAATGGCTGGCCGTTCCGACCACATGACCAGTGGAGACTTGGATATTTCTATTTCTTCTTCTTGCATGTCTGGCCGGGTGACCAGGGAAGGTCAATCTTTCAAACATCGAGACTCTCGGCGGATCTTCTTCATGGCGGGAGAGCCCATAGCACCCTGATTCTACATCTTCTATTTCAACTAAGTTGATGGGATATTCTTGACCCTCTTCAGCAATGGTGATGGCTTGCAATAGCCGTTGCCTTCCTAGGGAGGTGTTCCCGACCCCACGGAGGTACCCGTGCATGACCTGGGTGATGTCTTCTAGTTCATAATCAGGGTAGACTATGGGCTGCGGTACCCTTGCTTGCGCTGGGGGCCCATAGGCAGGTTGACCCTCTCTGGAAGTCCTGCCATGATTCTCAACATGTAAGGAAGTATTCACCTATAACCTACAGACTTGGGTAAATGGCTTGCAAGGCACCCTTGCTGGCATCTCATTCTTCTTTTCTCTTTCCTTCTCTCCCTTCCTAGGCTTGTCAACCCTGACAAACCTCGACTGAGTTGTCACTGGTACCCGAGTCGGCTTGGGCACCCAGACTTGCTTGGTCATGTATGGCCTTGGGGCTGGTTCATTCTTCGATCGACGGGCCGCTCCAACATTCTTTTTCTCTATTCTCCCTAGTGCTTGGAATGAGTTGCACACAGGGACATTTGGTATGATCCGTTCAGGGATCACTTCGGCACTTTAGCCATTAAGGTGGACCCAGATGCCCCCGATCAGGACTGACTTGCCGGTGTTAGAGATCTGGCCTCTGGGGGTAGCAGCAGCAGCATTTCTTTAACTCCTTCTTTTGCAAGATGTCATCCTCTTGCTAGTGGAGCCTTTGTCGAAACGGATGTAGTGGACAAAGTGGCCCATAGTCTCATCCGCCGCGTGGTCAATAGCAGTTGCCGACGATCCAGTAGCAGCGAGTTTGGTGGTAGAAGCCCCTGTGATGGGGATGCGGGCTTCAACAGGCTTGGGCCCCTCGATCTCCAACAGGTTGACGAAGTCCACCCCCAAGAAGTTGGGGAAGCCCACCATGGGAGGGAAGCTCCCAAATTGCACCAGGACAGCCAGGTAGCCCTCCCTAGCGTGGCTTGCAACGACTAGCGGTCTGAAGAAGACGGCCATTGTAATCGTCAAAGTATGACCTGCAATTGCAAGTAAAATTGCTTAGAATTTCAAGAGGAGGCCGTAGGGCCCCTAATCCCAGCAAAGAGATAAAGGGAGGTATTGTCCCACCGGGCGTGCCAGACTTGTGGACGCACTTTCGGGAGCACTCATTTTTATTCTTTTGTTCATTTGTTTAAGGAAGACCATTTTCTAGCCCCCCATCGTTTTCACCTCTGTCCGAACACGGTCTGACAGTGGACCGTCCTATGTGAAACGGACCTCCTTCTAACCATCCCACAACCGACCCTTTCTCGCTCCACCACACCAATTAATGCTTGACCTCACACCGATCAGGTTACACGAAACCAACAAGTTCAGCATTACCTCAGCACCCTCAAGACTTTCAAGGGCATAACACACTCGACACACTCCGCACGCGGAGAAACATAAGATCCTCAACAGGACGACCGTAATTAGCACCTACTCTGGTGGACAACTTCTCCAACTCCAAGACACCGAGTACTCCCTACGAGAATCACCTTCACACCTCATCCTTCGATGGCAACCTTGCTATTGGCCAACAATAACCAACTCACAGCACCCACGCACACACCTCGATCCCTTGCAAAGCTCCCTCTGGAACACCACGATCTAGGCAGCGGCACCACCAGATGCAGCATGCTCCAAACTCTCTCGAGTCCTACCATAGACAAAGACTCCATCCACCACGGCTGCATCTTTGATCAATCTCGAACATCACGGCCGCCGAATAACCGGTGCAATAAACCATATCTTTTCAGGGCACTTAACAATTCCAACAACTTCTTGACTGCCCATTGTAGCATCCACACGGGCTCTCCCTGCTAATGTCAGTACCTCTCACTCCTCAGATCCACATATGCGACATCCACACAGACACGGGTCGGTCAACACCCGAGCTCATTCTTGAGCAACGAACACCAGCGCCAAATAACCAGCCCAAAAGACCACAACCTACTTCCACCATGAATTGTTAAGTGGCTCCACCCTAAGCCACGCGACACAATTCACGGGAAAATGGGCGCAACAAGCAACCTCAACCAACCACTCTCATCGCTGAGCTTCCTAATTCTCGATGATGTCAGCACCACTTAGCGCGATACTACTGCCTATGCAAGACAACCAAGGCCATTCACACGGCCGAACATAACTCTTCACACAATAGCAACTCTCCACAACCGACTCTGAGACCTCCAAGATAAACTTAAGATGAAACACATGCCATGCTCCACCACCAATCCGATCTTGGAGCCTGTGGGTTATGGTCCACCATGCTTCCACTATGCAACTCTGCCCCGACAATGTCACAGAAATGGGGAAAAACCTGGCATCCGCCAAAACAATCTACCCACAAACGCAGGTCTTAAACAACGGGCACCTAGAGAGACCCCACACCAGCCCTACAACATGATACATAATCTCAGATGGTGCCTCTACTTGCCCAATTTGGCATGACCTGACAACGCCTACGCACCAAAACATAACGAGGGACAACCACAGAATCCTCACAAGCAGCTCCACTGCCCTCACATGCGACGCTTCTGGAGACTCTTGAACACACCTCGGGAGAGACACAAGCATAAGGAAACACAATTGTAACACAGAAAACAATAGAATTAAACACAAGCATAGCATTTAATAATAAAAAATTCATGCTTACCTTCCACGGAGTGAGCACGACAACTCCACCCGGTCAAATGCCTTACACACGCTGGGAACCCTAACTCGTCAGGCTAGTGGAACGTTGCAAGGATGGTTGGGACTGGGGGGGCTGCCACGGCACTCGCGAGCAACATGACCGATCTCACCACACTTGAAACACACTAGCTCAGCTTCACCCACCGTACACGGCCAACCATCGTGAAACCTGCCACATCTCGGACACTATCCTGGCTACTCACTCATACCATGCCGCAGTGGTTGAACTACTAGCTGCCGAGTAGTCACCGTGGACACCTTCTCCTCCTACTCCTGGCGCCTCCTACCAGACCTCGAAAGGGAGGAACTGGGACCAGGATACAGAAGAGAAGCCGTGTAATGCCCCGGATCTCTAGCGGATCTTTATTGGGTCCTGCTGGATCTTTATTGAGTTTTCGGATCCTTTTAGAAGAGTTTCGGACTGCTTTTGTAGCTCCCGAGTTGAGAATACTTCGACCCATTTACTTTTTAGTTCTGAATCGTGGCTTTCCAGATGAGATCCCTCAACTGACTCTGCATCTACTTATCTGCATTAAGTTCACATGGGATTTAATTGAAAACTGCCTATTTTTTCTCCCATCTCCACAGTCTTGAGTCATCTTTGTTGCTGTCTTTGCTCATACCTACCAAGAATTCAGCAAGCTGTACATATTCTGAGATCTCTAGTCCTGCTGAATGTGTTCGAAAATTTAATCTCCCAGTTAGTGTTGTCCCACTCCAAACAGCAAAGGATTGGATTTTCTTTCCTTTACCATGTGTGAGTTCATATAACTGTGGAAAAAGGATGGAAAATGGTTTGCCTGCAGCTCAATAATCTTCCCAAAACCTGATCCTTCTCCCATCACCAACTGAAAATGAGGTAGGCATCTTCATAAAATCTGTGAATCTGCAGATACTCCTCCAAGTCTGGGAAATCAATGAAATATTGTTTGGTTCAAGCCTCCAAAAACTGCAGTCCTTATTGTATTTTGTTCTTATAATCTGTTTTCATAAAGCTTAAAGCTTCTCTATCATTTTCTAACTTTCAAAGCCACTTCGCCTGAAGGCCTTTGTTAAAATCTGCTATGTTAATGTGGTCCACTCCCCTTATTTGCTTTTGCAGTCTCTACTCCATCTGACAAGGTACAATCCTTCGTTTGTTGGGTCTGCCTCTTTCCAAAAAAGGAGCTTCTGATTGATCATGTCTAATTTTCTTTCCACTCGTTGGGACTGAGGAACCTGACATATAAGTAGTGGCCAGAGCTGAAAGAACTGTCAGTGAAAGATTCCATCTCTCCCTTGTTGTGGGGTGAACGGAATAGTAGGATTTTTAGGAGGGGGCTAGAGCTGAGGCTTCTCTCGTTTCTTTCACTTGTGGTAAAGTGAGGGAATGGGCAGAGTTACTTTGTAATGTGAATTATCTCAACTCCCCTCTTTTTGTTTTGCTGGGGGGCTAGTGCGTCCTACACCACCTTGGTGTGTTTTTGTACAGGAATTTTTGGGAGTGCATTGCCTCTACTTGTACATCCCCTTTTCTCAATTTAATACAACGGTGGTACTACCCACTTAAAAAAAAAGAATCCATCTTCCCCCAACAGAAAATAGCTTAGGCTTCCATCCCTCCATCTTCTGTTCAACTTTATAATAAGCTCATTTCAGTCCTGCAGTTTTAGTGGTGAGGACACCCGAGCGCGGATCCAATTCGACTCGACTCGCGTTTACCGCCGTCGGAGACCTCGAGCAGTGACTTCGGCATCCCTATGGCTTGGTGATGATACATAGCACATTGATGTATTTTTCTTTTGATTATTTGACATTTATTTGAGAGAGAGAGGCCCATTGATGTATTTTCTATTTATTCTGTATTTTTGGATGTAATTTTAGCACCATTTTAGATCTCGGGAATATTTTGGTCTTTAGTCTTGTGAGGAGACCACTAGGATTTTCCTCCAATATAAATACTCATGTAGTTCTCCTTTTTGGACATGATGAAAAAGGAAAGAAATTTTATGGAAATAGCCGCCGCTCTTATTCCTTCCTCTTACGACAGGAGTCCTCTGTGGGCGTGAAGCCCCATCCCATCTGTCGTGCGCAACTGTGGAAGCTCCCCTCCCCCTCCACGTATCTTTGTCTGAATCCCTCTCGCTCGGCATTTATTTTCTTTCCCCACCACACTCACGTGCTCCGCAGCCCCGCAAGATCCTCCGTCAACTCCCGTCCCCACGTCCACCTTCCTTATGCTCTTCTCCCTCTCCTCCCACTCCCGTCGTCTTCCTCTCCCCTCCCTCTCTCGTGTCTTCGCGTTTGAAGCCGCCCCCCTACAGCAGCGGAGCCCGACGTACCTCCCACCGTCCGCAGCAGAGAAGCCCCCCCTCCGGCAGCAGTCGCGCTCGCGACCGCCCACCTCCAGCAGCACCGTCGGCGGGCCCCAGCCGCCGACAGTCGTTGCCCTCCACCTCCTGCAACTACGACAGCAGAAGCCGCCATAGCCGCCTACGTTGTGGCCTCCCTCTTCAGCCGGACTGTCACCCGCCGCCATCGGGCCCTCCCACTATCCCCTGTTCCTTTGTCTGGCCTCCTACCACTGCAACCGTAGTAGCAGGGAGCCCCGTCGGCACCCCCCTCCTGCCAACCACGGTCACCACCGTCGCGGCCTCCCTCCCTCCCTAGCAGGCCAACCCCACCACTGCGGCGGAAACTGCCATTGTGCCTGCCCCTTCCCGTCGCTGGTTCCTGCTTCGCGCTGCTCCTCCGTCGCGGCCACCTTCCCCTGCTGGCCACGCGACCGCCGACCACTACTGCCGCAGCCGTGCGACCACTGTCGCCACCACCACCGACTGTTGCACTGTCTCCACCACCACTCCTACCCCCGCTGTTCAGCTGCCTACGTCCGTGAGCCATCCCCCCCCCCATCCGAGCTCAGCCATCCTGCACAACTGGCCGCCCACTTTTCTGCGGTGCCCCGATGGGGCTCGGAAGACCCCCGCGACGTCTTCGCCACCCCCCACTTGCAGAGTCACGCCTTCGACTACGACTGGTCGCGCCAGACTTCACTCGGTCGTTGGGAGCGTCCTGCGGCTGCCCTGCTCTACCCTTAGTTCATCAGCGGGGCCCCTCGCCGCGTGGGTCACTGCCAGTTGACCGGCGCCACCCAGCAGCCACCGCCCACTTCATTCTCTCAGTTTACAGCGGCTCACTACGGACCTCGCTCTTCAGCGAGTAGGTTAGCATGAGAAGCCCGCTCATTTTATTTACTCATCTAGTATCTACGTCATATTTGCCGCTGTGAGGTAGAATGCTTAGCTCGATATTTTATATTGTTGTCGGCTTGTGAGTTTATGAGTGCTATCCTATCCTGAGGTGTACCGATTTGATTATGTTAATTATGCATGATTGATACCCTAGGCTATGGTAGTTCTACCTACCGATCGGTTTGACGTTTCTCGCTGCGAGGGACGCTTTCTTAGCCCGTAGCTACTGTTATCTGGCGTAATTTATCTCTTTGCGTTCGAATACACGTCGGAATATTTGTCGGCCTATCATAGCGAGTTTGCTGATCTCATTAGTCGCCTAGTCGGACTCGTTTGAGTACACCGTCCCGCGTCACCGGCATAGTCTGCCACAGTGGGCGGTAGGGGGCTGGATTGGTAGGGAGGGTGCTCAGCCTCGGTGTGGACACAGGCAAAAGGCCGGAAGAAATCGGGTGGGGGAGAAGAACAATTTTGGTTCTTCCCTGCCCGTTACGCCTATGACCTCCGGATCTAGGTAAGTCACGGGCGGGCGGGAACATCCCAGGTCAGGTGCACAGTGACCTCTTTGGTACATAGGAAATTCGGGCTATCGAGTCTTCCGTCTCCACCTCACACTGCTTTGGGTCTAGTGTTTTGGTGGCCCGGTACTCTTCCTTCCCATTAGAAGACCCGAACCAGGTAGGGACACCCAGGCGTTTGAAATTGAAATTCGAAGAAGCCCATTTTTTTTCCCATTTTGGCTGCACCCTTTGTCTTCCTCCCGTCCGGGGCCCCTACTCCACCTGCCGTGGCAAGACTTGCACGGGGAAATTGATATGCCGGCTTCTACCATCACAACCGCCGGCACGTCGTCGAGGCTGGCAATCTGTACTGTAAGGTCCATGGCGGATCTACCACAGTAGATCAAGGGGGCCCCTACAAACCGGATAGATACTTGGAACACCCTGGGGTCTGGATAGGTCCCCCTGAACAGCAACCAAGGTGACAGCTTGAGCAGGCTGCCCTCGGTCCACAGAACCCCCCCTCGCCGCCGCCGCTCCTGCCTCTTCTGCAGTTGGACCTACAGCCAGGAACCTGGTGCTGCTCATCGGGGATACTTCCCACTCCCCTCCTACTACGCCGGTCCATTAGAGCCTTGACTTGCCACACCTCCAGTTTCCCTCCCACGATGGACACCCACAGGCAGCATGTTAGCCAGGCCAGACGGTTATGGAGGATGTTGGATGGCATCTAACCACCGAACTGGCGACTCTGACTAGTCCGTAGGCCACTCCAAAGTGCATCTGCATATGATCGCTTGCTAGGCCCTCACCCCCCCTAGCCCCTGCTTGGCTGACCATCCTCCCCCTGCTGAATGAACTTCTGCCGGCAGCCTGCAATCGCGCTGTGGGTGGCCAGGCCGACTGCAGTGGTAGCACTTCGGCCCACCTGCAGGAGACCAACCAAACTGTCTCCCAGGGCTCCGATGGAGGGGAAGTCTTCCCCTCAGTGGAACCTTGTTCGCACCGGAGGTGACCTCCGGACTCATCCGCATACCCTACCTCCCCAGAGCCTCTTTCTCTTGAAACTGGCTAGAGAGAGAATGTACTCAATGGATAAGTGACTTACTCAACAAACAATCCAAATTGTCTGAAGATCTTGGGTAGTTGTTTGGTTGATACTGGCTTCGTAGTCAGTTAGCCATCTACTGAAGGGGTGGTAGAGGCAGTGGCCCCTCAAAGGGGCTAGATGTATTTGGTGGCTAATTCTCCATGCCACGCTCTGGGCCATCTGGGGAGAGAAGTACTAGAATTTTTAGAAGGGAGGCACTGGTCCCTGTGAGGGGTGGGGTTTTTGTTGGCGATAGAGTCAAAGAATGAGCAACTCGTTATCTCATCTCCCACAGATGGGAAGATGATGTCATACTCGGGGGGAATTTGGAAAGCTCCCCACAGACCGTGGATCACCATATATGACACCAACGATAGGGAGCTGGGTCGACTAGTGCCGGCACCTGAAGTGCTCAGCACACCACCTCGACCATGAGGCGCCTCTTCGAAAGAGGAAGAACTAGCTCGAGAGACTCCCTGACGTGGAGGCATGACTACAAGCAGATGGGAGACGTAAGGAAAGGTAGAATCCTCACCAGACAAGGAAGAAAGATGCCTACGACAAGCATAGCAGTCGGCGAAATGAGGATGGGGGCTACAGGGAGACCATGCGGTCGCCCTTATAATCACCCACGATAGGCTGGAGCCACTCTTCGTAAGGCAGGTGAAAGGGCACCTGTCACAGTGTCAGGCGACCGTTCGGACCCCGCGCTCCCAGAACAAGACAAGATGTAGGTTATCATTACCCGCATGGCCGATGCCACCGCCAAAAGTGCCTTGTGCGCTAAGCTGACCCGAAGCTTCTGAAACCCAAGATACGAGGAGTCCAACCTTCCTCGGGCCTCACGCTCCTGGGAAACCCGCTCCTGTTCGACTCTCACCCCCCCGTAGAGTGCTCGACAACTGAGAGTATGGGGAAAGTGAAGAGGGTAAATCTAGTTTGGCCCAGGAACGGCCCAATATCGGTGGGCCCACTGAGGATCGTGTGCGATAAGCCCTCCCAAGGGAAGGGCACATGCACTCGGCCCAATAAGAGGAGGCCCGACTGAAGGGAGCATCGGACTCTACAAAGCATAATAGCTACGGCCTAAGCACAGTTATCATCAGAGGACTCTCTGGCGACCTACCATTGACCCCACGACGTCGGCCTTGACCCCATAACGGGCGAGCATGCCCCATGAGCGCCGTGAGACCCTCATCGGGACCAACCGACATTGGGGTAATCGCCCTCCAACAAAAAATTCCCGCCACTATAACGAAGAAACGTTACTCTACTACGGATGCCCTTCCCTATCAAGGGATGAGGCTCCTCGCTCCAGGACAACCCCCTATAAAAGGGAGATTGACAGAAGAGGACATAGTGGTTCATTCCGCTATTACACTGCCCAAGAGAATAGAGCTACTAGCCCTGCTACACTGTGAGAAGAAGAGAGCGGCTGCCTACACACTGAGAGAGGTCCCTTCCAACGACCTTATCGCCCAGCGAGCACTCTCCGAGTGAACACTAGAATCGGCGAGCACTCGTCAGGAAGATCTCCGCGGCTCTTCAGCCTCTCACGACGATATCTCTCTCTCTCCTTCCTACTCTTCTCTATACTCTATTTTCCTGTTGCTGACTTAAGCATCGGAGGGTTGTCCCCTGGGATAACACCCGGGACTCCTTCTGATGCCCTTGCTTCCTGGTGTGTGCAGGCCTCCACGGGCGCGAGACGACTTCCCTCAACAAATAAATAGAGAAGGTGGTACGTGGCCTAGGAACCATTTCTAGCCTCTACACCTATGTTTTCTCAACCAAAGATCAAAACCATATAACCATGCATATATGCAACTCGAATGAGAATGCTCAATAAGATCTAAAACATATTACAATGCATCCATGCAACATGTATGAGCATACACATCAAACAATGAGCACACACAATTTGATGCTATCACATAGACATAATATTTGTTATCATCAAAATCATTACCAAAATTAATGAGGGAGCACAACAAACCCAAAAAAAGCTACTCTAACTGTCTTGGGCTTGTCGATCTCTCATAGCTAGCCGTTTCTTCCCTGGCTTTTTCTCCTTATACACACGCATATACATGCATGTCTGCATGCTTTGCCAGCATTTAAAAAAAATGATAGTAATAGGGTGAAACAAATCAAACCAAGGAAGGAAAATAGAAAGAAAAGGAGATGAATGAAATTAAGAAAATGAATGAAAATAGATATGAATTCTCATGGAATGATAAACAAAGAAAAGATAAAAATTTGCATATGCATGTTGTCCTCTACATAAAAGGTTATTTTGGCTTCTTATATACTCTCAGATCATTCTTTATCCCTTCCGAGTCTTCGGGCTCGTGGGAGGCGGGCCGAGATTTGAGTCACGTCGATTCCTTTCCAGTACTCGGATCCTGCGTCGCCATAGCTGATATCAGAGCGAGGTTGTGGAGGTATATAATAATCTGAAATGACTGCAGTGGTCCAGAAGGTCCATGAACGTCCTGTACAGTCAGCGATTGGCTTAGGGCCTGTGTGTTTTATATATTTATGATTATTTTCCTTGATGCCAGGTGAGTTATGGCGCCGAGGAGTAAGACTCATTCCCAGCAGGGAGAGTCTGGTGATGGTCCAGAGGAGCAGAGCAGAGCTTTAGTTTCCGAGGGTGTAGCTAGAGGTGCGCGAGCTCCAGGGATGAACAATTTCTTCCGAGGTATGTTCGAGTATGCGCTTCAGCGGCAGCTAGGAGGCCAGCAGTAGGGAGGTGATGCTGGCGAGGGCCAGGCGCGAGGTGATCATGGTCCCGTGCTGGAGTTCCTGCAGTTCCAACAGCCTCCTTTCAGCGGGCAGTCAGATCCTGAGGTGGCCAGGGAGTGGCTGGATGATTTGCAGAGGATCTTCAGTGCAATGGAGTATGCTGAGGAGGAGCAGGTGGTGTTAGCTACGCATCGGCTTCAGGGAGCGGCCCAGACTTGGTGGACGTCAGAGTGGGGTGCAGCGTTCCAGTCTCATCCTCTTTGGCAAATTGCGTGGCAGGAGTTCGTCATGACTTTCGAGCGTGCCTTCTGTCCGTCTTTCATCAGGTCGCATAGGTTGCGTGAGTTTCTGGAGCTAACCCAGGGTGACATGTCAGTGATGCAGTACCGCTCCAGATTTATTGAGTTGGGCCGTTATGCTTCTCACATCATGGTGGATGAGGAAGTGAAGACCCAGTAGTTTGTTGGTGGTCTGAGAGTAGAGTTGAGGCATCATCTTCTTGCATCGGGTTTGACCACCTTGGACGCAGCTTGCAAGGCAGCAGCGGCGCTGGAGAGAGATTTGCAGAAGGTTCGAGGGCAGGGCGGTGCTGGTCAGGGGCAGGCAAGTTCCAGCCAGCCGATGGAGGTTCAGTAGCAGAGTACTGTCCAGCTCTCAGCAGGTGGTTCCATGGCAGTACAGTCTGTGGCTTCCATGCCAGAGTCGTCATCCTTTAGCTCGAAGCTCAAGAAGCTGCTCAAGGAAGCTGGTTTTAGTAGGAGGCGATGGGGTCGTAAGGAGCCACAGTAGGAGTCGATGGGTAGTGTCCAGCAGCCCATGGCAATTCAGCGTCAGGGTTTAGTGGGTGGTGCTTGGGGCGGGTGTCCCAGGTGCGGTGGTACTCATCTAGGTAGGCAGTGTTCGGCGCCCGTGATTTGCTTCAGGTGTGATCAGCCAAGGCACATGGCACGTGACTGTCCGCAGAGACCGCGTCAGCAGCCTAAGTTTCAGCAGTAGCAATTTTAGTCCCAGCAGTTGTCATCACAGCCGCAGTAGTACCAACAACAGGAGCAGTTTTCTCAGCTGACTCGGCAAGCTACTATGGGGAGGCAGAGATCCTGAGGCAGAGTGACCCATACGACCAGATCAGAGGCTGAGGTGTCACAGTTGGTGGAAGGTACTCTTTCAATTTTGGGTTGTGCGGCTCTTGTTTTGTTCGATTCGGGTGCTTCTCATTCGTTAATTTCGGAAGATTTTACTCAGAGTGTGGAGGACCCGGTGGCCGAGATGTCCTGTGATATGGCGGTGGAGTTACCTACCGACAATTTCGTACACACCCCATATTACTTTGAGAAGGTACCTGTGTGGGTGGAAGGGCAGAACTTACCGGCCAGGCTCTATGCGTTACCGCTTTAGGACTTTGATGTGATTTTGGGCATGGATTGGCTCGAGGCCATCATGCATTGGTGGATTGCGGCTCGAAGAAGGTCTACTTCCGATAGATTCGCGGACCCACCTTCTATTTCCAAGGTATTCAGTCTTCCTCTTCCCGCTTGCTTATTTCGGCTATTAGGGCTCGTCAAGCCCTAGATCCAAGGGTGGAGATGATCTTTGTATTGTGATATATAAGGTTGTATTTTCTACATTTGGAATTAATAAAAATCATTTGAAGCAAGACATGCTATGAGCCTTGGGCACCCCTCTCCCTCTCTCCTCCTCTTCCTCTGATCTCCAGGATGTGAGACCCTCTTCTATCTTCTCCCCTATCCCTCCCCCTTCTATTGCAGCTGTCGCCGCCACCGATCGTGCCGCCGATGAACTACCGTGCTCGCGTTTTTGAGGTGCTGCCTGAGTGCTGATTTGGCTGGACAGAGGCTCAACTCAAGGAATTTCGTGCTCAGGCCCCAGATCCACTAATTCTTAAATTTGGATGGTAGGTTCCCTGTGTCAACCTCGAACTCCACAAAAAAACTCAGCCCCAAAAGCCCTTCTTTTCGAATTTTACCAGTTTTCTCTTTCCACCCCTGGAAATCTGCTCACTGTGCAGATCCCAGTCCAGCAAGCCACCTTCCGAACCCTTAACCCCCTCTAATCTCCACCAAATTGCATGAAATTTTAACTGGAGATTCTGTCCACCAAATATCACGTCCCATATTATTTTCATGAATTTAAGAATTTTCTAACCCCTCCTAAAAATTCCTGTAAACTCCCATTTTCTATCTATCCCCAGCTTTCCAGACCCGACCCCTGTCCAGTATAAAATCTCCAAGAAATCCAAACCTCAATAAAATCCCATAAAAAAATTATCGTCGTTTTCCTTACTTCAAGCTACACAAGTTTCATGAAGCGTTAATCACCCAGATCCACCATCTACTCCATCGTCAACACCTATTCTTAGGGAACTTCACTGTCAGCCCTGTTAGTCCCAGATCTGTGAACCAACACACTCTAAATTCCCCTGCGGCCAGCCCAGATCATTCAGAATTTTAGGGCTAGCCTAGTATCAAAGCTCTTCGAGAAAGCTTTCCAACGCCACCGGTCTCGAGTCATTCTCACGTCAGGGCTGACTGCAGCAACAATTCTCACCGGATTGCATGCAGTAGAACAGTGGTTTCGGTTCGTGGACGGCACCCGACGACCACCCCCGAAGCGGTCGCCTCGCCTTCCGCGAGGCCGACCAGCACTCCTCCACCCTCGGGACCACCCAACCAGGAGTCACCGATGCAGCAGTAGCCTTCAGCGTCCCCGGTTTGCCAACCAGGACGTGGGCCCCACAAGAACTAGCACGTGCCACCGTCAAAGCGACCCCGAGTGCTGCCCGTCAACCCAAACGCGTTACTCCAGGGTCCCGTGTGTAGCCCTTTACCTCCCAGCGTGGAGTGGGCCAAAATATTCAGCTCTGTAATTATTAATAACTGTTGTACCGGGAGTGCGGGTTCGGCCAGGATCGTCTTCCCCACGTCCGGAGCGTGGAGGTAAACCCGCCACCCCCTTGTAGTCTAGTTGCTTACTTTCTTAGTATATGTCTATTTGCCACTGCTAGAGAGAGCATGCTTTAGGATCCTAGCTCCAATCAAAGTAATCACCGCTGTGAGAGAGAGAGAGAGCAAGACCCGTCCCGTGACCCAACCCGGGCATGAGAGAGTGAGCAGACCACCCTTGACTTGCTGCCAGTTTCTCAACCGTGCAAGTCCAACGCTTCCCTCGTTAAGGGACGAACATGAGCTTGCTAGAGTCCTAGATGTGCATATCCAATTGGAGTCGAGCCCGTCTCTCCTCCCACATCACTATTGCTGGCTTAGGATATTTTTCGTGATTACTGATAGATTTTCTCTGTCATTGCTTGTTTTCTTCTAGATCAAAATACCGCCTAGAAGAAGTGGTCAAGGTCGTGTTCCCAGGGAAGAAAGTGGCACTTCTCCTCCTCCAGTTGCGTCGACTCAAGTTCAAGCTTATCACGCCCCGAATCGATAGCAGCGGAACGTGTAGTTCAGAACGCGGCAGTGTAACAGTCGTGAACAATCAGAGCAAACATAAGACATCGGACTTTAGGGCCCATTAAACATGGCAAAACACAACCTTTATTGATATTTCAAAACGCAGAAACCACAACGAAGGGGGAGGAATGAATACATCAGTGAGGGGGGAAAGGTGAGAGCCCAAGCTCCTACCCCCCCCCCCCAAACTCACCTCACCTCTCTCACACTCACCCTCCTTCCATCTTCACCTCCTCGGCACCGAGGGCGGAGCTTCTCTTCTCTCTTCCGTGCAGCACTCCATATTTCTGAAATTCTTTCCTGCCTCCTTTCTTTTCTCTTACGGGTTTGTTACATATATATGATGGTGGGGAAAGAAGCCTCTGAACCCTCCTTCCCTTTCATTCCATTCTTCTCCTTCTCTCCGTGTCTGACACTGTCAAGTGGCCTCCAGATGGAGGGGTTGATAGAGTAGGCATGGTGCCATCCCAGGATTGGCCGATGATGACCGGTGGAGACGCGACGGTCAGTACAAAGCTCAAAGAATCCCATTCCTGGAGTGCAATCGAGTGACCTCTCTATTTCGGGTAATTTACAGCAAATCTGTATATGGGAAATAGGGGACCAGAGGGAGGATGGGATGCCTTCAAGTTAAACCAGCGCGGTGTTGTACACGCCAGATTAAAAACACGAGGCGTGCCGATTTATGTCCATGAAAGTAGGGCACGTCGGTTTACAGCAAAAAGGGAGGCGCGCCGATTTGGGGGACTTGGGGAGGGCACGCCGGTTTGCACTCTGGGGCATTTACTTTGAATCCTTCGAGTCCCGACCTTGGACTCTGAATGGTTCCTAGTGCTTGTTAGATCCGTGTCTAAATCCCCGATTTTCTTTCTGACTCTGGCTTTGACACAGCCAGTTGGAGAGTTGTAGCGATATCTTCTGCTTGAGGGGCTTTCTTATCGGGTAGCGGACCACCAAGCACGTTCTCGTCCTCATCGGGTGAGGTATGGAGTTTATTCGGCCATTCCGTCTTCGACTTGCTCTCGGATGCAGAGATATACGTGCCATATGATCATCATCATCATTTTTTGACGTCTACACGAGGTCGGGTGGTGCGAGCCCGAGCTTGTAGCGATGAGGCCTACCTGAAGGCCTACGCTAAGCACTACAGAGACCAGGTCTTCTGTGGCTCTCGACGACCGGTATGACTCTCAACTCATGCTTCCTAGCGACTTCTGATGCACTGACAACTTGATTTTCTAAATGTAGCTAGACCCCTAGGGGAGGATAGTGGAGCTCCAGGGTCTTCTCCACTAGACAATCCTGTAGAGGAATGAGTTCCAGCGCTCGCTGGAGCTTCTGGTGAGTTTAACTTAACCTTAGAATTAATATGCAAAATGCTATGAGACTGACTTGATTTCCAAAATGCAGCGAGCTGAGGGAGCACAGCAGCAGGGTCTGGATGCCCTGTCCTCTTCCTCCTAGCCACCGGCGGATAGCACTGAGTGGGATGCCGACTTTGCATGGATGATTGCTCGGGCCGAGGAGGCCGAGGCCACTCTCGCAGAGAGGGTAAGTAAACCATCTGAACTTCCCCTCTGACCAAATGCTTATGAAAAATGCAACTGACTAACTATAATGAATGCACATGTAGATGAGGGAGCTGGCAGCCTCAGTGAGTGAGGCGGAGCGACTCTGAGCAGAGGTAGTAGAGGTGGCCCATCTCCGAGCGGAGGTGGAGCGCCTGAGAGATGGGGAGGCAGAGGTGGATCACTACCGGGTAGAGGCGAAGGAGGCTAGGTGATAGGCCTACGAGCTGAGGATCGAGCTATGGGCCGTGGAGCGTACGGTCTGGATGATAGGTCCGGGACCTCAGCGGTGCACATCGCAGAGCAGTGTGTGGAGCAGAGTGTTGGAGACAGATGGACACGATCTATCTAGTAGACTGTGGATCTAGAGGGGGGGTGAATAGATCCAACTGTGAAATTAAAAACTAGAACAAGAAAATAGATTAGGCAATCAAACAAACACACTGGAGACACCGGATTTTAAGGTGGTTCAGTTTGCAGCCAGCAAACCTACGTCCACCCCACACTCTAACCTGAGTGTGGATTCCTGCTGGGGAAATACAGCTTAACCCTCCGCCCGGAGGAACGATACGGAGGTCGGCCGCCCGGCTTACCTTGTCACGTGCGAGTGTTGGCCGCACTTGGTCGTCAGTATAGGTCTTAGTCAGTTGTCGGTCGTGTCCCGCATCAGGAACACCCTTGATTAATCGGTAGGAATAAGGGCCTTATGGCCTAGAAAATTATATTAGCGGTTCAAGCACATTAGGCATTGGAAACTTAAGTTGATGCATGTATTTATACATTTATTAAATCATCTAAAATGACTGGTTCACTGTTGGTTGCACATCAGCCTTTCAATGTTCAGGTGATAATTTGGCTCAAAACACGTGAAATGGGCCCGGGATATGGGCAAATGTGCGCCATGCATATGGTGTGCTTAAAGCTCAATTTCCCAAAGGATGGGGATTAATCCCTTATATGAGTAATATCAAATGAGCGGAAACGGTTAGTTCACTATCGGCCATACATCGGCCTTTCAATGTTTGGGTGATGACCCAGTTCAAAACACACAGAGCGGGCCCGGGATGCGGACCAATGTACACCATGCATACGGCGTGCTTAAAGCTCAATTTCTCGAAGGACATGGATTAATCCCTTTATACGGGTGAATTTGCTTGAATGAATTATCGGCCCAGAGCGGCACATGAGCGTGGTCATGATGGGGGGGATCCCATAGATCCACGCTCACGTCGCAGGGCAGCTGTAATTTCCCTTTTATATAAGGTCTGGGGGAAGGAGATTACCAAAAAAAAGGGACCTTGGATTATTTTTATTATTATTATTTATTTTATTTATTATTTGTATTCTATTTTTCTTTTATTACCATTATTACTATTATTATTCTGATGTGAGTAGGACTTCATGGATGCAACAAGGGGAGGACAGGTTGACGCGATAAAGGACAAGTCGATGCACCCATGCACAAGGGTGAGGATAGGTCGAGGCATGTAGTGGCTGAGTTGAAGGAAGGTTGACGCAGGAGGGCCTGAGGTCAACGCAGGCAGCGACTGGGTTGAGGACAGGTCGACCTGTCCAAGGGATGGGTCGATGCACCAATGCACAATTTTGAGGGCAGGCCGATGCGATAAAGGACAAGTTGATGCATGCAGCAGCTGATTTGAAGGGAGGTCGACATAGGAGGGCCTGAGGTTGACGCAAGCAGTGACTGGGTTAAGGGAAAGGTCAGTGCAGGGGGTCATGAGGTCGATGCAGGGAGGCCTGAGGTCGATGCAGTTGTGGCTAGACCAAGGAAAAGGCCAATGCAGGGTGTCCTGAGGTCGATGCAGGGAGGCCTGAGGTCGATGCAATTGTGGCTAGACCAAGAGAAGGGTCAACGCAGGGGGTCTTGAGGTCGGTGGAGGCCTGAGGTCTATGCAGCTGTGGCTGGATCAAGAGAAAGGTCAGGGTAGATAGCAGCTAGGGTTGATGCAGGAAGGCCTGAGGTTGATGCAACAGTGGCTGGATCCAAGGAATGGTCAATGTAGGGGGTCCTCAGGTCGATGCATGCAGCGACTAACTTGAAGGGAGGTCGACGCAAGAGGGCCTGAGGTTAATGCAGCTGTGGTTGGATCAAGGGAAGGGTTAGTGCACGTAGTAGCTGGGGTTGATGCAGGAAGGCCTGAGGTCGACGCAGCAGTGGCTAGATCAAGGGAAGGGTCAATGCAGGGGGTCCTGAGGTCAGTGCAGGGAGGCCTGAGGTCGATGCAGCTGTGGTTGGATCAAGGGAAAGGTCAGTGCAGGTAGTAGCTGGGGTCAACGCAGGAAGGCCTGAGGTCAATGCAGTAGTGGCTAGATCAAGGGAAAGGTCAATGCAGGGGGTCTAGAGGTTGATGTAGGGAGGCTTGAGGTCAATGCAGCTGTGGCGAATAAAATGCAATGCAGTGGTCAAATGTTCGTGAGAGATGCTCCTTTATTCATGAGATGCATGTGAGGAGTTTTCTTTTATTCATGAAATGCATGTGTAGAGCTTTGATTTGATTTTCTTTTATTCATGTAGATCATGTTTGTGGTTATGTTTGACAGTTTGTGGAAGTAATTAGATGGCAGATCAAAACTAGATGTTGACAAATAGTGTATGACATCATCAAAATAGTAGGGATGCAATAGGGATCACTCGGACCCCCACCTCGCAAAACGAGAAACTGCAACCCAAAGTAGCTAAAGATGAGTACTACGCAAGACGTAGAACTGAGTATAACAGGAATAAATAAATGAAAAAACCCTGCTACGTCTGACACCAGTCTCACTGTGAGAAAATCAAGGCACACGTCACGGTGAAAATTAAGAGTCACCACCTGACAAAGACAGGAGTACCTCCCACTAGAAGCATAGCCAGATGCGTCTCTTGATGACTTACATCACGCCACAGTGTCTCCCTACTCGCCCCAGGCAAAAACTGAGACACACACAAGTAACACTGACAAGGGTCTAGTCAAGGTCGTGCTCATCAGCACCTGTCCGAACTCTCCGACCACGTGTGCACACACTGACTGATTGCGCTATGTCAGGCCCTCTAGCTGGTTCTTCCTCCCGGCCCGGGCTAGAGCTGCCACAGTAGGAGGCCCACGGCAACCAGCCTACAGCCGTCTCTCTCGGGTAGTCTTGCCACCACTGCCTAGTGGGACCACACGCGTGTCGGAAGGCTATGACTAGTGGAGGGTCACTGAAGGAGTAGACTCTCTAACTACAAAAAATCGTGCCTGAACTGGACAAAGTACAAGGACCACTCCTCGTACCGACACCGACTCACAGTAACACAAGTCAAGAACACACCACCTCTCGGGACCCCACGACACCCTCACACATGGCCCCCATCCGATGTCCAGCATCAGTCGGTCCACAGGTTAGCACGTGGATCGAGGTCCACTCACCCAGGATTCAAATCGGCAAGAATGAAACTCCGGTTGGACAAAACCCAGGTGGCGGTCCACTCTAGACCGTCCCTGGTACAAACGGTCAAATGCTGGACCACCTCAAGGAGAGAGACGGTCCCCACTGGACCGCATGAGGAGGAGGGGCGGTCGCCTACCGTCCGCCGCTCAAAGGAGAGAAATGGTCTCCTTCAGACCGTTTGAGACCTAAGCGGTCCCCATTGGGCCGCCTCAGGCGTTAAACGATCCCCCTTGGGCCGCCATGCCGTGGAACTGCGAGAAAAGCAAAACGGTCACCTTGTGACCATTAGGGGCTGAAACGGTCTCCCTTGGGACCGCCAGGCTTGGGTTAAACGGTCACCTTATGACCGCCAAGTCAAAAACTGTTCAACGGTCAAAACTCAACGGTCAGAAACGCCTCGGGAGTCACGTTGACTTCGCGAGGAAAATGGTCAGCTGATTGGCCGCCGCGGAGGGTAACGGTCAGTCGGTCGATCGCATACCCTGCCGACACTTCCTGGTCGGCTAGCGATCACCATGTGGGCCGCTAAAGCTAAAAACAGTTCCTGTTAGGGCCGTTTTCATTCCGAAAAATCGAGAATGGCGGGAATGGCCGAAAAATGCCATTCCACGCCCCATTCACCCACAGGTGATGGGAAAACAAAGGAGAAACTCTTCCCCATGCCCCAGAGCATCATTTGATGCTATCAACTCACGAAATAACGCGATAAAACGTTAGATCTAGCGCTCGATTCCCAAAGCATAGTTTTCCCTTTCCGACGTAAAATAACCCTCTCTCGACCTCCCATCGGCCTAGAAATCACGGGGAAGGTAAACAACGAGTTAAGGATCCGTCACCCTACCTCAAGGTCGTCCGAAACGTGACGGATCACCGCCGATCTTCCAAAAACCCACTTGAAACCCATGAACTCCCACGAGCTTTCACGATCCACACGCCGCCACGATCACCTCGCCGCCGCCGTCGTCACAGCGCCGTCGCATCACCACCGTCTGCAGTCGGAGGGGAGCACTGCTGTCGTTGTCACGCCGGAGGAGGAAGAGAAAGAGGAGGCACGATCGGTTCTCACGGGGGAGAGGGGAGGAAAGAGGAAGAAAGAAGAAGAAGAAGAAAAAGAAAAAGAAATGAGATTTTTATAGAAAATCTTGATTTTTGGATTTTTGGGTCTAAAAAAATATGAAAAAAATAAGAATTGGAGTCAACACGATCAGATGCACATCTCACAGAAAAATAATAAATAAATAACATCAAATGAGAAATTACGTCTATGATGGTGGATGCCATTTTTCTGGGAGGTATTCACAATTTTCCTTTCTTTTTTGTGTTAATTGCGTCTATTACATGAGCCGTTTATTTTTATAAACGTCAGGAACAGTAGATGCCATTTTCTAGAGGATTCCTTGGCTTTTCTTTTTTGTTGTTTTACGATTAAATGAACGTCCGTTGCAGTAGACGTTTATTTTATAAATGTCAATTGTGATTGATGCCATTTTTTGGAGGTTTTCATGATCTTTATTTCCTCGTTTATGGTCTTTTCTCGATTCGGTAAGTCTACTAGAGGCTTTCCAATATAGGGAGGACTCTTTCCAAACTTTATCCCATTGCCATGGATGAATATCTTGGTGATTCTCGGATTAAACTTCCAGATCTTTCCCCATAAATATCCTGTTGTTCTTCACGATGGAGAGAGCCAACTTCAATTAGGAGGGGAGGTGCTGCCGAACTTCAATCAGGAGGAGGAAGTCATCACCGTGCTTAAAGCGTCATCTACTTGAAGCTTCCTCCCGATCGTGCATCAAAGTCACCTCATGAGAAACCCAAGCTTTTCTTCTTCTGCTCCCTATTTCCTTTCATTTTCTACTATTTGGTTATTTTGTTAATCGCATGCATGCATATCTTAATCTCCCTTTTCTCAACCATGTTGAGTATCCTCACCCACAGTGTAACACTTGCACTTACTTATCACATTAGCATTCAGCATATCCTTTTATCCTACCCTTTTGCATAAGGGGTTTAAAGGGGCGACACCCACAAGGTGTGTTCTATCCCATGATTTAATGTTTACATTTATATTGTGGATGTGATATTGCACTTTGGGTTTCTAATTCCATTTCGTTGGTTATTGTCTTTGTTTCTTGCAAGGGGTAATCAAAGAAGAACTCCCTCCATCGGCCTGCTGATAGGAGGAGAAGGAAATCGACTCACAATCTCCCCACATATTTTTGAGGTAGCCCCTTTGGCGATCACCCTCCACTAGCATCCTACGCTTGCTTTGTTATTTATTTTTTTAGTGGATTTTTAATTAGATCTACAGGTGTGGATGTCCCGGAGGTGGATCCGAGGAGTGAGAGGTGTCGGTATTGGTAGGGAGATCCCGTGTGGGTGTCGCCTTGTGTAGTTGAGGACGTCACTGGATTTGTTAAGCGCCTGGATGAGAAGTGGTTTATTGCGCCGGTTGTTAGGTGGGCATGAGGTTCGAGATCGATCGAGGGTTGTGGTAGTTATGGATGGAGTGATTGTCCATGGCAAGACTCGAGAAAGTTTGGTGTAGGGTGTACTCGGGTGGTGCCGTGGTCCAGATTGCAGTGTTCCCTTGGCTCGAAGGGAGCGGTGCAAGGGATGGATGTATGTGCACAGGTGCTGAGAGTTGGTTGCTGGGCATGGTGGTTTCCGGTTGATGAAGCCCTGGTAGTGGTCCGTGAGGTGCTCATGGTGTTGTTGGTGCCAGTGAGGCGTTAGTTTTGGAACTGGTGTTTACCGGTGACTATTGTGGCATCGGCTTGAGAGTGTGTGTCGCCGGCGGTGCTGAGCCGACGGAAGAGTTGCAGCCAGGTGTGCTGGGTGGTGAGGTTGCCATCTGAGGGTGCGGTGTGAGGTGCTTCTTGTATGGAGTGATCGATGTTCTATAGCTAGAGTAGCTATTGACCCGGGTGGTTGTTGTTGCAGTCTTCTTGTCACGGATGGTGTTTCTCCGCGTGTGGAGTGTGCTGGGTGTGCTGTGCCCTTGGAAGTTTTGAGGAGGTTGAGGTAATGCCGGACTTGTTAGTTTCTTGTACCTTGGTCGGTGTGGGGTCAGGTGTGAATTAGTGTGTTGGAGTGAGAGGGCTCCTGTGATTGTGCTGGTCCGGCGGTGTTCCTCAGTGTTGGGCGTGAAGTCCCGCGATCAATGACCAGTTCCAGTGTCTAGTCCCAGTATCCCGGCTACAACACCTCCGATGGCCATCTGACTGGCTCCGGTTCTAGTCCCCATCTCTAGTTACAATCCCAATCTCAATGCCAGTTCTAGTCCCTGTCCCAGTTCCAGTTCTTGGCCGCGATGCCTTCCCAGGCCACCCGACCAGCTCAGCTCCAATTTTTCGGGCTAATGTGAATTACATTTCTGGCTAACAACATGATAGTAGCCGATACTCTATCGCTCGGTCTTCAATTGACACACTCCAGAATCACCCCAGTAGCCCTAACTGTGTAGACCATCACATCCCTATAGGTCTATGTCGGCCTCATGCCACACAGGCTTTTATCCTTCAAGAGGATTAGCCCCCAACACCCAGTCATTTTCCCTACTTCCCAGTACTCAGCCTCCAATTCCCACCACCCTGTCCTAGTACCCAGCACTCAACTCCCAGTACCCAGCATCCAGTTACACCATTCTCCATGCTCAGTCCCCTATTCCCTCACCCGAAATCGAGTAAAGCCCAGTCCTCTTACCCCATACCAGTACACAGTAGAAGAATCAAGCATGACTAACAGTAAGTGTTCGCCAATCCATACACACAACACTGTTCAACAAGAGAAGAGGTGGGACGACTCAGCAAATAACAAAAAATGTCTGGCAAGCTGTCATTAGCACTTTGTAAAAGGAGCCCAAGACATGCCCTTGGGGTGTTAAAATCCATACAATTAGGATAATACAACGAAAATGGGAAAAGAGATACAATCACATCCCAGGCTCACTGCCCTCCAGTGCCGCCAGATGAGAGTCAGCAGCTGCAAGCTCCACCTCCAGAGTAGACAAAAACTAAGCACTGGCCTCGACTGTAGTCTCAGCCGCCTGCAACTCAGCTCTAGAGTGCTTTATGGCCTGCAACTGCTCCTCTAAGGCCTTCCTTAAGGCCTCAACCCGGCTCTCTGCCTCTCTCAGCTGGACACCGTGATCTCGAGAAAGTGACACGACCACCTCGGCATGGTCCCGCGGCTCGGCTACAGCCGACGTAAGTTGGGCCCGCTGCTCCTACACCTCTCTGATGGCCGCTAGCCTCTGAGTCCTCTGCTGCTGAACCTCACAGAATCGCAAGTACTCTACCCAGATTTCAACTATCCCAGACATCCAAAGCTCGCGAGGAAAGTAGAGGGCGTGGTAGCCCTGGGTACACTCTCTCAATCGCTGCCTCAAATCTTCCAGAGAAGGAAGGGTGACACCTTGCGGATAGCCTCGGGCTCACTAGAGCAAGGAGGCACCCGCACTCACGTCCAACAGTGGCTCTAGCGGTGAGGCAGACATAGGCCACTCAATCCCCAGGCTCAGGGAAGAGTCACCTATCCCGACCAGCACACCAGTAGGGCCTACACAATCCCAGCAAACACAAAGGGAAATAAACAATACATCCAAAATTTCCCATGACAAACAAGGTGGAAAACGTGAGAAAAGAATTGGCTCTTACCCAGTGCAAGTCCTACTGCGCCTGTGGCGTCACTCGCCGGGGTCAGGGAAGGCAACCTCTCCTCTGTGCTTGCGGTGTCACCCACCGGGGTCGGAGAGGGCAGTGACTCCTCCACGACCTGGTCGTCTCTAGCAACCATGGGTGGGACGGAAGGCTCCTCCCAGCCGCTCTCATTAGGAGCCGACGTGCGCTCCCCTCCTGACTCCAGCACTATGCACAACACAGGAGCGTCAGCACCCTACCACAAAGCGTAAACAAATGGTAAGTAGGGAGGGGGAGCACCCCCATGTACCTCCAAAACTGGCCTCCATCTCAGCCTCCTCGGCGAAAGAGGCCCTAGAAGCGGAAGAGCTCGAGCTCGAACTCTCCTCTGTCTCCATGGCTAAGCTACCATTACTCGAGGAACCTGAAGAAGCCTCCGACGAGCCCCCAGAGGTGGTCAAACTAGAGGCCCCTGCAAGTCAACAAACCAAACGAGGTCACCACACAACCCAACCTTGTACAAAGACAACTCTCCAGTTAAGGGTAGCTGGCCCATTAAGACTTACATGACTCTATTTAACTCATTTAGACTTAACTAACACTAATAAAAGACAATAAAATGCAAAATTTGCTGGATGATCCGCTAATGTCGTGCCGGGTTCTTTGTCGTCGCGTGTCGAGCCTCGATGTCCCCATCACACTTCTTCCCAGTCTGCAATTGTCCTTGGACCTATTGATTCTGTCCAGTCTGAAATCACCAACATTGCTGACAGACTTCAGAATCTGCTTATGATACAAGATGATCTGACTTCTCAAATGGCAAATGTGCGCAGCTCAGTTCTATACTGGTTTGAAGGGCTCTCTGACTCTCTTAACAATCTACAAACTTCTATCTCTCTCAGTACTGCCTCTCAAGGTCTTCCAAGACCCAAACAACAGGACCAGGCACCACCCACAGACAGACGACCAAGGGACTAGCCACCAACTTGGGACAGAGGAGGACCCAGCGGCTCTTCTTCCAGACACTGAACCTTCGCTAATCTGTTGATTTTTTAGTGACAAGCGGTGCTGATTTACAGATTGCTCTTATTTTTAGCTAGGATAATTTTTTCGTGTACAGAGATTCTTCTCAAATCACACTTTTATTTTCTTCTCGTACATAATCATGATACATAGCATGCATTTATCATTTCTACTTATTTGTCCTCCCCGTCTCTGTTTGTTGATGTCAAAGGGGGAGAGAAAATAAAATTGAAAACATGTTTGTCATTTGCCAATGTGAGTACATTTGTTGCCAATGTTTTTGTAATGTTGCATCCTCTATGGTTTTGATGATGTCATACACTATAAGTTACTTACAGTATTTGTCTTATTTTTGCACTGGTTCATTGATTTTCATAAGTCATGCAGGTTCTAATTTGGATTATAAACTCCATAAACTCCGTGCATTCTCTTGTTCTCCATTTGAATCAAGTCCGTGCTGGTTCTCAAACTGAGTCCGTGCATCTTCTTACTGGTTGAAAGACCAGAGTTCGAGCATATGCATTTGAAGTCCTTGCACTGAAAAGTCCGTGCATCTTTTTATCTATGCAAGTCCGAGCACGTCTCCATACCCGTGCATGTTTTCAGTCTTCAAAAATTCCTGTCAAGACATGTAGAAGTCCGTGCAGACTTTTGGCTTGACCACTAAGTGCGTGCAGTTTTGTTTTTGGTCTAAGGTCAAGTCCGTGCATGTTTTTGGACTTAGTAGATCAACTGAGTCCGTGCACGTTTTTAGTCAAGTCCGCGCACGATTCAGCTTTGTTACACTCAAGTCATCTCAATGTCCGTGCATGTTTATTAGTAAAGCAAAGTCCTTGCATGTCTTCACAGAGTCTGTGCATGCTCAACCCCGTGCATATTTCATTGGAACTAAGTCCTTGCATCTTTTGTATTTGAAGTCTGCACATACTGTAGCAAGGTCCGAACATATGAAAGTCCGTGCATGTTTTTCTTAAACATGAGTCCAGCAAGGTTCGAGCACATGAAAGTCTGTGCATATTTTTCTGAAACATGAGTCCGTCAAGGTCCGAGCATATGAAAGTCCGTCCATGTTTCTCAGAACACCAAGTCTGTGCATATCTTCCGTGGGTAAAGCACAAGTCCATGCATGTTCAAACCCCGTGCACATTTTTCTCTTGGGAGAACTTAAGTCCATGCATGTTCAAACCCCGTGCACATTTCCCTTTGGGAGAACTCAAGTCCTTGCAGGTCAAACCCCGTGCAGGTTTTTCACTGAGACAAAGTCCTTGCACATTTGCACAAACTCTGTGGACTTCATACCCCGTGTAGGTTTTTTCACTGAGACAAAGTCCTTGCACGTTCACACAAACCCCGTGGACTTCATACTCCGTGCAGGGTTTTCACTGAGACAAAGTCTTTGCACATTCACACAAACCCCGTGGACTTCATACCCCGTGCAGATTTCTCATAGAGACAAGTCTTAGAACGATCTCATAAAGTCCTTGCACCCCTTCATAGGGTCCGTGCTTGTCAAACCCAGTGCAGATTTTCTTCTGATGTCAATCATTGTTCAGCGAGATTGAGACTGGTTCAGAGTTCAAATAGTTGAGCCTCCAAGGTCCTCCGCTCCTCCCTCTCAGCCAATCTCTCAGCTATCTTTCTTTCTCTGGCTCTTTCCTTCTCCGCTCGTTCCCTCTCTCTGTCCTCCCTTTCCAACCGAAGGGTGATCCTCAACTCCACTGCATCCCAAGAGGGGTCATCGCCTTGATGACGTCGCAGTTCCTCCTCTAGCTCCTCTATCCTCGCTTCCCCCTGTGTGGCGTGGGCAAGTGCATCTTGCATCTCCTTCGTCTGCCAGGACCACTATCTCAAGATATGTGGCAGAGCATGAATAAAGTTCAATGGTGGAACCCTCACCTGTGCAGAAAGCATTCCTTCTGCCTCTGCGGCTTGCTGTGTAGCACGAGCGAGCTACTCATGAAGCAAATCAAGCTCTGAGGTAGGGATCCATAAACTAGAGGAGACCCCATCCGCCCCATCGCCGATGAGGCTACATCAAGCTGGGCACGTTGCAATACACATAAGGTGACGTCGAGGGTTTAGTACAAGGAAATTAGGGCTATAACAAGGACCATGTGCATAAAGACTTACAAAAGAACTCAAAGTTGCACGAGTATCTTGCAGATGTCATTCCATGTCTGCTAGGCGAGCTCGCAAGTTCGCTACCATGGTGTCACGGGCGTCTTGCAGTCAGGACACATGGGCCAAAAAAAATCAAAAATAAAAAAATAAAAAAAGTACTCAAAAAATATATCAAAAAAATATATACTCACCTCCGTGAGCCCCTCAAGATGGGGTTGCTCTGCATACATCGCCTTATAAAGACACATGTAATCCTCACTATCTTGCGCATGCGACTCTACGAGCGTGCCACTCCGTTGCCAATCTTCATACTGTTCAGAAAAACGCACCCGCCAATCAACGGAGGTCACTAGCCCACGTGTCTTCCTTCCAACACATGGTGTTGTAGTCATATCCATACATTCCTGGGCAAGCCCTAGGGTCCTCATGGCTAATCGCAGCCGAAGTGGCTCGATTTCGTTCAAACAATGGATCCACAAGTCTCACCCAAACCGGGCACGACTTGTTATCACCCAGGGCTGATCGACATCGAGCATATCTACATAGGGCCTCCATATCACCTGGGCCAGGGTATGCACACCTTTTCAGCTACAAAAAAAGAAAAAGAAAAGAAAAAAATGTGCATACCATTGCTGTAGGGAACTCTTGCAATTCGCGTCTCAGCGCCATCAATTGGTAAGATAGCGGGGCTGGATTCATGATGAGCTGCCACCGTCTGGCTAATGGCACTATTGCCGAACGCCATTAACAAGCTTTTCCCATGGGAAGATAATAGTAGCTCCATAGCTTCACCATCATAGGATACTGAGATCATTAAAAAAAAGGGGGTACAAAGAAAAGAAGGAAAAAGAAAATAAAAATACCTGAATGAATGGCGTAAAACCACTCACTGTTACCTCCCAGTCTGTCTTTTCAGACAGACTGGCAAATAGGTGTGCCAGCTCAGTAGCTCCCTAGGCATACCGTCCCATCCTTTCAAGGTCTACCAAGAGTTCTAGGAATCGACAGTGAATGTTGTCCCCCTTTGAGCCCAAGAGTAACCTCCCCAACAGGAAGAAGAGAAATCTCCTCAGATCCATGTTGGATCTTTCCCAATTGCTGGCGTCAACACAGTATACGGTGCGACATCCCCTTTCAGTTCTTTCCATGAATTCTTCCAAAGACTCGTCATCACGTGGGCGAGTGTCGGAAAGACCCAATACTTTCATGATAGAAGCCTTGGCTACTGATCTGCTCTTTCAATCATCTAGAGCCAGCCCTAAGAATTTTTGGGCAGCTTCTCTGTAGTCGGAATAGGTGGTACCACTCACCGCTTCGCCATCCACTTTGAGGCCTGTGATCCAAACCATGTCTTCTAGGCTGGGCACCATGTGCCCCCAAGGCATCAAGAAGGTCCGACTCACCGGATCCCACCTCTCGCGCAGTGATTGGGTGAGGGCCAAGTCGAGCTTGATTGGTTCGATTCGGAGGAAGGCACCGAATCCCATTACGTCAAGCCAGGCTTTTTGAAAGTCTGGAAGGCCTCGATATGTGGCCACCACAAGCTCCCACGAAATGTGTGATATCATCACGCTCTGCAAAAAGAGAGAGAGAGAGAGAGAACGATGTTTTGTCAGGAATAAAGGAAGACACAGAAGAAGAGACAGGATAGGATTCACTCACCAGCTGCGATTGAGTCCTTTCACTCAAGTGCCCCTCAATGTCTGAGAGCCTCCTAGAGCTGCCACTGAATCTGCTCCTCTTTGAGGAATGAGAAGATTCGCCTTCCATTTCCAAGCTTAAGAACTCTCACCTCCCTTTTTCTTCAAAAACTCACACTCTTCAGGTCGGCTTCTGATGCCCCTGGGAGAACGGAGGAGGGAGGTATTTATAGGAATGAGGGGGGCTTGTCCCAGGATCATGATTAATGGCCCTCATGACACGGCACCTTCCTCGCAGTCCCATATGTCATGACAGTTCGTTCCCTACGAAGTCTACGGGTGGTCTGTCATACCCAAAAGGACAAAGAGGAGAAAAATTGGGAGGAAAATGGAGTACCCTCAGGAAAAGAAGGTGTTGCACCTGTAGAAAGTTTGAAATGTGAGGGAGAGAGGGACGAAAGTTGGGTCGAAAGTCATCATTGCTAATCCCGAGGGTAGATTTTTGTTGAAAAAAATGGCCATTTTGGCAGGGAGCATCTTGTCAGGACACATCACATGTGCACGAGAAAGAAGGAACGCACAAGAGGACACACAAAAGGAAATTAAATTATTCCATTCAGAGGATTACAAAAACGAGAGACTTGCGAGTGGCAACTCTCTAACTCCCACCCTCACCCTCACGCTCATCTCTCTCCTCTCCCCCGGGGTGGGGATCCCTGGTGGGTCTCCTGGGACTCTGCGGAGTAACGCTCGCTTGACCCCACGGTGCTTGCCCGACTCTAGCAACTCGCTGCTGCCCTCTCGGGATGGCAAAGAAGCTGCCTGCGGTAAAGTAACCGGACTGACGAAGGCGTGCCCCGAACTCCCGTGCCCTCTCGTAACTATCCTCCATCTTCTTGAGCCTCTGCTCTACGATGCTAAGGCCCCGCCGCAGCTCCATGACTTTGGCCTCAAGGGCCTTCCTTTTCTCTCTCTCCTTTTCCCTTTCTGCCCTCTCTCTCTCTGCTTCTTTCCTCGCCACCTTGAGGAACACTTTTAGTTCCACAACATCTAGAGGCGATCCCCCACCATCTGGATGCTGTAGCTCCGCTACTGTGACCGCCCAGGCGTCGCGCTCCTCCTCAGCATGCATTGCACGAGTCAGCGCGCCATGGATCTCCTATGTCTACCAAAGTCCAAGCATTTTGCCACGTCAGTAAGATAGTAGTAAATAGCTAGCTTCTGAAGCAAGGCAAGCACTTACTCGGGCAGCAAGCTCGCGCTCTGCCTCACTGACACGTGCCAGCGCATTGGCAAGTTGCTCCTGGAGCAAGGTGACCTCCGAGTGAGACACCCAGACACTAGAAGAGGCCACGCCGGCCATCTTCGCTCCTGCGGCATGCTAGATATGCTAGAACAAATAACAATCGGCTGCTAAATCTCATGATTTTGAAAAAAAAAAGAGAGAGAGAGAGAGAAAATAGCAAAACTTATAAGAGTGTCTAGCTCCAGACGGGTGACAACCAACTGCTGCCTCGCATTTGCCAGCTGACCTTGCAACATGGTGATCATGACGTCCCGAGTATCCTACATATGTCAGAATATGAGTATCTGATTTCCATTGTGAAAAACAAAACAAAAAAAAATGCAAAAGACAAAAAAAAAATTTGAAAAAAGTATCTTCTGTGCTTACTTCTGTTGGTCTCCCGAGCTGGAGACGCCTCACGTTGTCTGGCACCTCAGGTGCGCCACCCTACTGCCAGTGGGTAGGGAAACCCGTCCACCAGTCCGCGAGCTTTGTCTTGCCTCGGGCCTCTTGCCTGATGCGGTCCGGATCGTCCGCACTGGCCCATTCATCGGCCAGACCTAGTGGCCGCATTGCATCCTGTAAGTCATAGAAGGGATGGACTTATCTTAAAAGGGAGGAACAAGAATGGCGTCCCCTGTCAAGGACGCGCCTACCATCCGAATATTGCATTTGCTAAGAACCTCTCCCCTTTGCACCCGGTTGAGAGAAACAAAGAAGGATTGAAGATCGGGTGACTTACCGGGTTGTACCCACTTCCTTCGGCCTCGCCGAGCACCTCAGTGGCCGACGGAGGTGCGTTCGCCTCCTCCGTGGATGCCTCTTCATGCTCTTCCATGATCTCCCTCAAGTAGGGAATCGCTCGCCCCACTCCCCTTCCACTGCGACATGGGCCACCACGTTCCATGAAGAAAGAGGGCGACGATCAAGCCATAAGGAGGAAGGAAGTTTGATTGAGGATGCAAGGACGGTGAGGGAGGGTCACTCCACGACCTTTGCCCATTTAAATTTGAATTCAAAGAATGGAACGCGCCTGCACGTCTCGACGCTCTCCAAAGCAGGGGAAAGCACAGAATAGAACGTGTCGTCCTATCTAGATGTCTCTCTTTATACTATCCACCGGGACAGGGCGTGAGACGACCGTCAGCAGCTTCTCACCATTTTTATAGGTATGCATGTTCTTCTTTTCTAAATGAATGCAAAATGATTTAACTTAATGCATGTGACTAATGCAAACTACCAATGCAGATCTGGAGCCATCTCTACATGCCCATGAATAGGGTGGACGATCGACCGGGGAATGAGGGTGCATTCCCCTTAGCGAGGAGGTGGCTACCCTACGTGAGTGGGGTACCACATGCTTTTGAGCTGCACGTACTCCGGAGGTAGTTCAGGGACTTCCCTCCCTCACTGGTACGCTTCTATGACCTAAATGAAATGGACGTATGCTTATGATGTAATGTTTAACTAACTATTCTATTGATGATGACATGATGCAGGTGGTGTGGAGACCATACCAGGGCATGACTGATGCAGGTCAGTCCTGGGTGACAGCAAGCCGACCTCTACTCGGGTGGGAGATTTGGCTCCATTGCCTGAACGAGATCGAGCCCCTGCGCCTCCGACTAGTGATGAGGACCCTCGGACTCCACCAGGAGTGGGTTGAGGTGGCAGAGCCTCGTGGTATTGGTAGGAAGACCCGTGGCCGGATGAAGGCCACGGACTGGAGGATCTGGTTCACGGATCAGTATGCGGACTGGCAGTGCGGTGGGACGAGGGTGACCTCCCAGGCGACTGACAGCTCGGAGTACCTTCACCGCTACTGAGAGGTGTACGGCAGCCGGCCCCAGATGAGGGTCCTAGGGGTGAGTAAATGAGAATGCACTTCTCTTCCTATATGATGCATGTTTATTTTTATGCAATTAATCGTAATGAATGCAAGATGCACGGGACCTAGTGGCGATGGACGCCCAGGTTCACCTACACAGCTTGGAGGCCCAATTGGCGGCCGCACGAGCTGATTTGGCGACCCTGGTGAGTGGTTAATTAAAATGCTTTTGAATTCCTATTTTATTGATGATTAGCCACTGACGATCTTTCTTTGGATGCAGCGTGCCCAGCAGGGAGCGGTGGCGAGGGATACCGACGGTGCCTCGAGCTCGAGGGGACCGAGCATCAGGACCGGGGGATTGGAGGAGCAGCTGGCAGGCACAGTTGCTCGGGCAGAGGAGGCTGAGCGGGATCTCACCGCACGGGTAAGCCCTTAAACTTCAAAGGTTCAATTACACCCTTACTTGTTCATGGAATCTCATCACTTTCTTTGATGCCTTTGTCCAGACTGAGGAGCTCCAGGATGCGCTCGCCTGTGTGGCGAGACAGCATCGCGACCGCAGCGCGCTAGTGAGTTTTATTTTGAATGACATTCATGATATTTTTCAGTTTTGCCAAGATTAATGAGAATGTAATGCGATGCAGGCAGCAGAGATGACAGAGGCAAAGAGGCAATTAGCAGTGGCGCACTCAGAGATTGCCTCTCGCAGCAAGCGGATCGCCGAGCTGGAGCGGGCGCTGGGTCAGGAGGAGACCGAGCGCGACCACGTGGCACGGGTAAGTCAACAGCATTAATTTCACTTAAGTATATGTTGAAATTGAATTCGAAACTGATAGTTGACTTTACTGTATGCAGAAGGCAGAGCTACAGGATGCGAGCACTCGGGTCGCCTTGGCTGGAGCAGAGCTCGCCATCCGTGACCAGCAGGTCACGGAACTGGAGGAGGAGGTGGCCCGTCTCACCGCAGCAGCGGGCCACCACGATGAGCTTCCTCGGGACGTTCAGGACCTCCACATCCATCTTGAGATCGAGCGGAGAGAGCGTGCCCGGGAGTGTGAGGAGCGGGACCGTGAGAGGACAGAGCAGGACCGGGAGAGGGCCGAGCTTGTCGCTATCCGCATGCAGCTTGCCGTAGTCCAGGAGCGGCTACGGGCGATAGAGGAGCGGCTACAACATGGGTGAGAGCGAGCCCGAGCGGTGGGGCACTCTAGCACCTTCGCTAGCACGACGTACGCGACGGGCTCCTCTTCCCACCAGCTCGCAGAGGAGGAGGTACGGAGCTCAGCTCCGAGTGCTGTTGCACAATGTTCCTTCAAAGTCCAAGCACATTGTGCTATCCAAGTCTGTGCACTTTGTCTCACTTTAAGTCCGTGCATGTTGTCTAACTCAAGTCCGTGCACTTTCTTTGTTTTACTGCATTTCAAGTCCATGCACACATAGTCCGTGCACTTCGTTTGCTTCATTGCATTTAAAGTCCATGCACACATAGTCCATGCACTTCGTTTGCTTTATTGCATTTAAAGTCCATGCATGTAGAAGTCTGTGCACTTTGTTCATACAAAGTCCATGCACATTTCTTACTCTAGTTGAAGCAAAGTCCTTGCACGCATCCTGCATCTCTTACACAAAATTCGTGTGTATTGCACATCCTCAAGGTTAAGTCCGTGCAAGTTGTAAGCCCGTGCATGTTTTAGTTACACAAAGTCTGTGCGTGTTACATGTCTTCAAAGTTAAGTCCGTGCAGGTTGTAAGCCTGTGCATGTTTTAGTTACACAAAGTCTGTTCATGTAGCACGCTTTCAAGATAAGTCCATGTAGGTTGTAAGTCCCTACATGTTTCAGCCACATAAAGTTCGAGTAGGTTTCTTCTCTTTGGATTGAACTAAGTCCATGCACGTGTTTCCTCTGTAAATCTAAGTCCGTGCATATTACTCCTATGCACAGTTTGAGTCCGTGCACATTTTTTTATCTAGTGTATGAGGGAGTCCATATTGGTCACAACAACACTATGATGTAAGTCCGTGCATGTTGTCTTTTCTGCATTCGAACCTCATACATACTAGTAATAAACATACCGTTTCGATGCTGACTAGGTGTTCGATCAAATGACAGGGACTTCTTGAATTGTTGGAGCAGCGGTCGTGAAGGTAAAGAAAGGGCACGTGATCCGAGATGTGAAGACTCTGACACGTGGCAAAAAGGGTGAACAGTTTCTGGACGATTCCCTGGGCGGGAAGTGTGATCTCCACACTCCCATTCCTCAGTGAGCTCCTATAAAAAGGATGCTGCTCGTACGAAGAAAAAGTCAGAGGACTGAACCAGAGAAGAATTGAGCTGAGTGAAAAGGGAGAAAAGAGAAAGAAGATTCCAGTCCTCCGTCTCTACTGAAGCCTCCACAATTGAGAAAGGAAGGAGAGTCCTGTTGTAGCAACCCTGAATTTTTGGAAATAAATAAAAATAAAATTATAAATAGCTACTTATATAAAGTCACCATTTTATTAAATAACGCCCCTTTCAATAGGCGTCCCTTTTCCAACTAACGACCCTTAATAAGGCGTCAATTCCTTTAGAACAAACGGTAAGAATTCTACTTGGAATAAAAGAGATAATTAACGCCCTCAATAAAGGCGCTAATTAATAAAATGAAGACTTATACGAAGGTGCCAATTTAGTAACGGACGCCCCTGACTATGTCGCCAATTAAAAAGTGCATCCAGACAAGGCGCTATTTCTCTAAGAATCGAAAAATGGAAACCGGTTGCCGTGTTTTGCTCGAACAGGGAACTTAGATAAACTACGGAACTAATAATAGGTAAGGATTAATTTGGAAGGGGTTAGGATGAAGAAATAAGTGTACTAATAGGATTCCTCTTATGGAAATCCAACCTTCGATCAAATCCCAAACCCAGAGGGTTCTCTCCATTATAAATAACCTGCCATCAACCCATGAACCTTCTGATCGTCTACCACCGCCGGAGCAACGGTAAGAGGGTTCTTTCTTCTAGTTAGTCTAATCTCCTTCTTCTTCTTGAATCTTGTTCCTTGCATGATACAGGAGCGATAGAAGAAGAGAGTAATTGAACCCCCTGCCCATCGACCTCTGCCAGTCATGGTAAGGAACAATGTTGTTTTCTTACTGATTACATATAATCTCTTTTATCTCATTCTTCTTATGGCGTTCCTATAGAAACCAAGCCAGATTGCCTTTACTGCCTTCTTCTTCCTCTTGCATACTGTGGGTGAACGCCTGGAAGCCCTCTTCCTGTGCTGCTGTTTGAAGCAGAGTAGCATAGTTTTCTTTCTTTCCCAAGTACCATTGGTTGTGTCTAGAAAACATTAATCCCTTCACCCCTAAACATTCCATTCTCTTCATTCTAAACCAACTAATAATTGATTTAGGATGGAGAAACTTTATTCAACTCTGAGTTATGAGGAGAAATTTTCTTCTCAATTCGACTCCGAGATTAGGGGCAATCCTGTATTTCAAATGGAGGACAATGGTTTGGATGCCTTCATAAGCATGTTTCTGGCCACACTAAATGAGGCCGCCTACATTGATTCGACTTCTTCTTCCTCGAGCAATCACGGCCGTGGTAGCCCGTGGGCTCCTACTCTTTCTCCACACGATGATCAGGAATTGATTAGCGTGTTTTCCTGCTACTCACCCACGGATTTAGCCACGATGGCTTCCGATGGGAAAATTTTGGCTGTCCCACAATTCTCTCCACATGCTACACCTTCCCATGCTCAAGTTCCATTCCAAGGGTCCACGAGCCAACCCATTCCCCTAACTTCGGCCCAATTCAGCTATACCACACCCCCACAAAGGGTTCCTTCACCTCCAATCCCACCAACCATCGGTGTCCCTTTGAAAGGGATGGACCCTTCACTCCGACAGAAAATCCAAAGCTACATTCGGCGAGCGGTGGCTGAGAGTTTGCCTAACTCACGCCCCCATTCGTTAGCCCAATATTGCAAGCTTCCTAATGCTTATTTCCCACCCTGATTTAAGGCTCCAAAGTACAGGAGATATGATGGCAGCTCCGACCCTCACCATCACCTGTCGGGTTTCCTTATGGACTCCCACCAATGGCTACATGATAGGGTCTTGTTGGTCCATTTGTTTCAAAAATCCCTTGAGGGCGAGGCCCTACGTTGGTTTGCATCCCTGCCAGCTATTGATCTCATCAATTTTGATATAGTCTCCGAGCGATTCCTCGCTCACTTTGGTCACATGTCATCCATTTCCCCCACTTTGTTCGGCCTAGTCATCAAGAAAATGAAGCCTGACGAGGACTTCATCAGCTTTGCAAACCGGTGGAGGATTATGGCCGCTAGGATGGAGGTTCCCATTCCCGAATCCCAGGCTGTCACCATGCTGGTGAACAATGCCATCCCTTAGCTCAGGGCCATCCTCATACTTAGTGAACTCCACACCTTTCACCAACTCTACAACCGAGCTCGGATAGTCCAAGCCCAGGTAAGGGACTCTACCTTGCCTCCTTTCTTCGAGCCTCGCACTAAGGGTAGGAAGGCCCCAGTTGTCCCCACTACCGAGGGTGTCACCGTAAATGAGTAGGTCAATGCAGTTGGCCAGTCCTTTAAGTCCAACAATCGCCAGGTCTCCAATCTCACTCAGGCTACTGCCAACCAAGGGCAAGGTAACTCCAAGCCTTATTCCAATGTCCCTCCACCACAAAACTACGGCCCCCCCTAGGCCGAAAAGGGCTACTTATCCTCCATTGCCTGAAACTTTAAGTGACATTTTCTTTGCCCTTATGTCCTCAGACTCCATTCAGCTTCCCCCGCAGCGGATTGGGTCCATCCCAATGCCAACACCTCTAGATATTGTCCATACCATCGAGCTCCCGAGCATGATATATTCAATTGCTTCCAATTTTGGGATTGGGTATATGACATGAATGACGAGGGGAGAATCAATTGGGCCGATGTGAAGCAAGCCACCGCCAACCTCAAGAAACCCAACAAGGACCTCGGTATAGTGCATAACCCACTACCAGCTCATCAATCAACCAAAGATCCCTCCACTTCAAGGCAGCATGAGCGGGTAAACACGGTGATCTGAATGGAACCACGAGTTCTCAAAAGGACTCAGATGTGGGGCATAGACGGATTCCCAAGTTGGTATGGGAAGATGGAAGTAGAAGCTAATGAACCCTAGGCAGATGTCAACATGTTCACCCAGTCCCGAACCCTGATTTTGCCATCCAGCCAGTTTCCAAGTGCTACCCAAAAACCACTCACCTTAATTAACCCTCCTCAAATGCCATGTCAAGAGCCCTATGTTTCTCCACAAGCTCAGTCAGTGCAGGAGGGGCAAAGGTGAGCGTGCCGGCGAAGGGCGTACCGGGGAGGAAATGACGGGCTGCGCCGACGACGGAGGGGTTGTGGGGCTGTACCGGGGAAGAGCCTTAAAAGGCGTGCCGGCAGATGGTGGTTGAGCAAGGCATACCGCTGAGCAGTTGCGTCGGCCAGAGACATGGGCTGGCCAAGGGGGTGTACTAGGGAAGCCAGGAAGCCCGCTCCTCTATTCTTGCTTTAAGACCTTTCTTTTCTTCCTTTTTCAATTTTGGTATAGCTTTGTACAGATTGTTCCTTCTTCCTGGTTAACGTGTCCTGTTACCCATTGTTCCATTTATTCGTTAATCCCCCCTGGCCCGTGTCATATTTTTATTTCCTTCTTAAAAAAAAATTTGACAGCATCTCCCCTTGACCCAGGTGTAAGGGAGATACGGAAAATGCGCCCACATGGAGTGGCAGAACCCAACAAGTGAAGGTGGGCGTCCGAGGATCGCAACACCTTAGGTAAGACCTCGGGAAGCACAGAGGGGACGACAAGAGAGGGAGACCACTCTCAGACGGGCCTTGGGTAGTTGGGGTAGATGGGGGTGAGAGAGTGTACCGGCTAGGGGCTCAAGGGTGTGCCGGGGAAGGGTGGCCACCTAAGAGGACCAAGGAGTTGAGGGTGTGCCGCTGGGAAGAGGGCTAGGGTGTACCGGCCAAGGGGCACAAATGTGTGTGTCGGGCTAGGAGAACCAAGGGTGTGCCCGGCAAGGATAGAAGGGGCGTACCGGCCAGGGAGGCTATGCCGGTGGAGGGGTGATCTGAGGGCGTGCCGTTGACGACGTATGGGGAGGCTGTACCGGGCAAGGGCCAAAGGGCTGTACCGGGCAAGGAGGTTAAAAGTGGGTCGGCCAGGGGCTGTGCGGGCGACAAGGGACCAAAGTGTGCCGCTGAAGAAAAGACCCAAGGGTGTATCGCTGGGAAATGCATCGGTGAGGATTAGCTCAGGGGCGTGAAGGCCAAAAGTTGGCTGGGCGGAATGGGTTGAGGCTAGTGAGAGGAAGAAGGCCAGGGGGTCTTTGACCTTGACCTAGCCGAAGGGAGAGTCTCCGTGAGGAAGCAGAGAGGTAGGGACTAGGTATTCGAGGAGATTGGGGAGGCACAGCAAGGCGAAAATGGGAAGGCCCTCACCCAAGGTGACGGGACCATTGGCGGAGAAGAAGAAGACACTGCCAGAGGGATGAGGAGAAACCATTAAGCACACGCGTGAATCCCCGCGAATGAAGACGACAAAGGAAGCCAAGAGACCAAAAGTTTCACCCATGAAGAACACGGGGCAAAAATTACAACGGACGGGGAAGGAGGAAGAAAGGAAGGGGAAGAAGGAAAGGGAGGAGCTGGGGTCGAGCAGGGGCGACGGCACCTTGCTCTTCCCCACTCTCCCTGCTACATCTCTCTCTCTCCCTCTCTCCCTTACTCTTGCTTTGAGTGGTGGTGGAAGGGGGAAGCTGGCGGAGCTCTCCTTCCTTCTTCCTCTTCTTCTCTTCCCGACGTGCTTGCCTGCATTTCTGCTCGTGTGTCTGTGTGTTTTTTTTCACCTGTGTGTCTCTCTTCTGTCCGTGTCGTTCGCCGGTGTAGAGGGGTTTTTTATACCCAGTGGCACAGGGCTCTGCGAACACAGGGCGGCGAAGGCGGGAAAGAGGTGTATTTATGGGGATTTGACTTCTTGTTGTACTTGCTGACAGGGGGATAGGAAGCGTGGCTTCCTCCTGGGGTGACACCTCAGCACGCTCACTATGCGCCAAGGATCCGTAGGGCATGGCCATAAGATTTGGTCCGCACCGCTGTGGAGGTGTGCCACCTAAGGACCCTTGCATGTGTGCCATTGAAGGTAGTTGAAGCGTGCCGTTGAGGGCCTTGTGGGCGCGCCATTGAAAGGCCTAAGGGTGTGCCGCTGAGGGGCTCGCAAGAGCGTGCCGCTGAAGGAGGCACCAGGTGTGCCGTTGAGGGAGGCACCAGGTGTGCCGTTGAAGGGCACTTGATGGCTTCAGGTATGCAACTTCCCTTATGTCTATATGCTTCTATTCCTATTGTGCTTGGTGGTATGCTAATGATTTGTGAATACAGGTTTGGTACCACTTATACATCCCGATGGTGAGAGCCATAGTCTTCCACCTGGAGGCGGTTCCGTTGGCTAGGCGTTGGCTCCCGTACGCGACGGGGGCCCCTCACGCCTATGAGTTGGTGGCAGTACGTCGGGAGCTGCGTGACTTTCAGACATACATGGTATGTATGCTTATGTTTATGCCTTTGATTATTTCCTATCGAAGCATGATGATATTATGATGTGAAATAATGATATGAAATGTAAATGCAGGTGGTGTGGAGGCCCAATGTGAGCATGCCAGATGACGGCCAGCCTTGGGTCATAGCGGGCCGACCTCTGTTCGGGCGGGAGATTTGGCTCCATTGCCTAAATGAGATCGAGCCGCTACGGCTCAGACTGGTGATGAGGACACTGGGCTTCCACCAGGAGTGGGTGGTCATGGAGGAGCCACGTAGGATCGGGCAGAAAACCCGAGGATGAGCGATCGTCACCGACTGGCGGCCGTGCTTCCCCGAGCAGTATGCCGACTGGCAGAGGGGTGGCACACTGGTCGTTTCTCGTACGGAGGAGAGCATGACCTACCTATGGACTTACTGGAGGACCTATGGGCTCTGACCTCAGATGAGGCCCCGAGAGGTGTGTATGAATGCGCGCTTTGATTTTTTTAAAAGTTTCTATATGATGAATGCTTTGACCAATATGTGACGAATGCAGGATGCCTGTGATGAGGTTGCAACTGACATGCAGATACGGCTACATACGCTGGAGGCGCAGCTGGGGGCAGCCCGGCATGACCTTCGGATTTTGGTGAGTATGCCTTCCTAAATGCCATGTTATGATTTCCTGAAGTTAAGTGTTTATGCCACTAACAGTCTCACAATGTGATGCAGTGTGCCCAGCGGTGGAGGGCGGCAGTGACGGCAGCAAGGGGTGCTTCGAGCTCAAGTGCCCCTCCCCAGAGTGTCCCGGACCAGAGTACCCGGGTCACAACACTGGGGGAGCAGCTGGCGGGTGCCATCCACCGAGCTGAGGAGGCAGAGAGGGAGCTAGAGGCCTCAGTGAGTAGAAGGAGTTAGATTGATTTTCTTTTTAAATGTTGCAAATGTTTATCAATCTAACTTATTCTTGTGGTGTTGCAGAGGTGAGAGCTCCAGGAGGCAATGGCTCGGGACCAGCGGCTTGCGGAGGTCGAGGAGTCGCGGCAACGAGCTACCGACGAGCTGACTGCGGTGAGGCAGTTGGCCATAGAGGAGCTGACCGCGGAGAGGCGCCGAGCGGTGCAAGAGCTCGAGTGAGTGATAGCAGAGGAGCGGCGTAAAGCCGCATTGGAGCTGGGGGAGGAGCAACGCCGAGCTGTGGTGGAGTTAGAGCGGACGGTGAAAGAGGAGCGTCACCAAGCAGCACTGGAGCTAGGGGAGGAGCGACGCCTAGCCATGGTAGAATTGGAGCGAACAGTGGTAGAGGAGCCGCCTCGCGAGGAGGAGGCACTTCCTCGAGACGTGCTAGAGTTGCAGCTGCTTCTGCGGATGGAGCAGTGAGAGCAGGAGCGAGAGCGGACAGAGCATGACCCCGAGCGGGAGCGCGAGAGAGCGGAGCGCGACGAGTTGCGGATTCGCTTAGGTGCAGCTGATGAGCGGGCGCGGATAGCAGAGGATCGCTACCGCAGAGGACGTGAGCGGCCACGAGCCGAGGGACGTCCTAGTGCCTAGTCTAGTTCAAGCTTCTTCACTGGTTCCTCCACTGTTGAGAGGAGGAAGGAGGCGGACCGCGCCCGAGCCAAGGCGTCAGTAGCCAGCCACAGATCGATGGGGCCTCCACCGACCCATCCTGCAGATCGGGACGGAGCAGAGAGCAACCAGAGGAGAGAGGAGGGAGGAGTAGAGAGCTAGAGAGTTTCACTTTTGTACTCTTCCCTTCTCTTTTGTACTTATGCTTGTGACAGTTATGACTTTTGTTGAAAATCTTAAGATCCGGTTAGTTCTTAAGTTTTAGAATGACTGGAAATATGCCCACATATAATGAGTGTGAAAAGATAAGCAGTCAAGTACATGTATGGTGCATGAAAGATTATGATGATTCATATGTCTGATTAAGAGTGAATGATGACTCAAGATGTTTTTGAACTAATTCTGCAATAAAGTATTCATGTTGTTCACTTAACTCCATGCATGTTTGTTCATTTACTTATGAACTTCGTGCGTGTTTCAATGTTCATGCATAACCGTGCATATCTTGTCTCTGTGTCTTTTGAGTCCATGCACACTTTGGTAAAGTCTGTGTTTGGTTGTACGCCTTCAAGTAAAGTCCGTGCAAGATTTGCCTTTGTGCATTTTTTTGTTGAAAACATAAGTCCATGCATGCTTTAGTTTGTGTTGAAAAACATAAGTCAGTGCGTGTTTGTTCATCTTGCATGGTTGGTTTGTGGCATACATAGTCCGTGCATATTTCTGTTAGAAGGAAAACATAGTCTAAGTAGTTTTTGCAAAGTCCTTACACGTTTACATGCCAGGTGCATATTGTGAGTCCGTGCATATGAAAGTCCGTGCACATTTTGCATATCCCACTTAAAGCCCGTGCATGTTTCCCTTGAGTTGTAGCATATACTAGGTCCGAGCACGTCTCAAGTCTGTGCAGGTTCACCTAAAGCCCGTGCATGTTTCCTTTGAGTTGTAGCATATACCAGGTCCGAGCATGTCTCAAGTCCATGCAGGTTTCTTACCTTAGGCAAAATCTGCTCGATGCATTATTGACTTGTGGCAAACAAAGTCCGTGCTACTTGCACGCCTACAAGCGAAGTCCTTGCATGTTCTCACTCCTAGCAATTCCAAAGTCTATGCATATCAAAGTCCGTGCACTTTTCTTCTTAGGAACGAACCAAAGTCCTTGCATAGTTTTGTATAAGCATACTTTGAGTCCATGCATGGTTTGGTATAAACATCAAGTCCGTGCATGTTTTTGGTGTGAACACCAAGTCCGTGCACATTCCTCAAACCAAGTCTTTACACATTTTCTCAATCCATCTGCGTGCACATTCCTTCAAACGAAGTCCGTGCAAACTTCCTCAAACGAAGTTCGTGCACATTCCTTCAAATGCAGTCCGTGCACATTTCCTCGAATGAAGTCCGTGCACATTCCCTTAAATGATGTCCATGCATATAAAGTCCGTGCACATAAAGTCCGTGCATGTCTTTGTTTCATGCATATTCAGGTCTGTGCATATCTTTGTTTCATGCATATTCAGGTTTGTGCATATCTTTATTTCATGCATAATTCAAGTCCATGCATGTCTTTGCTTAACGTTGCACAAAGTTCGTGCAAGTTTTTGCCCTGTGAAAAACTAAGTCCGTGCATGTTTGCCTGCACATCTTGAGTCTGTGCATGTTTTGCCAACACACTTCATTGAGTCCGTGCAATCTCTTTGCATTTGCATACCTTAAGTCCGTGCATCTTTTTGCATTGCACATTCCAAGTCCGTGTATGAATAGTGCACATTTGCCTTATGCTAAGTCAAGTCCGTGCAGAGTCTGTGCACATTTTAACATAATGATATATTGAGTCTGTGCAATTTTACTCTGACGTTATACTGAGTCCATGCAATTCCTTATCCTTGTCTGATTGTTCCTTTTGATAGGATGCTTGTTCTCCAAGTTTAAGGAAGGCACGTGATCCAAGAACAAAGGAAAAGTCCTGATTGTGACACGTGAAAAGTAGTCAAGCTCAGATGCTGCCACATGGTAGTGAATCTCAGAGTGGAACAAAAAGCTTCAATGGAAAACGTGTTCTACACACGCCCTCTATCTGTTGGATATATATATAGGAAACTGTTCACTTAAAAAAGCTAGCACTATCACCGCCCCTATCATGGATTGCCTCAAGAAGGGCACCTTTGTGTGGAGTAGGGCAGCCTCCAAAGCCTTCCTAGAGCTCAAGGAAAAGATGACCCAAGCCCCGGTCCTTTGCCTACCCGACTTCTTCCACGCTGCCATCCAACAGCGTTGACGCTCTCGTGTTGACACCTTAGCTTGACACGAGCAGCAAGGTCGACCTTTGAGCTGCAAGGTCGACCTTTGAGCATAGGCGTGAGACGACTGCGTCCACCCCTTGGCCTGCAGCGTCTACGCAGCCTCATATGAACAATGTCTTTTCTGTCAGCGTCAACCTTGCACAAAAGGAATATATTAGAATATGTTTGAAACATGTGTTGCTATCATCAAAACAAAACAGAATGAAACAGCGTTGAGTCCTAGGGGACATAACACCCTGTCGCTTGTCCACCACAAGCATCATCTTCTCCCCCTGTGGACATCTCGGCCATGCCTTCACATGTACCTGCTGACCCTATTCCACCACTAGCGCCCCCTGTAGCCCCTGTCTCAAGTGGCCCCTTGGAGCTAAGCACCTCGCCTACTTGGGAGGGATCCCAGGGGCATAAGGACTCTGTGACCCTGCCGCTACAGCTCTCCCTGCTAGAAGCCCCTTCTCTCTTTGTTAATTTGTCGAAGGTGGATTCCACCCCCACAGCTGGTGCTCTTGGCATTTTGCATGCCAACGTCCCCTCTGCCTCAATTGCCCCTGTGCTTGGCTGGACGTTCGACTGCCCTGTCCATGGAGGCTCGGCTGACTTGCCTGTCCTAGGCTGCTCGTCGGGTACCCAATGGGACCACTCCTCTTCTACTACTGGGACTCCTGAAGAACCTGCTCACCTGGCCACTCCAGCCCACATCGGAGCTGCTACCCCGCCGGCCCTTCATCATGCTGCTGTGGTTACCACGGCGGCCCTACAACCTGCTGCAACACCACCCATGGTTGCAGCTGCCTTGTCGGGCCCCCTTGGGGCTGTCCCTTTTGCTAGTAGAGCAATTGGTTTTGAAGCTTCGTTGGCCCCTCCACTTGCTGTTCGTTTGGGCGCTGCTCAAGCTTCTGTGGACGCACATGTTGCTCTTGCCTCCATTACTGGTGCAGTTCCATGGGTCCCTCCACAGGCTGCCATGCCTTCTGTGGACGCACATGCTTCATCATCCTCACAGCAGCCACCCTCTCTTGCTGCTGCATCACCCCAGGAGGTTTCACGTGTTGGTGTTTCTGCTCCTGATCAGTTGGCCTTGTCCCCGGGCCACGTCCTGTTTCCATCCGTGGCCGGTTCCTCGTCCCTTGGTTCCGCTATTGCCGCTCTTGGAGCATCTCCCCTGGTGGTACGCACTGGTGATGGCCAGCCAACTGTGGTACGCGCTGGTGATGGCTTGCTGTACTCTGCCAGGCCTCTCAGCCTCGGTCACTCAAGTGCTACCGGTGCTCCCTCAAGCTTCTTGCCCTCCCCGTGGCCTCTGCCCCTCAGGGTCTGTCTTCACCTCTGGCGTGCCCGGGAGGCGCTCTTACCGCAAGTCCGCCCATGTTGTGCCTGCTCCTCCTCACCCTCCGATGGAGGGGGCGCTGGTTGATACTCCTGTCAGGTTTATTGTCGGGATGCTAGGCCCACCTTTCCTTGCCACCGTGGCATCCTATGGATGTCTGTTGAGCAATGGCCTGTTCGGCGTGCCCGTTTCTACACTGCAGCGTATTCTTGCGGATCATCCAGGTAGCTTGCCCGCCGAACGCCTTGACTCTATTCGGGTGCCTCCTTCGCCTGCCCCCTGTTTGGCGGGGCACCCGGTGGGGATAGCATGCGCCTCTAGCTCCTCCGCCCCGGCTCCTATCTTTCAACCTCTGCTTCAGCAGCCCCGCCAACTTGTTCTTGCCCTATGTGCGGAGCCCCGTGACCAAGACTTGCCTTCGACTGCTGTTCCAGCTCCGCCTCTGGTCGCTGATGCCTCCTCCGTGCCTGGCCCTCCTGGCCAGGTTGGCTTGGAGGTCCCCGATGTTGACTCAGTTGCTAAGGTGGATGTGGACAGTTTCCAGCCCGTTCGCAGGCGCAACCAAAGGAACCGTCGTGGGCCCTAGCTTCTTAGTCCCTGGTTGTGTCCTTCGTCGGCCTCCTATGGCCCTTTTGGTATTTGAGGAGAAGGTTGGGCTCATCGGGTGTGGGGAGGAATAGGAGGAGGTCACTAGTGTAGCAACCAATGGTGCATACTGAGGTGATAGACCCAATACAAGGGTGTAGGAGGTCAAGGCTCCTAGGTTGTTCGGTCATGGGGGACCCTCATTCTCAACCTCTCTTTCTCTCTCTCATTCTCTCTCATCTTTGGTCCATTTGGCGGGGGGTGCGCACCGTTGCGGTGTTGGCCGAGGCAGGGACGCGTTGGGGAGATCAGTTCACAGGATGGAGTGTCAGTTTGAGCGTGGCGTAGCGCGATCCCTCGGTGGATTCTGAGAAGGCATCGTTCGTGTTCCGGGTGATTTTCGACGTGGTTTAGTCACTTCGGTGCACAGTTTCTTCGATGGAGGTAGGGAGATGGATCACTCACTCGTCCTCTACATTTTCCTGGTCCCTGTACGTCGTTTGGTGCTCGAACGAGCGAGATCGAGTTCGTTGAGGTTTCGTGGGTTTCATAGGCTTTGTCAGAAAATGATAACGGTTCTGCGATCGGTTAGTGTCAATGGACTCCCTGGAATGTTGGCATTCCATAGTCACTGATTTCGTGTTGAAAGGTGGTCTATCAGGGCCAGTAGGAGACTGGGAACCTCGTTAACCCCATTTGAGTGATTTCGTTAGAATCGCCCGTTTCTTACGATTCGTGTGTCATTTTGCCTCCAGTCGGAGTCCATGCGAATGCCAGGGTGGTTGTGGCTATATCCCCTTCGTTTCGGCACGAACGGGGCATGGAAAGGCCACGATCGGACGAACCCCTGGGTTTGCTCACCGTGATGGTTGAACGGTCGAACTAGGTGTCGTTCATCTATATGAGCGGCCAGCCTCGGACCGTTTATCCTCGTCGGGTTTTGAGGTTGAGTGGCCTATCGTTAGACCGCTCATGTTATGGGTGGCCAGGTGAGGTCCGCCTATCCCCTCTTGGGCGGCCAGCTTTCAACCGCTTGTCTTTTGGTTGGGATGTGCGGCCATGTCTTGACCGCTTATCCCAGTTGACCTTTGGTCAATAGTTGGTGTCAGTTGCGTTAGGCGGTCTGGTCAAGATCATTTTGACTGACACTGTAGTATGTTAGTTCCGTTTAACGGTTTGGTTAAAACCATTTGGACCAGGAACTCTTCTGGGTCGGTGGGCTTGAGCGGCCAGACCTTGATCGCTCGTCCCCTTGGGCGGTCCTGCCCTAACCGCCCATCTCCCTTTAGTGTTTTAGTGGTCTATCACTTGAGCGGGCTGTCCCAGACTGCTCATGCCCTTGTGCCATCCTCCTAGAACCGCTCATCCCTGTGTGTTGTCTGTTGGCCGTGACGGCCTATTCTGTGTGTCGTGTCTGGTTCCGATCAACCCGGTGAGACTAGGGGTTGACAGGTGACCCTGTGTGTCTCGACGATTCTGTCTAGCTCGAGACCGTGGTTCTGGATGCCTCGAGATATCATCTTATCTCGATCTATGTGTCCAGGTGTGCTGACTCGATGCTCCCTCAGGTCTCCGCATGTCGTTTCCTTCGACCGTGTCATTTCTTCTGGCTTAGGATTAGACCGATTGACAGTTCGTTCCACTTTGTATGATGATCTTGACTCCGAGTCATGAGACTCAAGGATTGTTGTAGCTTCAAGTCTAGTTGCCTTGTCTTGAGTCTGTCAACAGTTGTCTGTGCTACCATTGGTGCTTCATAGTATGTGAGACATGGCTTTGTTGACTATCTGTACTTCGGCACTCGCGTTTTAGAGTCTGTGTCTCGTGATCCTCCACTAGTCGTAGCCTTATGACACGTTATGACATGTCTGCTCTTGTAGCGGGCTAGTTCCCGTGATGGGGACAACACTTACCCCGCCACATTTTTGAAGCCCGGATGGATCGTCATCATGTGCCCTCGTAATCTTACATTTCTATGAGTCATGTCATGTAATTTTTATATTTTATTTGAGTCATTTTGATGTATTATTTGAGTCATGTCCCTAGGTATAGCACTTATTTTCCTATGTTTAGATTCCACATTACAGTCTCGTCTCCCCTTGACTGGGTATTAAAGGGATAATGATACCGTCTCGTGCGAGCCGGGCTTGAGTCTCGGGAATTAACCCAAATTACCTAAGACCCAGTCTTGTCTTGGGTCGACATCTTGATCGAGTCAGAATTGTTTTCCAAACCGAGGTTTTGCCAGGACATCAGCAAAATTGCCGTCCATCCAGCAGACATTTAAACGGATTTACTCCGGTTTTCATCATGTTTCCCCTCCACGGACTTCCGTCCGAACATGAAGAGGTCCGTGAGTGACCGACATGGCCCATGGCTTGCATCCTACTATAGGCTCTTACTGTGATCCGTCCCCATCTTTTATCGTTATGCAATTAGTATCAATTCTTTCGACCGCAGGGCCCCTAATTTCAGTAATTAATCAAGGGTGTTCCCTCGTATGGGGGATGTAAATGACGTCGTGACCTTTATGGTACGACAGATTTTGGTCCCGACCCGAACCACCTTATCGTCTGATGAAGTGAGATCGAGCGCACCATGGGTCCTCCGGAACCCAAATAAACTGCCACCTCGGTGACTGGCATGCCCACACACTTAACAAACTGAATAAAACTAACAAGCCATGACCTCTCTTCTTTTGACCATCATAAGGTCACCTTTCTTGAATTCGTGTCCCTTGACAATCTTGTCAAAGGTGCGGGCTATACGGGCCTGGTAGACCTGTATGTTCTGCTAGGCCTGGAGTCGCTTCCCTTATAAGTCGGAGGGCGCCTCCCGTCTTCGCTCGATGTTTGTTTGGCCGTCTTTGACCAAACCATGCTGGATTGCGACCCGCAATGAGGGTGCTTCTAATTCAATGGGAACGACTACTTCAGAGCCATACATCAAAGAGAAGGCCGAGCAGCCCATTGGGGTTTTGTAGACTGTATGGTACGCCCAGAGCGCCTTGTACATCTTGTCTTCCCAGTCATTTTTATTAGAACTGACAGTCTTTACGAGGAGGGTGCAGAGTGTTTTATTGAATACTTTTGCCAACCCATTTTCCTACGGGTTGTATGGAGTTGATGTCCTCCAGTCAATCTTGTACTTTTCAACCAACTTATAGACCTCTTGATTCTGGAAGTGGCTTCCGTTGTCTGAGATGATCCGGTTAGGAATGCCAAATCGGAATATTACATTTCTGCAGATAAACCGGGCAATAATTTCTCCTATCATCTCTTTCAGGGCTATAGCCTCCACCTAGTGGGAGAAGTAATCTGTTATTGCCAGGATATATTTACATCCTGAAGAGGATGGGGGGAATGGACCCACCACATCTGTTCCCCATTGGGCGAAAGACCAACTAGGTACTGTTGGATGTAGCTGTGTTGGAGGCCGCCTGGGGACCATTGCATGCTCTTGGCACTTCTAACATGACTTGGCATATTTGCAACAGTCGTGAAACATTATCAGCCAATAGTAGCCTAGTTTTTTAATTTCAATTTTTATTTTTGGCCCAGCTTGGTGTGCACCAGTCGACCCGGCATGTATCTCTTTCATCACCCTCCATGCTTCTTCTGTTGAGAGACATCGAAGGAGTATCTTTTTCTTGGCGTCCGCCATAATTCGGAATAGGATTCCACTCCTCAGTTCATCGGAGTCTTTCATTCGGATTAGCCTGATTTTTTCTTCCCTTTGCTTGGGCAGCTACTGGTGTTTAAACCATTTCACAAGGGGTTCACGCCAGTCGGATGAGCCGACCATTTCTGTAGTTGCTACTTCAGGCTCTTCTTCACCTGTGTCTTCCTCTATCATACTGGGGACCTACCGTCTGTTGATCACCCGTATGTTGAGTGACCCATCAGGCGAGACTGCCAATGAGCTTGCTAACTTTGCTAATGCATCGGCCTAGGCATTCTGACCTCGGGCGATGTGGTTCACTTCGACCAGGTAAAACTTCTCCATGAGCTGTTTTGCCTTGGTGTGATAAGGTAGCAGTTCGGCCTTTCGGACTTCAAATTGTCCTTGAACCTGTCTGACGATCAGCATAAATATGTATAGGGAGAGGGAGAGAGATAGGACGATAGAGATAGAGAGGTAGAGATAGAGGAGGGTCCATGCGCAGAGAGAGAAAGAGGGTGAGATAGAGAGATGCAGAGAGAGAAAGAGGGAGAGAGGGAGAGGTAGAGAGAGATAGAGAGAAGGAGAGAGGGAGACGAGACGAGTGTACGTGAGCGAGAGTTAGAGAGAGGGAGGCCGACGGCGAGGGAGGTGGCAGCCGGGAAAAGGGGGGGCTCGTCGGCGACGGGCTCGCGCGCGGGGAGGCATGCGGTGGTCGGAGTGGTCACCAGAGGGTGGCCGACGGAGGTCGGGAGAGTGGAGGTGTCCGCGACGGTGCAGCTACGGAGGTGGTGTGGGGCCGTCGGTGACACGAAGAGGGAGGCCAGTCGGTGGCGGTTGTGGCGGGCATGGGCGTGGCGTGGTGGCTCGTGTGGGAGGCTTTCGATGGTGGTGGTGGACGCGAAGGGGTGCCGCGGTGGTCGGGGTGGTCACCAGAGGGAGGAACGGGAGAGCGGGGGCGGTCGGTGCAGCGGAGGGGGTTTCCGATTGTGGGTGTGGTCGACAGGGGAGGGGGAGTGGCAGTGGGAGGCAACGGCGGTGTGCGGTGGCCGGAGAGGGAGATGAGGGAGCTAGTGGGTTGGCAGGCGGGTGGTCTCGCGGTGTGGGGAGGGAGTAGGTTGGCAGCAGCGGTGGGTGCTGTGTAGAGAAGCCGTTGGGGTGGCGTCCGGTGGAGCTGGCGACGGTGCTCGGAGGGAGTGAGTGTTTTGTAGGTAGTCGATGAGGTTGGCAGGGAGACTGCGGAGGGGTGAGGTTGGGTGACAGACGACGATGGCGGTGCGCGATGGTAGGAGGTGGGCGCTCGCGGTGAGCTCAGGGAGGCGTGGGGCGTGCGGTCGGTATGGTGGCATGTGGAGCTGGCAGAGCCGGTGAGGAAGTTGCAGGTGGAGGAGAGGTTAGCAGGTGGCTGTGGAGGAGACGTTAGTGGTGCATGCAGAGAGAGAGGGAGACCGTGGCGGTGGTGATGGGTTGGCAGCGGCGGTGGCAGGTGGAGTGATGCGTGCCGGGAGAAGTCAGAGGGAAAGAGGGAGGAGGTTGGCAGCGGCGGTGGCTGTGAAGGGAGAGGAGGGAGGTGGCGTGAGGAGGAGGGAGGTCGACCGGGAGAGGGAATGGCAGTGGAAGCGCAGGGGGGCTTGCGGTGGTAGTGCGGAGGGGTGGACGACGGCGCCGGTGTGGGCTGTGGGTGCGTGGGGGAGAGACGGGAGTGGGAGGAGGTGGCCGCGGGTGGCTTGGGTTCAGAGAGGGTGGCCGGGGCTCGCGTTTGGGTGAGCACGGAGGAGGGGGCCCGCGGTGGTCGGGGTTGGGTGAGAGGGGGAGAAAGAGAGGGACTAGGGTTTTTTTTTCGCAGTGGTGGTATGAGGAGAGGGGGTTCGCGGCGGAGGAGGGCGACGTCCGTCTGGGTTGGGGAGCGGCGACGGTCTACAGGTAGTGGCAGTGGGAGGGAGAAGAGAGAAAGAGGCAGTGGAGGGCTCGACGGTGGTTCGGGGTGGCGTGGGATGTGTGGGTGTGTGGCCGCGGTGCATGCACAGGGAGGGGGTGGCTGGCGAGCGTGAGCAGAGGGCGTGGTCGGCGGGCGTCCGGTGGTGGGGCGATGGGAAGGGATTACGTGGTGGCGTGGGATGGGGTTAACAGGGGGATGGCGTGGGTCAGTGTACAGGTGGTCGACGGTGGTATTTGGTGGTGGCAGGTGGTCGGTGTAGGGTGTTTGGGGTGAGCACGGAGGGGGGTTGGGAGGTGGCTGCGGTGAGGGTGCAGGGTGTGCAAGCCGGGTGCAGGGAGTGGAGAGGAGACGGGGAAGTGGAGGGGGAGGAAGTAGCCGGCGGTGAGGGGGTTCGGCGGTCGGTGTGGCGGTCGACGGGAAGGAGAGGGGGGCGTCCGGTGAGTGCTTGAGTGTGGGGGAGAATGGGAGGTGGGGAGAGAAGAGTGGGAGAGGGTCCGTGAGTGGGGCCTCCAAGACCCCCTAACAGTCAGGGGTTGCCTCCACACCCATCCACCCCCTTTTCCCCTCCCATTTACCCCATTCCACACCTCTCCTCTTCTTCTTGCATTCCCATTTCGCAAGCAGTAGAGTACCATCGACTTGAAGAGGCCGCCATGACTTCATCCCAGAGCTCCTGGATGCACAAAAGGTACTGTCGGAAGCGTCTCTCCGTCCCCTATGCAACGGCAGTGGTCCCTCCCCATTCTGATTTCGTGGTCGCCTGGAGAAGCTGTTCTTCTCTGACTGTGCAGGACAGCTCCATTCAACAACCTTAGGCTACTTCCAGAGGCTCCCACGGCCACATCCCTTTACTTCTTGAGGCTCCACTTGGCTGAGAGCTTCTTCAGCTAGTGCCCCTCCATCTCCAAGAAGCGGCACCTCGTTTGGACTCCAGAGTGGCATTTTCTCATTTTTCTCCCCTGGGTGCACTGTTCTGTCCCCCCTAGGACTGAGAAGATACCTGGTCACTATTTGGGATCTCGCCGCTGACTCTGACCTCCGCCGACATCACCGTGAGTCTCCGTTCGAAGAGGACTCAGAAGCGAATCCACCAATAACAGCCACGCCAAAATTGGAGCTCAGCAGTGCTTGTAGTGATCTTGTCTTCCTACTGCATTGGTGCTGAGATAGTCTGAACCAGCGACCAGAGTCACTGTTCATGGCCCCGCCCCGACCAACCTCGGCCACCAGAGCTCCCGCCAAAAATCAAACTTCTTTCTGGGTCAGTTAGGGAAGATTTTTCACTAGTCTCGTTGAAGAAGGAGTTTGGGAGCGGCCGCAGTAGTGACAATATTGCCCATCTGTCCCCTATTCCAGAGAGCAGGTAGAACCGACGTCGGCTATCTATTTAGCTCCTAGGTCATCTCTTCCCTCCCCCGCCTAGCCGGCTTACAGTCCCTCCCTATGTGGAGGTAGTTTTGGATGTAATTTCAATTAATCCCTACCCTGAGATCCCCCTCCTGCGAGAGGAGTAGTGGTGTAATTTCTTAAATTTTTAGGTTGAAGCTTCATCGGCGTGGCGTGCGAGTAAGCCCACGCTTCCTCGCTCACCCTCGTCTCCGACCGGGATCGACGTGTTCATGCTGATCAGGTGAGCTTCTGGTCACTCCTCCTTGTTAGCACTCCTTGCTTAATTAGTATTGTTTCTTAGCTCTGTCGGTGGTGAGGGAGTGCCCGATCCAAAAGGCCAATCAATCAAGTGACCACCGCGGGTGAGTTGTGAGCGTGACACTACATCCCACGCCCTCGGCATGCTGGACGCCCACGAAATCGGGCATCCCAGGCCCTTAGGGGTCTATCCCAAGCTAGCCATACCCCTGGAACAGCAAGGTTCCACCTCGGACCCTTCCCACCATCGCCGAGTCACCTACAGGCACTAGTGTGCGCTACGCGAGTGAGTCCACTTGATTGAAAGCTCCGGTCCATGCAATGCTAGCTTGCTAGGTCCAAGGGTTATTCGGTCTTGTGACCATCACCCCCAAGGTGGTGTCACATCAGCGAATGTGGTCACTATGACTGCAAATGTAATCACTATTGAAGACGAGGGTGAGAGGCCAACCTTGGCTTCAGATGCTCCATTGCAGGGAGGAGACCCAGCACCTAGCCCTTCCATCCCTGATCCAACGGTGATGATGCTGCTCCTAAAGTATCAACAGGAGATTGAGATGCTGAAGAAACAAATGAGTGAGCTGAGCATACAAGCATCAGCCTCGAGGCAGGTGGAAGCCCCTCCTGAAACATCACGGCGTGGCGCCGATGAGCTCGAGGGCTCACCTCAGATACCAACTTTTCAGCCACTACACAACTCTACTGGGGCATGGCCCCGATACCACCTCTGGCCCCTCAACCTCAGGGGACTGCCGCTGCTATGCCTCAAGCTACGGTGTTGGCAACACCTTAGATGTAGTAAGCACACTCTTATTCAAGGCTAGTGGATCCGGTGAGGTGAGCAAGCAGATGGTCGAACAAATAATAGATATGAAACTGGCAGATTGAGGCAATGATAATTATGCCTCATTCAGTGTGTACAATGTGCCATATCTGGCCCACTATGCTACTAAGAGACTCCCTCTCGACATCAGCAAGCCCCCGAAGTTTGACAAGTTCAACGGGCAAGGATCGCTGAAGGAGCACATAGCCTATTACATGAACGTGATGGGTGATTTAGCAATAGATGAAGCCTACCTACTAAAGTTCTTTGGGTCCTCGCTAACGGGACTTACTTTCGAGTGGTACTCGAATCTACCGGCCGGGTCCATTGGTGACTGGCCACATATGCAGTGAAAATTTCAAGAGCGCTTCCATGTGGCTGAGCGGGAGATCAGTGTGGCCGAATTACATGCTTTCAGGTAAAAAATGATGAAATAGCCCTGGAGTATATCAAAAGATGGTGGAATCTCAGTATGAGGTGCAGGCGACCGCCACATTAAGAAGATGTCGTTCAGATATGCAAGCAAAATCTGAAGCGTGAAATCCTTGAGAGGATGATAGGAATTGAAATCAGGTCTTTCGACCGACTAAATAATATTGTAGCAGAGATCGAGGCCTTCCTCTCTAATCGATCTTTCACTCCTGCCACTGTAAGCCATAAGGCTAGATGGGCTGATAGATGGCCCGCGCCTGAAGAAGTTACTACAGTGGACTTCTAGGCATTCGAGCTACAAAAAGATAAAGACAAAGGGGTTGCCCGCCCTCCTCTCGCCAAGCCGGTCGATTAGTGTGAAGGTGCCACCTTGTGAGCCAGGATGAGCAAGCTCTATTCCTTTCCTAAGGAGAAGATTCAGGTCTTGTTTGAACGGGCCACCCAATTTAACAAGATTACCCTTCCGGAGCCGAAGAGACCCGATGATGCCAAGAGAAATGACAACCCCCGCTTCTGCCCATATCATCAGGCGCTAGGGCATCCTATTGAAGATTGTTATGTATTTAAAGATGTTATTGAAGGGCTTATTAAGAAGGGGGAACTCCAGATGGGTGAATATAAGGTGGACCCTCCTTGCCCGCATGAACTGCTTGAACTAAAAAGAACAGTCAATATGATATCTCTACACTGGCAATTGCTTGAGGAGGTGTTGAAGGCTTCTACAATACACACCAATGAACCCATCCCACGGGAACACTTTGGGTCCTCGAACCTGATACAAGAAGAAGAAAAGAAATCGAGAGTGTCGGGTGCGCTAAATGACTCACTGTGGGGGCAGATGCCGACCATCAAGGGGAAGATGAAGAAAAAGCCAAAGAATAAAAGGGTGGACATCCTCCTCTCTTGCAACATGCTGTCAGCCCTGCCCAGCAAAGGCTAGATCGCTGAAGAAGAGGGTGAACAGATATGCTTCATACCGATAAGGGAAGAGGAAGATGAAACTACTGCCTCCCATTATGATAGTAAGTCTTGGGAGAAATGTGAGCATTGTTCATTGCCAGATGAAGAAGCATGCCATCATACTCCCCCTCCATGTGGGGGCTGTTGGGTTCGTTGCACTCCCACTTTGTCTTTAATAATGATTTTGATGATAGCAAAATATTGTGTGCATTGTATGTGTTCAGGTCTTGTGGTAAATGAGCTCATATGTTGATATCTTATTTTGCAGGTTGTGTTACAGGGTTGGAATGCATGCTATTTCATGAACATATCCTTGATGATGTCTCATGTGAAAATTGCTCATGAGACCTTGGAGCTTACATGTGTAAATTTCATTCTCGGTGGATTGTCAATTGGTTAGTTGGATGGTGTTTTTGGCTTTTTACATTACGTGAGAATTCAGTGTTTGGACTGAAATTACATTTCATAAGTAGCTTGGTTAAATTCCATATGGAAATGGGCTGCTTCAAATATGCTCAGACTTGTCTATACACATGCACAGACCCTGCCCACACTTGCTTAGACCTTGGCCTTATATGCATCGACCTCAGTTGCATAGGTTTCACAATGTGCGTCGACCTCAGTTGGACATTATGCATAGGTTTCACAATGCGCATTGACCCATAGAAATATGCACCGACCTATCTTTGGTGTTTTTCAAACATGCTCAGACCTTGCCCTTCATGTGCTTAGACTTGTGCTTTCTATGCATGAACTTGTTATCAAATGAGGGCTTGTGTTGTGGCTATGTTGAGGAAACCATGGGAACTATGGCTAAATCACTACATAGTTCATTTGTATTGATTAAAGCCTGAAGTGAAACTTCAAATACATAGTGCAGGTACAAATGTTCATAACAAGTTGGGTCAATGGTATGTTTTTACACCTGCATTCTGCCCATTTTGTTTCCCATTCTTCTTAGTGAAACTAAGCTTGAATGTTGGTTTTAAGACTCCTAAATGCATGTTATTCATATGGTTAATTATGTTTTTGAATGGGGCTGAAGTGGCTCTTAATGGCTGCTCTTGCTTTGGACTGCCATAGACAGTTTCTGCCTTGGACAGAGCAAGTGTCGACTCACAGATGTGACACTTGTTCTAATGCTTGCTGCCTTGACATAGCAGGCAGCAAGTGTCGACTCTATGAGTCGACACTTGGTGTCCTGGGTGCTGTTCTTAGCGTTGGCAGAACACATGGCTGAAAGTGTCGACTCAAGGAGTCGACCAGCGCAAGACCCGCGACTTCTTCTTCGTCGAGCTCGGCCAGACCCACGAAGGGTCCGCTATCGATCACGTTGGGTTCGGCACCCATAAAGAGCGGTGTGAACACCATCTGGCGACCCACGATCGTGCAGTTCAGGCACAGGTGGTGGCCGTAGAAGTTCCAGCCCCAGGGCGCATCGGCGGAGGGCGAGCCGAACAGATTGAAGTTGTAGCTGTACTCATTCATGATCTTCGGCGCCTTCAACATGTTCTGGACGGTTTCGCCGATCATGCTCGGCGAACGGTTTCACCTGAGCACGGAAGGCATCGGCCTCTTCGCACTGGCCGGTGCGGGCGTTCACCGCGATTTCATCGCCATCGGTTGATGTGACCTGCTGCGTCTCTCGATAGCGCAACGAGCCGTAAGCCGTGGCCGCGTCCGTGATCGGACGGAAGCCCTTGAACCGCAACCGCTGCCCGTCCGTGCCCTGCTCTGCGCTCTCCATCGTTGCTTCAAGGTTCTGGCCGCGAAAGAAGCCGAGGATGTGAGAGCCGGAGAACTGCGAGATTTCAGGCGTGACAGAAGTGGCGTAGCTATCGAGCGAGGATGTCAGAGCGTCGAGCGATGCGGAGATAGCGTCAAGGCTTTCGAGCGTAATGCCGGTCTGCGACATGCCAAGCAGATATTCGCCGCCCTGCATGATCGGGAACCAGCGGTTCAGGGCGTAGTCGAAGCCCAGAATCTTGTCATACAGCGCGTCCGAGCCCGAGTTTGATTTGTAGGCCCAGAACACCCGCGATGAACGCGGGTCCGACGCTCCGATGAATAGCTGTAGGTTACCCTTGTCGAGATTGGCGAAGAATGTGCGATCTACTCGCTCCCGGCCGATCTGCTCAGGAACGCCACCCGGATTGATGACGTGGAAGCCCTGCGCCGAATAAAAGAACACCTTCTCGCCAGCACGGATAAGGCTGTAGGGCGCAAATAGCCCCTTATCCTGCGCGATGCGCTCGATCTGGAAGATCACTGGCGAGCCCGGCGCGTAGGTCATGCGCCGAATGGCCTGATCCTGAAAGATATAACCGAACTCGCCACCAGCGACGCCGCGCACAATGCCGCCGTCAGGGAAGTCTTGCGAATCCGACTGGCTCGTCCCGTCCCAGGTCGTGATGGCGTTAAGCCCCGACCACTGCACCCGGTACGGGTTGCTGGTCAGCCCCGACAGCACGAGGAAGCGGCCAACCACATCAACATAGTCGGCATTCGGAGGTGACCCGCCGAGGGCGTCAAACTCCGTCGACGAGCCCAGCGTGAAAGCTTGCGGGGCAATGTTGCCCTGCACCGCAATCACCACGCTACCAAACTGCGCAAACCGCCATTGTTTGTTGGCGCTCAGCGCAGTGTATGCGCTCGTGTCCTTGGAAACATCGGTCCATGCGAATGTCGAGTTATCGAGCAAGTAAAGACGGTCACTCGTGCCAGCAAAGACGGCAACGGTGCCGTCCGTACGGAGCGCGTAGAATGCACCTCGACACGGAGCCCCAAGCGCCTGCGAGAAGAACGTGAAGTCAGGGAACGGCGCGTAGCCGTCGCCCTGCGGCAGCACGTTCAAAATGTTCTTGGTGGCCGCCCCCTGATAGTCAGATACATCGGGGCGATACTCGCCGTGCGGGATAAGCGGCATCAGTGATCCGGTAAATTCGTCCACGACTCGGACTGCCTGGTCCGCTCGGTCCACGTTTCGGACTGGCTGGTGCGAACGGTCCAAGTTTCATCTTGACGATTTGCGGGTATCCAGCGCTCAGGATTGAAAACGCTGCCGTAAAGAAAGGCTGCCCGAGGAGAGACGAAAATGGTGGTCACAGGAGCAGCCGAGGGCATCGGAGCACCGTCGGAGGTGGCGACTGGGGCAGTGGAACGTCTGGCGAGAACCTCCGAGGTAGGCCCCCAAAAATAATCCCATTTCCATTTTTAGCCCATGCATGGAGCCCTAGGGGTGGTAGAAACGGGGCATATGGCCTTTTAGGGAGAGGTTGGAAGCCCCAACCACGATTTACCATCCGCGCGTGCCATTGCTTCGCCCTCGCATCTTATTGATGGTATCAAGAGAACGCGACATTCCAACATTCCTCAGTCCATACAACCTAGATAGTTGGCTAGGGTCAGTGCGTTGTGAACGATAGAAAATGCTGCGTTTGCGGCGCCGCGCAATGCCTTGATCACTTGAATGCTATTGGTGGCGCGATTGACTCTCTGTTACGTCAGGTGATGCATGGGTCGCTAGCAACGATGGATAAGACACCGCTCGCCCCGATCCCCGAATCGGGGCGACGGGAGACGGAAGTGTTCGCCTGATCATTCTAAAGCTCATACTCCGGTATGTCTGTCAGACGCTGCGTCTCGCGCGGCGATCGGCATTTCCTCGCGGGACCAGCCGTAGGTGTTCACGCCGTCGAAGCGGACCTCCACGTCCGAAAGGAAACGAGTCCCCGGTGGCGGTTCGCGCCACCATGTTTCGGTGATTCGCTCCGGCGCATCCGTGGCAGGCGGGGCGGGGCCGAAGATGGCTTCGTTATTCGTGTTCTTAGCCATGTTTCACCTTCATGCGATAGCGTCGGTCGCCTTCCCGCTGGCATATCCGGCAGGTGCGATAGCCGCGCTTGTTGACGTACAGATTCTCGCCAGCGAGGGGATGGCCTCGCTTGCAATGGGTTTTGCGGGCGTTCTCCGCCGTGGGTCCGTACGCGCGCCCGCCATTGCCGGGATTCAGACCGTCACGCCACGCATCGCGCCCATTGTCAGCAGCGGTCCCGAGGTACAGGTGCTCCGGATTGCAGCACGGCTTGTTGTTGCAGCGATGACAGACGTACATGCCTGGCGGGATGGCGGAATAGGCGGCTTCCCACGCAAACCGGTGTCGCAAAACCGACCTTCCGGAGCGGGTGATCGTCCCGTATCGCTTGGAATTGCCGACCCAGCACCCGTCGTCAGTGACGGCAGTGATCGCCCTCAGAAGCGCGATCTGCTCCGGCTGGCGCCATGCCAGCACCCCAGCGCCGCTCCCGTTGTTCGATGACTGGTTCATGCGTGGCTCCAGTTAACGTCGGCAGCGGTTTCCAGCGATTCGTTGCCGTCGTATTCATTGATGCGGAATTGAGTGCCGACCGGGAGCCAGCGGATTTCCAAGCCCTTGGCCCCGCCGGTGTAGAAGTAGGCGTCGGTGCCTAGTTCGCTCTTGACGATATCGTCGATGTCACCGCATTTTCCGCCTTCCACCCATGCGACCACGGTGGGCGAGAATCGCGCCCACTCCTTGAACTCGTCCTCGCACCACGTTGACCAGCCCGCCCCAAAGCCCGGCGATACCAAAATGGCGACGCTTCCATCACGGATTACTTTCTCGGCGATCATGCTTCGGTGTCTCCGGTAAGGGTGGCGCGGCGGTTCGGGATGGGCGTGATGCGGACCTTGATCGCGCGGTCGCCATCGCGGCGGCATTGCGCCCATGTCACGCCGACGCAGCCGCAGTGGTCGTCAATGGCCTCGCGCCGCGTAGGGAAGTTGCTGCCGTAGTACAGGCCGTATTTGCCCGTAATCGCCCACATGATTTGCCCACCATCCACCGGGGAAGCCTGGCCGGTCATGGGCGGCCTCCGTTGCGGCACAGTTGGCCGTAGGCGCGCATTTGGTCGGCGGTGTAAATGTCCACAATGCACGATCCGATATGCGTCAGCGGATACTTTGCGGGCGGCAACTCCGGCAGCCCACCCTCCACGGCAGGCGACACGCTCGTGGCTGCGGGGTGTTGAGAGAGGGCGGCGCACGACTCGTCGGCGCGGCGCGTTCCCTTCATTGCTCCGCAGTAGGTGCAGACCTCGCCGCCGAGCTTTGCGCTGTGCGCGAAGGCATGGGCGCGCGGCAGGTACAGGCCCGAGTAGTCCGCAGGGTGCAGCAGGGCCGCGCGAACCTTTCCGGCGTTCAGGCTCCCGCCCTCGGTGCGGAACCGCTCGGGGTCCAGTCCCAGCTCACGCAGCAACTCGCTCGCATCGTCCACCACGCTCTTTGAGTAGTTCTGTCGATGGCATTTCCCTAATGTCTACTCGTCGCGCCATTCTATGATCTCACATTCGATATGATGCGGCGCATGTCGTGCCGGTGCCGCTGGTCGTTGAGGCGCCGCATGCAATCGTGCCGGTTGCGTAGTCCCGGCTGGCAGCCGAAAACCGCACGACCGCGGGACCGAGCGTCCATGTCACTGATGCGTCCTCGACAAGGCCAATCCAGCTAATCGTTGTGCCGCCCGTAAACGCATCGATGCCGGCGCCGACAATGAAGCCGGTAGAATCCGCCAATACCGTTCCGCCGTTGATGAGCGTGGTCTGCACAAGAACTGGCGGGACCGGATAGACAGACCAGCAATGAACGCCGCAGCCGTTCTGATTGACGCTACAGAAGACCGCAATTGTTGCCGCTGTCCCTGTTGGAACATTGGCGATCCAGATTTGCGGGCGAAATGCCGAGCTCGATACGACCGGCGTAGCCGCAATGCCGCCGACGTTGACGGCCGTAACGGCGCTACAGCCAACGGCAACAATAACTCGCCTCTCGGGATCTGGGGTTCCGATAGGCTGGCTTGGGAACGAAAACGATGTCGTAAAAGCGTTGGTGGCCGAGCCGCCCCCATAGACCTTGAAGAGCGACACGCCGGTCGACGGGATCAGAAACGTCATTGCCGCGGCATGATCGCGTAATCAGCGCCCTCAGAGCCGAGGAAGGTCATGGGGACGCGGAACTTGTGCCCGTTAGTCGTTGTCAGGGACGGGCCAGCATCCTTCTTTGTCCAGCCAGAGAAAGAACCGTCTGCGCCCGACCCGTTCGTGATATGTAGAATGCACGTCGTCACGCGCTCAGTCGCGGTTGGCTCGATGTCAACACTTCCGGTTATTTCGACCTTGTGGAAATAGCCGTCCAGCGGATCGATCGTCAGCGTTCCCGACGACATCGTACCGTGATCGACCCAATCATGATCCAGGCCGTCCTCAGCCAATCCACGCTGGACGAACACACGCAGGCCGTTTTCGTAAATCTCTTCAACATTAATCGTGCCCGGCCCCTTGTCGCCGTCAGTTGGCGAACCAATGACGAGCATACCGGTGCGGATAACGTCTTCCGCCTCACGCATGTAGCGCTGAACGGACTTCTGCCACTTCAGTTGGGTGGTAGACGGCCGGCCTGATTCATCGACATTGCGGGCGTCTTGATTGGGTATTCTCACGAGGCCCGCGCCTCTGCCGACATGTCACCCGCCATCAACCCGAACGGACGAGGATCGCTCTGCCTGACCTTGTAAATGCGCCCCTGCGCACCCGTCATGCCTTGCATGAAAACTGTAATGCGCGGGAAGAACTTGCCCTGCTTTCCTCTTTTCCGAATGCGAGGAACTGAGAATGTGTTTCCGCCATCGTCCGAATAGGAAATCTCAACGCTCGGATCGGTTTCGTTCGGATCGGAGCCGGTCGAAATGCCAATCCCGGTCGGGAAGTCAAAATCAGCTCGAGCAACACGAATGCGATTTGGAAATGCCGTAACGGGCGCTGACCAGACCTCGCAGATCAGCGGTCGTCCCATCTCCGATTGTGCAGATGACGAAATCTCAGCGACGGAGCCGGACTGCGTATCGCCGCACAGCCACTTGCCAAAAGCATAAATCGGCTGCGTTCCGCGCCAGCGTGTGGTGCCGTAGCTCTCCCGCTCATTCCAGCGCTGCGAGCCAATGTCGTATTCCCATGTCCATGTGGGAGATGACAGAACCCACTTAGCATGCCCGCCAGCGATATACACGCCGGCTTCAAGGGTGCTTTTGTCCTCAACCGCCTCAATCAGCTTATCGAGATCCGGCGTTGACACCTTGACCGGTTGAAGGCCATTTAATTGATGAACGGCGTTGTCATCGCCGACAAACAGCAGCGCCTTGCCGAAACCGTCTTCAAATCCAGCAATCGCATGCTGCGCAATCAAGCCGCGCTGGATGACCGCAGCCCGAATGGCCGGGAATCCCGTCGCGTTCGGATCGTCTCAATTTCCAGAGACTCCTCTAGGATAATCTGCAATTAGTATTGAGAACAAACACCTCAAGCAATCTTATGCTGAATATATTTTGATGGGGCTCACTGCAATTGTTTTTCTTCTTTCAAGTCTTTCTATCATTTGAGCAATTTGGTTTAATCCACTCCTTTTGACGTGAGGAAACACAATGGTTAGATGCAGGAATCCCCTGTTACTCAGTGTGGTAACTTTTTTGCCTCTTAAAAGAGCAGAGTTAACAATGGTAGTGTCTTTTTACATGAGGCACAACACATCTTAGGTGAAGTGACCCAGTTACTCAAGACATCATGTCATTGCTCTGTCATGATTTTACTGACTATGTCTTTTTTATCAGAGTTAGTTTGGCACTTCATGACTCAACTCACTTCACTTCGAGGTGAAGGATGATTGGTTTCTTAGTAAACCAAAACCATTGCTCTAAAAACTTGTCCCCTTTTAGAATTCATTTGATTGTTTGAATGTTTAAATACAATATTAAATATGAAGATTCTCAACCAAAGTTGCCTCCTTTTAAATTTCAAGCTATTAGAGAATTTCAGCACACAATATTCCAGAGTTATTCTTAATACATTAAACTTGTATAATGATGTTCTTCAAAGAGCTTTTGGTCTCAGTCTATACAGGATTATGAACCTTAAACCACTTAGTCAAGAATATGGTTAACAATCTTAAAAACATTAAAGAAGGTTCTGAATTCAGAAACTCAAAGATATGTGAAGAGACTGTTTGAGACCCAGAATTGTCTAAACAGAAATGAGATTTAATTGGAGAGGATTTTGGTGGCTTAAGATGAAATGTTCAGGGAATGAGTTTTGTTAGGAATAAAACTGAAAAGCAGATACAGAACTGACAGAAGATTGACAGAAGTCTAGGAATTTGTCAAAAAAGAGATGAAATAGACTTTCTCCCCCTATCAAATGGACTTCATGGACTTAAGTGAGTCTGAACATAACTGAAAAAGTTTTCTCCCCCTGATTATATGAGTTAACTACCCTTGGTACCTGGCGGAGTTACAACACTCACGCATTATGATAACTTCCCGACAGACTTGATCTGTCCTTCTGAAAATCACAGTTTGATATACCACATGGTGATTGTCCACAGGCAGTAAAGGACAACAAAGCTTTGACAGGAGAAAGACAAGCAGTGGGGCTAGCTCCGCCTCACTTATTGCATTGACAGACAGAGGCAGACAAATTGGCTGAAATCAAGAGAAGTTCCCCCCCAAAAAAAATTCAAGATGGTCTGAAGAGTCCCAACTCTCTTCTCAAAGTAGAGAATTTTTCATTATTCAAAAGCTTGGTGAAAATGTCTGTAGTCTGATTTGATGTGTTTACATAATGCAGTTCAAAAATTTTCCTGGTAACTTCATCTCTTATAAAGTGGTGTCTAATTTCAATATGCTTAGTTCGTGAGTGCTGGATTGAGTTTTTTGAGAGGTTTATTGCACTAGTATTATCACAGTAAGTAGGTGTACATCCAAGATCTACATTGTAGTTTTGGAGTTGGTGTTTTATCCACATGACTTGAGTTTCACTGCTCCCTGTAGTGACGTATTCAGCCTCTGCAGTAAAGAGAGCAACTGAATATTGTTTCTTAAAAGCCCAAGAAACTGAACACCCACTTAAGAATTAACAATATCCACTAGTGCTCTTATTATCTAGTTTGCAACCCGCATAATCAACATCAGTGTATGAAATTAAACTCTAGTGACATGATGCAGGATACCACAAATCTAAATTATGTGTACCAGATATATATCTGAAAATTCTTTTTACGGCAGTAAGATGAGATTCCATAGGTTTGGCCTGAAATCTAGCACATAAGCATATACTAAATTGTATGTTAGGTCTAAAGACACTAAGATAAAGTAAAATTCCAATCATACCTCGATAGACTTTTGGATCCACTGATTTACCTAACTCATCGGCATCCAATGATGCTTTTGTACCCATTGGTGTAGCCATGTGCTTTACCTTCTCCAAGCCGAACGTCACGGCTCACCCTGCACAGGATTCTGAAGACTCGTCAGGGTAAAAACACACGTAAACCGTAAAACACTCTCCGAGACTCCCGAAAATGATTCAAAAAATATCCAAAAAAATCTGGGGCATTACTGACGCGGTCTAGTGAGGACCGTTTCTTGAAGTCGCAGTCATACCAAGATCATTTTCTTAAAGTATCGGTCTAGTCAAGACTGCTATCAAGTGGAGTCGACGCTAGAAGGAGAAGGGTCGACACAGTGAAACTGCAGGTAGAACGTAGTCGCGCTAGGACCGCCTCTATGAAGTAGCGGTCACCTGAAGGCCGCGTTCAGGTCAATTCACAAAAAATGCGAGTTTCACTCAGTTCTTTCTAGACCAATAAATTTTTAGGGTACAACCAGCTCGGCGTCCTAATGTGAATCTCAGGCTCATGGAGACTTACGGAGGTCTTGAAACATGATCACCTAGTCTGACAGAAGGAATATCTAACGGAGAGGATCACAAGTCCTAGAGGTGTTCCTATCAAGTGCATGTGTATCTAATAGAAACGTACCAGAATACACACTATATGTGAACTTATAAAATAGAAATATATATATATAAGGTGAGAAAGGGAAGGATTAAAGCACAAAGCAAGGTGCAATCAAATCATAGAAAATTCATTTAATTAGAAGACTATAGAATTTTGGGTAAATAAATTAACATACATGAAATTAAGCTTAGAAACATGCCAGCATGCAGTATGAGATATGCCATGATCATGAACTATGATAACTGGGCTAAGGCATGCATGTCACTATATTTAATAAAAAAATAAATAAGGGGTTAACTATCTACATAAATCATGTAGCAGTCAAGCCAAGGTCGCTACTATCAAGTAGCAGTCAAGCGAAAGCCACCATCTGAAGGAGGAGGTCTCTAGGGAGCCGCCTTCTTTCTGCTACAGACAGAAGCAAAAATTCAATGTGCAGGGTCAATCTAGGGCCATAAATACATAGAAACTATAGGTAACAGAGAGATAGGATATGGTAACATGTCTAACATGAATAAAATGCATGAAAATGCATGAATTTGGTCTAAAAAGTTTTCTCTTTTAATTAAGGGGTAGGGATAGCATGTAATGAAAATCAGATTGCATAGTCTTGGGAAAACATGAAATTCTCAACATAGAAAGCATGAAGTTGAGAATGATTGGAGGGCTTTTAATCCTAACTTAATGTTTAAGCTGTTCATGAGATAACCTACCTCTAGGGTTGCTCCTAGAGTTCAAATTTCTTGCTAGAAGAACACCCTAGCTCCTGCACATCATGCATGGAACTAGCAACTTCCCGACCTTCTAACTCCTTAACCTCTTGATCTAATTCAACAAAATTTGGAGGGAAGTTAGAAGACACAAAGGGGAACAATTAACTCTAAAGGCTAGATATGAAACTATCTCTGCTAAGGTCCCGAAACATCAGGTCTTCGTCGGATGAACACGCTCGTTCCTGTTCGTTCTGTACAGAAACAACTACTTCAAGATCGTCTAACTCCTCAATGGCTTGTTCTCCTAGCACGAGATTTGGAGAGGAGTTAGACAATACTAAAGGGAACAAAAAGTTCTAAAAGAATGACACGAAATAACATCATCTTACTGTTGAACTATGTGAACCAAAACGAGGGTTCGCGCAGATCAATTTTGAGCCCTATTTATAGGGAATGACCAAGGGCTGAGGGATTTCATCAAAATAGGAGTCCTATATGGCATTGATTCGATCCCCAAGAGTCCTAGATAGGTTTACATGCCAGAGCACACCTTTCCTTGGCAATTGAATGGATAAAAATCTAAATTTTCTATGATTATCAAATCCCGTTTACGGAAGCAAAACGCGGTCGAGTCTAGACTGCCTCTTGGAAGACGCGGTCGAGTCTGGACTACCTCTTGGAAGATGTGGTCGCACCATAAACCGCCTTCTGGGTGAATTTTTTTAAATTTTAAAATTTTAAAATTTTCTATTTATCTGTTATTTATCCCTAATTAAAAGGTTAAAAATCTTTTTGCTCATGGAACTAACCCCTCGGGACTCAAGAAGACTTGAGTACCCAAATCTTCAAAATGAGAATATGTTTTACAGGGGTGCCTTGAGGCTAAGAAAAATGTCAATAAATAAAGGCTTCTAAAGGCGAGAAAGAAAAATAGTTTATTTTGTGAGTTCATTATGCTTAGGTTCTCTTTGAAAAATCTGTGAAGGTAAAAATTTGAGTTTTGGAGAAAAATGATTGCACTCAAATAGTTGCATTTTGGTTTCATTGATTTTGACATCAAAATACTCTTGCACAAATCTACTACTCATTTGCACAACTTGTATACATTTGCATTTGCTTTTATACAATAGCATACACGAATTTACACTCATCTGAGAATTTTACATACACTTGCACAAAGAGTAAATTTACATACATAACATACATACTTCACTTCATGCTACATATTGCACATATTCATTCACATGAATATGCATGTACATATTTACATACTTACGTGCCTTATTGCTATGATTTTCTGGTATATCAAATGGTGTTTGTGAAAGGGTGGATTACGTCCACTTGGAAGCACTTCCCATGCGTGAGGTGGTCTTCGGACTTAAGTTCTCCGCCTTGTATCAGAAATCAACTTGCATGAACATACTTCCATATCCATGCTTAATTGCATGTATATATTTTATGAAACTATTTCTTGATCATTTCTTAGACCTTGCTGTAGATATGGATATTTTCTAATCCCCAAAAAAAAGAAAGAAAGAAAGGGGGTGTGTGTAAGTGTGAATGAATGTAACTAATGCGGCGTCAAATAGAACATGGAGGGAAATAAATAATGCAATGAAATCAATCACCCACACACACTACCAGATCGTGATCGCCACCAAGGCAGACAGTGCAAGGAAGAACGCACCACATACCTTGGAAAAGTAGATGGATGAAGACACTCACCAAACCAAGACAGTGTTGGTGCAGGATGAAAACAATCTCGTGATGACCGTTGAATAGTGAAGGCGGTCGGACGATAGGCAGCTACCAGCACTAAAGCAGGACACGGGAAGAAGACTCGGGCATAGGACTTGGACGGTCTTTGATCGGCTGCAAACAGTACAGAGACGGCCTTAGGAAGGCCACTACCTCTGGTAGACGGTCGGAAGTAGATCGCAAGAGCTTCTAGAACCCGAGCCAGGGAACTTGATCCTCCACCTCTTCCGGTCGGCCAGGAGGGATGGGCTTCACGTTGAAACACCTGCTGACCTACAAGACAATACAAATGACAAACGAAAACAACCCAAATTAGTTTATGGAGGTGCAATATCTATAAGCATGAACTATAAATGAAACACATAATTAGAAGGGCAGATACCTGGGGGTTTTGGATTTTTAACCCCTATGGGATGAGGAAAATGATAGGAGGATGTAAGAATGCTAAGATTCCAGTGAAAAACGTGGAGAGAAACGAAGAGAAGTGGAGATGAAATGACTAAAACATGACCGAAAAATGACTTAAGTTGTGACTCAAGAAATGCGAAGAAAATAGGCTACTCCCTGGACTGAAGGCTTAGAGGGCGTAGAAAGCCTTTCTCCCTGATAGGATTTCACTCTGGAATGCGACAGAACTACGACGCGAACTCCAGAATCTCCCCCTCCGCGGCCATGAGCCAAGGGTTCTATTTATAGACCCTTGAAACCCTAGCTCGAATGGATGGCTTTTTGGTGGGATTCAGGTTTTGATTATTTTGAATAAAATGGAGATAATACTCACAGTCGCCAACAGTATCAAACGATGCTCGATTAGGCTGAGAATCCACGAATGAAGCGAACAATTTGACCACGGATAGAGAGAGAAACCTCCCGTTGATGCAGGAATCCCGGCTGATAGAAAAGGTCTTGCAATAGACCGCCCAGATGCTAAGCGGCTCATCATCTGATAACTATTCATCTGGCCGTTAGAAAATAAAAATAATAGGATAATGATGCTTATTTATCCAAAGACCAAGTCAAATCTGGGGTTCTCGCCGGCGGACAAAGTTTGACGGAAAGGAGGCATTATCTCAGGTTCGTCCTTTGGAGTATTTTATTTCCCTTAGTTTTATCTAACTCCCCTCCAATTTTCGTGCTTGGAGAGCGAGTCTTTAAGGAGATAGAAGCACCCAAAGTCATTATCCCACTATAGTCTGCACAGGAGGCAGTGCATCCGTCCAAGGAAGAGGAAGGCATTAGAACCCCTAAACGAGGTTAGTTCAAGTTGTGTCTTTAGAACTTTTTACTTTCTTTTCTATCTTCTACCTACCCTCCAATTTTCATGAATTTAGGTCAAGAGGATCAGGAGATAGAGTGGCGGGAAGTTGCTGGTTGGGCATAGGACGTGCAAAAACTAGGGTCTTCTTCCAGTTAGAAATTTAGAATTCCAAGTCCAACCCAGAGGTAGGTTATCTTGTGGATGGTTAAAATAACATGTTAGGAGTAAAAGCCCTTTGTTTTCTCCTATTTTTATTGATTATACATGGAGTATTTTACATTTTTCAATCACTGCACAACTAGGGATTTCATAGCATGCATGTTCCTACACCTTAAAAGAAAAAGATGTTAACTTTGGCCTAATACAATGTACCCATGCATCTATATGATTTCACTATGTTCTATCATGTCATATTTACCTATTTAGCATGTTTTTCACATAATATTTACCCTAGAATAGGCCTCACATAGCTTTGAACATCTTTTGCCCGTGGCAGGTAGAAGGTGGTCTTCTCGAGATCGCTAATGTTTGCTAGTGGTCCCCGCATGACCGCTACTATCAGAAACGGTCCTCTGGAGATCGCCTTTTCTTTTCTGTGTTCTGTTACCTATTAACCTGAAATAGAATGCATAACAGCCCTATTAAACATATGCTAAGGCTAGGTAATTAGGTTTTTCTCCTGATTATGATTCTACCTCTGTGAATTTGGTTATATTGTTCACTCATCATGATAGATTTCATGTCCTTTATGTGTTTTAAACCTAGTTTCTACTTATGCTACTTTCATGCCAAAAACATTTATTCTTATATTAACATTATATTTTCACATGCTTCATGATCTTGATTTATTGTTGTTTGATCGTTAATTTGTCACGATCTCTTCTCATCTTCAGTCTTTCTTAAGTACATGGTATGTACTCGGTGCGTGACCATTAGTTACACTTTACACTTATAGGCACACCTCTTGGACTTGTGATTCTCTCCGTTGGATATTCCTTCCACAAGACTAGGTGATCTTTTTTCAAGACCTCCGTAAGTCTCCGCGAGCCTGGGTTTTCCACTAGGACGCCGAGCTAGTTGTACCCTCAAAGCCCAATGAAATAGAAAGCACCTATCATACTGCTGGTTTTCTGAGTCTTGGCCAGACAGGACCATCAGACGACTGCTACAATCAAATAGCGGCCAGCCCATGACCGCGTCTATCTAGAGATCTGTTACGTCGACTTTTTCCTTGTTCTGGTGCCGACTTGTCTAGAAACGGTCTTGACCTGACCGCTTCTTCATTATAGCGGTCCTGGCATGACCGCATATGTCTAGAAAGGGTCTAGACATGACCACTTTCTTCCTTCATGTGTCTAACCCGAGGTTTGACCTACGGGTTGGTTTTTCTAAGTTCCTAGATGGTCTATTGATTATCTAGAACATAAAACCTTATTCAAAAGCTATCTAATGAATTATGAAAATCTAAAAGCATGCCGTTATGCTGCCGGATTCTTTCCGTAGCATGACCTTGTCTTAAATCATTCTTTGAACTCTTATGATTTCTTATTGGTGCATTCTTTGCCTTGGTTACGTTATCATGGAATTATTGTTGAAGTAAGTTGATCTATAACTTGAAGATACAAGAGAGGGAACAGATGATAGCCACAAACCCATCGTTGAAAAGTTGTGCCACAATTTTACAAATATTCACACTCACTCACTTTTAAAGATGAAAAATCAAATATATAGTGGTAAGTGGAGTTGATCCCACGGGGAGGAAAAAGCTTTATGGAACAAGTTGGAAAAATATTCTTTTGGTCGTCGGCTAAGGACGCTGAGGGTATGTCGCTTGTACTTCCCTCACACGGTGTTTCGCCATGACACACAAGTCTATCCCCACCACACATGAGACATTATGACAAGGGTGCAACCATGCGCGCCCGTGACGCCACGCTTCCCTGCAGTCGCGAGGCCATGTCTGACCGCTCGACTCGAGCCGTGATTGACCCTTGCCTGGGCACCAGTCTGATGCTTTCTCCAGTCCTCTAGTTACAAGCCCCTCGTTCAGCAGAGCAAACATGACCCACGCCATGAGAGGAACCCTCTATAAAGCATGCGGATATCCGCTCTGTCACGCATTGACCCGGGGACCGACCACCATGTCAGAATTGTCCCGCGGCTTGTGCCTGTTGTACCTCAGCCACTATGTCCTGTCTGTAAAGCCATATAGCTCTCAGAAATTACATTGCCATTTGTATGTATGCACTCGCATCCACGTTCAGGCCCCCAATCCCCCTTTTTGTGTCACCTAGTGTGAATCCCTCAGCACCTTTGACCCTAGCTAACATCGTCATGTCTAGTGCGAACCCACAGCTACGAAGTGCTCCCTGCTCTCCACCTATGACTTCAGGCCTATGCAGACCCCTCTTCAGCACGGAATGAAGGTGTTCGAATTCAGTCCGATGTAAATAAACACCGACTGCTTGCATTCGGTGGGGAAAGATGTCATGGACATGACTCCCCACAGTCACATGTGCACTCGCACCCACGGAACCACCCTCCCCTCCACGTGTCTCTCATCTCCTGGGTCCACGTGTCACGCCCTGGCGGCACTTTCCCCGGTCAACTCTTGGTTCCACAGGTGATTATCGAGAATCGACTGACACGCCCACATCCCAGTTACGTTTCCCTTAAAACCAGGAAATCTTTCGTGCCACTTGGTCTCCCCTCAACTTTCCATAAAAAGGTGAGTGCACGATACCGCTTTGAGAAAGATACGGTTGTGAGAGGGAGCACCCGAAGCACACTATATTCCGGCATCTCTCCGTAGCTATATCCTACCCTTCACTCCGGTCACCGCACACATGTCGCGCCAGCCCTCACACCCCGCCGCGGGCGAACAAGCGCCATGCCGCCAATCTGGCCTGCTCCTAAAGTCAAAATCCACGGTCAAAATAATCCTTAAGATAGCTTACAACCGCCGAGTTCATTCCATTTCCAAGGGAGATCAAGAAGCCCCCAGCACCATGCTGAGTCACAGAACACTCGGTCATTGGCCATACGTATGGCCCACTCAGAAACCACTTTCTGAAAATGCTAACCTCGTGGGGGGACAACCCTCTGCACCTACACCGATACATGGTAACTCGATCTAGCACAACAAGAAAGCCTGGATCATAAGGGGTCGTCTGGAGCCTCTAAACCACACGAGCATGCTAATCGAGATACAATGATTCCTCCAGACACCCAAAAATACGGTCTCTGTAATGCCCTAGATCTTTATCGGATCATTATTAGGTCTTTCGGATCCTTTTTGGAGAGTTTTGGATCACTTTTGTAGCTCCCGAGTTGAGTTTTACAATCCGTGTGAATTTTTCTCCCGTATAACCTACGGAATCCTACGGTGAGTTTATTTTCCAATTCATCGACTCGTGGACGATACAGTTGCGATGTACGCTTCCCGAGGGTCATTTTGACTATTTTTATGTATTTTTCTTAATTAGTGTATTTTTGGCCAGATTTATAGATTTTTGGAAATTAGGAAAAAATCCTAATATCCTTTATTTAACCCACCCCCTCTCTCTCTTCTCACTCACGCCATCTCACTCTCTCTCTCCCATTCTCTCTCGTTCTCTCATCCCCTCGGCTCCGGCTGTAGACGGAGGTGACCGCGAGCGAGTTGACAACATCGGGAGGCTACTGAGACGCGTGCGGGTGTGACGAGCAGGGCGTGGCATTGGCACGATCCCGAACGATAGATTCAAAGCCGATGTGGGTGATTTGCATTATGGTTTTTGGCGTGGTTTAGTCAGTTCGGAGCTCGATTTCTTTGGTGGAGGTAGGGAGATGGATCGCCACTTCGTTCTGCATGTTTCCCCTGTCTCTGTGCGCGGTTTCGTGCCCTATCGAGTGAGATCGGGTCAGTTTAGGGAAAATCATTATTTTTGGAGTTTTTAGGGTTCGTCTAAAAATGGTGACGGTTTGCAGTATAATTACTATCAAAATGATCGTCGGGATGTCAGGATCCCGTACCTGACAAATTCGTGTCGATCGATTGTCATTCGGGGCTAGTAGGAGTCCGGGGACCTCGATGACCTGATTTAGGTCGATTCATCAGAATCGCCCCGATCTCGCATTTTGATGCATGCATGTGGTGTTTCTAGCCTCCAGGAGCCTTTTCTCATCGTATGGCTTTGTTTCCCCTGCGCTTCGACGTGAATGGGGCGTGGAACGGGCCGATTCGAACAATTCCACTATTTTTCCCACCGTGATGGTGTAATGGTCGTTCCAGAGACCGTCAAACTATGTGACGGTCCTACGATAGACCGCCACAGCCGTTAGTCGTTGTAGGTTCTTCGAGGCTAGGTCAGTGTGACGGACCATCTATGGACCATTACATGACTATGACACCCCTATAGAGGTGCGTCATAGCCCCGTTCATCGAGTTTTGGGTCTGTTGGCCCTAACGCCCCAGTCCGGGTGCGTCAGAGAGTGTAACGCACCTATAGTAGGCCATTACATCATTCGAGTGTAGGTTTTACGCCTATTCGCCTTGACGCCCCTGTCTTGGTGCGTCAGAGCTGTGTAATGCACCTATGGTGATGCATTACAGTCTTGTTGTTGGCCGTGATGACTGTTGTTCTGTTCTGTGTCTGTTCGTGAGTTGGTCTGTCTTAGGTTTTTGTTCTAGGGTGGTGTCTGTGTGTCGGTGGTTTCTGGATCTGTCGATTCAAGTGACTGGGTGCGGTCCCTTCACTGACTGCGATAGTCCCCTAATGACTCATTCTAGAACTACCAGCGTCCTTGTCTCTGGTTGCATAGCAGCTGGCCCTTGACTGTCGGGTTCATCTAGCGGTTGAGTGGTGGTTTGCTTTGCTGAGAGTGTTGTCCTTTATGCTTGTGTATTGCTGTGTGTGTCTGGGTGTGTGTCGTGTCTAGTTCCGATCAACCCGGTGAGACCAGGGGTTGACAGGTGACCTTGTCTGTGTCTCGGCGGTTTTGTCTAGCTCAAGACAGTGTTCTAGATGCCTCAGGGTACTGTCCTTCCTTGGTTGAGTGTCCAGGTGTGCTGAGGGTTCTTGGTGTCCCCTCGGGTCTCCGTGAGTCATTTCCTGTGGAGCACTATTTCCTCTGGCTTAGGAGTAGTTTGATTGACGGCATGTTCTGCTGCCTGTGACGATCTTGCCTCCGAGTCGTGAGACTCAAGGATCATTCTGTGAGTAGGTCTAGTTTCCTTGTCTTGAGTCTGTCGATAGTTGTTGTACTACCATTGGTGCTTTGAAGTACGTACGATAGTGCTTCCTTGCCTATCTGTACTTCAGCACTCGTGTTTTGAGTCTCTATGTCTTGTGAGCCTACACTAGTTGTAGCTTTACTGCACACTTCGGCGTGATGGCTCTTGTAGCGGGGCACTTTCCCGGTTTACGGTTCTTAAGCTTGTTCCGTGGGCCCCCAGTCCAACCGTAGTGTCCTTTGGAGGGGGAATACTAACTAGAGGCCTGGCTTAGGCAGTGGGCTAGTGTGTGCACATGTAGTCAGAGACTTTGGACTTGCATCGTTAGACGTGACCCTGACTAGTCACTCGCATTATGGTACTGTTCTGGTTCTGGTAGTGTCTTGGTCTCGGCCTAGTGCTTGCGGTAAGGTACGCAGACAAGACACTAGTAGGCACAGCATAAGAAGTCAGTGGATGCAGTTGGCTGTTCTTCTGGTGGTGAGACACTCCAGTCACGTGGCGCGTGGCTCTTTGCGGTTCCCTTCACGTTTCTTCTACGTTGTGACCTCCCGAGTCAGCCCTCTCGTGGCTATACTCAAGGTCAGTGTCTTGTCATATGCATGACGTTCTAGTCATGTATGGGACAGTGTGCTTGGCGTTTTGGTCGTGTTGTCTTGGTCTGCGTCTGTCTAGGTCTTTCCTAAGTTTCTTTTTTTTGTTTTGCAGGTCCCTTGTAGCGTTGACAGATCGGCAACTCCTGACTTCGTCAGCTTAGAGTCGCCTTCCTGTTGCTGCTTGAAGTAGTTTGGGGTGCCGAGGTTAGTTCGGCAGCCGCTTGTCTGGTACTGGTTCTTCCCCTCTTCCTTAACTTGCTCCCTCCTCCTACGCTCCGCCTCTTCTTTTACAGCTTTCTAGCGTAGCTTTACAGCTTTGTAGTGTAGTTTTCTAGCTTTTCTACACCTTTCATTTTACTTGTTCCATGTTACTGCGTGTTTTCTTGTGGGGATCCACGTGACCCCTATTGAGCCAGTGACACGAGGCTCACCCCTACTTTTCAGGTGGGTCGTTGTTCATTTTGCTTCCGCGGTTCCTGGTGTGCGAGCTCGTAGTGGCCAGCTGGTACCTTCATCGAGCTTCCCTCGACTCTTTCGGTATGTCTTTTCTTTTCTATCGACTATACTATTAGACTTGTCATCTTTCCTTTGGACTAGACTCTGGGGTTCGATTTGGGAAAAAAAATTCTCAAACCGAACCATGAACACCCCTATTTAAGAGAGTTCTTGTGGAGAAAATCTGTGTGTGTTTCATCTGGCAAGTCTTCCTCTTCATCCAAACACTTGTACGTCATTCTACTGTGGGAGAACTCCATGGCGCATCTATCCTACAAGGCTTCTTCCCTATGTAGCTAAAGAAGATTTTGTACTTGAATTTATTAAAACGAATCATCAAGTGGCTGAAATATTTATCAAACCGCTTAATTAAGATAAATTGACTACATTTTGAAGGGAGTTAGACATGTGTAAAATGCTTGGTGCATAAGTGTTAGTTGCATTGTAGATCTGCATTCTTCACACTTTCGTGAATTCATTCGCATGTTTTCGTTTTAAGTTAGAAGTCTTGTGTGCATTTGAGACGTTTAGTGGGTAACAATTATGTTTGGAAGAGAAATGTCTAAGTGAAGAGGCTATTTAAGTTGAGTTTGGTCAACTTTTCCTAGAAAACAGGTTGAAAAAACCCCTGTTTCTGGGAGAAGCGGTTGACCACGCCCTATCGAGACAGTCAGCCGTAATTCATATAAAGATGTGATTACATGGAACTGTGCAGGTGGTCGACCGCGGCCATTGGGGCGAGCGACTGTTTTCGACATTCCGCAAGTTTCTAAAAGGAGATGATTGTTTCCTTTCTTACTCCAACCACCCTTTCCTCGCCAATCCTTCCCTCCAAAACACCACCGACATTCTTCCAAAATCTTTCTTCTCCTTCTCAAACCCTAAATCCATCCATTTCTAATCAAAAACTTCCTATGTCCCATGATTTCCAAAACCAAATCCCAACTCTTCACCTAAGACACCTCTATTTAAACTCATCTTCTTCCCTTCCATATCACCACTTACACCCACGACCATAGCCTCCACCTCCACCCTCTTCTTCTTCTATCACCTTCCTCTCCACTCTAGTCCTCTTCTTCCACCTTCTCCTTCTCCCTCCTCCAACCAAGGTCATCATCATCATGGTGCAAAAAAAAATATCGTCGTCGTAGATGAGATCAAGCTGCAAGAAGCCACATTCCAATGATGCTCCACCACAGAGTCACACAGCGTCATCATCACGCCCTCATCAACCAGATTGCCCCATTATTGAACCTTACACCCTATATTTCACAGACCAACATCCCTTGTTTCCCATGTCGTATTTGTTCTTTGAGTCTCAAGGGTGGTTATTACTCATGGATCGATCTCAAGTCTATTATCCCAAATTGGTTCAAGAATTCTATTGTAATAGACATGTTCAGGACAAGGAGGAATTCACCATTGTCAAGGATACACTCATACCCTTGTCTCACAGGAAACCTGCTCCCTTGTTCTCAATGTTTCGATGAAAGGTGCATTAAATACAATGTGCATTCCCATGAAGGCGGTACAAGATATGACGACCCTAGCTCATAATGATGCATACGTTCCTAGTCAATCATTGAGTGCAAACACTTTTCCTCCCTTTCAGCATCTCATTCATGACATCCTCGCCTTTTTAATTAACAGATTACATTTAACAATTATATACCAGAGTCTAGTCCAAAGGAAAGACAAGTAGTCTAACGGTACAGTCGAAAGAAAAGAAAGACGTACCAAGAAAGTCGGGAGAAGCCCGACGAAGGTACCAGCTGGCAGCTACGAACTCGCACACCAAGAACCACAGAAGCAGAACGAACAACGACCCACCTGAAAAGCAGGGGTGAGCCTCGTGTCACAGGCTCAATAGGGGTCACGAGTGTGGACGATGGGATCGCCCATGAAACGGGGTGGAATTATGGGTGTCTAGGGAGAGAAGGGGGAGAGAAGAAGAGAATGACCCAGATGTGGACGAACTGAATCGCTACGGGGTGTTGGTTTTGGTTTAGGAGAGAGGGGGAGAGAAGAAGAGAATGTTATTAGTGGAGAGAAGAGAGGGGATGACCACTACCGAGTTTGAACGGGAAAACATACGAGACAAAAAAAAACACACAGTATTTGAACAGTACAAGGCCCTGGAATCTTTAAGGCCTTTTAAAAGGAGAACAATGGATGATCCAGAATGTGACTGGTATCGGTGGTTTGACATGAATGATATTACTGTTGCATTGAGCTGACTGTTTATGCCCATGGATCTGGAATGACCACCACTGATTTTCAAGTTGATAGAAAAGCCAGCAGTAATCATTGACAAAAGACAGCTGCTCAGCAATTACACCGATACAGGGGAGCCAGATGCGCTGTTTAAAGATGGCTTCACTATAGACAGGCTATGGGCCAGCCTCTTTTCTCTTAATGCTATTCATCCATCACTTTTTATTCACCTAATTAGTAAATTGATTACCTCCAACATCTCCAGACCACCCGCGGCTCTAATTTCTTTCTCTTCAAATTTGCTCCGGAACCCATCAATTCCTCCTCTGCTCCTTGAGCAATTTTCTCAGCTTTCCATCATGCCCCTACGTGGGCACTCTCTTATTCAGTCTTCTTCTGATCCTTCGATTTCAACCACACCTTCTACTTCTCCTCCGCATTGCTTCACTATTGAAAAAGTTGAAAGAAAAGAAAAAAATGCCAATTTTCAAACTCACCAATCCACCTCTTTCATCTCTATTGAGGAGACCTCCTATCTTCTTCCCGAGTGTGCCCAGAACTAAGGGCCACTCGTGCAAGGTTCGTTAGTGGACCTCTTCTACCGCTCCGACGAGGGAACCTCTTCTGTACTCCCTTCTATACCCACTTCCCTTCTTTCTCCTCCTGACTCTAGGAATCATACTAGTTGTTCTTCTTTGTCTTTTAGTGTTAAAATCCCAGGGGTAGATACTACCAGGAACGCTAAGGGTAAGCAGATTCCCCGTAGGTTCTTAAAAGAGTTAGCCAGGAGATGTCGGGCATGTTTAGCCATTTCACAGATTATTGAAGATCTAATACTCCTGCCAGACGTAGGATGTGAGGGTGAGGGTATTTTTGATGAAGGGTGCGGTGTCTACGAGATTATGAATGATGAATATCCTATTGAAGAGGGAGATGAAGAGTATGATGAATATGAGGACAAGGCTGACGCTTTTGCTACTGGCATGAGAAGATTCGATGAGCCATCAATCTCAGTAGAAGAACCTACCAAGGAAATTAATTTGGGTACTGAAGAAAACCCTAGGATTATCCTCATCAGTCAAAATTTACCACCCTCTGAAGAAGAGGCACTCATTCAAGTTCTTCAAGAATACAAGGATGCATTTGCATGGAGTTATGAAGATATGCCGGGATTGGACGCTGCACTCGTAGAACATCGATTAACACTCAAGCCAGGATCCATCCCAGTTAAGCAGCGGTTGAGACATTTCCACCCACATATGGCATTAAAAATGAATGAAGAGGTTGATAAGCTCTATAAGGCTAGATTCATCAGACTCATCTTCTATCCTAATTGGGTGGCTAACATTATCCCAGTGATGAAAAAGGATAGAAAGGTCAGGATTTGTATGGATTTCTAGGACCTTAATCGTGCATGTCCTAAAGATGATTTTCCCCTCCCTCACATTGATGTTTTGATTGACAACACGGCAAGGTATGAGACCCTTTCTTTTATGGATGACTTTTCAGGTTATAATCAGATACGTCTGGCTGAAGAAGACCAAGAGAAGACCTCTTTTACTACACCTTGGGGCACTTTCTGTTATGTGGTCATGCCCTTTAGACTCAAGAATGCCGGGGCCACCTACCAGAGGGCCATGATGGCTATTTTTCATGATATGATTCACATATATATTGAGGTGTATGTCGATGACCTGGTAGTGAAATCAAGGACGCGGATCGAGCATCCTAGGGTTCTAACTAAGGTCTTGCAAAGAGCACGAGAATATCAATTGAAGATGAACCCTAAGAAGTGTGTATTCGGTGTTTCAACAAGAAAGTTACTTGGATTCATCGTTAGTAAGAGGGGTATCGAGATCGATCCCAATAAGGCGCAAGCAATAAGAGAGATGCCTTCTCCCAAAAATTTGAAAGAAATTCGAGGATTAATTGGCTGATCGAGGAGAACAAAGAATTGAAAGAACAAAATAAGAAACTTATGGGGGAAATGAAAATGGCATGATGGGGACCATTGGGGATTTCAAAACGATCGACAGAAGACCGTTAGAGCGACAGAAACGGCCCTTTAATGGCCGCCACCTTTTTAGGCTACACCTTTTTTATTTTTTATATATATATGTAATGCATGATTTATGAAAATGAATGACTAATCTAGAATGTTGACTGTATGTAGGGAAAACGTCAGACATGAATCTCATGGCTCCAGGTCCGAGCGGTGTATCTGGCACTACCAGACTTTTAGAGAGAGAGGTTGACCGCCCTGGGATTCCCCAAATTCCTTGGCATGGAGGTGACGAGGCTGGACACTGCCCTTCTCTATAGGCTACACGACTGATGGGACCTAGTTAGTTGGGTGTTCCTATTCCCATGGGGTCACATGATCCCCACACTAGAGGATGTGGCACGCATTACCAGGCTACGATTACACGGTGTGCTAGTGAGCGGGAGGACTCTCACGGGCTACCAGGAGCTAGCCCAGAGGCTACTAGGGCTCAAGCTGCAGAGGCCAGAGCGTCATTCCATGATCCTGGCCAGAGCGAGGCTGCAGGAGAGCCTGGGCCTACGAGCCACTGGGATTGCCGTCGGGGAGCTACCAGAGCAGCACCTGGGGCAGCTGACGGACTGGGCAGGAGAGCGGGTGGCAGCAGGGCCAGGACCAGAGGTGGATGTGGTGCTGCGGCAGTTCCTGATGTGGAATGGCTTGTGTGGGTCAAGGTCTTAATAAGTGCTACTTGGCAGTGAAGAAGATGCACTGAAAGGTCCAAAAAGGTTGAATCATCAGAAAGCCAACAATGGATTAACTATTCCACTGACAATATGATATGACAAATGGGTCCCAATTAACCACATGGAACAATAGAAACTGGACAGACAGATACAGCAGACTGATTATACTTCTTGACACTATAGCTGTGCTATTCTCGGTAACAATCCAAAACATTTGAACTCTAAACATTAATAAACTCTAAATTTGACTATTTCTGGGTAAAAGTAACCTTTTCTGGAGGAAGATCAATGCCTAAGTTGCCACGAGAAAGTATAATACCATCAGCTTCTTGGAGGATCTCATCAAAATGCTGCAAACCCTGTCAGATAGATTAAAAAAAAAGTAATTGCAAAGGAGAAAAACAAGCTAAATGAAGCTAGGAAAGTAAACATGTAAAGTGTGCACTGTCCAATGTTACAACTGAGTGGAGATTAACAGCCACTGAGCAACATGATAAAAGCATTTACTCACCTCTACATTCTCAATTTTAGCAAATATTTGGGTCTCAGATAGATTCTGAGCATCGAGGAATGCTCTAAGCTGCATAGGACAATTAATCAATGAGACTTTACAGGCAGGATCAAAGACTTTCAGAAATCATCAAAATACAACTCATGCAGTAGCATGAACAAATTTATAAGCATAATCATGTGAAAGTATCTTGGAATGTCATATGTAGGCAATGTTTTTACTTCCAGTAATTCTCTCGGTTGCTTTTCCGGTTGTCATTTCTTTGTTTCTGGCAGCTCTCCAATTCTCATTTTTGTTAAGATTTCCTTATCACTCATACCCCTAGGACATACAACTAAACATTCTTTTAGCATATACTCATTTGTAGATATTTTTGCATACAAACCATCAGTAGAACAAAAATTACAGATTTAACATTCCTGCACTTATATTTGCACACATCATTAAAAATGTTGATATTATGGAAAAAAAACCACCAAATGGTTTGCACAATATTGATGTTTTTAATAATATGTGTGCAAACACAAATGCAGGAATGATAAACATGTAATTTTCACTTTAACAGTGGTTTACATGCAAAAACCCCTATTTCGTATGAATAAAATCCATCAAGTGATTATTACACTGAATGGCTATCTTTAGTTCCCACTAGCATCCGTGCCCCATTTCTCTCTATGAAGGATTTAAGCCTTGTTCCCTCAAAATAAATGTATTGACCTAAGGGTATATGTGGTCATTTGTCCTAGGTCTAGGGTTTACTACTTAATGTCTCATGTATTATTTTTGGAAAGAACAATTGAAGAAAAAAATCAAATTTGCTTGAGAGCCAAGGGCGCCCCTCTCTCTCTCTCTCTCCCTCTCCCTTCTTCTTCATCCTTCTTGCTGCATCAGATCTGGAGCCCAAACCCTAATATTTCTGAGTGATCTTCCTCTCCTTCTCATCCTCTGGTTACTACAATCAATCACCGCCATCGCCGCTACCGTTCGTGACGTCGTCAAGCCACCACAACCCGAGTTCCGTCCTACTGTCCAGAATTTCAGGATTCCTGGATAGAAGCTTAGTAAAAAGGTTGGTATTGAATATCCGACCATCTGATCGCCTTCATCTTTTGCGGGATTCTTCCCTTTGTAGTCCTCCATCCCTAGTTCAATTTTTACGTCGATCAGATCCCGTTTGAGCCCCCTCCCAGTGATTTCCTTCCACCCACGCAATCTGCCAGTTTATAGATCTGCGGAACAGTACCCTGTTCTTCTATTTTTCCACCCCCTTATCCATCTTAGAAAATTACAAAACTATTTGTGCATGATCCTCACTTTCCCCCCTCTCACCCATAAAATTCTCAAAGTCCAAATCTTCCAACTTCCCTTCAGTCAAAATTCATTCTCGGGTAAATCTCACTCTGCCCTGCTTGTCCTGTGATCCGAGCAAGAAATAACTACCAAATTGTAGAGCTTCTCATTTTGATCCAGACCGTTGGATGATCGTCGATTTCACTTATGTCGTATCCCTTTGAGTCCTCTTCGCAATGGTACCAGCCTCACTACGATCTGACTCCGGATCTGGGCACAGGAGCTGATCTCGCCAGGTCGCACAGTTTTGTCCTGTGACAAGGCTGCAGGGCTGGGTTGGGAATTAATTCCCCCTTAATTACGCTGGCCCCGATCTAGTGTCGGCCGCTCCCGGAGATCAAAGAGGGACACTCCACCGACGTCCCAGCCAACCGCCGCTGCCAGTAGTCAACCGAAAGTCACCGTCCCATGTGCTACACTCGCTTGCTGTCTAGCAGGCAGAACGGAACCAAACCGGACCAGCAGCCTGCATCAGCCTGAGCGCTCGCCGACACGCTGCCCATCAACCTAGGATCGGCGCTCCCGGACCGCTGTTGTAGCCTGTTACCTCCCTGCATGGAGTGGGCCAAAATTTTCATACTGTAATTAACTATATTTACTGAACCGGGAGTACGGTTCCTGGCCGGGAAGCTCTTCCCCAGACCCCGAGCGTGGAGATATGTTTCCGCTCCTCACTTTGTCGCTTGCTTGTTTAGTATATGTTTGAATGCCACGCTTGCATGAGATATGATTCCTAGCTCGCTGTAAATTCCATCACCGTTGTGAGAGAGCGTACACGTGACCCATCCCGTGACCCGATTCGGGCACGGAGGAGTGTAAACCACCCTTGACTCAGCGCCGGTTTCTCAACCGTGATGATCCACGCGCTTATATCGCTAGGGACGAGTCGTGAGTTGCGCTTCTTGTTGAGGACGTTTCGCCTCTTCTGGAGCTCCTTAGAGCCACGCCGAGGTGGTCATATTGTACGTGTCTTGCTGGTTGCGTCTGTCCCAGTCGAGTCGAGTCAACGTAGCGAGTCTAAGGTTGCATTGTCCGTTCGAGTCACACTCGTCTCGCATCAATAAATAGGTCCTCGACGGACCTACAAGGGGACAGACACAGGCATATACACAGAGCCGGAGAGATACTCAGAGAGAGATCTACACGCATGATAGTGACTGAACTCCATGTCACTCCAGCTTCCTTATTTCAGAGAGACACAACTAGTTCTCCATCATTCTTCAGGCCTCAGCCACGTTGCGAAGCACTCGCTGCGTTACCGAACACTCATTTCTCCCTCATTGCTCTCTTCTCCTTCTCTCTTTACTCTCCTCTTTACTCATACGCTCGTCTCTGACTTAAGTATCGGAGTGTTATCCCCTAAGATTGTTCATAGGACTAAAAACTTACATTGGGTTTAGGGATAATCAGGCTCGAACTGATGACTACCACCACGTCAAGGTGATACTCTACCGCTGAGTTATATCCCTTCCCGGCCCCTATCGAGAAATAGAATTGACTAGTCCCGTGCGGTTTAAACATAGGACCTCATGTTAAAATGTAACATTTCCAACCAACTAACTTATTGAGTCCATTTTGTCATAAAATAAAACATATAATATTTAAAAAGATGTCATTAGCATACCAGTTGCGTACCACGCACCGGTCGTATCGGTCACCGACTGGTATGATCCGATACGTGCGGTACGTAATGTATCGGATCGGTCTGTCAAATCTTGGTTTAGAGTGAGAACACGGAGGGAGTGCCTCCAGGTTTGGTGGTGGAAGTGATAGCTCCGGGTATTATCCTTCTCTTTCCTTTTTTTTGGCTTTAGAGAGAGACGAGGGAGAGTGCAAAAAGGGGGGACTAGAGGAGGTTCCTCCGAGTTCGTGGAACTCGGGGGAGTCCCTTCGGGGTACGGATGACCCGGAGGAGCCCCCTCTGGGTTTGCCACACTCGGAGGTGCTCCCTCTGGGTCTGCAGAACTCAGAGGAGTTTCATTCGGGTTCCGCAAACCCGGAGGAGGTTCCACTGAGTCGACGGAACCCGTAGGGGCTTTCTCTAGGTTTGTAACACTCGGAGGAGGTCCCTTAGGGTCTTCCTTGTGCAAAGAGAGAGAGAGGGAAAGAGGGAGGCGGCGCCCCCTCCTGGTTTGTAGGCTCAAGTACGCCTATAAAAATCCTTTGACCTGCCTTTTTTTGGGATTTTTTTTAATGTTTTCTGTTCCTCTGTCCAAGGCGGCGGCACGCGGAGGTCTTCTTTGATTTTCTTGAGCTTGCTTGACGCTGTCTTGTTGCCGTGGATCTCAGAGTGTAAGGGTCACATTGTGGCGCATTGGGACCGCTCCACGGAAGTCGGGGGTCGTCGCTTCTTTGTTGTTTTTGCTGCGTGGGTACATGGTTTGATGCTGCACACCAAGTGTTTAATAGAATTTTCGTGTATCAAAACACCTAATCCTTGTGTAATAATTCTGCCCGACTGGATTTCGAGGGCATTTAAACTAACCCGCATATAACGGCCACGACTTTCTACTGCTTTACGCTATCTCATGATGGATTTAATTTAAATAATCTTTTTATTTTGAAAATATCAGAAAAATATTCATGAAAAGTGCGGGTTCAACAACCACCAATCTGTCCAGCTTCTTGTTACTCCTGCACTCTGATTGGCACCCCCAGATACCTTGAGATCATGGAACCGAGGATGCCACTGATTTTCTTTTTAATGCTTCTATTAGCATTGGAACAGAAAATTATATTACATTATCTTCTTGCCTGATCTAAGACAATAGTCATCTAGAATGCCTTTTCAATTCTTGGTGCATTTAGGCTAGCTTTGGAAAGAAGAATGTCATCTTCAAACTTCAGGTTGCTGAAGATAGGGGCTCTCGAGTTCTCTTTAAACATGACAATAGACTTGGAGGCATAGTTGTCAAGGCAGCAACGCCTAGGTGACCAGGCATTGATCCCGGCCCAAGGCGTTGAGGTGCCTTTTCTGGGCCCAAAAGGTGCCCAAGGTGCCCTCTTAGGTGTCCAAGCGCCTATTTTGGGGTCAAAAAGGCACCCAAGGCACCTGCTTAAGCATCCAGGAATCTGCCTATGCAAGCTAAGCAGGCCAAGTCGCCTAGGCATGGCTGCCTGGCCTAGACATAGCCTATAATACTCCTCCAAAAATTTTCGGGTTAGGGGCTCCGCCACCGTAGCAACCCCTTGGCAAGGGTAGGCGTTGCACCCCTTTGACCCCCCATGACCTCACCGCACAGGTTGATCCACGATGCAAGATTAGGTCATAGGTAGATCAAACTCTACTCTCTCTCTCTCTCTCTCTCTCTCTCTCTCTCAATTTTTAATATTAAAATTATTTATTTTTTCATATATGTTATACTTAATTTGTCTATTGGAGGTATATACTTTTTAGATGAAAATTAGGAATTAAACCCATTGCAGAAGATTAAGTGGTTAAAACATAGTTAAACCAATCAAGCACATGACTTTTCATCTGACACACATTAGAGTAGGTGATTAGGTTAGGTATAAACCTTAACCAAGGCCTAAGAACCCAGAGAACCCAAAGGCTTAATTAAAATAGCACGTGAGGGCGAGTGTAGAGAGGGTGCCGACCCCTTGAACAAGGGGGGACAACCCCCTGGAAAACAAGGTTTTGTTTACAGAACCTTGAGTTCCGAGTGTCGACCCTTTTGTCAGGGGGGGATGTCCCCTTTGCAAACTGGGTTCTATTTCCATAACCCATAATTACAAGTGTCGACCCCTTTAAACAGGGGGTCGACCCCTTTAGACAAGAAAAGTTTAGTTTAACAAATTCAATCAATAACATGAAACTCCTTTGATTTAATCTCTTGATCACTTACCTTGATGGATTCTTTGAAAATTTAGAGCCCCTTTTTTACCTCCAGATCTTAGACGAAATTAAGCATAAGAAAATGATGACCTCACCTTTCACATGCCAAACCTCCTTACTTTTCAGTTCACATGGAAGTATGTACACGAGGACCTTGTAAGTACTTGCCTGGCTAGCTACAAAATGCACACTTGAGATTCGTAAAGAGATGAGATGCTCATGAATGAAACAATGAGATTCCACAATAATTATTGGCATGGTATTTTGTCATCGTCAAAATCAACATGGGGCACAACAAGGCTCTCAAGTCCAAGAGGTTTTTCTATCAAATGCAAGTGATCTAATAGCGAACACACCGGAGTACGCACTACATGTGTACTAATAAAATAGAATAAGATAAGAGGGGAATGCGTAAAGCCCATAACTCAACGTGTAACCAAGTCATGAAAATTTCCTTTATTAAAAAGTAATAGGATTTTGGCATAAAATTAACATATACGAAAATAATCTTTTAAAACATGCTAACACTAACTATGGGATCATGACATGATCAGGAATAAAAAAATAAATGAAATATGTTATAGTTACTATCATATATAATAAGACATGGACCGGGCTTTGATTTGGTTACAGAACCCAGATCGCGGTCAGGTAGACGATCGCTTCTGTAGAACATAGTTGATCAGGCGTTCGCGTCTTCAAGAATGCAGTCTCCGAAAGATCACCTTCTGTCTGCAATAGACAGAGACAAAAACTAGACGTGCAGAGCCTATTCTAAGGTAATTAATGTGTGAAACTATGTGAAACTGAAAGGTAAAGAATGATAGAATAGAACTAATGCATGTGAAAGCATGATTTCTACTAAAGTTACTATCTTTTTGATTTGACATAGCATGAACAGCATGAGGATAGAACCCTACTATGCAGCCATGGAAAAACACAAAATTCTCTGTGTACAAAGCATAAAATTAGGAGATAGGAGAGGGATTTCATTCCAAACATCTTATTTGAACCAATCATTAGATAACCTACCTCTGGTATGGTCCCTAAACCTCAAATTTGTCACTGGAAGAGGGTGCGGGTTCTACGCGTCCTACGTAAAATTGCTACTTCCGAGTGCTCTAGCTCATTAACCTCTTGATCTCCTAACATGAAAGTTTACAAAGGGTTAGAAGACACTAAGGGGAAGAATTAACTCTAACAGATGAACCTAAAATAACACTACTATACCTCTGAACCACGTGATCCAAAATTAGGGTTCGTGCAGGATGAAATTGGGTCCTATTTATAGGGAAAGGCCTAGGACTGAGAGATTAGATCGAAGTAGTTGGGGGTAGAATCGATCCCTAAGAATCCAAGATAGGTTTCTCCTTTGAGATTACATTGATTTATAGCAATTGGGTTGATAAAAATCTAATCTTTCTGTGGTTTCTACCTTTTCGTTTACGGAACAGGAATGCAGTCTTCCCTAGACCGTGACCATCATAAGGCAATCGCACGACAAACCGCGACCTAATCTGGTCATTCAAATTTAAATTTGGGTCTAATTCCTCTCTTAATTATCCCTATTTTTCTAGTACATGCCACCGCCAGTAGTAGCACCTGCAGCTGCACTAGGATCATCATCAAATCCATAAGAAACCAATCGCTTTCTAGTCTTTGGCTCTGTTTTTTTCTCTTTCGGTGTAATAATTTTATTCATCTTTGAAAGGATTCCTTTTTCCCTTAGCATGTGCCTCACATAAATTTGCTTCAACTACTCAATTGTCTGGTCCTCTCGAACAGCAGTAGTAGACCTCACAAACATCTCATGCACTGATATACTTCTTCTTAAGGATGAAGGTGACTTGACCATTCTAGCAGTGACTGACCTGCTATCTGATTCTGAGTGTCTAGCTGGCTCAAACTCAGGCTACTACTCAGTGTCGTCAACAATCAAAGGTGCTTCCTCTCTCTAGTGCACATGAGTGTCTCTGGCCCTCTTTATTGGTCTTCTGAATTCTGAATCCCTTAGCTCATCTTCATCTAATATGCCCTCTGCTCATGTTCTGTCATCAACATCAAAAACGAGCTCATCGACTTACTCCCGTATCTCAACCCAAGACTGCAAGGAATTGTCATCATCAGATAATGCGTCCACATCAATTTTTGGAGTTGTATTTTCTACAACGCGTTTGTCCCTCAACCGTTCTCTCAACTTCATGTTCTTTATTCTCAGTCTCACGTTGTAATGGCAATAAACCAATTTTTCGAACCGTTCAACCTTTAGCAGATTGCAAACCTTTGAGTGTATATTACTGAACGTGCCCCAATTTCTTTCACATTGACTTGTAGATGTTGTTTGACTGAGCACTCTAATTGCAATGAAAGTCAATGCATTTTTGCACAAATCTTTATTGTTCACCATTATCCTCCAGTCAGTTGTTCCACCAAGCAAAAACAAATAAATGTAAGATGTAAATAAAGATGAATTCTTCATGATGTATTAATACATATTAACTCAATTTAAATAGAAATATTTAGTATACTTGGGCTCACTCTTCCCACAGCGTAATGCAATTGTGAGTCAAAATATGTTCCAGTCCTCATTCTATAATTGTTCATCTATAAGGATAAAGTAATAGATTAACATAACTACTTAAGTAAATTCTATACGTCTTATTGATAAAATCAATAAAGGTCAACCTCTATTTCGGCCTGAAGTCTCTTTTCTGGCGTCTTCAATAAACGACCAATGATTTTTGCAGTGCCTTGAAGCACCTCGCCATCAACATTTGCATTGACATTGTACATAAATCGAGGGTTGAGAAAATAACCTACATTTATGTATAGTTAATTAAATGTTAGATATAAATTAACCTAAAGAACACTGAACTTTGTATCAATACAATTAATCACTCATTCGTTACATGCAAGTCATGGTGTAATGTGTTGTCCCATCTGTGATCAATAATTTTTCATCACTTTTCATATTCTCTGGGAAGGGATTTCTGCAAGTCTAATTTGGCACGGCCCATGGCCTCGTATAGACATCTCATATTATTTTTCTCATCGCCATCCACCATTCTTAGGACCTTTACGAGGAGTGACTACTTTCATGTACCGTGAGACCCTGGCCCAGAATTTATTGTCTTCCACGATGTGGCAGACATCTAAATAATCTATCTGAGCATCAACATTAGACTTGCCCATGTATTCCCGCAGGGCATTGTGGTGCATAAAAGCTTTCAGCTCATTCTTGTACCTGTGCAAAGTCCAAAGAAATGAAATTCGAATCAAATACGGATGATGTCTATGAGGATAGAGTAGAAAGAATTGAGCTCATTCTTATACCTGTGCAAAGACTCTAAAGAAATGAAATTCGAAGTAAATCTGGTTGGCCCTGCACGGATGATATCTTCCCCCCACTTGTATGCTCCCTAAATATGTTCAATATCCTAAAATGGCCATAAATATACTGGGTGATTTTTTGTGCTCTCTCAATTGTCTTCTTCACATTATTTTCTTTCCTAATGTCTTCAAGTATCAAATCCAGACAATGTGCTGCACATGAGAGCCAATATAAATGTTTGCGCTTCTGCATCAATTTCTTCCCCGAGCGTACTGTGGTCACACCGAACAACTCCAAGAACGGCCACCGGTGAGAGTCCTTTTTAGCTAGTGTATGGCACGAAAGTCGTGATTCCGTTGGAAATCGGTAATGCCTCTCTTCGAGTCATCTGCTTCTCGCCCGAGGTAAACGAGCAGAAATTACTAGAGAACCTCGATTTAGCAGAAGAAGTCTGAGAGATAGCCAGCATCCGAGCAACGAAATATCAATGGTGCCTCACTCGATACTACAATGCCAGAGTCTGAGATAGGCATTTCCAGCCAGGTGACTTCGTCCTCAGAAAAGTCGAAGCCTCTCGACCACTGGGGGCGATGGGCAAGCTAGCCCCTAACTGGGAAGGCCCTTACCGAGTGGTCGAGACGCTTGGAAAAGGGGCTACCATGGAAGGAACGTCCATCCCTCGGACATGGAACGCAGAAAGACTACATAAATTTTATTTTTGAGCTTCTCTCAAAATTGTACATGTGAGTAACATAGAGCAAAAAACTTTCCCCTTCTTCTTATTAATGCTTCTTTGATACATTGGATTAGCCAAGGCCATTACAATGCAAGGCAAAAGAAAAAATAAAATTACATTATCCACTGGTACAATCTGATCACTCGGTGCGCGCTCGGCTGGTACTCACAGAACGAGCCACTGACTCTACCTCGTGTAGAAACTGGCTCGACTATTGGAATGACTGACCTGGTTTGCTCGAGATCTTCAGAGAGACAAGTACCGGAAGAAGAGGGAGAGGGTTCAATCTGTTAACTCTTTAGAAGAAACCCCTCCAATGGAAAATGATTAAAAAGAGGATGGTACAAGAGAGGATAAGGAAAAAAGGGGAAACAACAAGTAGAAGGGAGGGGCGGGTGCGACAGTGAAAGAATGAAACTAGGAGAGTCGCCCTCCCCCCCCCACCGACGGTGAGATAGAGGGCAGAGAAGGAGGGGAGGAGGAAGAGAGAGAGGTGGACTGGAGAGGAAACTTGAAGAGCTGCCGCTGCCGGATGCCCCCATCCATCCTCCGACGCTCCTATCTTCCTCCAAAGGTAGTGTTGGCCATCCGGCAATATGAAGGTGACATGTTCCAGCATGACAGACCCTCTTACTAGCCGTTCACCAACTGACAGACCCTCTTTCAAGTCGGAGCGGTAGTACCCTCCCTCATAGCACCGCCCTCCTCGTCGTCTTCTGAAACGTCTTCCATGCTTCACCAAGGCGATGGCACAACATTTCGCGGAGAGGAAAATTTACAGGGAACAGTCCTAAGCGATGAAGAGAGAAGGAAACGCCCTTCGGAGCCTTTTTGTAGGCCGAAGGGGTGCGGTTGCCTTAAATGACTTTCCCCTCGAAGAATCGCGAAAGGCAGACACCCATTTCCCAAGGCGGTTACCTCGTTTTCCACCAACTCCCCTTCAATGGAAACACGCGAAGTGGCAAGTCTTCAAAAGCATGGGAAGATGGACAGGCGCCAGCGCCGCACCAACCAATCGACGCGCAAGATATCTGCAGAGAAAATCGGTACCTTCCCAAGAACTACAAGTACCACGGTCAAAATCACACCAAAGGTAGTAAGGTACAGTTAATCCAATATCTAACCTCATCGCTGGCATATCTTCCAGAAAGTAATTTGACATTACTACACCAAGGAGAAAAGGAAATGTTCTTCAAAAATTGCATCGAAGGAAAGAGCAAAAAAAATTGGGGGAAAGAAAGCAAAGATACATCAGGCCTCGGGTCCACCCCAAGACTCGGGGATCGAAGGCTCTGCGACATCAGGCGATCCGCCCCCGGCACCCTCGACGATGGCCGACCCAAGCACTTACCCCACTGGTGTGGGAACTGCCTCGGTCGCGTGCCCTCCTAAGGTAGTCGGAGTTGGTGATCCCTCGGATGAGGTAGAGTCCTCCCGACTTCCTACCTCACTTGATGCCGAACCAGAAGGTTCAAAAGACGCCGAATCCGAGCCATAGTGCTGCCCGGACGGGAAGATGACCGCCCCTGGCGCCTGCTCCTCTGCCCAAAAGCTGGCCCGACGATAGCCTTGGGTGAACCCCTTTCGGACGCCTCGATGGAAGCCCGACTGGTAATAAGGGAAGGCAGCCTTTTGGAGATCGGCCTGGTAGTCCTACGAGCTTTTATACCGCTCGAGCGCCTCTACCTCGGCCGACTCCACCCTAACAGCAAGCTCAGTCGACCTCTTCTCTACCTCAATCAGTGCAGCCTCAACCTCTGCCCGAAGTCGCTTGGCCTCCTCAGCTTGGCCTACGAGCTCCGCTCGCTCGGACTCCCATTGCCCGTCACGCTCGACCTGAGTCACGCGCTCCTGCTCTAGGAGCCTGCTCTTCAACTCGAGCGAACTATGGGCCTTAGCCAGCTACTCGGCTGATGCCCAGGCCCCTGCTTGGCAGGACTTCGCCCATTCCCGGAGCAAAGTCACCTCCTATCGAAGCCCCTCGAGATCGGCAGTGAGCCAAGCGATCTTTCGATCAGATGTGCTGATGGCCCAAGCGAGCTTCGATTGCTCTGACTCCGCCTGAGCACACATCTAGGCCAGCAACAAACTGCCCTCCATGATCATTTCGAGGACCGCGGATGCAGGCTTCTACCTAATTCCTCCTCGCACCACCCCCAAGGCTATGTTGTGGCATCACCGGTATAGGGGCCCCCGGACGCTGGGAGGAGGGACAGTCCTCTCTGAAGTGGCTGGAATGGGGGCTCCACCCTCGAGCGATACCCCCTCGGGAGCCCCACCGGTTGGCTGGGACTGGGCCACCCCGTCCTGCGTCTCTCCTACCCCGGTCGACTGGGATGGAGTCACGTCTCCTCGCGACCCTCCGGCCCGGCCTGGCTCACCCCCGGTGCCTCCACCTTGCGCTCCTCCGGCTTCGTCGACACTCCAGCATAAGCAATCACTGCCTGAGAATGGCCCGCCTCTGCTGCAGCCTCATCGACCCACTCTCGCTCGGCGGAAAGGTGAACCAGCCGAATAGGCTTGGCCCCTTCCAGCTCGACAGAGGGGAGAGCCAAGCAACCACCGTCCTCAACCGAGCGGACGGCCCCGACCTTCTTGGCCCACTTCTTCTCAGCGGACTGAGCCTTCATAGAATCCCATAGCATCTTCTCCATGGGGTCCTTGCACTTGGTCCACCGCCCCTTGGAAGCCCCTTCCCGGGCTACCCATTTGCCTTTGCTCCGGGCTCGGGAGGTACCCTCGGGAGTCCACAACTCGACGGCGGCTGGCGCATCATCCACGTCGACCACCTCCAGCTCGGTCGACGATACCCTCCCCTTAACTAGCTGCCTCGCATCTAGATAAAAGAGGACAAGGTCATGAAAAGAAGAGCACTTTCTCAAATGAAGGGAGAAGCTATTTTCTGAAGCCCTTACCCATCGACAATAGCGGCTCAGAAAGGCACTGTTCGATATTGGCTAGAATCACTAGCTCACCTGTCGGTTGGTGATTTTCCAGGAGAACCGCAGCCCCCTGCTCCACCTCCGGGGATACCTCGGCTAACTTCGAAGGAATATTGGGGTGAAAGTTGGGCACGGTTAGGAAATTCCAAGGCACATCCACTGAAGATGTACCCACCCAGAAGTACTGAGTCTTCCACCCCTTGTGGGACGAGTTCTTCTGGGACAGAGACACGCAGCTCCTATTTCATCTCGCCTAGATAAAATAGAATCCCTTGCCCACCTGCAGATGCTCCTTCAACTTGAAGAAATAATGGAAAAGATCCAGCGAGGGAATGATCCCGCACTTGCGGTAGAGGAAGCGAAAAGAATAAACGAAGAGATAAGAGTTGGTGACCAGTTGGATGGGAGCCAGCCGGAAGAAGCAAAGGAGTCCGACAATGAAGGGATGGAGAGGGAGGCGAAACCCACTCTTCCAGGATAGAAGAAAGGGACAAAAGTACTCAGAGCGAGAGTCCAGGCTCATCTCATGAGGGGTAGAAGCCATGAAATGGTGCTTCCAAGGGAGACCGTACCAGTACTCTAGCCACTTCACCTCCGCCTCATTCAACTCAATGTAGTTCGGAGCCGGCGGCACCAACAAGATCCTCAAAGCCCGCCCGCTCCCTTGCTCCTCAGACTCCCTACGCTGGTTCACCATGGAAAGGGCAGGAGAGCTGGACGTAGATGATTCCATCAACTCCAGAGGAAGAGGAAGCTGTCGAATCATCACCGCAGTAGTCTCTGCCTACTCCGCAAAGGCTGCCGCAATTCTCTGCTCCTTCGAGTTACCCTTGCGGCGCATGAGAGAACCCCAAAGGTAGAAGCGATGGAGAGCACAACCCTAAACCACGGGAGTATAGAACGTAAACAGCGCACAATGCTTATAACCCCCAGTGGGAGGCGGCGAGACGTTCTGATCTCCAAAAAGAGTGGCCTTCTCACCTTAATCTATCAGGATTACCATCATTATGGGCACACTTCTAGGACAGCTGCTTCATGTGGCCCCTACCAAAGTTGGATCTCCACCCACCTGAGCCACGAAAGTCTAGCCCAAACAGCCACTCGACCGAGCCTAATTTGGCTCGGGAGTAGGAGGGGGACAAGTGGAGAGGGAGATTTCCACAGCCCATGTATGAGCGGACAAATAAGGTCCTACTGGGCCAAACAAACATGAAATCTTCTTATTTTATTTACTGTCAGACGTGCTCTAGCGGCTTAAAGTTCCACCGCCAAAGTGTTTTAGCAGCCCCACGATAAATCGCTAGCAGAAACAATCAGTCCTTATGCTGGTTTTGAATCTATGGACTCAGTCTGCAGTTGAAATTCTCCTCCAAGCCAATTTCCACATAAAGATTCTGAGTTTGATGGGGAGTTTGGCATTCCAGACTAGTTTATACCATGGAACTTTCCGGCCTCCTTGCAGCAGAATACTGGATGCAGATCTGACAGAAAATAACCCTGATTGCTCCTATTTCCTGATTCTGGTATCTCTAGATTCAATTTGAAGGCTCTGATTATCTAGCAAGTAGGAGAACTGCAGGTACTGATGCCACTCCACTTCATTCAAGTTCCTCCTCAGCTGGATGCTTCATCCCGGGCTTCCTGCTATCTGCGACCAGACATCAAAGACCTTAACTTCAGTCCTACAGGCCAGAGCATATAGATTGGGGAATGAGTCCTTGAGAGGTGTGTTTAATAACCAGGGATCTCCCCAGAATTTAGTTCTATTTCTGTCCCCCAAACAAATTGGTGCCGAGCAATTGTAGAAGTCTTTTAAGTTTCAGTATGTTTCTCCAAATGCTTGACACATGATTGCTGCTAGTTCCCTGAGATAATCACCCATCCGCCCTTCCAGATACTTATTAACAATAATAGATCTCCATAAGTTTGATTCATGTCTGCTCTCAACAGCCATTTCACAAGCAAAGCTTGGTTGAATGTATCAATGGGCTTAAAGCCAACTCCACCTTCTTCCTTGGATCTGCAAACATATTTTGAAGCAATAGGATGCACTCCTTTCTCTTTCGGCCCCTTGCCTTTCCGGAGAAAAAGATGCTTTCAAGGACTCAAGCCTACCGCAAACATTTTTAGGTGCCTTGAAGATGGACATACAATATATTGCAATATTGGGTAGTACTGTTTTGGACAGTACCCATCTGCCCCCAGCTGAAAGCAATTTGCCCTTTCAGGAAGCAATACGATGTCCAACTTTTTCGATAATGACATTCCAATCTGAAGATTTGAGGTCGCCACGAGTCAAGGGTAATCCCAGATATTTGATAGGGAAGTTACCCCAGTTGACCCCTAGAATGTGGGCAACGAAGTCAATGAGTTGCTTATCTGCTTCTTGACTGTTAATCCCGACCAGTTCACACTTGAGAAGATTAAGCTTGAGGCCAGTCACAGCCTCTAACAATCTTAGAAGGATCCTAAGGTTGATCGGCTTGCCAATGTCAGCTGATGTAAACAGGATAGTACCACCTACGAATTGCAAGTGAGGTCTTACTTAGAATTTCCTATAGAGGCTCCGGAAATCAATCCTACTGTGCTTGCTTTCTTTCACAAGGCACTCAAAACCTGACCCACAATGACAAAGAGCAAGGGGCAGAGAGGGTCCCCTTGCCTAGGTCCTCTAGAGCACCCAAAATAACCATGAGGATTCTCATTGACCAGGATTCAGAACTTAGCAGTCTGAACACAGCTGAAAATCCAATGTATCCACTGATTTTTAAACCCCATGCATTGGAGGACATGAAATAAACATTCCCAGCTGATTCCATCATAAGCCTTCTCAAAGTCAAGCTTGAATAGCACACATGCTTTCCTCTTCACCTTTTGTTCATGCAAACATTCATAGGCAGCCATGAAATTGTCTAGAATATAACTTCCCGAGATAAAAGCTGATTGATTAGAATCCACCAAATTCTTGATAACTTCTTTAAGCCTGTTGTTCAGAGCCTTAGTGATGATTTTGTCGGTACCATTCAACAAGCTGACTGGGCGATAATCGTTTAAGGATTCAGCATCGTCCTTCTTAGGGATTAGAACGACATGAGTGGAATTGAAGTACCTAATAGTTGCCGAGTATCAGTGGAACTCTAGGGCTGCACCCATAACCTCTTTCTTCACTACTTCCCAAAATTGTTGATAAAAACCCAGTAAAAAGCCATCAGGAACAGGGCATCTTAATGTTAAAAATATATATTTAATCATCTTATGACTTAAATAATTAATTTATCATCTCATAATGGATAAATATATCGTGATTATTCCTTTATTGGGCTTTTAGGTCATAGTAAGCACTAAGTAACACTCCGTGACCCCAAAAGTCAAAGGGGGTCTATACCTTTGGGACCTTTCCATCCACATTTACCATACAGTTATACTCTTTTATTTATACACAATGACCCTAACCATAATTAAGGGTATGGTCATAATGTCAAACTATTCTTAGCTATGGCCTGATGAACTACAAACTCCAAGTCCCAACAGAAAAGTTTTTTTCCAATGAACTGTCTAACCTTGGCAAAGGATTTTTCCGAGTACCGTTCATAAGACATCCTCTCTCGTGGAATATCTGAGAGTTAATAATCTACTGTTATCACTCAATCACCTTCACATCTATTATGTTGTATCTGAATGCCCGAACATCAGGAAGTTGTGACTAAAGTCCATTTTCCATGAACCAAAACACATGAGTCATCATGTAAGGTATTCTTAGTGACTCATTTAAGGACCAGCTTTGCTACTGCGACTGAAGAATCTCTTTGTTGATAGTTCAATATAATTACCATCTAGAGATTTATAATCGGATCAATTTAGTGAACTATATTATTGTAATGGACACCTACACATATATCTTAGTGTCCCCACACCAATGATTCTGAGATCAATCACCCTCATCATAAGATAGGATATCATGTGCATTGGTCTATCTAGATTCTTTGATGTTCTATCTCAAAGGCACTATTGTAGATGCCTAATTTTGGACATCCCGCGGATCCTCAGTTAGATCGTCATATTAGTGGTGTAGTCGTTTTACTTGATTTATCGACGTTTTATGCTTTTAAGTCTAGCCGAACCCAAGTGTTATTGGGCCTAGCTCACGCACAGGGGTCTAGGGCCTAATGGGCTGGGCGGCCAAGGCTTTGACCGCCCACACCTAGTAGAAGGCCAGACTCATGGCCGCCTAGAACTTATGGAAGGCCAGGTTGCTAGCTTCCTCCCCCTTGTAGAAGGCCACTAACTTGGCTGTCTTCTTGCAACCATTGGTCAAAGAACATGATCCGTTCTTCTGCCACTCCCTGCATTAACTCCACCCTCGACACCCACGTCCAGGGGCACGACCTTAGAGGTTTCTAGAGAGGGCCCCTAGGGAGAAAAATGTTGAACGGTATGAGAGGATCTAGAGGGGGGGGTGAATAGATCCTATACCAAATTTTCGGCTGCTACAAACAAACTATGGAAGATAGCACTATAGTAATCACAAACAAAGTCAAACAGCAGATTAACGGAGCTAACAGAAAAGAGAAACTCTTAGACAAGGCAAGCCACCTGTGAAAAGGGGATAGAAGATATGGAAAGCAAACCACAACACAGTGCTTTTAAGGTGGTTTGGCTGCACATTGGCACACCTACGTCAACCCCTCAATAACACGGTGAGGCTTCCACTCTTCGGCCAAAAGAAACACACACACACACGCACGTTGGAAACAAGCTGAACACAGGGACTAGCCCCAACACACACACACACAAACACATGAGGATAAGTCCTCAAATCACACGGGAAAGAAATCCCACAAGGAAGAAACAAAACAAAGCAAGAAGATAGGCACACACATGCTGCAACTGCAGCTTACACGGTGACAGCACTCCACACACAAGATGATTGTTATAAAAAGACAAGGGCAGTACAAGAAACCAAAACAAGAAGCTGCAACTGTAGTAGTCCCGAATGAAGAAGCACTATAAACGACGGTGCTAAAGCAATGAAGCAGGGGAACTAGGGCTGGCTGGCTTGGCTGTGGATCCTTCTCCTTTCCTTCACCTTTCTCTCTGATGGAAGTCTGAGCAGGCACTCCTTTCTCTTTTCTTTTCTCTCTTTCCCACGTTCTGCTCTTCTTGAAGGCCAACTTCGAACTCCAGCAACAACTGCATGCAAGGGAAGGCCGTCCAATTTATAGGCCTCAAGAGGTAGAAGATGTGGTTTCACAGAAACTCGATACTCAATTTAGAATAAAATATCCCATATTTGTTAAGAATTTAAGCACAGCGGCTCTCACAATCAAGTTAAGTGAATGACCTTCCACAGTAAAATCAAAGTCCTAGATGAATGCATGCTGGGTTTAAAAGAAAAATTAAAACAAAGTAAAAATAGAAAATAGCCAAGGATAATATTGTTAAGTTGTTAAGAATGGGTCAGGATACCGATCCGGTGAGCTGATATTGAGCCGGGGCCCCATTTATCTACATGCCGACTTATCGAACGGAACCATCATCCCCAAACTATCACAACTTAATGGCCTATCCGTACGTCCCAAACTTCTCTAAAATTATCACTGTTTTTGTTAGAGGGGAACTCAAATTTCAGATTCATTCATGTCGTAAGGTCCTTGACATGCTCTAGTAGCGTAGATATCATATAGTAAAATGCATGACATGGTGGGGCTAGTCACCATTGTGACGAATGATGGTGGGACAAGGTGGTACAGTGGTGGCCACTGGCTCTTTTTTCTCTTTCCTTTTTTTTGAAACCTACACTTAACAGTTAGCACAATAAATAACATTATTTCATAAACAACATAATTGCACTTAAGTAAGCCAAAGAGATTCAGTAGTAGGAGAATACACAGTACAAAGGAGAACAAGATAGACTTCCTTTTGCCAGAGTCAATGATGATGACTCATCATTAATGTTTTGTGTTGACTTTTTAACCCCTCACCTTCTATAAATACCCCCCTTACTTGGCCTAGCTAACGACATCAAAGAATGAGTTGAGTGATTTGAAGCTTAAGAGGAGGAAGAGGGAGATCTTGACTTTTCAATATAGAAGGTGAGTCTTCCCGTCCCGCGAAGAGAAGTAGGCCTAGTAATGAGTTCAAGCGGCTCACCGACCTCGAAGGGCATCTAAGTGAGAGAATTCAGTCACGGATAGTGAGTTGACTCATTTTCTTACTTTTCTTGCATGACTTCTCCCTCGCCTTTTCATTCTTTTTCTTTCCTCTTTCCAACCGTACTCTCTCTTTCCGAGCCTGAGGAAATTCTCCAAACTGCCGTGACTCTCGAAGCTTACTTCCAACATCACTATTGGCATGAGGGCTATTATTACGAAGTGGCACCTCCAAAGACTCGTGGTTCACGCCAAGCACTATGACAAGATTCACATGGATTGGGTGGCTATGGGCATGCTGGCAGAGATTTGGCATCCTTAGACTCATACCTTCATTTTTTCCACTTTCGAGGCAACTATTCTTCTTGAGGAATTGGAACTCGTGTTTGGTTTGAAAAGATTCAAGAAGGATGACAAGATCAAGATCATGCCATGCTGAAAGAGGTAATTTCCGAGGAGGTCCTTGGAAGCTTCATGCCGTCTGGAGCTATCAGAAGCGTCCAAACTCAAAAGGGGATCAATCTGCAAAAGCTTGCGGAATGGGTCATGAATGCCCTGAGAGGATTGGCAGATGATGACCGCATAGAAGGAATCATGAAGGGATTCACAATCTACTTAGCGGGTGCTCTCTTATTCCCTTACACTAACAACATAGTGGAGGAAGATCAGTTGAGTGCCATTTGTGGAATTTGGAATGGCAAAAGAGTAGGGCCCGCCATTCTTACTTACCTTTATAGCGGTCTTACAACTTTCAGCATGGGTAAGCCTCCTTTCGGTTGCGTACTTCTTCTGATCTGCTGGATTGATTTACAGTTCAAATTCGACCACCATGAGGGGATGCCGACTGCCTCAAAAATATTTCAACAAAGCCCCCTCTACCACATGGCTGACGTGTTAGGCTTTGGTGGTAGTGTGGTTAATCGCGTTCCCTGGCTGAAGAAATGTGAAGACTGGCGGGCTCACTTCAGCACCATAATGTAAAATATGTTCACTTGTGCGCCGACATGTCTACTCCTGCGTGAATCATATTTTATTGATATTTTCTGTAATATATGGGGTGAGAGAGGGGCTTACGGCATTGGTAGTTTTGAAGTTATGAACGCGTCTAAGGTCATCCAAATCTCTGAAACCCTAGCTAACCCTATAAATAGACCCTAAGTTTAACCTACGCGACCTTTACTTTTGGCTCGCGTGAAACTAAGGTAGGGAGGCAAACTTAGAGGTATGTTCTTTAAAGGTTTTTATTCCTAATATTAAGTTCTAACTTCCCTCAAAATCTCGTCCTAGGAGATCAAGCCAGCAGGGAGAAAGGGGCGAGCAAAGTTGCTGATTCTGCACGAGTGACTCAGGAACCTATGCAAGGGACCCAGGAAGATCAGGGAAATAGAAGCCCTAAACGAGGTATTTAGAACTAGTGCCTTTAGAACTTTTTGTTCCCCTTTGTGTCTTCTATCTACCCTCCAATTTTTACATTTTTAGGTCAGGAGAATCAGGAGATAGAGGGGCAAGAAATCGTTGGTTTAACACTAGACGTGCAAGACTAGGGCTTACATTCAGTCAGAAATTCCAAGACTCGGAAGCAAGTCAGAAGTAGGTTATCACATGAATGGCTTAAACATGATTTTAGGGATAAAAGCCCTCTTCTTGCATTAAATTTCATGCTTTCTACACGGAGTAATTAGTATTTTATCTTGATTATAGATGTGGAGTATCATAGCAGGTATAAAACTTACCCTTAATAAGAGTAGTAATTCTAGTTCAATTTACTCATACCCATGCATCTCCATGTCTCAATATGAGATTATCAGGCCATATTGACTTATTGCATGTTTATTTGCCCTAGATTAGTTCTTATTTCATTTTATTACTGTTTACAGTAAATAGAGGTAAACGGCCTATCTCCAGACCGCATGAGTTTCACAAACGGCCCTGCGATAGACCGCTAAGCCCAGCGAAATGGTTGTCCCTAGACCATTTACCCCTTCTGAGTTCTGTACTTTGGTTAACCTAAAACCTAATGCAGAACGGTCGGAATCATTATAGGATAAGCCTAGTTAATTAGGTGTTATCCCTGTTTCTAGTGCTATTTTCATATACTTGGTTATATTCATGGTTTATTCTGTTATGTTGCATGTTTCTTATGCACTTAGAATCTATTTTAAACTTATAATAAGTTATGCCAAAAATATATACTTTTGTATTAAATGCATATTTCACGTGATAGATGAATTGGAATCACTCTAGATTTATCGCTGTTTATCACGATTCTTTCTTCTCTAAGAGTCATTTTCATAAGTACATGGCACATATTCCGGTATGATGTCACTAGTTACACACTTTGTACTTTAGCACACCATCTTAGACTTGTGATCATCTCCGTTAGTTATTCCTTCTATCGGACTAGGTGATCTTGTCTCAAGGCCTCTGTAAGTCTCCGTGAGCCTGGGATTCCCACTAGGATGCCGAGCTAGTTATACCCTTAAAACCTAAATTATCTAGAAAGCACTTACACCATCGTTGTTTTCTGGTTTTTGAGTTTCAAATGGTCTTCATGGTGACCGCTAAGGGTTTCCTAACGGTCGTCACCATGACCACTTGTCTTGTCAGACGGCCTTCCATATGACCTCATGTTCTCTAAGTCAAGTTCCTTTATTCTAGCTTTGACTCATCAGAAATGGTCCAATACTAGACTGCCTGGTCCATGAAACGGTCCAGTAAATGACCGCTTAATTCCTAATTCTGGCTACCCTCGAGGTCTGACCCTTGGGGTTGGTTTTCTTGAGTTCCTAGATGATCTTATGATTATCCGGAGTCTAAACTATGTTTAATAAGTTAAGGTTAAGTTGTGAAATTTAATGAACATACCGTTGTGCTACCGGAATGCTGCCGTAGCATAATGTATATTAAATCTTTCTTTGATATCTCTTTTTAACTTTGGTACGTTCTATACCTTGGCTACTTGGTCATGAAACTTATTATTTAGAATTAAATTATTGGCCGACATTATTATCTCGTGGAAGTTGCTGGATTTATAACTTGAAGATGCAAGATCGGGCACGAATTGTGTCCAAGGGCTCCATGCTAGTCCCCTCGACAGATTGTCAAAAACGTGCTATAAACCATGGGGTGGAACAAGTGCATTCACAGGGCGTTTGGAACCCTAATAAAAGGATTCAAGGGGAGGTGGGGAAGTTTCGAACGGGGAGCGGGTGCTTTCACAGGGAGGAGGACGAACCAGGCTTTTTTAATTTTTGAATCGGGACGACAAAAGTTTGAACCGGTAGAAAAAGGCCACTCAATTCCCTTATAGTATATAGTATAGATTGGTATATTTTTTACTTTAAAATTAGAGGCTAATTTAATTTATTTATGTAAACTTTCAAGTTTGAGTGTCCTCATATGTCCATCTTATTTCTTGTGTCGCCATGGGCAGGGCTTTGCTGGTGCAATTGCTCCTCCTTTCGAGACGGTAAAGGTGACTCTTTTAGCTTAGGATGAGATTTTTGTTTCAGTTTCTCATAGACGGCGTCAGAGTGCTGCGTATGCTACAACACTCATATTTATATTTATAGGAATTGAGCTACGTAAGTAGGACTATAGAGCCTAAGAAAGAGAGGCTAGGTAAAGATACAGAGCTTAAGAAAGGGCAAGGAGAGGTTGTCCATAGAGCAGGGGCTAGCTCCTACACTCTGGGAGTTTTCTTGCTATATGCAGTCACCATCGCCTACATAGGACTGATCTTCAAGAAGTATGGGTTGAAGATGATAGTGAGTATGAGTCTAGACTGAGCGTGCACTGAGCCTAAGATGAGCTATCCTCCGAAGAAAGGGAAGCTATATTCATCTCATCTTGTCAGAGGGCTCTTGGCGGGCAACTATAAATGTCCTCTGAGCTTCAGGGCTCCTTAGAGCAGAGCTTGCATTAGTTATGGTCGGATTCTTCTCGCCAGGGTGTAACGGCCAGGGATTGGTGGGGTTAGAACACTCCACCTTCTCTTTGGCCGATCCTCGGCGTAAACCATGCTAGAAGACTAGGGTCGAGAGGTGCTATTGGCTTGGGGGAGTTGGTTCATCTCTAAACATCGCATCGCAGGGCTAGATAGTAGCACGCTAGTCATTGTGCCTAAGCATCGCAGGGTGGTGTAACCTCCTCGCTCAAACATCCTCGGGAAAATTTGGCTTGAGGAGGAGGGCTTCTATGAAAGCGTGTGGCTTGACGATATCGCCCCCTGCCCTTAATCTTGGCCACCCTCACTGTTGCTTCTGAGGAAGGATATGAGGGATCCTTGCCACGCTTCTCCCCTGTCAGTCAACCTTGGGAGGGGTCTTGAGGGCACCTTGCCGAACTTCAACCTACAATACAATTTTCAACAGGGTTGAGATTCTCTGGGAAGACCCTCCGATGTCTAAGTCAACCTCATATGATAGGAGTGTGAAAAGATTTTAAAGAGACGGAGGTGGCATAGGTAGGCATGGGTGGCTTGATGAAGGTGGAGGATGGTGGTCATGGCTTTAGTGCTATATATTCCCCTTGTCTCTTTCTTTCTCACCTATTGCCTCTCTCTAGCCTTTTCTTGCCTTACCCTCACATATCTGGAAAGGGTCGCGCAGTGCCCCCCTTAATTTTATAGTGGGAGCATGGTCTTGGATAGGAAGACGTAGCTACTAAGACCTTACGGGGCACCGTGTTAGTTGTGACAATTTTCATGGGGCGCAAGTAATACCAACGAGCCAGAGTGTATAGCGTCCTCGGATGCTCCGCTGATCTATAGACGTGAGAGAATTAGGATAGCGCCTTTCAACCTTCCATAGTGGGCGTACGTGGGATGTCGAATTCAACGTGACATGGTCACTACGTGTCCACCACCGGTGAGACATACACGTCAATTTGGATGACCATAAAATAAGATATTTTATTAGTTTCTTGTGGTTTTTACCTCTCGATCTCTCTTTGCCCGTCCCTCCCCTCTACACTAAGCCTTCTCCCCCTCTTTGGCTCTTCGCTCTATCTCCTTCGTTAGGATGCTCGTCTGAGGTACCTCTCCCAACAGATCGATTGTTAACATGGCTCTGCCATACTTATTCGGAGGTTGATGTTGCTGGCTGTGTTCGAAGTGGTCACTTGAGGGTTCATCATAGGCCGTATGTTGCATATGTTGATTTTTCTGTGTTCTGACCATTTTTGTGTGCTCTGTCTTGCAGCTATGGCACGATTCGGTAGAGATGAGCGGGTCCCGAGGCGTGTGGCTCGGGAGGAGTACCATTGGGTGTGACAGACCGAGTGACCGATGCCCCCTCTACGTCCACCGGTGGTCACCGCGGCTAGTGTGGAGCAGCTGGACCGGGGCCATACGACAGTAGCTGAGGGCCCTGTCGGTGAGAGGGCAGCTGGAGTTGGGACCGTAGAGGTGGCCCGGATCCTGGAGGCAGGCGTTCTGTATACTTACGACCGGAGTGGAGGCTACCCCTTGGAGTTCCCCCTGGACTGCCATCTGTTCGAGTTCATTAGGAGCTACGTCCCTCCCGGCATGGAGGAAGACGATTCACAGATTCCGGGAGCCCGTCGCCATCTTGAGCGGGCTATTTTGATAGGCAGGGACAGCCTGCATGGCATTGCGTTTTGCAGATATCCGAGCTTTTTCGAGGACTATTGGAGGTAGCGTCAGTTCCCCAGTGCTGAGTGTCTGGGGTTCTTCGGCAGTACAGAGCAGCCTGGTGTCAGAGTTGGGCCGCCAGGCCCCGCTTCTTGGGACTTGCACGGCCACCACTGTGCCGAGACAGAGGGGATAGCCGGGCTGGTTCTGGAGCCTGCAGGTCTGCAGTATGCTGGAGAGGGTTATGACGACCACAACATTCTGGACAAAGTTATGCGGTAGACCGTCATCAGCTGGTATGGCCGCTGGGCGGCAATCTCGTCGCACCTGTACCGTCAGGGGGCCACCGAGTGGCTGATGGGGATTGTGCACCACTACCGGGTGCTGCTGGACCGAGCTGGGATCAGGTACGCAGTGACTGCTGCTTTGTACGCATATCCGTGCTACACTGGACTACTACAGGGACTGCTGGAACGTTTCAACCACCGATGGAACACGTTGGCGATAGCAGAGGGAGAGACCTCACTTGACTTATGGTCCCTATTCCGGATTTCTGGATTGCCGATCTGTGGCGAGGGGTATGAGGAGGTGGTACTGGATGACCTCCACCGCAGCCACACCGACGAACAGGGGCGATACCGAGTGTCTTACAGCTATCGATATCTTATGAAGACCTGGAGGGACTCGGCCTTGGCGGGGAGAGAGAGAGCTGCACAGATTCCCAGGGTGCCGCTGAACGTGTGGGTTCGTCACTTCTACAACGGGCCCTTCTACTTTTATCAGGAGTTTGCCAGGGATCACACTCCGTGGGAGGAGTACACTGAGGTGGAGCTACGTTTTCGGACCTATACCAGATACATATATGCACCACAGGAGGGGTGGAATCCCCATGGTTTGCCGGACGTGACACACCTTGCCGCATACTTGGCGTACTGGTTAGCGACATTTGTGGTTCTGCACGGAGAGGATGGTCTGCTGAGAGCCGAGTTACTGTGGCTGGGTTACTTGTTGGCGGGGGGACGACAGTTGGCCTTGGCTCCTACTGCGTTGGCCAACATTTATCAGGGACTGGGAGTTCTGGCGGCGCACCTGGCGCCGAGAGAGAGGGGCCTTCTCTTGTCGACCCACTACCTCAGTGCGTGGGCTGGATTGTTGTTTCCGGGGCTAGTGACACAAGGGACTGTGGCAAATCCAATGACGTCACTTTTGTTCAGCTTCACTGGACAGCCTGACGGAGACACTGAGGCACAGCTGGAGGGGGCTAGGAGAGCCCTTTGCTACCTACCCACCCGGGGCGAGGAGGGCTTACCTTTTGACAGCGCCACGAGATACTGTGGCCTTTTTCTAGGAACGTCTAGTGGAGGGGTGACTAGCGCCTGCCCCGGTCAGGGGGTGCTAGATGCAGGGCCACGGACTAAGTGGGTGCTGAGCACCCGGTCAGTGGTGTTGACATTGCACCGGTCTGCGACGAGTTCCTTGGAGCCATACTACCCACATCGGTTCACAAGGAATTTCAGGTACGACCAGGGGATCCTGCCGAACCAGGAGTTTCCTTTGACAGGCCGATAATATAGAGGGAAGGACACCCACCTACTGGAGGCCGCATGGCAGGACTTCTACTACCACCGGGAGCCAGAGCAGTTTTCAATGTCGAGACAGGGACGCCAGGGGCGATTCGATATCCATTATGCCAAGTGGTGGTTCGAGCACAGCCACCTGTATCGACAGAAGGCCTCCGCGATCAAGAAGGCAGAGGAGAGTCGCTTGCTGAGGGAGGATCTACCTCCCATTCCACTGGACGACGCGTACTTGAGGACTCGCATCGCTCAGATTCATCGGGCGATCGAGCAACTTGTGGAGCAGTGGCCCCAGAGCAGCCGGGGCTCTTCATCTGGGAGCCGAGGCAATAGAGGGGTGCTGAAGCCCTTGAGACAGGTACCGACAGCGGTGGCGATGACTAGGATGAAGATGCATCGACCAAGGGCACCTAGGACCTGGTGGGCCCAATTCTTGGCCGACTGGGGCCTCCGGAGCAGAGGTTTGCTGGATCGGGCACTTCTGCATGGGAGCTTTACTGACACAGCAGTCGATGACCGGAGGCGGCACATCGGCCATGCGATCGGGTCAGCCGGGCCTATGGAGTTTGTGTCCCAGATCGAGTGTGCCCACACTCTGAGGGACATTTGGGATGCCATCGCGAAGGCAGCCCAAGCGCTGTCACTGAGGCCGGAGTAGCTGGTACCCTTGCCGTTGATCCCCTTCAGAGCTTTAGGTAAGGTTCTTTCTTTTAGCACATCCCGTCTTTACTTTGCTATTTTTCAGGTGTGTAACTAGGGTATTGTATAATGCTATGTTTGTTGACAGGCTCTGCGGCAGAGGGGGATCACCCCTCCACGGAGGCATCCTCGGGGAGTAGGGATGGAGGCCTGTAGCCTAGGTGGAAACGCCCTCGCGTAGAGGCTGCAGCAGCTGAGGCTGGTGGGTCCTCTAAGGGACTCGAGGCTGGAGAGCAAGTTGAGATAGAGACAGCCTTGAGTAAGTGTCACTTTGACCCCTTTGTTCCTGTTTAGTTTAGCCACGACAGTTGGCTAATCTTATTTTACTAGGTTTATCTTTCGTAGATCCCCTGGCGGCTGGTGCGGAGGCGACCTTCTCACCCCCTCAAGAGGTGGACCCTCCGTATGAGGAGGGAGCTGAGTGCGAGATTGATCTAGAGGGATTTCTCCAGGTGATGGATGAAATTTCCCCCAACATCGAGACCTTCCCCGACTTTGAGTCATGGAGAGCTACTGGAGGAGCTCATTTCGGTAAGAGCTTCTGATTCTGAGCGTGTGCTGTGACTTTGCTTAGTTCTGGTTATTAACATAACCATCCAGATCGTGCAGAGGAGGCAGAGGCATCAGGGACCAGGGCCCCTACTGAGGCATCGGGTGAAATGCCTGGACAGGCCAGAGAGCTAGCACGCACGGTGGCTAGCAATTGCCAGGGTAAGCGTCCAATTGCTGTTGAGGGGATCTCCCCATTGTTGTTGCACCTCTTGACAAGCTAGCATCACTGACTAGGTTTGTGTTGCTTGCTTGGCAGGTGAGGAGGTGGTAGCCACCTTGGAGATGATCGAGGAGCTGGTGAACGTTAGCCCTCAGTGGCCTTGCCGTCCTTTGAGGGTGAGTCCGGGCAGGTGGCGTCCGTGCCCCCACCCACTGTTGAGGGCATGCTGGGTGGGCTACCGCAGCTACTGGTAAAACTTCCTCTCCCGCCTGTGCCAACCGTAGTATCGGCTTGCACGGTGGGGCTAGTGGAGTCCTCCAATGTGGGACCCTCAGGTATGTGACTGAATGCTTAGTCATTTGTGGTAGGGCTTTTTGATTTACCCGTTAATGCTAAGCTTCCACCGGCATTGATCACAGGTGCATCTTCCCCTCTAGAGGAGGGTGAGCTTCCCTGGGATGTGACCAGGGTAGCAGGCTGTGAGTCCTCTATTGTAGGTTCCACTAGGGACGACAAGGAGCTCGTCGATATTGAGGGGGTTTTCGAAGGGGAGGCCCCTGTTGGTGAGCTTCTTATCCAACACCCTTGACTAGGGGGTTGTCTTCATATGAAACTGGATTATAATAGCCTGACTCAGCTCTTTGGTGTACAGGTGCCTCTGATTTACCCCTGCCTGGGGGTTCCTCAGGGACCTCGTCTGGCTCTTGGAGCAGTGGCAGTGCGACGATCGAGACCGATGAGAGTTCGAGCTCGAGCTCTTCTACCTCTATGGCCTCTTCTACCAGGGATGCTGAGATGGAGGCAGCTCTGCAAGGTATATAGAAGTCCTTCCTTCCTCCCTATCGGCTATAATTTAGAATTTATAACAAGGTATTGATGCCATTATGTTATGACCAGGACTAGAATCTGAGGGGAAGCGCATGTCGGCTCCTATCAAGGATGACCTGGGAGAGCCTCTCGTGCCCTCGATGGTTGCTGGGGACGATCGGAAGGTGAAGAGCCTCTGCCCTCCCTGACTCCAGTGGGGGATGCCGCCGATGTGGAGGAGAGGTTACCCTCACTGACCCCTAGTAGAGATGCCACAGGCATGGCGGGAGCCATGCTGGGTGAGGATCAAAATCTTTCTCAAGTTTTTCACCTTATCTTGTCACAGGGAAGCCTCGGGTGTTACTGACTCCCCTTTGTAACACAACTCCCCAGCTTTATGCTATCTTGATGCTTAGCGAATTTCACACATTCGCTCAGCTCTACAAAAGAGCTCATGCTGTCCAAGCTCAACTCAAACATTCTGCCTTTCCATTCTTCCTTGATGATTGCGATGTCCCGACATCAGAAGGGGCAAGGTTCGATGATCATATCAATGCCTTCCATCAGCCCCCCAACTCTACCAACCATGAGGTTGCCACTGTAAGATGCAGGGTGCCTACGAAGGGGCAAGGGGATACCCAAAACTCCTTTCCTTTCCACCAATCACCTCATGATCTATCCTACAGCCAGGAGAGGTTAGCCTTGGTTAGGGACAACCAAGAATCTAGGCTAATGGAAAGAGGACAACATTGGCATATGATGAGGAGGAAGTGGTGAATGACCAACCCATAGTGAGCTCGGACACAAGAAATATGATTGGCCATGGACAAGGGATGAGACCTTTGCTTTTAATTCGACCCAAGAGTGAACCATCCCGACAAATCCAATACATCCCTCCTTCCACTCCAACTCCACCTAAAGAGGCAAGGCGCTTGGTTCTCATCTTGCCTAAGGGTTCATCTACTCGGTGGTCAAATGAAGGTGTCTCTCCTCCACTAATGGTGGAGGATCACTCAACTTCATCCGCTCTTCACCAAGACACCTCACAGGAAGAGCTACTATCATCTCTTGATTTAATCAAACCAGCTCCTACCCCAACCATGGTGCCAACTCAGTTTGAATCAGCCTCAATTGTTGATAAGTCATTTATGACCCCTATTCCAATTGATCCAGCTCTGATTCAGCTTCCCCAACATGAACCCATCCTTTTTGATGAATCAGATGCTGGACTTACTCTCCCAAGTCAAGATGTCACTCCAGATATCCAATCAAGCTCCCCACATATCCCTAACCCCTAGGTTGCACCTGCTTTACAAATATTGACCAACATCTCCATGGTGTTTGACCCGGCCACGTTCATGTCATCAAAGGACAAGGAGCCCATTATCTCCACCTTGGATGCCCATCAATCCACTCCATTCCCTAAATCCTTAGAGTCATCCATACCTAAGGAGAAACCTCAAGAGATAGGATGGCACATAATGTCCAAGTGGGTTATTCAGCTGGTGCATGGTTAGGAAAGGAAGAACAAGGAATTAAAGAGCCAATTGAGAAAAATAGAACACTTGAGAGATTTGGATTAGGGTGTCAACCAACTAATGTCAGCAAAGATGAATCGACAAGGTGGAATTTGCACAATCATTTTGTAAAGGAATCTTGTCCAGTGGAAGAGAGAATCACTAATGTGAAAATATTCCATGGAAGTGAACATGTGGATCCAAAAGAAAAGCCCCATGATGTAGACATAGGGGATTTGGGCTTAGCTAAACTATTCTCTGAAGAACCATTGTCCCACTCAATAACCCAAGAAGAAATTCATCAAGCAAAAGGAGAACTGACCTTGTCCTCCTCTCTTTTCTATTCCTCTTGTTCACAAAAGTGATTTTATTTTTAAAGTTGATCAATCCCAAAAAGAAAAGCCTGAAGTTGTCATTGAGAAGCCCACTCTAGGGGTAGAACTCTCAAACCATGACTCCCTAGCTCAAGGATCTTCATCATCCATCCTTAATCGCAAAGCTCCAATCAACAGCCCTACCAGGGGCATTTGCCTTGTACATAATAGGTTAGATTTAGAAGAGTCCAAACCTTCGACTACGTCACACAAGAAGGTTAGGGACACCCAAATTCCCTACCAACTTTGATCAGGTCTAGCCAAAAGTCATGATTTGTTAACTCAAATATTAACGTTTGGTCTAATAAGGTCAATAAATCAGTTACAAGATAAAGAACGATCTAACCCGCCTCCGATCTAACCCACCTCTTATGGTCGAACAAGTTTAGGTCAAAAAACCCATTAATCCTAGTAGGTATAGGGGTCGTGTCCATGGTCGCGTACTTACCCCTCATCCACTTGAACCTTGTTTCCATCCTACCAAGGACGTGGACTGCACCTCTTGAAGCCCAAGGAGGATGGAAGCCTAAGGAGAAATAATCTCCCAGGCATTTTGTGCTTTGTGTGCCTCCACCAAGGAAGGTGTGCGTTCAACAAGGGTTGCATATGTGCCCTCGGGGTTTGCAAATATGCCCCTGTGGTTTAGCCTTGTGTAATTCCTTAGTTTACATGTGTGCCCTCGTGATGTGGCTGTCTCTTGTGCCATTTCTTGGAGAGGGACCATATTGTAATTTTTCTTGTGTGCTTGTGGTCGATCTGCGCTGGTGCGTTGATAGGCGCATAGAGATGGACCGCAACCCATGGGAGCTCAAGAAGGAGAAATCATCTCCTAAGTGTTTTTTGCTTTGTGTGTCTCTACCAAGGAGGGACTTGTGTCTTATGTCAAAATTACACAAATGCCCTTATTTAATCTTTAGATATTATGAAAATATACTTGGCTTTCGAAAATCATAGAGAACTCCCTGTTCAATCTAGAAATTACAAAAATGTCTTGATCTATCCAAAAATTATAGAAAAAACCATTCTTGCACGCAACTATTTTCACAGACAAAACCCAGATTTAAAGATTTGGAACCACTCCCGAACACCTTGCGGCTGCTACTTGTTTACCGTCTTTATGGCACCCCGGACACGACTCCGGACCCCGAGTCAACTCGTCATGACCCACGACAATTTTAACACAAAGTAGGGGCAACCCCCGACCACCCAGCAGGCAGCATTAGCTCTCCAACACTTAGTCATCCGAGCCAACCCGGGGACTTGCAGTGACACACACGTTGTGCGGCATGCAACAACGAGGCTGGGGATCACCCTCAACACGTCTCCTCCCAGTAAGTCGACACTAATGGACTCCGCCGCCCAGTCAAGCTTGGGTCCTAGGGACTATTAGTCAGTTCATACGGCTCCTAATCAAAGGCTGGGAACTATCCCAAACACCTTAAAGGCGCCTTATTTTTAGCCATTCTACATCAATCCGGGGATAGCCTGTGGCCCAGGACCACTTGCTGCACCATGCGGCGACTCTACAAAATCCGAGGATCGCCCTCGACCCCCTGACACGCGGCGATGAGTCGTCAACTTTGTAGCCACCGGGCTGACCCGAGGCTCCGCAACAACCTGCCGAATTGAACAACATGCTACACTAAGGCCGAGTTCTCACACCCAAAATGTCTTCCCTCAACAGCCAAGTGCTACCAGCCCCAATCGCCGTGCCACGTGCAAGCTACAGGGTTCGGCATCCCGTTGGGAGTGGGGATCACCCCCGAACACCTGGTAGGCGACACGAACACCACCCAGCTTTGGGCGTCTCGAGTCAAAGCTCGCACCCTAAGGAACACGACCGTGTTACACGACGTCACAAGAAGTTAGCAACCATCCCCCGCGGTCACTCCCCACGACAATAGCCCACCAGGAGGGGAACGCCCACGCCAGCCTCAGCCCCACGCCCCAAGGCTCGCTACCCAATGCCATTCCACATGACTCAAACCTTGTCCCAGAATTTGTCTCATTTATGGTGCAAGCGTGAGCTCACTCACCAGTCCAAAAGAGTGCACGAGCTCTGCAGAAACGACGCTCGAAGATGGAGCAAGCACCACCGGGCAAAGGACAGCACCAACAGCTCCTTTCAACATGCCAGTCAATCGATCCAGTATACTCCACATGTCCCAATCTGAACCCAGTCAAAGGGGGCCCAAAATAGCCAATTGGGGGGTTTTTATAGTTTTTTCTCCCCTTCTCTCTCAGACCATCAAAGTGGTCCGCGTAAACACCCCCGGGGGAGGTTAACACGGACCAAGCTAACCCCTTTCAGCCTAGTCCGCGTAGACCCATTTTCGTCCAGAAAAATAAAAAAAAAAGAAGAACGGGTGGAACCACAAGGTGGTCTGCGTAAACCCCTCGGAGCAGGTTTATGCTGACCAGGCTGACCACCCCCCAGCTTGGCCTGCGTAAACCCCATCCAGATTAAAAAAATATTTTTTTCTGCTGGGCCAACCTTTTCTGGGTAAACCCTCCCGGTGGGTCTGCCATTTCCTCGATTCTTTCCAGAATCTCAAAAGGACCAATAAACCTTGGACTCAATTTTTCTTTGACACCAAACCTTTTAATTCCTCGGGTGGGTGAGATCTTTAAGAAGACATGCTCCCCCACTTGGAATTCAAGCTCTCTTCTTCTAGTGTCGGCATAACTCTTTTGCCGTGATTGAGCAATTTTTAGCCTCTCTAGGATCAACTGGATATTATGAGTTGTATCTTGAATGATATCGAGACCCAATAATCCTTTCTCTCCAACTTCATTCTAGCATAGAGATGATCTACAACTCCTGCCATATAGTGCTTTAAAAGGTGCCATTTGAATGCTAGACTGATAACTATTATTATATGCAAATTCAGTCAAGGGCAAGTGTTCATGCCAACTTCCACCAAAATCTATCATACAAGCTCTCAACATATCTTCGATGATCTGATTCGTCCTCTCGGTTTGTCCATCTGTTTGAGGGTGAAAAGCTATGCTAAAATTCAGCCTAGTATCCAAAGATGATTGCAAACCTTTCTAGAAATAAGAGGTGAACCTCGGATCTCTATCTGAAACAATAGAAGTTGGAATACCGTGCAGCCTTACAACCTCCTTGATATAGAGGGCAGCTAAAACATCCATGGTCCATTTACTTTTAATGGGCAAGAAGTGAGCGGACTTAGTTAGTCGGTCCACGATCACCCATATAGCATTAAATCCACTTCGGGTCTTTGGCAATTCAACAATGAAGTCCATGCCAATGCTATCCCATTTCCACTCCGGTAGTTCGAGAGGTTTCAACTTCCCAGTCGGCTTGAGATGTTCGGCTTTAACTTGTTGGCAGACCAAACATCAACTCACGAACTTGACTACCTCTCTTTTCATGTTAGGCCACCAGAATATTCGTTTGAGATCTTGGTACATTTTTGTGGCACTAGGATGAATAGTATATCTTGATCGATGTGCCTCCTCTATGATTTTATCATTGATGGTAGAACAATCGGGCACACAAGTTCTTCCTCGAAAAAGTAGCCTTCCATCATTCGCCAAAAAGAAATCCGATCGTTGATCTAATTTCTCTTTAATTTTAACAACCAACAGATCATCATCTTGCAGCTCTTTGATTTCTGAGAGTAACTTAGGTTGGAATCTAATATTTGCAATCAAGACTCCGTCTCCCTTCTCTTCTACATTGAAGTCTAAGTTTGCCATTTGCTCTAACAAATGTCATTCTTTAATCATTAGGCTTGATAATAATGCGATCACCTTCCGGCTAAGAGCATCTGCTATTACATTACCATTTCCTTAGTGGTACTATATAGAGAAATTGAAATCCTTCAAGTACTCTAGCCACCTTCTTTGTCTCATATTGAGTTCTTTTTGAGAGAATAAGTACTTGAGAATCTCGTGGTCGGAATACAAAATAAAGGTCTCTCCATAGAGATAATGCTGTCAAATCTTCAAGGCAAAGACTACAATCACCAACTCTAAGTCATGCATGGGATAATTCTCCTCATGCTTTCTCAATTGCCTTGAGGAATAAGCGATCACCTTGCCATGTTGCATCAATACACAGCCCAAGCCGATTCCGGAGGCATCAGTATAAACTTCAAATCCTCCTCCTTCAGTAGGTAAGGTAAGTATAGGGGCGGTAGTCAGACAATCTTTTAGAGTTTGAAAGCTCTTCTCATAGTCTTAGGTCCATACATAAGTAGTCTCCTTCCTTGTCAATCTTGTCAAAGATACCGTGATCTTGGAGACATCCTTAACAAAGCTTTTATAATATCCTTCCAATCTCAAGAAGTTTCGAATTTCAGCCATGCTAGTAGGTCTCTCCCAGTTCTTTATAGCCTCGACCTTTGATGGATCGACCGCAATACCCTTTTGGAAAATCATGTGACCTAGGAAAGAAACTTATTCTAGCCAGAAATCATGCTTGATAAGCTTAGCATATAGTTTTTGATCTATTAATAATTGTAGGGCTCTCTTGAGAAGTTCTTCATGCCCCATCTTAAACTTGGAGTAGAAGGACTGTGCCGGTGAAGGGTGAGCTGAAGGGGGGGCTAAAGGTGTACCGGGCGAGAGAGAGACGGAAGAAGAGACGGTGAGGGCGAGGAGGAGATGGTGGGAGAGCGTACCGGCGAAGGCCTAAGGGGACGTACCGGCGAAGGGCTGAGAGGGGAAGTACATCGGGGAAGGCCTCCAGCGAGTGTGCCGCTAAGGCATTCATGAGAGTGTACCGACAGAGAGCGTGCCACTGAGGGAACGGCTGAGAGGCGTATTGGCGAAGGATGGTGAAGGGGGGGTGCATCGGAGAGGGGATTGAGTGTGTGTCGCTGAAGGATATGAAGGGCACACTTCTCCTGATTGCTTTAAGGTCTTTGTTTTCTTCCTTTTTCTCTTCTCCTTTTTTTTAATTAACTGATTTATGTGGTTAATAAACGGGTTTTCTTCTCTTGTTTCCCTTTGATCACTTCTGTCGCCTTACCTTCCACGTTGTTCCCAGTTTCTTAAGCCCATTTAGAACATTCACAGTCAACTATCCAGTTTCTTCACTACTCCCATTGGCCCTTCAACATATTACAACCCGTGGCACGATTTTGGCAGCACCTCCCCTTGACCCAGGACGTAAGGGAGGTACAGGGAACGCGCCTACAAGGAGTGGCGGATCCTGACTATTGGAGGTGGGCGTCCGGGGACGACAACACCTTTAGTAGACCATCAGAACACCTGGATGAAACAACGGAGGGGGAGGCTTCCCGAAGCTGACTAGGGGGGTGCCCTGAGGGAGGAGAGAGCCAGTGGGAGGGGTGTACGCAGAGGAACCCAAACTGACGACGAATGACACAAAAGAGAGTAGGCAGAAGAGAGAACGAGAATGGATGATTTTCTTTTTATTCGTGGTGAACATGGACCAAATACATCAGAGGCCAAAAGTATTAACAAGAAGAGAAGGGAAGGGAAAGAAGACAAAGAAAAGGGGGAGCAGAGGTTGAGCGAGGGCGTGGCTTCCTGCTCTTCCTCGTTCCCTATTACATTCACCTCTCTCTCTCTCTCTTACTTTGTTCTCGTGAGGACTGCCGGAAGAAGCCCCTCCCCTTCTTCTTCTTCTCCTTTTTCTCTTCCCTGGGTGTCTCTTCAGTGCGGATGGATCGGTTCCCTTCTTTCTGTCTATGTTTTTTTGTTCGCCGGTGAAGGGGGCTTTTATACCCAGTGGCACGGGGCCCTTCGAACATGGGGCGATGAAGGCGGGAAAGTGACACATTTATGGGGATTTAACTCCCCTTTGTCCTTGGTGACAGGGGGATAGGCAGCGTGGCTTCCTCCTGGGGTGACACCTCTGCACGCTCACTGCGCGCCAAGGATCCCGTAGGATGTGGCGTGAGATTTGGTCTGTGTCGTTAAGGGTGTGCCGTTGAAGAAGTGGACCGTGCTACTGAAAGGGCTCTGACAGCTGTGCCGTTGAAAGGATAGGCAAAGTGTGCCACTGAAGGGGCAGTTGACATGCCGTTGAAGAGGGCACAAGGGTGTGCCGTAGAAGGGCACTTGAATGTGTGCCGTTGAGGGGCACTTGACGGTGTATTGTTGAAGGCACAAGGTGTGCCGTTGAAGAAGCGGTTGATGGCATGCCGCTAAAGGCGCAGGGTGTGCCGGTGAAGGTACGTTGGGAGCGTGCCGGCAAAGCCCACGCTAGGCGTGCTGTTGAAGGCTACGCAAGGCGTGCCTTTGAAGGGGCATATGGTGTGACTAAAGGTGAATTTTGGGCCCGTTTTGGGCCAGATTGGCGATCCACCTGGTTCTCTTCGGGGGCCCACGAGTAGTGAGTTTCCTGGGGGTTGGTTTCTCTTCATTGTCATGATTCCAGAGATGGCTCCATGGCAGCATGTCGTTTGTTCGGAGGGTCCAGACGGGACATGTTCTCCACGGTTTCTTCGGTTGAAATCGTTGTTGCCATGGGACTGGTAGGGACACATAGACGTGCGATTTTACACATCCACAACTGGACCTTATAGCTGTTTATTTATTTATTTAATTTTTATATTAGGATCAAGTGAACTTTCAATAATTGAATGGGAAGCCATACGATCATGACTTACAAAAGACAGGAATTCAATCAGGGTTTGATTGTAAAACAAGCCATCCATGGCCCAGCTATCGAGAAATACATGAAACACGTGAGAAACACGCTTCTAGATGACTTGCGGTCATACATGGGCCGCAACATGGCAAAAATGATCTATCATGGACTGCAACAGTCGATACTGGGCCAGAGGGACAAAGCCCAGCATCAAAGGATGAAAACAGTCCTTAGTGGGCCATAAGAAGACAAGGACGGTCCTGGATGGGCCGTTTCCAAAAGGAAGATGGTCCACAGTGGGCCATCTAGAGCAGAAGGCTCTTGGGCCCCAACAAAAAGGGGACAGTCTCCACTAGGCTGCTCCACCTCACAAATGGTCCTCAAAAGCCCGTTTAGGAGATAAAGATGGTCCAGTAATAAACGCAACTGATTTGGGCCCAACAAGACTACAATAGTTGACTTAATGGGCTCCCAACCCACCTGAGTCATGGTGGAATCGAACCAGGGTCCAGCCCACACCTCTCATGTCAAGTTAGAGGCTATAGGTCAACTTAAACACGGTTAGGTTGACTGAAATTCAAGGAAAATTGACCAGCAAGACCTGGCACTTAGCCAGTTAAATGCGGTCACAACTGAGCCACTTCAAGGTCTAGGCGGTCACACCTGGGCAGCATCCTAATGGTAGCGGTCCCAGAAGGGCCCCAATTAAATAAGACAGTCCCCCTTCCGGGCTGTAAAACCATGCGATCCGATCGGGTCAACAGGTGCAGGATTTAGGGGTACAACCCGCCTGACGTCATAGTGAGAATCCCAAGCTCGCAGGGACTTACGGAGGTCTCATAATAGAGGTCCTAATCCGACGGAAGGAATATCCGGCGGAGAGTCCCAACTATTACAAGATTAGGTCTAATAAAACATCTATCGGTCTGTCAGCACCACCGGAGTGGCATGACTGTCAAAACAAACCTAACAAAACATTGTGGCAACTTAAGTATGCTTAATCATGTGAACAAGTAATGAGATATGACTGTAGATGAAAGGGTGAGATCTCAGCTCCAATTAGAATTATTCCATATAATCTAGTCATTTTAGTTGGTTTCTATTCTATGCATGAAGCTGAACAAGATGAAACATAATTAATAAAATAATGATTTGAATATAATCTATACACTAAGGGCAGTCTGCCCGGGGCCGCTACCCAAGGGGGCGATCCGTCGCGAGGCCGCTATGCATAAAAATGGTCTAATAAAGGCCGCAAGGGGAAGGATGGTCCAATAAAATAAACGACCTATCGCGAGACTGCTAGGTTACAGGGCGATTCCTATTGCGACCGCAACCAAGACACCACATCTGGTCTCCGGCGAACTACGATAGACCTCAATCGCAACAAAAAATTCCCGTGACACGGTGCATCAAAATTGGGAAAAAGGGTATTAATAGAAAGAGGACAAAAGGCGCATAATATAGCATGATCAATTTAGAATTTGAGCCTGCTTAACCTAACATTGAATCAATATAAAAGGGAGTAACAAGATCAGTGCCCTAGCTTTGGCATGTGCCGACTAATACATGAAATACACATGCTATACTAAACCATAATTGGGGTTTTTACTGCCAATAGGAAGAAGACACGAAGACGCTTCTAATGGTGTATTTTAATTGGGGTTTGGTCTGCTAGAACCTACCTTAATCGAAGGAAGAAGAGGATGCAACCGTCGACAACGCAAGGTGAACACCTCCCCAAGACTTGTCAAATACTCCCTTGATCGCGCTCCTCATCGGTCGCCGCAGAAAATAAGGTTTCTAGGCCAAACTAAGGTTCCTTTTATAGAAGGCAAATCGATCAAGGGGTGATGATAAGGTTGGATAGGGTCCTCAAAGTCGGCCGTACGCGAAACTTGCACTTGACCGGGCCGCACTGCCTCTCGCTCGAAATTGAGCTCCTAGGGTTAGGGTTATGAAAAGAGAAGTTGCAGACTTCGTGGGATGCATGGAAAAATAGGCTGCTATCCAGGTCTGGCAGACTTGAGCTGATAAGGTCTGTTCTCTCATCTTATTCAATTTATTGGTCTATTGCATTCCTTCTCCCTATAGGACTTGTTCAAGAAATTGAAGGGATATTGAGAAATTTTTATTGGAGTGGGCATGCATCTAAAATAGCCAATCATATGGTTTCTTGGAACCAAATCTGCAAACCAAAAATAGAAGGTGGCCTGGGATTAAAAAGTCTGAAAGAATGGAACCAGGCTAGTGGAGGTAAGTTGCAGTGGGACATTCTACAAAATAAAAAGTCATTATGGACTGAGTGGGTGAAGGGGAAGTACTTAGCAGTTAAAAACATTTGGGACTTTAAAAGTTAGTATTATTTCTCTTCAGCTTGGAAAGGTGTTCTGCAAGCCAGAAAGTTAATCCGCAGCCACATCACCTACTCAATCTCCAATGGTCAAGATACAAACCTATGGTCTGATCCATGGATCAATGGATACAATATTAATCAACTGTATGGGGACCATATAAGGCAGGATTTGCTGCTTGATAAAAATGCTAGGGTGAGTATACTAATATCAGAAGGGCAATGGAACCTTCCCACTGCCCTGTCTGCAGAAATGGCAGAACTTTGGCAACTTATAGAGGAAGTTCATATTCTAAATGGAAGTTCAGACACTATCAGCTGGCATAATCATGTGGGGATCATGAAAACGAATATCATTTGGCAAGATACTCGCCAGAAAGGTCCTGCTTTTGGCTACTATGAATGGGTCTGGAAGAACCCAACTACACAAATAGCATCACATTGCGCATGGCAAGCTGCATTGAACAAACTTCCGACAGCTGAGAATATGAAAAACAAAGGCTTTATCTTCCAAGCATGTGTGTTCTATGCATGAAGGGAATAGATTCACAAGATCATATTTTCTTTGAATGTGCATTTTCAAGATGGGTGTGGAAACAAGTGTTAACTCATTTTGATCTGTCCAGGCAACCGAAGATTGGATTGACCCATGAATTACAACAGCTGCAATCTGAGTTCCCAAAATCAGGACAATTGATTAGCTTTGCTAGAATTTTATTTCACATTACTCTTTGGAGAATATGGAGGGAGTGCTACAGAAGAATCTTTGAAGGCACTTCTACCTTGAAATCTAACCTCTTATTTGACATTCTACATGATGCCAGAGGAGCCATGGAAGCACAGGGACACAAAAGATTGACTACAAGGGAGAAAAGCATTTTCATTAGAATCATTCTTATTTCATAGTTAGCTCTGAGACCACAGTCTGTGTGGCCCTGAGTAAGATAGCTCTATTTTTAGACTTTTGATGTACAACCCCTTTTCATTTAATACATGGTTTATTACTTACCAAAAAAAGAATATCAGGGTGGCATGCTGTCAAGTACAGTAGTGATCCGATCATACCTCGAAACAGTGTGGGATCTATTGTTTTACCATTTTCACCTTTGTCCAACTTCTTGGCTGTGGCCATCGGAGTTGACATGGGTTTTGTTTCTGCCATCCCGTATTTCTTTAACAGCTCCAAGGTATATTTGGCTTGTTTTATGAAGCTTCCTTTGGAGGTTTAACCTGCAAGCCAAGAAGGAATGTCAATTCACCGGTTATGCTCATTTCAACTTTTCCCTGTGTGATTTCTGCAGATTCATCACATAAGGCATTGTTAATAGTTCAAGAGATGATGTAGTCTACATAAATCTGAACTACTAGCATGTCTTTACCTAAATTTCTTGTGGATGGGGTCTGATCAACCTTACCTCTCGTGAGTCAATTTTCAGGTAAGAATGAGATGAGCCTCTCATACCTTTCCCTTGGTACTTGCTTCAGTCCGTAGAAGACTTTCTGCTGCTTGTACACATGTTGTGGATGTTGAGTGAATCCTAGAGGTTATTTTACAAAAACATCCTCTTGATGTTCCCATTAAGAATGATAATTTTAACATCTATTTTAAGATGATTTACAGTTCAGTGAACAGGCATAGGACAGGAGAGACCAAATTAATCAATTTATGTGAAAAGACCCAATTTATATGCGAAGTTGAGAGTAACTATGAAATATGCATAATTACCTAATTATATGCACATAAAATAGTGTGTATGCAATGAATTATCATAGAAAATGGACACTTATCATCCACTAAGTCTTCTTCACCCACCTTAGTCTTAGGGAGGGCTAGGTACTACTCTACCTCCTTTAGAAGAATCGTGACCTCGAAAGATGAGAAGATGAAAGTATGAGTTTGGGATGCCATAATTCCACCAAAGCTATGATACTGTGCCAATCAAGAGAGATCTTCAGGTAAGCTTTGGCTAGGACTAGCAAAGGGCAAAGGTGCCAAGTGTTCAAAATGGACACCACTTCTATGGGCAGCTCCTGCACCATGGGGGCCATCCACTTCAAGATAGAATAACGCCGTGAGCTGGGTAGAATCTAAAATGAAAAGAGAAAAGGAAGAATGAGACACAGAGAGAGGGGAACCATGATGGTTGAATTAAATATGGGAATTTATTTACTTACCTCTCTGGCGGGGTTGGTGCTCAAGTTTTGAGTGAGAGGTCAACCTCTTCAGCTCCCCATGATGCCTTCTAGTGGGCTTTGGCCCAGTATAGCCTCCCTCCATGCTCATACCCTCTCCATTAGACCTCTTCATGTTGAAAGAAGGGCTTTTCCTAAGGTATGCAAGGCTTAAGAGATAGGTTGGCTGCGACCCACGAGTTTGGGCTGGTTCCCTACTTATAAAGCTTGGATTAGCACCCTTTTTCATTGGGATTAGATCAAGGGGGTCGGATTTAGGGTTAGGATAAGTTCTGACATGTTTTGGATTGCTTCTCCCACAGATTAGGACTCTAAGGAAGAGTCCCATTCGGGTTCGGGAGGTTCCCTGTGAAGGCAGTCTATCAACTGGCTGCCACTCCTATTAGCGGTCCCTGGTGGACCGTTTTATTCTTTCTACACACCGCCTCAAGAGACGGCCTCCATGGTAATCACCTTTCCGCATTAACAGTCTTCCGAAAGGCCATCTCTTCCTCCTCATGTGCTCGTGCCACCATTCCTTGTGGCGGTCTATCGCCAAACCACCTCTCTTTAGAGCGGACTAGTCTGGGATCGCCTCTGTTCGCCTGTCCCACGCGTGTCTCCTTTTCATCTCTCATCTTGCTCTATTTTTAGTCTTTTTCTCTAACCCACATTTTCCTATTCCTTTCCTCTATCTCTGTCAGTAGGTTAGTTGTGCTTGAGTAAGTCCATTGGTGTCAAGTCGTCACATTTAATAGGTCAAAGTCTCATTCCATCTCCATTTAAAGTAACATCATGTACATGTGTGTTTCAAAATGAATAATAAAGAAAGGGGAACATAAAGTGTCAATGCATGTTAGGCTGGTCCCTCTCTAGGGCCCCTACTGTCACCTGTGCCCTCATGTCTCTTCCCTGGCGGGTCCATCACTGTGCTCCTCTCCTCGTGGTGGCATCGTCGTCTCCCCTCCTCCTCATTCCTCTGGTAGCCAGAGGAGCCAGACAAATACTCTTGGTATGCGCTACTCAGGGCCCCACTCATTGTCTGACTCCATTGCCATCCCTTGCCCACCAGCCGAAGGTCCTCCTTCAATGCTATCGCTCCACCTCGCAGCTCTGCAATCTGCAATCGGGACTGCTCTGCCTCCTCTCAGTAACATCCTACCTCTATCGCCTCTGCACGGAAGTGCTCCGCCTCTACCCGAAAGCACTCTACCTCCTCCCTATGCCCGGTGGCCTTACTCAGCGTCGCCTCCAACTCCCCCATTTGCATATGCATTCACCTCATTAGTCGTGGCATTTCATAAGTCATGAAGTCTAAAGAAGTTGGTCATTTCTTACCCTCTCCGCAAGTGTAGCCTTGGCCTCCTCGGCGCGTGCAACCGCTTGAGCAAACTCTGCATCTCGCTCGGCACGATCAGTCGGTGGCTGAGAGGAGGAAGATGGAGCATCCAGTCCCCGTCGTTGGGCTCCCTCGGCCCGCTACATGTAGAGGCAGGTTGGTCAGTCGCATGAGCATGATCGGTGCACTTTAGGTCTATGGTTGAGTGGAACTCACCAGGAGCTCCAGCGAGCGTTGGAACTCATCCTGCTGCTAGATTGTGGAGTGGAGGAGTCCTTGTAACTCTGCGATGCGTCCCCGAGGGTCTAGCTACATGAAGAAGGTCAATTGTTAGTACACCAACATCATAGGAGTATAAGTTTGAGAGTCCATATAGGTCGTCGCGTGTCGCAGAAGACTAGATCTCCATAATGTCGCGCATAGGACTTTAGGTGGGCCTCGTCCCTGGTCGCTCCAGCTCGCACCACTCATCCTCGTCGGGTCCAATCCCGGATCTAGTCCACCGCTCAGGTGATCCAGTCTATCTCTCCTGCCAGCCAGTGAGAGTGTCATCCCATGCGCTCCTCTGTCATTTGCGCATGGGAAATTCCACCTTTAGCTGGTGAACTCTCAAGGTCCTCATGATCAGCCAGTAGTGCAGCGGCTCGATCACGTTCATGCAATGCAACCAGATATCACGTCCCACGTAAGCCTGGGCCACCTCCACCCATGGATGTCCCTCGTGTCCCTCATCTTAGTACGGAGTCCATCGGACCTGCAAGGGTGGTAGGGTTAAGCCTTAGTGTCCAAGCATGTAGTTGCATTAAGGAAGGTTTAGGTCTTACCGATGCGTAAGGTAGCATGTCAATCTCGTCCTAGATGGCCCACACCTGGCATCGCAGCGAGCCTCTGTCTCGTACCGCCATCCATCGCCTCGTGATGGGCACTCGATTGGGGTACACCTCTTTCCCTCTCCCTAGCCCAGGTAGGTACACGTAGGCCCATACTTGCATTTCACATGTAAGGGAGTCAGCATATAGCAGTTATAAGGTCATAACAATTGCACAAGCATGTAGAAGTAAGGTCTTACCTAAAGCAGTGGTGAGAAACCACCGAGCATCGTCCGCCTACTAGTTGTGCTGAGCATGTCAAATTCCGCAGCCTTCTGCTCCTTAACATGTTCAGAGAAATATTTTGCCTGGAAGAGTGTAAGAAACTCATTCCATGTAGGTTGGGCATTTTGGGATTGTGCCAAGGTAGACTTCCACCAAGTACGTGCATTTTTGTTCAGTTGGAAGGTGGCAAGATAGACCTTCTCTTGGTCATCACATTGTATGACATTGAAAATCCTCTCCATCTCGTCTATCCAGTTCTCTGCTTCATCTGGATTGGAAGAGCCAAAAAATCATTGAGGATTCAAGCTTCAAAAAATTACGATGCAAATTGCTAGCACTAGCCCTTGCACCGACTTGGGCCATAGTCTGTAGAGCTTAGGTAAGACCAGCAACGATCTGTTGCATCTCGTCCCAGTCAACTCGGTGTGCCATAGAGAGAATAAGGTACCTAAGACAATAATCAATTGGTTAATTCCCATGGAATTAATGAAGGTTGACCTAGAGATAATTTTTAATTTAGCTATCTCATCCCGGCTCTACCCATTCTCACAAGGGTTTAGGAAATTCTACCTAGTTCATAGGTATGGGTCCTTAATCCTTGAACTTAGCCTATGACATTTTCCTATGACTTACTTATACCTAGACTCTGATACCAACTTAACTATCACGTCTCGAGTCATATGTGTATAGCGAAAATAATCTCGGGAAACGTGGACAGTCGGTAATATGCCTCAAGCTAGTAATATAAATCAGAGCGCAATAACATCCACATAAAGAGGAATGCATAGGAATTGACCAAAAACTCCAACTTCCATTGATAATAATCAACAGTACATGAATATCTGACTCTCTTTTGACATAACTCAACTATACTCAATAAAAATGAAAATTACATACTCTTGACTCATAACTCTTGAACTAACTACGTAACTACGACTTTTCTCGTGACTTCATTCGCTCTCGGATCTGCTACTTGAACCCTCCGAATCTGACCCGCTAGTATTTCCTGAAAAGATTGAAAGTAGGGTAATCAGCACACTTGTCTAGTAGGTACCTTCGCATCAACATGGAGACAATGTTTAAATAATTAACATTTTAACTCTAGAAAATTAAGATGAAGAAAATATGGTAAATCATGTGATAAAACCATAATAACAACACACGTGACAAGAGGTGATCAAAATAGAAGATATGAGAGCATGATTTGAGCAAGAATATAACACGAATGTAAGTTTGGCTTCACACGAACAAGAATATGCATGCATGTAGTGAGAATGTACTTTCACTTTTCACTCCTCACTTTCATAACTGTAAAGGCTATGCACTAGAATGTCATGTAACAAGCATGTAGCAATTCAATCATGAGATAGCCTCTTGGATTTCACTTATTTATAAAAGAAAGTACTCCGAGTGTAATGCGACGCTAGTAAGCATCATATCTCATGGTTTATAGTATATTTTCGACAATCAGTCGAGGGGACTAGCATCGAGCCCTTGGACACAATCAGTGCCTGAACTGCATCTTCACGTTATAAATCCAGTTACTTCCATGAGATATAACAATAAAGTATGGCCAGTAATGTAACAAGTTCAACAATGATGACAATGTCAAGGTAAGAATGCACCAACTATGAGGTATGAGAATTTAAGGATGAATTAAGAGCCGGGTTAGAGTAGATGGAAGCATGACAAAAGTCTGTTTCCCCTCTGCAGTTTCTCGATTTCCAGCTTTGAGAATTGACACCTAGAACAATGCCAGTAATCCTGGAAGAGAAGAGTAGAACAAAATAAAGGAAGGAAAACGAGAAGTAAAGAAAGAAAGCTTCCTGATCCGCTTAATCAAGTCAAGTGCACCAATCCATGCCAGTAGAAACTGTAAAACCCCAATTCTGAATAAGCAACCAATCTTTAAGATGGAGGTGGAAATTAAGACTTGGACTCACTGTTAAAATCCTCCACATGATCTCAAGAATAGGCATTGCGTTATCTATCTACATAGAGAGAGAGAGAGAGAGGGGGGGGCACAACTGGAACAAAGTTCTGCAACGTTTGCATTGAAAGCCCTGGCAAAGAAGCCATTAAAAACCTCGTACCACTGTCCAATCCTTGTCCCTTTTCCTACTCTAGAATAAAATAAGCAAAAATAGAAGAAAGAAACATCTGTTGAGAGGTATCACTTCATCCTTGCACCCATCTGTTTGTTGTGTATGTACAACCCCCAAGCCGCAGGGGAACAGAACCAGCTTGGCTGCAAGTTTCTCTGACATGGCTCCAAATGCAGAAGACTTTCCCTCGCTTGCAGATATCTACAAGTTCTCAACGATTCTAGGGCCTCCATATTTTGCCCCCACGACCAGGAAGTCCTCGGGCTTCTCCCTCTCTTCTAGCCAGGCATAAGCCTCGCCATCCCCTGGTGCAGGAAGTGATTTATCTGAAGCGGGGAAAAAGGTTCAAACTTTCAGATTCCCATGCTTTGCAGATTTGAAAAAAAAAAGATATATCAAACAAGTTGATGATGTATGAACCGGCTGGAATGATAAGAACTAACAGAACCATACCAGAGAAAGTCCCATGTGGGAAGGCGTTGTAGTATTGGCAATGCCGGCCTTCAGGGTCCGAATATGGAGGTCCAAGCACATCCAGAACAGCGCAAGATGTGACCGCAGTGAAGCAGTGCATGTTGCCTCCGGCGGCCGGGTAGAGTATGGAGGTGTTGCATGGGGCAGTGAAGGTGGCGTCTGTCTTGACCTTCGCCAAGCGGATCCCGGGATGTTGGGCTGTTGCAGCAATGACAGAGATGAAGAAAGCGATGGAATTTGAAGAACCCCACAAGTGAGAGTTGGAGGCTTGCAGCAGAGAGCTCACCATGCGGGGATCTGGCTCCATGGGCCGGCTGAGTGTTACCAACCCAGTCATAAGATTTGATGTGCAAGGACCCGAAGAGGAGCTTGCTGAAGACGGTCATGCCGGGGTGGTTGTGCAGAGGGATGACGGCGGATTGAGGCAAGCAGAAGATCCCGATCTGGAGGCATTCATGCATACAATCTGTGAGAGGACCGCGAGAAGAATAGAGAGAGAGAGAGGTGGTGAAGATTACATCCCAAGAACAGGACGTTACCGAGAATTTGTCACACTCGTAGAGGCGCAAATATGTTACCGAAGGCTTCGCCGTATTCCCAAGCTTCCCAAAGTAACGCATATTCTGACTTAGGCCGACATCTGCTGGGGTCATATGATCTGCACAAGAAGATCCTACTTGTAAACCTTCATCACAAAGAAATCTAACACCAGAAAGTTTTCTTCTATCACAACTCCACCCCCGTTATAATGCTCATCCCCGTTGACATATATATTTATATATAAGCAGGTAACATTGCATCCATCAGGCAGTGGTCTGCAGAAAACAATAGAACAAAGCAAGGAGGTCTGCAAATTGCACAGCCGATTCCGACCCTGAAAAGTTTGAAAATTTCCAGAAAGGATACACCTCAATAATCTGGAACACATTTCCAAATGACCTGGAGGAAAGCAAGATGTGTAGCCCACAAAGAAAACAAAAAAAGACAAACCCAATCAACAACGAAGCTTCTCTAAACTAGACATCTACACACGAACTGACACACAAAGTTAATCAATCAACGCCTACTTAGCAGAAAACAACAACACTGTCACAAAATTAAACAACTAACATGTTAGTAAACTATAGATATTAACTAGAGCTAGTTTGAAGAGGTTAGTTGAAAGAGTCACGTGGAAACTATTAGCTAGAGCTATCAGTCGGATGTTATAGACTAGCAGTTAGTCGCAAGGTATAGGCTAAAACATTCAACATTTTTATTGACTAATGATAGGCGAAAGCTGCAACTAAAAGTCTATTAATTGAAAGTCATAGACAAGTCTTTCTAGTCTGTATGAACATTTGAAATGCTTCAACAACAAGGCTTAATTTGACCATTGATAGGTGAGAGTGATTCAACTAAAAATCTATTAGATAGACTTACTGATTGAGTATTTAATTGAATGCTTAGGCAAATGTGTATTGTCTACAAGGAACTATCAATTGATTCTATGTATCGAAGATAGTGCCTTAAGATGACTTAGTTGAGTCTTTCATCTGCTCAAATACTAGAGTATATTGACACATTAATCTTTTTAAATTATTCTTAAAATTTTACATAAATTATGTCATCATGCAAACCATAAGTCTGATTAGTATGATTAATGAGCAGGGATCTAATTAGGCAAAATTGTGATCTGTACAGGTGAACTTATCACAATTGTGCAGAAACATCCACTTGCTTAGGGGAATACTCGAGTAATAGCTCAAATTTATAAATACTCTGACAAAAAGAAAACACAGGAGTGAGCCCTTAAAAGGAGGATTGCTGATATGAGAAGTGTGATGTACATGTATGTGATCGAGCAAGCCATTGAGTAACCAAGAAATATATAGTTGCTTTTAAGCAGCAAAAATTATCTGGTTGTCAATAAATAGAAAGCTGGATCACTAAGTGGCTGATTGAAATAAAGAGTGCACATGGAGGAAGGGAATCAAGATGAAGGAATGATCAAATTGTCAAGCTATGTTAAGCTAACTCTAAGGAGAACTAGGGTTGTTGAATAGCTTAAAGATGTTAAAGGTTTAGAAAATAATGAATGGTGAATAGAGAAAAGGAGAGAATATGACAGGGATGACCAGAAGGTTGCAAGAGACGTCTAGTTACGTGGACAACATGCTGTGAAGGCCTGTGAAGGTAGGCCTCAAGACAGAGTTTGGGGTAAGAACACAAATGGTAAAAGTAAAATCCGGATCATCTATCCTTATTGGATGCCTAAAAAAATGTATCAACATGAACACTAAGTTAAGGGCACATGTTGGAAAACCTCGCGGGATATATACAACAAACATATATATCTAACCAAATGAGTTCACAGTTAGAGAACGTACCTCATAGCGGAAACGAGACGTACACACGTAATAACGGAAGTGGAAAAAGAAACACGTGTGTACCTTCAGCATCCAGGTACAAGACCGGCTACTAGAGTCGACCCCTACCCGTGAATTATCGTTGAGTCACAGAGTCAGCTACTAGAGTCTGCTCTAAGAGTCCACACTCCAAATCTAGGGACTATGGTGATGGTTCCCCCAGAGATGCAAATCGTACTCATCACGAGATTGACCCGTGACAAATATCTTGCAGTCGGCACACTGATGCACTACCCTCGACATTACCTCTAACACATAGAGGAGAATGACGGTAAGAGAGAAGGGACAGAGAGAATCGAGAGATGGGGCTGCCGCAGCCATCACGTGTGCTATGCTCTCGAGTTCTCTCTCTTTACACACATGCACACACCCTCTCTCTTGTACACTTCTTTGTCTCCTCACAAACATACCTTGGCCAATGAAGACGAACTCCTACCATGGTACATCTCCCGGCATCATCATACTCAACGGACCAACTTGGGCAATGTGACGTCATCCACCGACACATCATCTCCCTTGCCTTGCACACATAGTGCCATCTCTCCTTCCTTTTGACACATAATATCCCCTCTTCCTTATTCTTCCTCTATTTTTCTCTTGCCTTTAACTAACCCCCTTAAGGGTTATTTATAGAGAGGAAGGAGAGGGAGAGAGGGGGAGATGAGATGCGATGAGATGAGGGAGAGAGAGAGGTAGCAACGGGAGGGGATAACAGCATATTTGCCAACAGATTTCCCCAATTCCCGCAAACTGCCAATGCCAACTACAATAAAGCCACAAGCAACGGCACTACAACCAACAACATCAGGGCACATACAGCCAAGACAATGACACACTGAGGCAATAATCCTCTCGACTGACCAGAATCTTCGAACCAATGATCCTCGACCAATGGGTAGTAAGCCCACACACTTCCCCTGTGCACTCTACACAACACACATAGGCAAAAGAGACAACTCGGCATTCGCATCTCACCACACCTCTCGGCGCCATCACAACTCACAAATTGTAATGTACCACGCCTCGAGTGCCGATCCTGCTAACAGCCGATCACAAGTTGCCATACTACACATTATCGTGCCAAGAGCCACAGCACAAGCCACCAAGAATACCAATCTCAGCTTATCCTCGTGTCCTAAAATGATTACTGAACTTTCACAGCACAACAACCGCCAAACATAGTGCACAACGGCCTCTAACATACAAATCGGGTCCAAAGCCAGGCCATCGTCGAAACAAGAGCAGATTAGGTTCAAAATTAACACAATCCACATATAAGCGGACGCATGACAAAGGCTTCCCTGAGATACCATTTCCAAAGCTTACCTCAAAAGGACGTCACAACCAGAATGAGAAAGATCAAGCTCGTCTAATAGTAGCTCACCACGAAGGAAAATCTCAGATTCGCTCGAGCACTCTCTCAACGAGGCATCTAAACAACCACCTTAAAACACAACCTTAACACCTCAGGGGCTGACCAAACCTCAAATGGAACGGCCAAAATAACATAATCTCTACAGGAGAACATGCGCAACCATCACAAAGCCCGTCAGCCACCTGAACACACCTTAGAAAAAAGCAAATGCTGCACCATAGATTCACATCTGCTGGTAAATTCCGCCCAACGCAGCACAACTGAAACAAACACCATAATAAAAGAACACTCTTTGTCACATCCTGATGAGAGCAAAAACCATCTCGCACAGTGCCAACATAGCACAGGCAAGTGCTCACGTAAAAAGCAAAGTTGTATAGAGAACATAAAATTTATGCCAACTGCCAACTGTACTGCACCTTATGGACTCTGAGCACTACAATATCTTGAATTCCCATGTACGTCTACGCACCCTTTGCAACACACCTGCTTGGATGCCAACTGTGATTAACCATCATCCAGGCTCAGGTGAACCCGAAACCACTTGGATCCAGTGAAGCCTCCTAAGAGGTGTTAAGGCTCCGAAGGGATAAAAGAAGTGTGCGGAGGTGCATAAGAGTAACTTGAACTTCCAGATAAGACAATAAACACCTACTATATTTGATCAAGATTGCTAAAATAGTAGAAATAAGATTACATTTTCTATAACAAATTAAAATTATCTACAACAGTCAACATAGTCCAGTCCAATTAAAGATAAGTATAGTCCAACAGAAAAGGGAACGTACCCACAAGTCAGGGGAAGCCGACACTGGCAAACCTGGCAACTAAGAACCACAAACAGCACCTCCAGATCATAAGGAAGAAGAGCAGTCCCACCTCAAAAGTCAGGGGTGAGTCTCGTGTCACTAGCTCAATAGGGGTCCCACAGATCCCCACCAAGAAACCAAAGTGGTAACAACAGTAACAACAACAAGAGCAACAGCAGTAAGTAGGAGTAACAACAACGGAAGTAAAGAGGAAAAGCCGTACTAAATAAACCACAGTAGTCAATAAGACCTCGACCCTCTAAACTACTCCTAATCAGGAAAGGCACAACTTCCCACACACCTGGTAGGGAGTTGCCAAACTAATCTCAAGAAACCCTGATTACATTGCTAGAACACGACCTACTATAATAAATGTGTAGGCATCACATCACGACCTCTCGGATGTGGGAAAAACACTACCCAAAACAGCAGCACACACACGACCTCACCGTCGTGTACGCTACACCGACTATGGTAAAGCCATTCACAGGCTACCCAAAGCACTATATCAGTAATGATGGAGAACTAGTCACAAAATCACAAGTCAATGTAGATCTCAAAAAATCAAACAACTTTATGAATGGCATATTTTGAATAGAGGAAAGGGAGAGTATGAAAAAGGACCGTGTTTAGGACTACGTAGTAAAAGGGACCGAATGCTTGATTGAAGCCGACCTAAATGGGCCGAATGTTGACTTGGAAGTCAGAAGTTGATAAAATAAGCCCCAAGGCTCTAAGAAATCATGATCTCCAATGCTCAAAGACTAGGTAATGATGAAATGGGCTCGAAATCCATCAAAGGAAGGCTCCAGAACAATGGGTAATTCGGGACATCAAAAATGATGAATAAGAGAAATAATACAACTTGCGGGCTAAAAATGGGTGTCAACAGATGTCCCTCCTTGATGACCTCTTTGAAAGGGAATGAGCTAATGCGACGTGGAGGCAGAATGGAAAGGAGATCGAGCGAAAGCGACAGTGATGTGAAATGGAGATGAAGCACAGATGAAGCGGAGAGAATTGAAAAGCGGGCATCAAGGCAGAAGACATCCATCACAACCAACAAGTGACAGGGATTCTCCCGAAAATGCCGAACTAACCACCAGGAATGATTAACAAGGATGAGACATGTCTGGAGACCTAAACTAAGGAAGGAAAAGAAAACACGACCAACATCATCGGAGACACAATCCACAGATAATGAGGGGATCGAAAGGAACACAGCATAAGAGTTGGAAAAGGAAAGAAAACTAAGATAAAAATCCAAACAAGAATCACACTGGCCAACCAGAACCAGCAGGTAAAATCAGAGAAGTCGTTCAAATTCAAAGTGCTATGAGGAATCTCTTATCTAAAAGAATTAAAGTGTAACTAACCGTTGCTGAGGAGAAACCTTGAGAGAAATCGAGGCACGAGTGCTCAAAATGATATGATCCATGCTGGGCAAAAATAAAAAAATCATTAAAATGAATGCAAAGAAAGGATAAAAATAGAAAGTACTCAAGGATAATATTACTAGACCAAGCCAAGACGGAGTCAAGAGTCTTCTTGCTACCACAGCATGTGAGATAGAGTCTATCATCCCCCACCCGACTCAACCGAGCGGCCTATCCAATGATTAATCGTATGCTCCTAGATCATCATCATTTTTATTAAAGGGGGACATCAGATCCCAGAACACACGGGCAACTAGCCGGTCCTTGAGAGACTATAGTAATGTAGATACCATATAGTAATGCAACAATGAGGAGGGATAGAGTGCCATACCTGACTTACGTGCCAAGCGAAACAGTATTTTTTTAGAATTTTATGTTTTCTAATTGTTATGAGATTTTTAGATAAGACATAACCATAATAACGAACATGACATAACAATGAATATAACATGACCACGAAGATGAATTCAACATAACAAGACAAATATGAATGAAACATAACATATCAAAGATGAATGAAACAAAGTATCACAAGAACAAACAATAGGCATGCGTGGCACGGTGGGACAAGATGACATAACGCGATGGAACAGCACACGCGGTGGGACAAAGATACGTGGGATGACAACACCTCGGGGGGACAAAAGACGACATGTCCGATGACACGGAGGGACATAGACACGTGCGGGATGACACGGCGGGACATAGACACGTGACAACACGAAGAGACATAGATACGTGTGGTGACATGGAGGGACATAGACATGTGTGACAACACGGAGGGAAAAAGACAGTGGCAGATATGGAGGGACAAAAGACATGACAAATATGCTCTTCAACCCAAGCCCAAGATCAGATGAAGCAGAACCACCAGGTTCAAAATTGTAAAGTAATGCCCTCTCATGAAGATATGATCAAGCAGGTAAGCCGGGAAAGACACAAGAGCTCCAACATAAATCAAGAGACATGATCGAAGAGGGGAGAACAGATTTAAAAGATGTGAGCAGGAGGCGGGGGGGAAAGAGCAAGGAACCTTGAACTTGCAACCTGCAACCTACACACTTAGCAAACAGATTACATACCCGTTCTCAAAATAAAGATGAAATAACACATAAAAGAAGAAAAACATTGTTCCCCGTTCACCACCTATTTCGATTGACCCACTGCTATGCCAACTTTCATTTCGGTTTGAGATGCCAATGAAATTTTTAATTATGACTTGTCCATGTGGGCGTTACCCACCGATTGACCTATCCACTCCATTTTTCTCATCCTCCGATCCATTCTTATATCTCTTTTGTCCATCCATCTATCCTCTCGCGCTTCCTCCTCCTCCTCTCTCTTCTTCATCTTGTTGCATGATCTCCACTAACCTTAAAAAAATGTCAAATTTGAAATGGAGATTTCAGTGGAGGATTACGCTATCTGCTGTCCGTCCTCCTCCCACGGGCATGAGGCCCCTGCCCCCTTTCCAGTAGATTTTCTCTCTCCTAGGTTAGATATAGGGTCTGTCGAGTCTAGGGAAGTAGGGTCTTGGTCTAGAGAAGTGGGATCTTGTTCTAGATCGTCCAACCCATCCAGGCCTGAGCCGCGCCCACTAGCGCGTCATTCTAAGTCCATTCCTAATAGTTTCTTGTAGGAACTAGCTTAGTGATGTTGAGCTCTTCTGAAGTGCCCGGAGTTCATAGCTACGATGATTGTGATGGAAGGAGACGAGGAGCAAGATGGGGTGTGGAGCGATGATGGATTAGGCATCTATGAGATCATGGATGAGAAGGACCCGATCGATGTTGAGGACAACAACGTAGACGACACTGCCGATTTATACACCCAAGGCTTGAAGAGATTTGATGAGCCGTCATCAGTAGTGGATGAACCTACGAAGGAAATTAATCTAGGAACTAAAGAAGACCCCAGGCCCATTATTATTGCCTCTAATCTCCCTCCAGAAGTTGAAGAAGAGTTGATCAAGGTCTTGAAGGAGTATAGCGATTCTTTTGCCTGGTCTTACGAGGACATGTCGGGTCTTGACCCCTCCTTGGTAGAACACCAATTATTACTTAAACCAGGGGCAACACCCCTTAAACAGAAGCTAAGGAGATTTCACCCCCACATGGCCTTAAAGATGAAAGAAGAGGTTGATAAATTACACAAGGCCAGGTTCACTAGAGTTGTCTTATATCCTCAGTGGGTGGCAAATATAGTCCCTGTCATCAAGAAAGATGGAAAGGTGTGCATTTGTATCGATTTCAGGGATCTGAATAAAGCATGTCCCAAGGATGATTTCCCACTGCCTCATATAGACGTATTGGTGGACAACACGGCCGGATATGAAGCTTTGTCATTTATGGATGGCTATTCAGGTAACAACCAAATCCATCTCGCTCCTAAGGATCAAGAGAAAACCTCATTCGCTATGCCTTGGGGCACATACTATTATGTGGTAATGCCGTTTGGTTTGAAGAACGCTGGTGCCACCTATCAAAGGGCAATGATGGCTATATTCCACGATATGATGCATGTTTATATGGAAGCTTACGTGGATGATATTTTTGTGAAGTCGAGGACTAAAGAGGAACACCCCATCGTTTTAGCTAAGGTACTTTAGAGAGCTAGGGACTACTAGAAGATGAATCCAAAGAAGTGTGTTTTCGGAGTCTCTTTAGGGAAGTTGCTAGGCTTCATAGTTAGCAAACGGGAGATTCAAATTGATCCTGACAAAGCTAAGGCTGTCATAGACATGCCCTCGCCTCAGAATATCATGGAGCTTCGAGGATTGATTGGACGTTTATAGTTCATCAGAAGATTCATATCCCAACATTCTCAAAGGTGTCACCCGTTCTACGAATTGCTAAAGGCAGGGGTCAAATTTGAATGGAATGAAGATTGTCAGAAGGCCTATGAAGATTTGAAAGTTTATTCATCTAAATCCCTAGCTTTGCAATCTCCTATCCCTGGGAAACCCCTGATCCTATACATTTCTATCATTGGGGACTCCCTAGGGGCGGTTTTAGCACAAGTGGATGACGAAGGCAAAGAGCAAGCAGCTTATTACCTCTCCAGGTTGTTTAACCCCACAGGGGCCAAGTACACTACTATGGAGAAGACTTGTGCCACCTTAGTTTGGGTATCTCAGAATCTGAAGCGAGATGGCCGCGAGTGCTGGAATGGATGGTGATGACCCCATCAAAAACTCACCGGCCTGATCAAATTGACCAGCCTCACCCTCTTCTTGAAAGTGCTCCCAATTAGCTATTTTAACAACTTTACCAGACCTGAGCATCATATTTGTAATGACTAACTGAGGCAATCAAAAATTTAACAACCACAGTTGAAAGAAAAACACTCAAATAGGTTGCAGCCAAGCCAATGTTAAAAATGAATTATGCCTAGATTTTATAGGTTCGTGTTGCTGTTACAGTCACAAATGATTTGTTATTGGAATAATGAGTTGAACTCACAGTGACAGAACCTAGTTTCAGTTTGGTGTAACGTCAGAATCACTAAGTTCTCACTCTCTCAACCGTGATTAGGCAAACTAACCTTCCGGGTACTTCAAGGTACAACCTACCTAGCTTCCGTGAGGGAATCCACGGGTGCAAGGGCTTATAGAGGTCTTAGACAAAGAAATTCCAATCCAATGAGATGGAATGCTCAATTGGAGGGTCTTTCTAGGGTTAGAGGCCAACACCCTCTCTATAAATCCCGATGGAAGAGGGAGGCCAAGCTCCTAGTTCCTCTATGCCCAATCCAACAATAATGATGATGCTACTCCAAGAATACAAACAGGAGAAAGAAATGTTAAAGAGGCAACTCAATGAGCTGAACATGCACGCCTCAACCTTAAGATAGGTTGAGGTTCCTCCTCAAGCCTCGTAGTGAGGCACCGAAGAATTCGAGGCTTCACCTCAGATAATGGCTTCTCAGATGGCACTCAATAACACTAGGGGCATGACCTCGATATCGCACCCTGCCTCTCAACATCAAGGCATTGCCGCTATACCTTAAGCGATGGCGCCGACAGCGCCGCAGATGTAGCAAGCACACTTCTGCCCAAGTCCAGTGGACCCAGCGGTGAACAAGATAATGATAGAACAAATGATCGAGAAAAAGCTGGCCGATAGGGACAATGATGATTATGCTCCTTTCGATGTGTACAGGGTGCCTTACCTTGTCCATCATGTGGCCAAAAGATTACCTCCCAATGTCAACAAGCGGTCAAAGTTTGATAAATTCAATGGGCAAGGTTCACTGAAGGAACATATAGCTTATTACATCAATGTGATGGGCAATTTGGTGACCAACGAGTCCTACTTACTTAGGTTCTTTGGGTCCTCACTCACGGGGCTCGCCTTCAAGTGGTCTCAAACCTTCTGATGGGGTCCATTAGCAACTAGCCAGATATACAAAGAAACTTTTGGGAATGGTTCCATATCCTCGAAAGGGAAGTCACTGTGGCTGAACTCTATGCTTCCAGATAGAAGAATGATGAAACGGCTCTGGAATACATCAATAGATGGCGAAGCCTCAACATGAGATGCAGGCGCCTGCCACATCAAGAGGACACAGTCCAGATTTGCATGCAAAATCTGAAGCGGGAGATCCTCGAACGAGTAATTAGAACTGAAACTAAGTCCTTCGACCATCTGTATAGGGTCATTGTGGAAATTGATGCCTTTCTGGCAAGATATCCCTCTACTCCTACTGTCCCAAGCCAGGGGATCAGGTGAACTAACGAATGGCTGGCACTCAAGGCAGTTCATACTGTCGACTTCAAGATGAAAAGGGGTAAAGGAGTATTTAACCCTCCTCCCGCTAAACTAGCTGGACGTCAAGAGGGTCCTTCCCTACAAAACAAGATGAAGAAACTATATGCCTTCCCCAGGGATAGGACTTGAACCTTGCTCAAGTGGGCCATTAAATCCAGTGGGCCATTAAATACAACAAGATCACTCTCCCAAAGCCGAAGAGGTCGGATGATGCCAATAGAAGGGGTGATCCTTGTTTCTACTCTTACCATCGAATGATTGGGCATCCCATCAAGGATTGCCACATATTCAAAGATATAATTCAAAGCCTGATCAAGAAGGGGCAACTACAGATGGGTGATTACAAGGTGGATCCTCCACAACCCCAAGAATCACCCGAACTAGAAAAGGTGGTCCATTATGGGCACTTTGGTCTTTAATGCTTTTTTGCTTGACTGACTGCCTTTGGGACTTCTAAGTTTCTACTCTGAAAGTGTCGACTCTAAGAGTCGACACTTGTTGGGCAGCCTTGCTGCCTCAACGCTGCTGGCAGCAAGTGTCAACTCCAAGAGTCGACACTTCTGCCCCTAGATCCATTCTTTGATGCAGCCAGAACTCTCGCCAAAGAGAGTCGACTCTGAGAGTCGACACTTTCTACTGTGTGTTGTTGTTTTGTTCTTTGACAGAACACTCGCGAACAAGAGTCGACTCTAAGAGTCGACACTTGTCCAGGGTGGTCCAGATCAAGTTTGCATATTGGGTATTGAAACCCACTTTTTTAGATCCTTCTGCCTTGCTCTTTTACACCATTACCCTTAGGGTTCCTATACATGTTTAAGGGTTGTTTTAAGAGGATTTTGCAAGGACTATTGTGGTCTTTTATTCATCTATATGTTGCTATATATATCCTTGCGATTTTCACAAGGAGATGCAATGCACGAGCTCTAATTTTTCTATCTATCTTGCCAGAGAAGAAAGGGGCTTTGGCCGCTGGAGAAGAGAGCTAGGTTGTTTATGACGTATTTATGGAGTTTTAGATCTTGCAGGAACATTCTCAGAAGGATCTTTCAAGGCTGCATCCTTTCCATCGATTTATCTTGCTGTAAGGGAGCCGAATCCGCGGTTTCAAGGCGATCCAGTCTCTCCTCTGTTGAAGTCCGACCTCTCTCTCTACTTGGATGCTTCAAGAAGATCAACTCAAGGCCATGGATATATTTCTTCATCCTTTCTTAGCCTTCCTTAGTTTATTTGTGATGATCTCTTCGTAGTATATTATGAGTATCAAGCTTGTATTGAATATTCTTCCTATTTTCTGAACTCTGGATATTTCTTTGTTGAGAACCGTCTGCGTACGGTTGTGAGTGGATGGAGCTGTGGGTATTGCGGTGTCTGGGTGGTTGTGATCCACTAGTGGATTGTGTAGGAGACGACGTCTCCATATTTTTGGAGTGTGAACTCCGTGTGCTTCAGTTCAAAGCGAGTGAAGCCTCACCAGTTGGTGAGGGGTGGACGTAGGGAGCCTGTCGTGGTCTCGAACCACCAAAAAAATCTCTCTCGCATCTTGTGTGATTGTGGATTGCTCGTATATCCTGTCTATATCGATCATGTAAGCTGGTGAGTTTGAGAGTAGAAATTTACATGTGGTCAATCTCATCTCATATTGCTAAATCTGCCCATTACTTTGCACTGATTTATAATAGCTTTAAAATTTCCACAATATTATAAAGGGGACAATTCAACCCCCCTTCTTGTCCAATCGTTCATCTAGGGTCAATAGGGATGGAAGTGGTGGACTCTCAGGTGGTCTGTCACTCTCAACGGGAGGAGCAAGCCCAAAAACTCACTAGGGATCACCGCAGGATTCCGATATGCTACCAGATCAGAAACATTGAGTGTCGAACTGATACCCTAGTCATCTGGTAGTTCAATAATGTATGCATTTGAACCCACTCATTTCACAACTTGGAAGGGTTGACACTGTGGGCTTGGAGTTTTTTCACGGCCCCTGAGGGAAACCGTTCAGGCATGATCCTGACTATGACGTACTCTCCCTTTCGGAACTACTGGGCACGTCATCGTGCATCATCTAACTCCTTGTAATGTGCATTACTGGCCTTTTAGACTCAATGCACAAAGCAAAATAGACTCGTAGACTCTAGAATGAGGATAGATGGAGAGACACAACCTAACGACTTCCTATGATTGACGATGAACACAAGAGATGCACTAAGGAAGACTCGATAAGACTATGGACACTGTCTACATACACAAAGTGTAAAGATAACCTGACCCACAACTTGATGCCATGAGTCTCAACCCTCGTCAACCGTCTCCGGTTCGAGAAGACTCGTCCTCGGGTATGGAAGTGCGGGAGGATCAGGAGGCGGGTGACGGGAAGGTAATCCGGACGTTTGGTGTGAAGCACGAAAAAAAGGAAGTCCGGATATTGTCTCTCGTACGCATGGTAGAAATCAGACCATACTGCGTCAACATAGGGCGTTGACAGTGGTACGATAGTCACAAGCGGCTGCGCTACCGTAGGAGAGATGGGTAAAAGTGGGATGACTGACTGCATGGGGTCGACAGAGGGCACATCCACCGTGGACAAGGTGGGCAGGACAGACAGCTCCAGGATGACCGGTGGGGTTGGGGTGACTAACATAACAGAGTTGCTGGCTGGCGCCTCACCCTGGCCCACTAGGCACTCTTTGGGATCGCTCTCTAACCCCTCAACCTCAGCGAGGTGCTCATCGGCCAACTCCTGGTCAGCCTTATAACTCATTGGAATAAGCCCGGGTGGGGCATCCTCTGAATGGTTGTCCTCTAAGGTAGAAGAATGTGAAGGACACTGGTCGGAGAAATGGCTAATCCCACTACAGGGGGCCACAGGGGCGGGCTCCGGGAGTGGTGGCGGGTGTGAGCCCGGAGGTGGAGCAGACCGCTGGGGGCAGGTGGCTAGCGACACTGAGGTGATCGGCTGAACGCCATCGGGGAAGACGAACTTGCCGGGCAGGTGAGGTGGGCGTAAGGTGCAGGTCCTCCTGTCTGGGTCAATGGTTGCTCTCCTCTCTTCCAACTAAGTTTGCCCTAAAATGATGCATGGACCAGCAAGTGTGTCGATCTTGCACCATGCTCCATCGTGATGCAAAATGTGGCCGAACCTCCATTGGAACTCTACGAAAGCTAAGCCTCCATTGAGAATAATCTCCCCAGTCTTAGAGAGAGACTCAACAATGTCCTGTGAGACACAATTAGACGACACCCTACTGATGAAGTTGATCTCTATATGCGCCCCATTAGGTAGAAAGGCAGTGGACACGATAGGGCGTTGGAACGACTCGGTCGTCGGTGTAGGGATCGGGTCAACCGGCGGTTGAATGGTATGGGCGAGACTTGGGGGTCGGGCCATAAGAGCCTCGAATTGGGCCACCAGGGATGACCAATCTGACACATGGTCTCGCGGAACCATGTAGGGTTGGTGGGTCGCTGGACATGCAGACACAGAGATTGGAATGCACTAACTAATGTGAAATGAAGAACCTAGACTCAACCCATATCCAGTACGTGGTGGAGATATTGATCCGAAGACCCAACTCACGTAAGGAGCCTACCTTCCAAATAGGCGTAACCTATCGTTCCGGTAGTGCCTTTTCATATACCAGATAAAGGATTGAGGTGCAACACCTTGAACAAGGCTTCCCTAGACTTAGACCGTGCTATGATGACTACCCTAGACTCAACTTTGCTCTGATACCAATTTGATGCGGTACGGGCTAGGACGTACGGTGGACTCGATGTGTGGCCAGCACTAGCACGCTAAAGGCAAGCCGGGCGGCTGACCACCGTGGTGTTCTCCGGGTGGAGACGTCTCTCAACAGAAACTCTAACTAGCCTGACGATCGTCCCTTGCGAGAGAAACGCGGGATCGTAGCGGTTAAGAAACCACTGTCGCCTAGGGTGGTGCAGTCCGAGCTCGGTGCTCGACTGGAGCTAAGGGATGGCTCTCACTCTCACAATCCTGGTGACTTGCAATTTGGATACGGCCCTATTCTCACAAACACAACATATATAATAACATACTAGATAAGCAAATGCGAGTGTAAGGAACGTGCGCGTACCTCCACGACTAGCGCGTGGGGAAGAAACCCCGGTCGAATCTGACAACCCCGATATGTAACAAATAAATATTATTACAATTCCAGAATTATGGCCCACTCCACGTAGGGAGGTAAAGGGCTACAACAGTAAATTTCGGGGCTGCTAGAACACGGGTTGACGGGCCGCACTCGTAGGAGACGAGGGAGGCGAGTCGAGGCCGATCAGGTGAGCCGATTGGAACCCGAGCGGTTCTGCCCGCGCTGGTCACCCGGCGCAGCAAACTTGCGGAAGTCGGTATGGCTGGATCCGACGTCCGATCAGGGTGCCGTTTGTGGGAGCGCGTCGGTGACTGGATTGAGAACGCCTCGGCCAAATTGCGCGATCAGATCTGGGCGTGACAGCGTCCGTACCAGGGCTCTGGTTCTGCTCGCACAGAACTGCACAAGAAGACTAAAAATTACAGAATAAATAGCTCCGGTCTCTGAATGGATCGTCGCTTGTTGAAGATCGTCGGCGACGTCTGGAGGAAGGATCTGACCAAGGGGTTTGGTCAGATTTGCAAGGGGGAAGGCAGGGAAGCTTCTGCAAGTCGCCTCTGGATCTGGATTAGATCTGCACGGATCTGCTTGCGCAGTCTCACCAAAATCAATGTCCGGGGCGTGTTCCCCGACGTGTGTGTGTGTGCTGCGGTGGCAGCGTGTTGGGGCTTGTCCCCGTGTGTGTACTGCTGCGGAAGCAGTACGTGTGGTTGGGGTTCATCCCTGTGTTGCTACAAAAGTAGCGTGGAGTGAAGCCTCACCCGATTGGGTGAGGAGTGGACGTAGGGAGCCTGTCGTGGTCCCGAAGCATCTTAAAAATCCTGTGTCGTATGTGATTACCTGTGTGACTATCCTTGTCTTCTATCTTCATTCACAGGTTCACTTGATAGATTTTTAATCGGATACCAGGGGACCATCACTGTATGCAGCGCCCTGCGGTTAGCTCCACTCCTCGCCGTGCGTCCAGGTGAGTTGAGAAAAGCTAAATGGACTGACTTCGACCTGCATAATGCGGAGTGGCGTTTTGTTGCCAGTAAGACCCATCCCGATCACATCGTCCCGCTCTCAAGACAAGCTCTCGAAATCCTGCATGAGCTCCGCAAAGTTACTGGAGTGAGTGAGTACGTATTTCCGGGAGCGCGAAGCATGAAGCGCCCGATGTCGGACAATGCCGTCCTAGCGGCGCTTCGTTCGATGGGATTTTCCGCAGACGTCGTGACCGGACATGGCTTCCGCGCATCGTTCCGAACCATCGGGGATGAAGTGTTGAAATTTCGAGTTGACTTGCTAGAACACCAGATAGCCCATGAGGTCAAAGACTCGAATGGCCGTGCGTATAACCGCACTGCGTTCCTGCCGGAGCGTAAGCGGATGATGCAGCGTTGGAGTGATTATCTTGACCGTTTGAAGTCTGGGGCAGGTGAGGGAATTATCGAGATGAAAAGGCGCGCCTAGACTGTTTCCCCTCAAAACAACCGTGATGATCGCGAGCAATGCTGAGTATAGATTACGTCTCACTGCGAACTGGCATTCTGGCGAGGTATTCGAGCCCCATGACAATCTTCGGAACTGCTAGTGCGAAAAATATTTCATCGAGGAGCGGGCACATCTAACCACTATCGCGGAGCGCTAATGCGCTCGAAAGCCCATTGCCTAACCTCAGATCGTACCCAAGCCACTGTCCGAGCACCGAGCCGAACCGGCTTTGGAAAACTCTTGTCTTGAATCAGGGCGTAGAGGCTCGACTTGGAAAGACCTGTCATTCCTTTGACCTCGGGCAAGCGCAGGAATACTACCTCATCAAGGATGCCGATGGTCTCGCTTTCCTTGGTCTCAACGGATGGCGGAACGGACGGCCTGCTGATCGTACGCCGCGAAGAAGAAACTGGAAACGATTGATCTGCATTTTCCTTCTTGGGCGTAACAGGACGGGTAGTTTTTCTAGTGGAAGTGCTCGGCACAGCTCACCTCATCAGTAGTGATTTTCAATCGAGCATTGCACACCCTCAGGCTGGCTCTTGTCATAGCTCGTGTCCAATATTTTCTATTTATCAGGGAGCCGATAATTGAAAGTTATCGGCCCTTTTCGCGAAGGTCAGAACGGAAACTTCAGGCTCGATATGTGTATATAGAGGGGTTCTGGCGTAAGTTTGGCCGCTTTAGGTGTCCTTAGTTGATTTCGGCCACAATCGTCCCGAGCCTCCAAATCCACTTGCATAATACTGCCAAATTGAAATCTCTGATATTCCTGATCCCCACACCTCCAACCTCCTTGTTCTTACAAACTCTGCCCCAATAGATGTCATGCCAACCTTTGTCTATGTTCCCACTGCCATGCTAAAAGAATCTTGTCTGGATCGATTCCAACGTCTTCGTTACTGTTTTGGGGGTCTTGAAGATGGAGAGGAAGTAGGTCGGCAAACTATCCAGCGGGGATCTACATGAAACCAGACATCCTTCATAAGGAAGGAGTCTAGTCTTCCACCCTGCAAGTCTGGACTCGTATCTCTGTACCACCGCCTACCAATCCTTACAGTGAAACTGACTTGGGGATAAAGGACGACCCAGACAAGAGAAATGAAATTTCCCAATCTTGCATCCAAAGATAGTCGTTACCCAGTTGAGTGATGAAGCCTCCATGTTGATCCCTACTAAAAGGCTTTTGTAAAAATTAACTTTCAGGCCACTGATATCCTGCACCATCTGAAGCATCAGCCTGACGTCCGACATATGCTGCTTGTCATCAACAAGGAAGAGAATGGTATCATTTGCATACCGAAGATGGTTGATACTAGTAGAAGCCTGTCCTATCTGAAAGCCTCTGATAACTCCTGCTGCCTCTGCTCTCAGCCGCAATCTACTCAGGATATGTGCTACGATCACAAAGAGAAGGGGAGACAGTGGATCACTCTGACGAAGCCCTCTCCCACTAGAGAAGTATGGGGAGGGCCGCCCATTGATAAGCACAGAAAAAGAGGCAGATGAGATGCACTGCCAAATCCATCCGATCCAAGTCTTGTGGAACCCCATCTTGTGTAGTATCTTAAGTAAACAGTTTTAGTTAACCCTATCACGTGTCTGCTCAAAATTCAGCTTGAGCACCACTCTCCTCTTCCTCTACTGCTTCATAGCATACAAGCATTCATGAGCATTAAGAAAGTTCTTCTGAATATGTCTACCCTTGATAAACGCCCCCTGGTAATCACTAATCAAACCACCAATGACCCCATGAGCCTCTTAGCAAGAACCTTGGAAGTTGTTCAACAGGCTAATGGGTCTAAAATCAGACAAGTCCTGAGCACCTATCTTCTTAGGAATCAACAGTAGTAGGGTTTTGTTAATACCCCTCAAATGTGCCTCCCCTTTGTGGAACTCATGAGCTATAGCAATGAGGTCCTATTTGATAATGTCCCAACAATGCTGAAAGAATACCATAGGAAAACCATCTGACCCAGAGGCCTTGTCCCCTGCTAGGGAGAAGACCACAACTTTGATCTCTTCCTCTAAGAATGGACTTGCCAAAGCCTCACTCTCTGTGAGTGAGAGTCATGGAAGCAACTCCTCTGAAATCTCCGGCCCACTGTATGCCTCCTCGAAGAAGAGGCTAGTGTAATAGTCAAAGGCATATCATTTGATGTCATCCTCTCTGTGAAAATATTGGTCTCCAACCTGAACATAAGCAATATGGTTCGTCCTCCTCCTACCCGAAGTCATCTTGTGAAAATACGCTGTGTTCTTGTCCCCTTCCTTCACCCATTTCTCTGTAGATCTCTGCTTCCAGTAAATCTCCTCCCTGATGAGAATCTCGTCATACTCATTATGAAGAGACTCCATGCTCTCCCTGTCAGCATCATCCAACAAACCTGCCTCCTCCAGTTGGTCCAGTGTCTCAAGTTGATGAAGAATTCTTACCTTCTCTTACCTTCTAGGAAGTTTCCTACTACTGCCCCATCTAGTGAGTACCAGGGCCATATGCCTGAGCTTCCTAATCAGAGCAGCCATAGCAGAAACATGGGGCCTATGCCCCTCCCACACCCTTCTCACAATAAGCAAGGAATCTGCCTCTCTAAGTCAAAACCTCTCAAATCTGAAAGTCTGGCTCCTCATATGACCCTGGTTGGTCTTTAAGAGGATAGACTTATGATCGGAGGCCGGCCTTAGCAAACAGGAGGCCGGCCTGAGCAAATAGGAAGCCCGCACAAGAGGGAATGTGTCTAGTGAGCCTCCACTAGTCGTAGCCTGATGACACTTGGTGTCAACCCACCTGGGAGTGGTGGCGAGATAGATCCTGAGAGATAGTTTTTAGGCTAGTTTCTGTGGACTCCCTTATTTTACAGTAGTGTCCTACTAGGGGAAAAAACTAGCTATAGGTCTGGCTCAAGGCATTGGACTTGTGTGTGCACACGTGGTCAGGGGCGTTTGGACGAGTGCCGACGGGCGTGACCCTGACTAGTCACTCATTACTGTTGTTCCTTGCACTTGGTACAGTGTCTTTGTCACTGTGTTCAAGGGGAGTGTGAGATGCTTGAGGCGCAATGTAAGACGTCAATGGACGCATCTAGTTTTGCTTCTAATGAGGAGGTGCTTTTGTCACATGACACGTGACTTGTGATTTTGTGACCGGTTTTTAGTCATGGTTGACGTAGTGCTTCGGGTAGCCTGTGTCTGGCTTTACCCTAGCTTGTATAGCGGACACGATGGTGTGGTCGTGTGTGCTCCGATGTTTTGGTTAGTGTTATGTGATGCCTACACGTCTATTGTAGCATGACGTATTCTGGAAATGTAATCGGGATTTCTTGAGTTTAGTCTGGCAACTCCCTACCAGGTGTATGGGAAGTTGTGCCTTTTCTGATTAGGAGTAGTGTAGAGGGCCGAGGTTTTATCAGCTGCCGTGATATGTTTAGTATGGCTTTTCCTCTTTTACTTTCGTGTTATTACTCCTGCTCCTATTGTTCTTACTGCTATTCCTCTTTCCGTTGTTACTACTGTTATCGCTTTGGTTTCTTGGTGGGGATCTACGGGACCCTTACTGAGCTAGTGACACGAGACTCACCCCTGACTTTTCAGGTGTGGCTGCTCTTCTTCCTCGTGGTCTGGAGGTGTTATTCATGGTTCTTAGTGGCCAGCTTTACCAATGTTGGGCTTCCCCCGACTTGAGGGTACGTTCCCTTTTCTATTGGACTGTACTTGTCTTTTGTTGGATTGGACTCTATTAGCTTGTGTAGCTATTAGTTTTAATTTGTTATAGAAAATGTAATTTATTTCTACTATTTTAGCAATCTTGATCAAATATAGTAATTATTTACTACCTTATCTGAAAGTTCAATGTACTCTTATACACCTCCGCACACTCCTTTTATCCCTTCAGAGCTTTGCCACTCTTGGGAGGCCTCTCAGGATCTAAGTGGTTTCGGGTTTACCCGAGCCCGGATGCTGGGTCATCACACTACAACACTCATTAGGGACCCGACTAAACTTTAGCACAACATTTCATCCACAAACAGATGGCCAAACTGAAAGAACAAACTAGGCAGTAGAAGATATGCTCAGGGATTGTGCTATTGATTTTGGTGGTAGTTGGCACAACCACTTACCTCTAATTGAGTTTGCCTACAACAATAACTATTAAGCTAGTATTCAAATGGCACCGTTTGAGACATTATATGGTCGGAGTTGCCACTCACCTATCTTTTGTAATGAAGTTGGGGAGGAACAACTTCTAGGCCAAGATCTTATTAGATATACAACCGAGAAGATTGGATTGATCAGGGAAAGACTCTAGATGGCTCAATCCAGACAAAAGACTTATGCTGATACTAGAAGAAGAGACCTGAAATTCCAAGTGGGAGACCATGTATTTCTCAAGGTTTCCCCAGGTCATTGAATATGAAGATTCGGCACCAAAGGTCAGCTTACTCTGAGATTTATTGGCCCTTTTGAAATTCTTTAAAGGGTTGGTGAGGTCACTTATCGAATAGCTTTACCGACACAATTATCTGGAGTACATGATGTATTCTATGTCTCAATGCTTAAAAAGTACATCCATAACCCATTTCATATTGTAAGTCATGACAATCTTGTAATATAGAAGGACCTGACATACGAGCAAAAGTCACACAAAATACTCAATCGTGAAGTACGTCAACTCTAAAACAAAATTATTCCCATGGTAAAGATCCAGTGGAACAAATGTCTAGAGTAGGAAGTAACATGGGAGATAGAAGAAGCCAATCTTAGATTCTATACTGTAAGAAGTAGGAACAATACAGACTCTTCTTCTTCTTCCCCCGTCCTATTTTCTTTGCAGGTGCTCACCATTTCCTTACGGGCTTCTCATCCCGTTGATGAAGGGACTGAGAAAAGACACTTGGACGACGGTCACCATGCCCATTGGTCGCCACCACCTGAGCTTGGATATCGCCTTGCACATCCTCTTCAGGGGCTGCCTGACAAGGTATAATACCATCTGTAGTTTGTCGAAGGGGCCTTGGAGCTGGGGCATCGGCGGCAATGTCCACCAAAGTTTAACAGATATTTTTCTCGACATTTTTAGCCCCCTGGACTTCCTCTCTAGGGGGTGCCTGCATTGGCATGGCATCATCTATACTTTGTTGAAGGGACCTTGGAGCTGGGACATCAGCGGCAATGTCCACCAAAGTTTGACAGATATTTTCCTCAACATTTTTAGCCCCCTACACTTCCTCTCCAGCGGGTGCCTGCGGTGGCATGGGATCATCCGTCACCTGTTCGATGGGGCTAGGAGGTGCTCACACCTGAGACTTATAAACATCCCCAAATAGTTCAGTCTAGCATTTTTAAAACTCCAGCACATTTAGCAGTTCACTGACAAAAGAGTATCCAAAAGGAATAATCGCCATTCCACCATTGATTCACAAATATTCAATTTGAAGAACAGAATTTCTTAATTCCTAGAAGTGCATATACAAGGCTTACTACTGCAGCTAAGATTTCTCTATATCCAGCTGCTCCTCGACATTTGAACAAGGGTAAATCTTATTACCCATCCCGTGCGCGACGGGATTGGCCACATGGGGGTTACCTAGCATCACTCTTTGAACAAACAGAACACAAGCTTGTCAAAACCAACTTAGAATCTCAATTTAGCATTCTCATACTCAGGCATAAACTACCATTTCACAAATATCTCAGAAGGATTCCACTGGAAACAGAATACCTTTATGCCCATAAACACATGTAAAAGGCTTAACTAACGCAGTTAACATTTTTTCCATATCCGACCCACCCCATCATTTCAACAAACAGAACACAGTTTGGACGTCAAAACCATCTTAAAATTTCAGTTTAGCATTTTCTAAACTCAGGCACATGTAGCACATTTAACTGACAAAGATAAAAATGACTACCATTCTACCATGGTTTCACAAAGATTCTATTTGAAAACAGAATAACTTTATCGCCAAAAACGCATTCAACAGGCACTAACAAGCGTTGCTAACACTTATCCTGACCCAACCCCTCCTTAGCATTTCAACAAACAGGAGACAGGTTCGTCAAAACTAGCTTGAAAGTTGTTAAAACACTTCGCCTCACCATCGCCTCAGAACTACTTCTTACAAGAGTGCATGCTGCTCCACGGGAACCGGCTCCCCCCCTCAGTCGCCACAGCCAGGCCGACCTTGCGGCCGCCGCCCCTCCCCGCCGGCTTCCTCTCCTTCTTCTCCCCGGGAGCGCGCCTCCCGTGAAGAAAGCGCTGGTCCGCACGATCCCTCCCACCGCGGCCGCCGTCGTCGAGCCAGTGCCTTCCCCTCCCATCACCACCACGCTCGTCATCCCCGACGACGCTCTGCCGCTGGGCCTGCTGGTTGGTGCGCACCCTTTCCTCCTCGACGACGCGGATGGGGAAGAGGTCGGGGGAGAGGGAGAGCGGGGTGCGGAGGGTGACGTAGGCCTTCTTGTAGTCGGGCTTGGCGATGAGGATGCCGCCCCGCTTGCGCTTCTTGCCCTCCATGTTGAGGGTGCGGACCTCGGCGACGTCAAGGCCGTAGAGGGACTCGAGGACGCGGCGGATCTCGATCTTGGAGGCGGAGGGGACCGTCTTGAGGGCGATCTCGCGGATGCTGCCGAGGGCCGCGGGGGAGGTGTTCGTCGGCATCAGCAGCTTGATGGGGAGGTTGGCAAAGTGCACCACCCTCCTCCCCAGCCGGCTCCCCATGGCGGCGCCTCTCTCTCTCTCTCCTCTGAGACTGCGGTGAAGGTGATGCCCCTACAAAAAAAAAATCATCGTTGTGTATTTAATGGGCTTGGTCCATCCTTTAATTCTTATAAAAATAAAAAATAAAAACGCGCACACTCATCCCTTAACTCTTCTCCCATGTTTAGAGGATCTGGTCCCCCTCTCTCTTTAATTCACACACCCACGTAACTTCTCCCATCTCCCTGTCTCCCACCTTTCTCCCATATCGCTCCCTCTCTCTTATCTCCCAGACCATTCCCACCCTCTCCGGACGACCCTTCACGGACGGCGGCCGCTCTGAGACCTCTCCCTCTCCCTCTCCTTTCACGTAACCTCTACTCTCCCCATCACCCTCTCTCCCCATATCTTAGTCTCTCCCACACACCCTACACCATCGCCACTCCTGCCACATCTCTCCCTTCTCTCACCGCTGGGCAGCCACACCTGCTCTCCTCCTCTCTTTCTCCTCTCACAGACACACACGGAGCCTAGCCTCCCACTCCTTCCCATCGCACCCTCTCTCCCCTTCAGACACTCACACACTGCCAAGCACCACCCGGCCCCCTCTTCTCTTTCCCCACGCGAATGCCCTCTCTCTTCCTCTCCTCCCACTGTATGGCCCTCCCACGCTCCCTCTCTCTTCCTCTCTTCCCACCGTGAGACCCTCTCCCACTCCTCACTCTCCCTTTCTCCCCGCTCACGGATGCATCCCCTCTCCCTGGCCACTCCTCCCTCACACCTTCACACACCTCTCGCCGGCATGCCTCTCCCCATCTCTTTTTATCTCCCACCTCTGCCAGAGACTCCTCTCTCCCTCCAGCTCTCTCTCCCTCTCTCCTCTCTCTGTTTCCCTCCACACACCACTGCTAACATCCACAGCCACCGCACCCCACACCACCTTCCTCCTCTGCACCCACCGTCGCCGCCGTGAGCCTCCCCTCCCTCTCCTGGCCTATGCCTCTGCCATGCACGTGAGTACGCACCCCCTCTCCTTCTCTCTCTCTCTCGCCTGCATGAGCACTAATTACAGAATGGGAAGGGATTTCAACTGGAATTAAAATGGGGGAAGGAAAAATTATAGAAATTAAATGTGGGGAAGAGGAAATTACAAGAATTAAATATGAGAAGGGGACCACTGCGGGAAATGATTCTCCATGAGTTGGACAAGAAAGAAAATGAGGATGGGATTAAAAGGAAATGAAGTGCGCATGTGTGTTGTGTATGATCGCCAAGGGCTGGAGGCCCCACAATAAAAGGAGTGTGATCGCCAAAGGTTGGGGACCTCGAAATAGAAAGGGAATGATCATGTCTTGTCTCTGAAATGAGGGATTATGTGGGTTCTTTCATCCTCTCCCTTCAGCCGACCGATGAAGAGGGTTTTCCTCTGGGTTATCCTTGCAAGAAATACGAAACAAACGACAAGTGGATTAGAATGAAAAAAGCATAGTATCAGTCCCTTGAAATAAAAAAATGATGCAATCATGTTCAAACATGCACCTGGTTGGTGTTGTTTGAAACTCCTTTTGGGCACAAAGGGTAAGCAAATGATATGATGAATGAAGATTTGTGCAAGAGTTGCACTTAGAAGATGACTACAAGTAAAGGTAGACGATGTATGTAAAAACTACATGAATAAACGAGAAAGAAAGAGGGGGTGAGAAAATGTGTATTGGTAACACCAGTGGCGGGCTTCGAACGAGCTTCTGTAGCGTGAGGATGGCGTGAGCATGCGGGATGGAGTAGCCTTCTCTCGTTTGCACGAACACGTGAAAACTCAACAAAACCTTCCTTTGGAACTTCTCGAGCCCCGAGAAAAACACACACGCTTAACGATGATGTGGAGAAAGACTCCCGAGGAGGATTGTCTCTACCGGGTTAATAAAGGGGAAACACACAGAAAGGAAAGGCTACAATTTGATAGAAATGGAGATGACAGAAAAAATGACATTAATGAAACCTCCGCGAGAACTTGTTCTCCACGGGATTTTGAACTGAAGTGAAAATAATAGAATGAAACTGCAGCGAGAACTTATTCTCCGTGGGATTTGCTGCTGTCAACATCATGCCCCTGAAAACATTCAAGACTCTATATCTACCCCTACCTCCAGAAGGTTCAGGCGGTCAAGATATCTGGCTTCAATCAAGACGCCGAGGATGTCCTCGGTCGGGTGGATGTTGACTTGGTGCTCGACGATTTCACCTCTAAGGTGACTTTCTACATCATCGACATCAACACATCCTACAAAGTACTACTGGGTAGACCTTGGCTCCATGAAAACTGGGTCGTCCCTTCAACTCTCCATTAATGCATTAAGTATGCTAAGGATGGGGAACGGCACACGGTCTTTGTAGACCTGGCTTCATTCACTCCAGCCAAATGTAACCTTGCCGACTCTGCCCTTTATTTTGGGGGAATCAGTCCATACCCTGTAATCAAGAGGAAGAGCAATGGCTGGCTCTCAGAAGAAGATGAGGGTGACCTCTTCTCTGTTGACGAGGAAAAGGCCAAGCTTCATTAGCTATGCCTTAACTCCAAGTCAACCACAGATCACCCCGAGAGGTGTAAAGTCAATTTCGATGCTAACCGTATTCGTCGAGCTATCGACAAGAGCATATGCCTGCCACCAGACTGTGTCCAGCTCCCCTATGCGTTAGAAGAACACAAGGTCGAGTAGCTCACAACATTTGTCATTACTTACAAATGACAACTCAGAAGTAAGAAAAAGACTAACAGGGACAAGCCCATTGTCTTCTATAAAGGAGACATGGTCCCTCAAGCCCCACCGAAAGATGGCTTTGGCTGGTCCAAGCAAGCTGATAGTACCCCTGAAGCTGTCCAAGTTTTGGATGACCTGCCGCCACATATCCGAGAGATGTGCCTCAAGTAGCACATCCCCCAATGGCAAGGTTCCGCACAACGTGAATACTTTCACTAGTTGTGGATCCCTTCACAAGTTCAGGGGCAACCCCCATTCCCCCATAAAGATACTAGGGGGCTCGACTACAACCAAGACCCAGATTTCCGTGTCTACTACCTGGTTAACGTCGTAGGCCCGATGCAGCCAGATGGCGACCCAGCTACTATTAACACTAAGTTCGACAGCTCCGGGGATGAGGAAGAGGATATCCTAATCTTGCTTCCCGCCAGGACTAGCACCCCAGTTCAAGTACTTGGTGAGTCCTCGCCGTTCGTCTACAAAGACATAGGGACGGAGGAGGTCCCCAGTGCCTCCCAGCCAGTTGAAGAATCCAGTCTAGTAAGCCTTCCTGAGGAGGAAGGTTCTCAGAATGGCCGCCATAAAGCACTACCAGCTTTAGCAGGCAACTCCAGCCAAGCTGTGATGGCACCAGCTGATAACTGTCAGTCGGTCGCTGGCAATCCAGAACAGTCCCAGTCCATGCTTAGCAATGATAGTCTTCCAGCCCCGTCAACTTCAATTGCTGGCTTCGAAGACCTAGAGGTACATGAAGCTGACACTGATGATGAAGATTTCATCGACTTCCAACCTGCTCCTTCCGAGTTGGAGGATGGCGACCAGGCAACCGTTGACAAACTTGTCGAAATTAACTTGGGCGAAGATGAAACCCTCCAGCGAATGTTCATCAGCGCTCTTCTCATCGAAGAAGAAAGGCAAGACTACAAGCCACTCCTGCTTGAATACAAAGACTGCTTTGCCTGGACATACAAGGAGATCCCAGGGCTAGACCCCTCCGTAGCGGAACATGAGCTAGCCATCTCCCCCTCAGCAACTCCAGTCAAACAGCCACAGCAGTGCATGCGTCACGAGCTGGAACTCCAGGTTGATGCGGGACAATACCTTTGGACCATTCATTAGTAAATGAGCCTCCAGTTACTTGTTTACTTCAACAATTAGACAGATTTCTCTTGGCATAACGGTTCCATCCTGGTCCTTATTCTTTCTTCTGTACGATGATAATCTTCACTCTTACTCTTCATCTTTCCTGCTTATTAGTCAAGAGGTATTTCAGCTAAATTCAGTCATCCTTCTTGAATCTTTAAGGGTTGCATTTGAGATTTTTCTACCACGTGAAATCATTGCCTCTGGATAATAAGAAAAGAATGATGAATGGTGATAATAAAGCAGGAGATAAAAGATGAAAGTGATAAAAACGATAATAAAAAACATGCAATTAGATTAAAAGCAAAGACGTACACATGCACCCAAAATGAATTGAAACAATAAATAAAAAGTATACATATATAAATATAATAATGTCCGTTCTGGAGTCTTTACCTCCCCCAGACCCTGTGTGAAGGGAACATAAATGATGTCCTTGCAAGTCAGGCTTGGATCTCGGGGACCACCCTATCATAGCCATGGTCTGACTTTGCCTTGGGCCAACAACCTTCCGAATCTGACCTATTTCTATCGGGATTTATCTCGCTCCTGTCATCATCAGATATCAAACTTGTCGTATTCTTGATAGACATTTTTTTTAATACCGTTCATGCTTTCGCTATGCTTCCAACTCAGAATATTTTCCGAGCATGGAACATGCGATGAGCAAATGAACAGGTTTAAACGCCCTCGCCCTAACATGAAAAATTTCGATTTGTTTTCGAATTGTCCATTCTCCTTTATTAATGCAAAGTTTAGCCTATAGGGTCCTTCCTGACTACTAATCAAGGGTTTTCTCTCCTTTGGGGAGATGTAATTAACGCCGTGACTTTTATGGCACGGCGGGATCCGGTCTCGACAAACTACCCACTATCGTCTGACTAGTCAGACGGCGCGCACCAGCGGCTCTGGACCACCTTGGTCTTTGGAGCCCGAACAAATTGTCACATTGTGACTGGTACGCCTACGCACTAATAAACAATACAAAATAAATAAATAAATAAACAAACAAAAAATAAATTAAGGAAGAAAATGCGCGTCCACAAGTTTGGCACGCCCGGCGGGACAAGAACTCCCCTTCATCTCTTCGCCAGGATTAGGGGCCCCATGGCCTATTCCTAAAATTCTGTCTGCTTAATTTGAAATTGTAGGTCATATTTCGATAACTTCAATGGCGGTGACATTTGGACCACTCGTTGCTAGCCATGCCGAGCATGGTTATCTGGCGGTGCCGACCAAGTTCGGCGATTTTCCTCCCGTTGTGCGCTTTCCCAACTTCTTGGGAGTTGCATTTGTGGAGCTCGTGAACACACGAGATATGGAGCCTGCAACCTCCAATGTTGCATCCAAGAAAGCTGAGGTGGTGGGCTGCTATGTCCATCACGTTGACGTCCGCGCTTCTACTAGCAAGAGGCGCACTGCAGCCGCGAGGAGAGTGGCCAAGAAGAACGCCAGTGAGCTGCAAGGCCGGCTATCCATCTCGGGCAAGTCCGTACTAGTCGGAGGCGTCCGGATATTCCCGAACGGCCGACAGGCCGAAATAATACTCGACAGGGTAATTTCTGCAGTGCCAGTGCGCAACTCTTTTCAGGCACTTGCCCAAGATAAAACAGACCGTGCTGGGTCCAAACTAAAGGGCGGGTTGGCCCCAAAGTCAGCCAGATTCAAGCAAATTTGGGTGCCCAAGCAGGTTCAGGCCCCAGCTCCGTCGCAACCGAGACCTATCATGGTTGATAGGTTTGAAAGGCAGAAAGAGAAGTAAGAAGGAGAGACCGAGATGCCGGTTCGGGCGTCTCGTAAGCCAGCTTTCCGGACCTGTGTTCGGCAAGCGAACATCTGCTTGCATGATAGAAATCATGGCGGGACAGCCCGACGAGGGCAGTTTGCCTACAAATCTTCGGCACGTGTAAGGGTGCCGTCACTGGTGATTTGCCTTGTTGATGGGCAAGATGACATTACCCAGGTAGTGTGAGGATACTTACGCGGTCTTGGGAATACCTCTCTGGGAAGGCGGCGACCCCTTGAGGTTGTCAATGCTGCTGAGGAGAGCCGGGAGCGACAAGTCAACCTGGAAGAAATAGAGGATGCGGGGTTAGGCTGCTATGGGCCGCCTCTCGATGAAGAGACCACACCGAGAATTTTGGTTGTTTGACAGATTAACCTTCCTTGGTCAATAGGCCAGAAAGGTGATACGAAAGAGTGGACAGTTTTAGTTCTACACTTGGTTCTTATTGTGACAGATATGGTCATAAAATGCATGACTGTCTTGTGCGCAGAACAGATGAATTAAAAGGCTACAAAAAAGCTTCTGTATTGAAAAAACCTCATTGTCACCATTGCAATAAAATTGGCCATATAGTCAAGGACTACTGGTATTTGTTAAGAAAATAAAAATTTCATGCTCATACTCATGTGCACAATAAAAACATAAAGCATCTTAGTTTATGTCATTATTGTGGCCAGGTTGGGCATTTCATGGGTAATTGCTATTTGATGGACGTGGATGATCAAAATGCCTTGAAGACTTGGAGAGCACCTATCAGAGGTGTTGCTAACCTTGAAGGACCCAAGAGACATTGGGTACCTCTGAATCGAAAATGAGAATTTTTATTTTGCAGGTATGCCTTGGAGCAAAGAAACAAAATGGGGGTTGAAAAATAAACGAGGCAACCTGGTTTGGCAAACCCCACTCTTCATTTAACTTTCTTGAAGTTGAATTTATGATGCTTACTTCTAGTGCTTACTTGTCCTGATTGTTGATTTTAAACATTTTGTGAATGGCCAACTGTGTGTTCTTGCTGAATTCTAGGAAACTGCCACATATATTATCCTTAGGCATTACTATGCATATCAACTGAAATTGCATTGGTTGTTGCATGTTCATGTATGACCCTATGGTATATCAAATGGCAATCTATGGAAGGTCAGGTCAGGCCTATCCGGAAACTATCCTCATGCATGATGGTGTTCTTCGGACCTGTGTTCTCCGCCAAGTACCATGGCCCAAATTGCATTTAGCATAATTTAGACCTTCATGAATACATATTTGTTAAATCATGCACCTCATGTTTGTCATACTGGCATGCAACTAAATTGTGTAAGGGGGAGTTCAGTTCAGTGCTTGGTCTGATGGAATAGTCAGTCGATTGAGTAAGGGGGGAGCTTAACACTGGTCTGTTGATGAGAGTAGTTAAGCTATGTCTGAGGGGGAGTCCAGAACATACATTCATGAGACCAAGATCTTCTGTCCAAGAATATGTAAGAAGTCTATTGCTAATGACTGGTTTGTGTGTCTGATTGCTGCACTGTGTTTCATTAGCTGTGCTAGTGATTTACTTACAGAGTGTGCAAAAAATATATAACCTTGATAGGTCGATGCATTAGTTCAATGCCTCGACGCAACTGGTAATGGTTGTTCAGTTGATCTTGATAGGTTGATGCATCAGTCTGATGCCTCAACGCATCTGACAAGGTTGGTTACATTCTGTTAGTTGTTTGAGTTTGGAATGTCGAAGCATTAAGGTTGAAAGTCTGATCAGCGCATACGAAGCTGTCTATATGTCTGGTTGCTACCCTTGAGCCTCGACGCAATTATTCCATGCCTCGAGTCAGTGTCCCATTTCACTTCTCTCTACACAATTCTGAATCAGTCATTCTCTTGCAAACTATTCTCCCACTCTCACTTGTGTGATCAAGAGATGATCTCAACTCCTTGAATCTGTTGCTTTTACTATACGTAGGGAAATCACTAAGTCACCCCTCTTCAAGAGGACTTTTGGCTATAATTGTCCAACCTCTTACTCAATGCTGGTTTATCATTCATACATATTAACTCCAAGATAACTTATTCTGAACTGATCCGTGATGCATCTTTGATTGGTCAAAATATTATAAAGAAGAATCTACCTTAACTATCTCTAGATTTTGAGAAGGCTGAGTAAAGCAAACTCCCTTGGAAAAAGAATTCTTGCATATAGTGTCTATAAACAACCTTAAGAGATTTCAATTAAAATCAGAGAATACGCCATAATATGGCAGAGTAATGACCTGATCTTCTGAGAAACCAGATCTCTACATCAATGAAATGCAACACAGCTGGTCATGATAAAGACAGTTACCTCTGCTCAAAGGCATGAAGGTTAGTTGCACTAAGTAACCAGGGAATCTTGCCACGTGATCGGCCGCATTCATCCTCTTCTCGTCTAAGAGTTCCAACTGGACAAGCAACGCCTCCCGACGTTCAAACATGTCGACGCGTGAGTAAACATGTCTTGTGCCATGGTATTGAAGTGAGTACTCAAGTCTCTGTGCATCTTCAGCCGAGGAACGTGATTCACCACACTCCACCAAAGTCGAACACATCGGCCATGTAATAAAGGGGGCTTTGTTGGAAGATTCTAGAAGTAGTTCACGTCTCCTTGCAGCGGTCAAATTTGTAATGGAGATAAATCTAGCAACTGAGAAGAAACATGCACCCATAAGGAGGCCGACCCATACTGGAAGCCGTGAGACCGCTGTAAAGGTAGGCAAGAATGGTAGGCCCCACTCTTTTTCCCTCCCCAAGTCCACAAATCGCACCCAATTGATCTTCCTCTATGATATTGTCAGTGCAAGGAAAGAGGAGAGCTCCGGCCAAACAGATCGTGAACCCTTTCATAAGCCATTCTAAATGTTCATCACCTGTCAACCCTTCTAAGGCACTCATGGTCCAGTCTGCGAGCTTTTATAAGTTGATTCCATTTTGGGTCTGAACGCCCTTCATACTTACAGATGGCATGAAGCTTCCAAGAATTTCCTCGGATGATACCTTCTTATGCATGGGCAAGATCTTTATCTTGTCGTCCTTTCTGAACCTTTTTAAGCCAAGCAGAAGTTCTACCTCCTCCAGAAAGACCGTTGCCTCAAAAGTAGGGAAAATGAAAGTGTAAGTTTGGGGGTGTCAAACCTCTACCAGTGCGCCCATGGCCGCCCAGCCCATGTAGATCTTGTCATAATGCTTGACGTGAACCACGATCCTTTGGAGATTACATTTCGTGATAATAGCTCTCATGCCAATGGTAATGTTGGAAGTAAGTTTCAAAAGCCAGGGCAGCTTGGAAAACCTCCTCGGGCCCAAGAAAAGAGGGTATGACTGACAAGAAAGAGAAAAGAAGAATGAGGAAGTGAAAAAGAATTCATGAAGAAGGAAGGAGAAAGGGTGTCAACTCACCATCCGCGATTGGATCCTCTCGCTCAGGTGACCCTCGATCTCGGTGAGCCATTTAACACCATGGCCAAGCTTGCTCCTTTTCACCGGGTGGGAAGACTCACCTTCCATCTCAAAAGCTAAAATCTCCCCTTCTCTCCTCCTAACGATTCAGCTCCCTCAAACCACTCTTGGATGCCCTTTGCTAGGCCAAGCAGGAAGGGATGCTTATAGGGAGGAAGGAGACATAAAAAAATAAAATAGGATTTGCCATTATAGGCTGTGGTAAAGGAACCTTGTCTTCCTGTGTTATGTTCTCGTTTGTTTCTGTGAATCATCTGGTGTGCTGATTTCCTTGTATAGTGGAATGCAATTCTATTTCTTGTGAAATAATTCTATTTTGTTGTGTGTTCAGTGTAGGTTCAAAAAAAAAGGACACTGATGCCCCACCATGTACCACGTCTGGTCACTTTGTCATGCATCCTACTATATGATATCTACATTACTAGAACATGTCGAGGACCTTATGCCTCGGATGAATCTGGAGTTTGAGTTCTCCTTTAACAAAAATAGTGATAACTTCAGAGGAGTTTGGGATGTATGGATAGGCCATTAAGTTGTAATAGTTTGGGGACGATGGTTCCGTTCAGTGGGTTGGTGTGTGGATAAACGGTCTCCGGCTCAGTATCGGCTCACGAGATTGGTATCCTGACCCATCCTTAGTGACTTAACAATATTATCCTCGACTATTTCCTACTTTTAGTTTGTTTTAATTTTTTCTTTAAACCCAGCATGCATTCATGTAGGACTTTGATTTCATTGTGGAAGATCATTCACTTAACTCAATTGTGAGAGCCAATATGCCTAACTTTAAAATATGAGATATTTCATTCTGAATTAAGTACTGAGTTTCTGTGAAATCACCTTATGCTATTTTTTCGAATGAGACCCTTGTTTGGATTTATCAACTACTCCTTTTTTTTATTCTCGATGGACCCACCTTGGCCGCAGCACTTCCACAATGGCTGGTACGACCCAGGTACTTTCGCGCAGAGAAGTTGGTCCCCTTTTTCCTCTATCTAATGCAAAGCTAGAGGATTTATTTGCCAGCCTCCAAACTAATTGATCAAGAGTTCAAGATGTCTGTCGTCATGTGCTCGATAACAAACATGTTCATTATTGAGCACAGTCAAGAGTTCGAGAAGTTTGACATCTTGTGTTTGGTAGTAGGCGGCCATCAAATAGCTTAAGAAGTATAAAGCCTTCATTATTTTTATTAGAGAGGAACTCGGAGTTTGTACGCCCGAAGCTATTAGCCTTCGACATTTTACCTAGAATTGCAAATGATAATTTGTTGACGTCGCGTTGACATTTGGTATAGTCGTTGTTATCTGCAGCTACATTAACACACATTAGATAAGTTCACCAGTAATGATGATAATGAATAATAACATGAAAATGAAACATTAATCCTCATCTGATGAACTGCAAGCTTAAAGCAAATAGACCTAATCTCCCCCCCTCTCGATTTTAAGACGGCCAAATGGCCTGCCTCCTAGCAGGCATGGGCGGCCACACTTATGGCCGTCCAGGATGGGGGTGGGCGGCCAATGACTTGGCCACCCTTCGCTGGCCGCCCACCTACTCCTATCTCGTGACCGACAGGAGTCCAGAGCAGGCAGGACTTTTCTTCCACAAAGCATTAGGGACAGGGTGCCCCTTGCTATCAGACTAGGGTTCATTCGAAGAGGGCTGACACCGTTGAGAGAGGACTCTCAATATGGCATCTTCTTCCTCCAATCCATCCGGAAGCATTGAGCTCAGCATCCTCTCCAAGATGAAGGGCCTTTTGAGCGAGCTCGTGAATATTAGCATTGATTTTTGTTTGTTCTTCTCTTCTCTTACTATTTCAACCTATCCTAGCCTTCACGGGGGCAAGGCATGCCCACTGCTACAGATGGCTTCACGATCTACTGGTGGTAATGACACCTGCCATGAGGGTGTGCATGCATCAGTGGAATCTCATACATCTGGTCATCATGGGAAAGCGCTTCAATAGCATGAGGTGGAATTGGGAGGCCCTAGGCACATTGATTGAGTTGTGGCACCCGGGCACTCATACCTTTGAGTTTCCTGAGCTCGAATCCTCGATGCTGGTGGAAGAGATCGACTTCCTCTTCCAATGGAGTGACCTAGATGTGGGTGACCTAATCTATCTTCCCCCTTGGGAGGAAGTCTTAGCAGAGATAGTGCGTGACAAGCTGGAGGTTCGGCGGATGACAGACCAATGATGGATACTAGTTGACCGCCTAGCTGGATGGATAGTGAGCTAGGTGAAGGTAAATTTGTTGAGGCAGATTGGCTAATGCGTGGAGTGACATTGTGCCTTAGCGGGGCTTTACTCTTACCCACATCTAGAGACGTGCTGATGTGAGAGTATGTTGGACCACTTACTCCCTTATGGGTTGGGTGCTCCCTCTCCCAGGCGGTGCTCGCTCACTTGTATTGTGGGCTTACTCAGATAAGTTTAGGCGGAAGCACCATGGGGAGCCTTTTCCTACTGCATGTGTGGATGGAGATCAACTTATGACAAGGTGACCACTGCCTCCCGAATTTTTGAGAAGAGTGCACTCTATCTAGCTAGGGCCATCTTTGTCTTGAAGATCAAGTGATATGCAAGACTGCACTTTTGAAGACCAGAGATGACTGGTGATGTTATCTGAACTTCCTACATGAGGACCAATTTGTGTCCGTGCCGATGATGTAACGGCACGAGGAGTTCAAGGTACGAGGGACACAGGAGTAGTAGCTATGGCTTGTAGGTGCTCAAGACTTGGTGGTGTACCAAGCCCATCGCTGTCATCGCCAGGTATGATTGCTCAGAAGGATACCATGGGCCGCCTCAAGGGGAGCTTTAATCACGAGGCATCTCGTGGGAACCGATGAAGATAGATGACATCTTCAGAAGATTCGAAAGGCGTGTAGGCACCATGCCACCATAATTAAGGCTCTGATTGATGTAGAGGAGGACAAAGATGAGTTGAAAAGATATACGGGCTACCTGAGAGGTTTTAGGCCAGTTGTGAATGAGTTCTGATATGCGGTCGCTAACCACTCGCCTAAGTGATTACAATTTGAATGTTTCTGCTACGGTCTATGACCGCCGAGGCCTAAGGAAGACGTACGCTTTTTGCAGGCGCACGGAGCAGCGAAGCTGCGGGGACAAGTGCGTTCCCAAGTGCAACTTGGGAACGAGGAAAATTCAGCCGGTAGCGGCGATCTATGACCGCCGTCGCGCGGGATGCGGTGATTTTCGCGGTCGCGGTTGGTGATGCGGTTATCACCGAGGCCGTCGCGGCGGCGCGCGACGGCTACCGGGATGGGCGGCCCCACGCGCGGTGGTAGCCCGCGCGCGCCGCCGCGCGGGATGCGGTGATTTTCGCGATCACAGTTGGTGAGGCGATTGCCTGCGAGCCGGCGGTCATAGACCGCCGCTACAGACTGCATCTTAACCCCGTGCAAAACTCGGTCAGGGTCAGGCCGGAGGTTGACCCTCCGGCGGCGGCTCGGGCGGCCGTGTAGGCGGCGGCGGCAGGGCGCCGGTTTCCATGCCCTGCGCTGCGAGTTTCTTGGCGAGGACCTGCGCCTCGTGGCGCGTTTGCACGTGGCCCTCGAGTTGCGCGATTTTCACGGCCTCAAGGATGCGGCCCATCTGCTTGCCGGGGAGAACGCCCATCTTTTGCAAGTCGTGACCGTTGATGAGCGAGGGCGGGTTGATCTGCTCCGGCGTCATGGTCTCGAGCTGCTGCTTGAGAAATTCCCAGTGGCGCAGGTCGCCGTGCGAGCTGGAGCAGTCGATGCGGTGCAGCTCAAGTTCCTTGAGGAAGGTGGAGCGCTGCATCATCTTTTTCAGCGTCGACGTCTTCATGTGCGGCACGTCCTTGAACTGCATGTGATGCCGCACGAGTTCCTTCACATTGCCGATCGTCTTGTTGTCGTAGCGCAGGCCGGTCATGATACGCTCGGCCATTTCCGCGCCGACGCTCTCGTGCTCGTTGAAGCGGATGCGCCCGTTCTCGTCGACCTTCGCGGTCGGCTTCTTGCCCACGTCGTGAAAAAGGATGCTGAGCGCGAGCTCGAGGTCGGGCTCCTGCACCTTGGTCAGCATGAGGCGCGTGTGCTCGAAAACGTCGCCCTCGGGATGAAATTGCGGCGGCTGCTCCACGCCGTGCAGCGCGGCGATGTCGGGCAGCACATGCACGAGCAGGCCGCTCTGGTCGAGCAGGTCGAGGCCCCTTTCCGGCTTGGGCACGGTGAAGATGCGGTTGATCTCGTCGCGGATGCGCTCGGCGCTCACGGTGCGGATCATGCCTGCGCCGGCGCGGATGGCTTCCCACGTTTTCGGCTCGATCTGGAACTTGAAGCGCGCGGCGAAACGGATGGCGCGGAGCAGGCGGAGGTGATCCTCGGCGAATCGCTTCTCGGGATCGCCGATGGCGCGCAGGATGCCCGCGCGCAGATCGGCCTCGCCGCCGACGAAATCGATGAGCTTGTTTTCCGTTGGGTCGAAGAACATGCCGTTGATGGTGAAGTCGCGCCGCTGCGCGTCCTCCTCCGCCGTGGCGGGCGTGACGGTCACGGGATGCCGGCCGTCCATGTAGGCGCCGTCCTGGCGGAACATGGCGACCTCGAAGAATTCCTCGCCCTCGCGCACGCGGACGACGCCGAAGGATTTGCCGACGAGGTCGGTCACGCGCCCGGCGAAAAGGTCCTGCACTTCCTCGGCGGTCGCGCTGGTGGCGACGTCCCAGTCCTTGGCCGTGATGCCGAGCAGGTGATCGCGCACGCAGCCGCCCGCGAGATAGGCGGTGTGACCGGCGCGCTGCAGGCGGGCGACGACGTTGCACGCCCACGGGTTCATTGGTCGAAAATCGGTTGCACCTCGTCGGTGTTCGGCGGCGGCGTGTGCGTCTCGTGGCGGTACATGAAGTAGAACGGACCGCCGGCGAGGTTCCAGATCGTGCACATGGCAAAGTAGGTGATGGCGAAGGTGCCGGCCTCGGCGGCGGGAACCTTGACCAGCGACAGGAACATCGGGAAGAGCAGCTCGCGCAGGCCAAGGCCGGAGACGCTCACCGGCATGGCGATGAGGAGATTGACGATGGCGACGATGGCGCAAAACGGGATCACGTCCGGCATCTGGAAATCCTGCTTGGGCATGGCCAGCATGATGCAGTACGCCATCGCGGTGATCGACATGTGCGACGGCACGGAGACGAGGACGGCGAGAAGGTTGATGCCCGGCACGCGCGCGGAGCGGTCGTAGGCGGCGTAGAGCTTCGCGCCGCGGTGGGCCATGGGCAGGCGGTTGCCGAGCCGCTTGAAAAACGGCCGGTTGAGGAAATACGGTCCCACGCTGGCCAGCACCGAGCCGGCCGCCGAGCCGACGACGAAAAGGCCGAACACCGCCATGGCGGCCTTGGCGTGCGGCGTGGAGGTCAGCAGCGGCAACCGGAACGAGGCCAGGACCGCGCCGAAGAGCACGAGCGCGATCAGGCCGACCACGCGGTCGACGATGACGGTGAAGGCGACGGCCGTCCGGCGGTCCGGCACGGCGCGGGCGACGTAGAAAATCTTGAAGACATCGCCGCCGGTCGAGCCGACGCCGATGGTGCTGAAGAACTGGCCGATCATCGTCAGCTCAAAGACGCGCCAGAAGCGCATTTGCACGTCGTGCACGCGCAGGAGCATGCGCCAGCGCCAGGAGACGATGAGCAGCGTCGGGATGAAGCAGACCAGCCCCAGCGCGAGCCAGAGATAATCCATGGTCAGGATGTTGTTCCAGATCTTCGCCCATGGATAGATGCGGATGACAATCCCCACGGCCAGCAGGGAGACCACGCATTGGATGATCAACCCGATGCGGCGACGTAGGAATTCCATAAATGACGGCTGGCGATGACCTGTTCCTCCGGCGTTCCTGGCGCCAGTTCCAGAACACCGATAGCGGTTTGCGGCACGAGCGGCAAGAGCGCGTTGAACTGGATCTCGCCGTGGCCGAGCGGCAGGTGGTCCTCCGTGGGCCGGCGGCAATCGTGGATGTGCAGGCCGAAGAGCCGGTCGCGGCGGCGCGCGAGCGTCTCGATGTGGTCGTGCCAGCCGAGGAATTCCTTGCGCTGCGAGTGCCCGAAGTCGTGCCAGTAGCCGACGACCTCGCGCGGGAAGGCGTCGAGCACTTCCGCGAACTCGATTTCGTTGGGGAATTCCTCGAAGTCCTCGCGAATCTCGAAGCCGAGCTTGATCTTCAACTCGCCGGCCATGTCCACGAGCGGCTTGAGGCATTCGTGCACGCGCGGCCAGACCTTCTTGTAGGACTCGCGCCGCTGCATGACCGCCTTCACCTTCAGGTCGCAGTACGTGCCGTTGAGGAAGCCGCCGTGCTCGTAGATTTTCTCAAGCTTGCCCGAGATGCCCGCCGGACCCGCCCGGCCCAGGTGCATCACCACCGCCTTCGAGCCGAACATCGCCGCGTTGCGGATCGTGTCCTGCGTCGCGCGGACCGCCGCCTCGCGCATGGTCGCGCGCGCGTCGGAATACTCGTAGCAATTCGGGTTCGGCCGCAGCACGCTCGTCGGCACGGGGCAGAAATTATGCAGCGTCTGGATCTTGATCAGATCCTCCTCCGCGGCCTTCAGGATGCCGGGCCAGAGGGAAAAGCGGATCGCGTGGCCCAGTTCGCAAACGGGAAATCCGAGCTGCCGGATTTCCTTCAGCATCGCGTAGCCGTCCTGGTGCCGGTAGGAATTCCAGCACGTCGAGAGGGCGAGGGGCGACATGCAGTCCTGGCTAGGCCATCCGGGGCGTGGCCTTCTCCGCCGAATGCCCGAAGAGCAGCGCGCGATCCAGCACCAGCAGCAGCACCAGCGCGAAGAACAGGTCGCCGGCCGCCGCGTTGCGCAGGAAAAGCCACGACGGCTCGTAACCCGGCAGCCCCGTCGTGTTCGACTGCAGCCAGCCCGCGAACGTCGCCGCGTAACCGCCCTGCAGATGCACGATGAAGCTGTCGTAGAACCACGAATAGGTGTTCGTCGCCACGTAGAAGACCACCGAGCAAACCACGCTGCCGCCCAGAATCTTCGGCAGCGACTTATGCCGCGCGATCCAGATGCCGAACCCGCTCGCCGCCGCGTAAAGCGCCGCCGCGAAGCCGAACGCGATCACCGTCCACGTCGAGAAAAGCTGCCCGGAGCCGTCCGTCCTCTGGTTGATGCCCAGGAACGCCAGATCCGTCACCAGCAACGCCGCCGGGCCGATCAGCCAGCCCCACTTGCGCGGGAAATACATCGCGCCCACGAAGGCCAGCGCCATCAACGGCGACACATCGGGCAGCGCCTCGACGAAATGGTTGCCGATCAACCGCAGAACCACCGCAACCAAAAGCAGAACCAACGCCGTCTGCCACGGGTAAAAATCACGCTTCATAGGGACAATCTCTACTAAAGCTTCCTTCCCGGCACAAGGCAAGCTACCAAGATTTCCAGAGAAGCAGTGGACAACACCCCCGGAATGAGCCACTGGTAAGAAACCCATGAGCACGCCGACCCCGCCCCGTCCCCCCCCCCCCCCGCGCCACCAGCCCCGTGTGAAACGCCGCCCCCCCCCCCACAAAGGAACCCGGGTCCGCAAACGCGCCCCAAAGACCCCCCAAACCCCACTTACCAAGAGGGAATTCAACTACAATATGCTATGCATAGCCCTATGGGCACTGGAGTGCATGCAGATTTCTAGCATAAAATTGAGAAATCAAGGCAATATTAAATTATGAAAACATAACAATATGGATGCAAAAAATGTGGAAAAACCAAGAAAATATAAAGGATAACAAGATAGAACCAAAGAAAGCACAATCAAACCCTGGAAGGCAAATTAAATCATCAACCGATAACGTACCTGAGAGTCTGACCCAAGTCTGCCTACAGATTCCTAGCTTAAAACTAGGAAATGAAGGCAAGATAAAATTATGAAAACATGCCACTATCATGCAAACAACATGACCAACATGAAGGGTATGATAAATACGAATGTAGGAAGGTGAAACATCATAGACAGACACCACAAAAATAACTCAAACAAGACCAAGATACAGCCCACTCAGGATCAGCCCTGGACTTGCTAGGGGGCAGGTGGCGGCCTTCAGAGGGCCGCTACCTTCAAGTAGAGGCCTTGGGATGGCCGCCTTCTTCCAGAGAGGCTGGGCTTGGAGATGGCGGTCCTCTAGGGACCACCACTTGTAGATGGCGGCCTGTGAGAGGACCACTACCCCCTCCCAAAGCCAGAAACGTCCAGAACAGCTGAAAATCTTAGGAAATGCTATCTAAACACACACATACACACAGTACTCCTAGGAAGGCAAGGACAATGTGATGGAAACTAGGTGTCCCACTATGATCACCAAAAAATCAAGTTGCAGATGTTTAATCTACCCCACCCGAAACAAGAACAATATAGCATATAAGCATATAATGTAAAGGAAGGACAAGGGTGCAATGAAGATAAAGGGTTGAACCGTGATCGCCACCAAGATAACATCGCACAAAGGACAAAGAAGAGAAAGATAAGGGTGCCACGTACCTTGGTAAAAGGATGAAAGAACGTGTCTGAAGAAGACCACTAAGACATGATCGCGCGTGGAAGAGGGATGCGGGAAACGATGTGGGATAACACCTCCTCACCTTTCAGCCGGCCAGAAGATGAGGGCCTCACATTGTATCCTTGCTTTCCTAAAAAATAAAACTCAAACACAAGAGGAAAAACTCATTAGCATATGCATGTAGCATCCATCCCATATGCATAAAATAGCATGAAAAATTGAGGGAGAATGCACCGGGGGAGGGTTTTTAACCCCTATAGAAGGGTGCAAACGATAGGTGTGTGTGTTGTGAATGTGTAAAGTTGCAAAAGGTGAATTATCATGTAGTAGAGCTACTGGGAAAACAAGATGCAATATGTGCAAAAGTGCATGTAAATGCAGAAAAGTGCAAACGGTGATAAATTGAGAAAAGAAGGGGCAGAGAACTAAGAAAACGAAAAAGGAAAGAAAGCCCAGAGTGTAAGAGGATGAAGTTAATACTCCTCTGAATGGTTTGGGATCGATGATATGAGTCGACAATGTGGCATGGCTTTGCCCCAAGTTTGGAACGTGCCCCCCTTTGCGCACTACGACCAGGGTGCTATTTATAGAGAGCAGAAAACCCTAGGGTTGAAATTCTGAGATAAACACCAAGATAATGGATTTAGATGGATTAATGAATGAAATAATATTGGGATAAGGACCCTTGAAGGGATTAGAACTGATCTGGAAGGGTGTCCTCATCGAAATTGGTTCAACCAAGGAGTCCAAAGAGTCCTCGGGCAAAGAAATCGGAGCCTCGAATCATTAGGACTCTATAACCAGAAGACGGTCTGTCGCGAGACCGCAACCTTCAGAAAATAGTCATAGGGTGACCGCAACTTGATCATAGCATACCAGGGAGTCGACTCATGAAGGAAACGGAGTCGAGGCACCCTAGGTTTAAGAAAGAAGATGGTAGTCTTGGGAAGACCGCCACCTGCAGGTGGCGATAGGTGGCGATCTTCCCAAGATAGCAACCACAGGGGCAACATGGCTTCAGCAGTCGATACAACACTGGGGCATATAAATGAAGAAGGTGGTCATAGGATGACCGCCCCCTATAGTGATACCTTCCTTTGATATAATGTGGCCAAGGAATGAGACCTCCTTTAGCTAGAACTCGCATTTGTTGAGCTTCGCATAGAGTTGGTGTTCTCTTAATGTTTGCAAAGCTATTTTTAGGTGTTCTTCATGCTCCTCCCGAGTCTTAGCATAGATAAGGATATTGTTTATAAAGACGACCACAAATCAGTCCAGATAGGGCCTGAAGACATTGTTCATTAGTTGCATAAAAGCTGCAGGGACGTTGGTTAACCCAAATGGCATAACTATGAACTCATAGTGCCCATATCTGCTACGGAAAGCAGTCATGTGAATGTCTTCATCTTTAATCCTCAGCTGATGATGCCCAGACCTGAGATCTATTTTAAAGAAATACTCTGCTCCAGAGATTTGGTCGAACAGTTCACCAATATGTGGCACTGGATATTTGTTCTTGATTGTAAGTTGATTTAATTGCCGGTAATCGATACATAGCCTGAGAGTTCCATCTTTCTTTTTGACGAAGAGAACTGGCACACCACAAGGGGATGTGCTTGGTCGAATAAAACCCTTCTCTAACAATTCTCAAAGTTGATTCTTCAACTCCTTTAGCTCAGTGGGGGACATCCTGTAGAGAGCTTTAAAATAGGTGCTACTCCGGGGATGAGTTCAATGGAGAAGTTTACTTCCCTTACGGGTGGTAAACTGGGTAATTCGAAAGGAAAGACATCTGGGAATTCCTTTACAATAGGGATTTCCTCTAAAATGAGTTCCTTGGACTCAGTGATAATTACGGAAGTAAGAAAAGCTTCACAACCTTGCAATATGAGTTTGCAGGCGTGAAGAGAAGAGATAAGAATAGGGTGCTTCTTGTATTAGATGCCAAGGAAAGAAAACTTCGGAAGGTCTAGTTTGTAGAATGAGATTCTCCTATGGCGACAATTAATGTCGGCATAGTGTTTGGATAGCCAGTCTATACCTAGGATTGCATCGTAGCCTTCCATGACAAGGCATATGATATTTGCAGGAAGATTATGACCTCCTATGGTTACCTCACTATTAGGGTAGTGGGTTTTGAGCTCGGTTCCAGGACCTAAAGGTGTAGTAATAGCTAGGTCCGAAGGTAAAGAAATAGGTGAAATCGGTAAAGTTTTAGCAAAAGTAGTGGATATAAAAGAATGTGAAGCACCAGTATCAAATAAAATAAAAGTAGGATGTGAATAAAATTGAATGGTACATTCGATCATATCATTTTCCTTCATAGCTTCATCATCCAGGATGGTATTTAGGCGACCTTGCCGCCTACGACCACCATCATTCTTCGTGGGCCGATCCTTCATAAGAGGACAATCAGGCATGCGGTATTCTCGGTTGTCACATCGTAGACAAGTGTCGAGACGCTTCCAGCATTCTTTGGCTGAATGACGAATAGCGGATGGGCAATGGTGAGAATGGGTTCGGGTACAGATAGTGTGTCACGCCCCAAACAAGGTAGAATTATCAAGGCGTAATGAGTTAACAAACAGGTCGATTAAGAGACTCATACGACAAGTATGAACAACAAATGGTCAAAATCATATCTTTGTTGCCCAGGATATGGCTATGACCTAGAGGGGGGTGAATGGGTAATAAAAACTTAATTGACTTATGTAGATAACTATGAGATGTAGCAGAATTATTTAGCAATAATATGACAGAAGTTGAAATAAGAAGATAGGCACACAATAGAACACAACACAATTTATATTGGTTCGATCGTGACTTCCAGTCACACCTACGTCCAGTTCCTTATAATAACACCTGAGCTTCCACTAGTCTTTCTGAGACATATGCTACAATGGGCTATTTTCTAAGGTGTTCAGTCACATCTCGGACACTTGCAATTAGAGACCTAGCTGAATTTTCGAGTATCAGCCAAACCTTACAGAATACTATCCTTCTACTAGACAACCTTGCCCGCAAGCAAGTACCACTCATTCACAAGGAGAGAGAAGTTATAAGCAAGAAGAATACACAAATGATACCTCTAAGTAGGCTACTTGATGCTACATGCTCGGTCCTTCTGTTAATGTACTTGATACACTTGAAATCTTGCTAGCTTTTTCTTGATATTATTGATTATTCAACTCTCGTCAATTACTTGCATTTTCTTATGCATGAACATGCCACATTACATAATGTATTAATCACTTAAAGCAAGTCTTGGTCTAGAGATATAATTCCTATTGAGCATTCGCTCATCAAGTGTTTTTCAATATTTTTTAGGTAACTCAGACACTGAATCGCAGCCAGATGGGGATGACCAAGAGTGATGAGTGTAGAACCTCCAAGCATCGTGTTGGATATTTCTCCCAAGACACAACATGTCTAGAAATCAACATATTGTCATTAACCTTTATCATGCCAAGTCCCGCTGCGTTGTATCTTTCCTTTGAGTCATTGTCATGTCGTATCTTTATTTAATTTGAGTCCTGATGTATGAGGTTATGACCTCAGGAATGATGGTTATTTTTGATAGTCTTCCCCTATTGTTTTGACATTATGGAGTGATGATATCAATTTTATGGATTATTGATGGTTAAGAGGTATCAGATTTTTATTAGTGAGTTATTATTAATTACGCACTCTGTCATTTTTTCAAAATTCTTATCGCTCTGATTGATATGAATGATATAAAATGGTCACACACCTCCCGGTTCCTTCCGCACTCGGGGCGTGACAGCTCCTCTTTTCCTGCGGGTAGTGGGCTAGTTTCCCTCATGAATATTCCACCATCTGCACCTCTGGGCAGCCCGAGCAGTCCTCTTCTTGAAACATTCTTGAAAAAGCTTCACAAAAATCACCCATATCATCCACGAGCCCCCTAGGTAGCCAAGGCGGACCAGAAATTGAACAGGCTGTATCTTCTTTCACAATCTGACTTGGCGGGGCCTTCAAGGTGCCGGGCTGCAATGGACCCCTCACAAAATGCTGGAGATAATTCAAAGTCAATGGCAATAGATCTTCCAGGATCGACAGCGGTGACTTCCAGTAACTGAGGCCTCTCTTACTCATCTTCTTGCCCCTTGGGACTGGCTTTGTCTACCCTTGCAGTTATGCACCGACACCCCAACCTATTTGATAGCCTAGTTTCAATATCATGTTCCAGCCTTTGGAGTCCCTTATCTTGGGCTTTTCTTTGGCATTCACTCGTACACTGACCGGCTTACATTGTGCATAAGCCCAAGGGAAGTCCAAATCTAGCACAGAGATAATGGGCCTATTGCTGGGCCAAAGAGTTGGCAAGATCTTTTCTGAGATGGCTTCAACTGACTAGACAGTGGAGATACTTTTGACCTTCACCATCCACCCTTGGAATGGGAATTTGAGGCATTGGTTGGTGGTAGATGGCATAGCACTGAGATTATCTATCCACGGCCGGTCCAAAATGCCCTTGAACATGGGGTCAATATCCAGCACATAAAATTCAACAGGCATCGTCAACGGCCCAAGTTCGGCTTGTACAGTATTCACTCCATGACATGGCCTCCTTGAGTTACCATAGGCCATAATAGTGGTAGGGGTGGGCTTTAACTGATCCTCTGAAATGTTATAGGCTCGCAGGGTACTCAATGGACAACCATTGATGGAAGCCCTGGTGTCTACCAAAGTCGCATCAATACTTACCTTATTCAGGGTAATGAGAAGCAAAGTGGCATTTGGCGAGCCTCGGGAGGTGCTAGCCTGGTCTCAGAGAAGGTAATGGCCGGCCCCTTGGAAACTGTCGCCAGAGCAGATGGCAGGCTATCCACTACCATGTCTACATTCACCAGGACCTTTTGAAGAAAGTCTCAGAAAGCATCTTGGTGTAGCTTGGACCGTTTGATCAACTCCAAAATTGAGATCTTGGTCGGCATCCGATCCAGGTGATGTAGCAAGTCATACTGCATGCCAAGCAATGGATCTACTTCCTCCTGACTAGCAGCCTAGTATGGAAATTGGGGATTGGGTGCAGACACACCAGTTGTACTGTAATTCAGATGGAACAAATGCCCCCTCTGGAGGGCAAGGTTTTGATTGAAGCCTTCCTGGAAAAATACCGCTCCGCCACCACCTTGGCAGAACAAGAAAACAAAGTTAGAGATGTCAACCTCAACATTGTTGGGCCTTCGAAGGAAAAGTCAAAGGAAGCAGCTAGTCCTTCAACCAATCAACCGGCCTCATTGCGAGAGAAAATGAGTATGCCTTACTCCTTCCTGAGATAGAATACTCGAAGGATTCTTGAATGGGCTTGTCTTTACGGCAACACTACCTTGCCAGAGCCCAAAAGGCCAGAGGATGTCAGACAAAGTGATGACCCTTGGTTTTGTCCTTATTACCGGGTGCTGGGGCATCCTATCAAAAATTGTTATGTATTCAAAAATATCGGTCAAGGCCTAATCAGGAGGGGCGAACTGAGGTTTGGAAGATGTGAAGTGTACCCACCGCATCCACATGATGTGCGCATTTGTAGAAGTGGGGTCCACATGGTTTCCCTACTCAAGCAGGTCGCAAGGCCCCACTGATGGAAGATGCCCTGAAGCAAGTGAAGCATCGCTTTCCATCCCTTTGGGTGAAGGCCACATAAAGCCAGTCTATGATAGTTATCAAGAAGACCATGAAGAGATCCTATGGTCCTTTGTGCCAGAAGATATCCCGAATCCCTATACAATGATGTAGGAAGAGCAGAAAGCCGATGCCCCCTATAGATGCTGGGAATCCATTACTGACGAGGTCGCCACGACCTCCGATGACGCTCCACAGGAGCAAAAAGTGAAAGAGCCCCCCGCTACTCCAGGGGGTGATTCTCCCATGGACCAATCTTCAAGTCACCTAGAAGCCGCAACGCCAGCATCGGCACTAGTCCCTGAGCCAGTGAAAGAAGCTGACGAAGCCCAGCCGCTGAGTGGGGTGACACAAGAAGACATCTATGATGCCCTTGAGGCTGAAGAAGATGATGAAGGCTTCATCGATTTGCAACTGGCTCCCCTGGAGATAGAAGATGGTGGCCAAGCCACCGTTGATGAGTTGATCTAAGTGGATCTGGGTACAAAGGATGACCCCCGGCCAACCTTCCTCAACGCCCTCCTTCTCCCAGAAGAAAGAGAACGATACACCAAGCTCCTACATGAGTTCCGAGACTGTTTCGCTTGAAACTACAAAGAAATGCCAGGCCTCAGCCCAGTGATCACTCAGCATATGTTGGCCATTGACCCCAAGGTTGAACCAGTGAAGCAGTCACCTCGATGAATGAGGTCGGAACTGATAAGCCAAGTCTGCAAGAAAGTCGACAAGCTCATAGACGCTGGCTTCGTAGCAGAAATCCAATATATCACCTGGCTGGTCAATATTGTGCCCATCAAGAAGAAGAATGGCCAGATCCAGATATGTGTGGACTTTTGGGACCTGAACAAGGCTTGCCTGAGGGACGATTTCCTGGTGCCCATCACTGAAGTCATGATCGATGCCACCACTGGCCATGAAGCCTTATGTTTCATGGATGAGTCATCCGAATACAACCAGATATGGATATCTGAGCATGATAGAATTCATATGACTTTTCGATCACCCAAGGGGATATTCCAGTATAAAAGGATGCCTTTTGGCCTCAAGAATGTCGACGCCACTTAACAAAGGGCGATGACTAAGATATTTGATAAACTGCTCCATGACAAGGTCGAATGCTACATCGACGACTTAGTTGTCAAGACCAAAAAGAAAGAAGATCATCTGGACGACCTCAGGGTTATATTCCAAAGGCTCCGACAATATGAACTGAAGATGAACCTATTGACGTGCACTTTCGACATCTCTAGTGGAAAATTTCTGGGCTTTGTCATCCGATATCAGGGTATTAAGATAGACCCCTCCAAGATAAAGGCCATTCAGGAGCTGCCGCCTATAAAGAACCTAACGAAACTATGGTCATTGTAGGGCCGATTAGCCTACATCTGTAGGTTCATCTCTAGCCTGTCCGGGCGATGTCAGCCATTTCATAAGCTAATGATGAAAAATGTCATTTGGCTGGAATCAAGAATGCCAGAAGGCTTTTAATGAGATCGACAGAAGAGAAGGGCACGGTGATTCATTCCGCTATTACGCTGCCCAAGAGAATAGAGCTACTAACCCTGCTACACTACGAGAAGAAGAGAGCGACCGTCTACACTCTGAGAGGGGTACCTTCCGGTGACCTTACCCCCCCCAGTGAGCACTCCTTGAGTGAGCACTGGGGTCAGCGAGCACTCGCCAGGAAGATCTCCATGGCTCTCCAAGCCCTCACGGTGATATCTCTCTCTCTCCCTCTTGCTCTTCTCTATACCCTATTTTCCTATTGCTGACTTAAGCATCATAGGGTTGTCTCCCGGGGTAACACCCAGGACTCCTTCTGAAGCCCTTGCTTCCTGGTGTTTGCAGGCCTCCACGGGCGCGAGACGACTTCCCTCAACAAATAAATAGAGAAGGTGGTATGTGGCCTATGAACCATTTTTTAGCCTCTACACTTCTTGGCACCGTCTGTGGGAACACGAGTGAAAGGCTATGGTGCCCTGTGGAAGCCTCCGCAACACCAGCAACCGGGGCCGTAGGTCCCACCAGGGACCCAACTCCCAGCGGGAATCACAAGAAGCTTCTTCCGCCCATCCCCGACAGAAGGTCACCCTAAGTGACCTCGACGAACTGTGTCAACAAATCCGAGCCCTGACAGAACTCTGCAAGGAACTCCGGGACAAACGGGCCGACCCACCGCGAGGGGGCCGGAGTAAGCGAGAGCGACGCGACGGAGACCGTTGTGATTACTCCGAGAAGGAAAGGGGCAATTATCGTCACTCCACGCCCCTGACGACCCCGCCCGATCGGATCTTGATGGAGATCCGTGAGGAGCCATTTATCAAGTGGCCTCCTCGGATGAAGTCGGATCCGAGCACGAAGAGTAAGAAGAAGTACTACCTCTACCATTGCGATCATGGCCACAACACCGCCGACTGCATCAACTTGAGGGATGCCATCGAAGACCTCATTCGGAGAGGACTCCTCAACAAGTTCCTCACCAAGGTAGCAGAGCGACAGCAGAAGAAGCCCCCGATCGACAACCGGCCCAACGAGAAGGAGATCATGATGATCTCAGGGGGACCGGCAGCGGGGGGAGATAGCGCGAGCCGGAGGTGACAGTACGCAATGGCAATCCACCCTGCGGGCCAAGGCGATGACACTCCACGTGGGAATTCCACCCCAGGCCACCTAGGAGATCCCATTGTCTTCTCCGACGACGACGTAGATGGTGTGACCACACCCCACTCCGATGCTTTGGTGGTCTCGGCCACTATTAACCAATGTACTGTGCTTCACATTCTAGTGAATAATGGAAGTGGACCCAATGTCATTGCCTACGACTACCTTGTTCTTATGGGTGTGGATATGTCTCGACTAATGCCATTAAACACGCCACTGTATGGGTTCTCAGGCACGACCATCCGCCCAGAGGGACACATTTCGCTCCCAATCACATTCGGGTCCACGCCGAAAGAGGTAACCTTCCTCGCCGACTTCACTGTGGTTCGTGCAATGACAGGATATAATGCCATTATTGGTCGAGGGATCCTCGGCACGCTTCGAGGGGTTCCCTCCTCTTATCATCAAAAGCTTAAATTTCCCACCCCCCGTGAGGTAGGGGAGGTTCGAGGAGACCAAAGAGAGTCCAGGAGGTGCTACCTCATCTCCACGCGTGATCGGCATCCTAAAGAGGCGCCGCCCGAGAAGAAGGCGAGGACCCAAGATCCGGGCCCGAGCATGAGCGCTCCGGCGGAAGACTGGTACCTCATCCAGGTGGGAGAAGATCCAGCCAGGACGCTGAGGATCTGCGCAAACCTATCCGAGCACGACAGGCAGGCCTATGCGAGGTTTCTCGCTGCCAACCAAGATGTGTTCGCCTGGTCTGAGGAAGAGCTTCCCGAAATCCCACCGGAGGTCATTACACACCAACTAAAGTTGGACCCCACTTTTCGCCCGGTCCAGCAGTGCTGAAGGCGCTGCAACTCTGAGCGACAGGCGATCATCAGGGAGCATGTAGCACCCCGGAAGCATAACTCTAGCATCCAGTCTGTATTCGGCCTTGACCTCAACATAGGAGTTGTAGATAACATCCTACTCGAAATTTTGACCTTGGTCTGAGGTCATTTCATTAACCATAGATGAAGTTATGAATTTCACATTAATTACATCTAAGTTCTCCTAACAACTACACCTCTTAATGACAGCTGGTAGCAAAAGAGCTCAGAATGTTGGCGTCTGATGTGAATTGGGCTTCCACCTCAACATAAGAGTTTGGACTCAAGGCCCAAGCTTTCTAATGAGCCTAGTTTCATCCCATTTGGTTGACTGTGAACCAAGATATCCTTATTTTAATAGGTGACTGTGTTTTCTATAACTGTTTCGACCCATTATCACCAACTCCCTCTTAACTCTTATTAGGCCTTTTTTAGGAGTTTTACTCTTCATCAAAGTTGTTCCTTACCCTATGTTCACTGGAAGGGCTTTGGTTTCACCTCGTTCTGACCTCCCTACATTATGTTACTATTTTTCCTAAGGATCTTTCAATAATCTGTCCAGATTTCTAGCTCAAGGAGTTCATGGGCCCGAATTATACTCAATTGGGCCAGTGCCCAAATTGGTGGTCATAACATGCCCAACTCCCTGAGGCTCGTCTGCCTCGACCCACTCCTGTTGTAGGCTGAGCATCCGCATCACCAACCGAAGTCGTAGTGGCTCGATCTCGTTTAGGCAGTGAACCCAAATGTCATGCCCAAACTGAGGTCGGCCCGCTACGACCCACAGCTGGCCCTCATCGGGCATCGCCTCGTACGGTCTCCACACAACCTACATATAACATATCATCATATCATCACATATAACAAGAAATAGGAATAGAATGCATCATATTCACATATGTACCAGTAAAGGGGGGTAGTCTCGGAGCTCCCTTCTCATGACCATCAGCTCGTACGCATAAGGTGCCCTGGGCATGCACGGTAACCACCACCGTGCTAGCGGGTAGGCAACCTCATCTCTAGGTTAGAAGCTGGCTCGGTCCATAGGCATGTAAAGATGGCTCCACGCTTGCATTCATTAGCATTCCATTAGTCACATGCATTAATCATAATCACAATCACAATCAGCATAGATATAAAATAACAAAAACAAAAAAATACGTACTTGAAGAAAAGGTGAAAAGTCGCTGACAGTCGTCTCGCGACCTGTCCCTATGGACAGATCGGCTATCAAGTGGGCCAGTAGGGTGGCTCCCCAAGTATATCTCCCTACTCCCTCCAAGTCCTCGAGAATGATCAGGAACCGATAGTTGATGTCATCCCCCTTCATCCCCAGCAGTAACCTCCCGAGCATCAAAAGTAAGAATCTCCTCAAATCCATGTCCACTTGCTCTCTCTCAGTTGGGTCCTGGTAGTAGGTAGCTCGAGCTCTCGCGGTCAGACTCTCTGCATACTCCGTCAATGACTCTCCGGACCTCTATCAAGCGTCTCCCAACCCCATAGCTCTCGTCAAATCAATACGGCCAATTGTCCTATAGGGAGGCTCGTACACTATATCTATACCTAAAAGTCTCTGGGCTAGCTCACTGTAGTCTAGGATGGTCACTCTGCTCACGGCCTCACCATCCACCCTCAGCTCGGTAATCTAAGTCACATCCTCTAGGGTCGGCACCATGTGCCCCCAAGACATTAAAAATGCCCGACTAACTCGATCCCACCTCTCTCTCAGAATCTGAATCAGAAAGGAAGGGACCAAACTCCATCGGCTCCACCCTCACCCTCTGGAAGTCAGGCAGCCCTTCATAGGCAACCATCACTTGAATCCAGGAAATACGAGTCCGTATCAGTCCCTGCAACACAAAGAACAATCAAAAGGATATATATTAGTGACAGAATATCAATTTATGAAAGAAAAGAGAAAAAAATTGCACTGTTTTAAAAACGCAACTGCCTTGGGGTCTTTATTTTCTGAAATAGCGACCTGATCATGGTCGCTTCTTCTTATCGTTTTGATTGGACGCCCAAGTCAAGGGTGCTATTTCTCTCAGGGAGCGTGGTTGTGGACGTACATGGGAATTTGAGATAACTGTAGTGTTCTAGAGTCTATAAGATCCAGTACAGTCGATAGCTGGCATAGAGTTTTGTGTTTATTTACCGCTTTGCTTCTCGCCTGGGAGCTATAGCGTGCACTATTGGCGTTGTGTAGGTGGTTCCGATTATCGTTAGAGTGTCGATGAGGGCCCGAGGAGTAAGATAGAGAGAGTTATCTTCCCCAGTGGTGGTGGCCCCGGTTGCGCTAAGTTAAGCAGAGTTTTGTCGGCAAGTATGAGTCTGCGGTGCAACGTTTGAGGAATCAATGATGAGGCTAGGTGGCTGGCGAGGATTACTCGTGGTTAGGTGGCCAGGAGTGTGTTTTGAGGGTGTTATTATCATTTTAGCGACCCCAGCTTGAGGTTTAGCCAGCCCCTGAGGTTTGAGGTCGAGATTTAAGGTGGCAGAATGGATGTTCTGATCAAGAGATGTGCTCAGATGAGTGGAGGATATTCCTGGTAAGCTGCTGATTATCAAGCCCGACTTTCTCGTAATGTTCTGTGGCGTCGGAGATGACGTGCCAGTCCTAATTACTTTTGTGGATTTCGAGGCAGGATTGGGCAGAAATGCCCTAGTAAGTTCTGCGTATGAATGGGTTGTGTTAGTTTTGAATTAGATTCGAGACTGTATGGCAGTGGCTTAGTTCGTATGAATGGGTTGTGGAATTGGGGGCCATCATGCACCGCCTTGGATGCGCCGTGCGAGGCGACAAATGAGATGTCAAGGTTTCGCGACAGATTCGAGGTCTGAGGATAAGTGTTGGTAGGTGTCGATCATGATTTGTGTCATGGTTCTTGGCGTTGTGGTCCGCGCGACAGTAACTCTAGAGATGGATATTTTGAGGACCCAATAATCGAGAATGGATTGGTGTTAGCAAGGACGATTCAAGGGAATAATGTCTGGTGGCTAGAGGTGTAGCAACCTTTGAGCCTGACGTCTTTAGTGATTTTCTTTGCTTCTCGATAAGTGTTTTGGCTTGTTAATGGGCCCAGGATCAGAGACAGGCATAGGAAGGGAGCACGTGGTAGTGGGTAGCTCAACCGCTGAGTTAGAGTATGTGGCTGGTGATCAGCAGAGTCAGTGCTCGAGGAATGGTGAATCACTGTCTAGTGAGTTGTAATGATGTGTCGGGAGATGCTACCAGTGTGGTCCGATGGGACACTTGGCGAGTATTGTCAGATGAGCTGACTTGACGAAGTGATGGTTCTTCCTGGTGCTGGAAGATGAGGTTCCCAATGTGCAGGAGATTCAAGGTCGGGTCAAGCATGGACACCTCCCGCTTTGTAGGAGGTATGTTGGATTCTCCTTGATCGGAGAGAGTCACATTTTTGCTAAGTTCCGTCATCTTGCATTGCATGTTTGGATTTGTTGGCCTCCTCTTGTGTGCCATGAAGTCCGTGCGAGACATGTTCTATGTTTTGGTAGTGTGACTACCCGTGAAAATTCATGTCTGTTGAGTGCGTTGGCGTTATTATAGATGGATGAGTGCCAATTGGGCTTTGCTTGCGAGAATTCATGACTGGTGTTGTGATTTCTGATGCGTTGTGAATCGGAGCCTGCAGAGTTGTAGGAGGATTGCCAGACTAAGAGAGAAAGTTTGTGCTCTGGGTTCAAGGTAATTGAGCTTTCCTCACCATGTTTACCTGAGTTAGCCAACCAAGTTGAGGATTGTCGGGATGATGGATCCCGTGTTATATGTGATGATTGTGTGCGTGGTGTAGAGTGCGTAGCGGAAGCGTAGTGGGCCCATAACCCACAGTTCTAGGATCGTAGTAATGGTTACTACGGGCGGATTTCAGAGGATGGGTAGAGCATCAGAGGATTGTTTCCTCAGTGTGAGATTGTCTTTGGCTACGTGAGTCATGTCGATTGTCGTGTCATTGCTCGAGACAATATGATTTGTGACACTGACATGATAGAGAATTGGGGAAATATGACGACAGATGTGCCAGATGAGTACCCTGTTCATTTGTTGGCTTTCTTTTTTTTTTTCTTGTTGTTGCTCCCGGGTTGGGGGCGTGTTTTTTTTTATACTTGGGGGGGGGGGGGGGGGTGGGGGGGGGGGGGGGGGGGCGCGCCTCGGGAACGGCAGGACATGCCGGTTCCCACGTCGCAAGGGGCAGCAGCAGCAGCAACCGCAACAGCCCGCGTCCGCTTCTTCCTGGAGACGACGAGGCCCCCCGCGGCGGCCGTGCACCTGGGCTCGCCGCACCTGGCCAACACGCCCGCGCTGGATCCCGGCGAGGCGCGGTGGCAGGCCTCCCCGTCGAGAAGAGCAGCGCTGGGCGATGCGCGTCCGTCCTCTGCGTCACCGCTCCTGGGTGCCGGCGAGCCAGGCGGCCTCGAGAAGCCGCTGCCGCGGGGGCGCGAGCAGACGGGGGCGCAACCCTCGTACCGTACCAGATACTCCACCTGAAAAGAGTGGGTGGGGTTGGAATATTGATGAAGGAAGCAGCTTTTGCGAGGGCAACACTGGTTAAAGAAGAGGAAGGACCATACCTTGCAGCCCAGCGAGCAGAAGTGATAGGGCTGTTGAAGTGTCCTCTCGCAGGAGCTGCAGGAGCTCCCGGAGCACTTTAGAGGCCGGGATTGAGGCCTCTGGTTCAGGAACACCACCTTCGCGTTGTTGGTGGTGTATGACTGCAGAGTTCAACCAAGCGGGAAAGATTATACACAAGAAGAAAATTCACAAGGCTCGTTTCATCTTCTCGTCTGAAAGGTAAAGGGAGAAGCTTGCATCGTCGAAACGAGAAAAAAAAACTACAAATTGAGAAGTTGAACATAACAGGACTAGATGGTGTCCCCTGGTTGATGGGGATCGACTTCAAATCTTCAACAGTAAGAGGTTGGCCGAAAAGAAAGAAGAATTCTAACGAGCAAGCCATGAAACAGGAGACCCAGAAACAACAGACTGGAACTTGTGATGATTTTCTCGTGGTCGCAAGTCGCCCCCGGCATCAAATTACCTGAATCAAGCTGCAGTCGAACAACTTCTCAAAATCCTCCAACCGGACAACGTCTTGGTAGACGTACCTCCGAACCTGTTCGCAATTCATTCGCAAGATAACGGAGTCGACCAGTGATCAATACATATCGAAGAAGAAGAAGAAGAAGAAGAGACACTTTTAGTCCAATTCCATTCTATTCGAGAGGGGAATTCCGAGATGGGTTGCAAGAACCTGGAGCAAGCGGTGGGCGCGATGACGATGGTGGGAAGAACAGTGAGAACATATGGGGGCGCAGCAATCCAAGCAGAAGACGTTCTTCTCGTTCTTCTTGGCGTCCTCGTGGGAGAGGCAGGGGACGAAGAACTTGCCGGTGAGAAGGGAGAAGACCCACGAAGGGCTCTGCTGCGGTGATTCCATGCGCTCAGTTGCAGCCACGCAGGGGGGGGGGCCTCGGCGGCGGACTGGTGGTGCCAGTGTGGAGAGCGATGTCCAAGGTGCAGATGCGATTCTAACTACGCTTTTCACGTCTATATATATCTGAAAGCGAAACAAGTCGGTTAAATCAGATATATCCAGAAATTAATTTCGTATCTAAATTCTAAAATGTCACACCCGTTGATGACAGTAAAATGTTCGACCGTTTGTGTTAAAATAAGTTTATGTGTGTGCAGGGCTGCAAGTGGTTAGGGTTGGGAAAATGACCGATGTTTCATTACTCCAAACCCGTTATGGGTGTTAAAAAGTTATCTCAAATCCAACTCATTCAAAATGTGAGTCTCCACTAGATCCGTAAATAAAAACATTTCTGTGTGGTACGTATGGTTGAGAATTTTTTTTTCTTAACATGTGCCCAACCCATGACAATTGGTAGGGATGTAAGTGGGCCGGGACGACCTGACGACTCACAGACATAATGGATTATCACACATTTTTCAATCCGTGAAGTTCCGTTGGGCTTAAAAGTTTGAGCCATTTAAAGAATTGGGCCATGCTCGAACTTTTGGGGCCCATCTGAATAGGACTTTATGTTATGTTATTGTGACAGTCTAGCGGACTTGGTTGTTTTTGTTAGGTGGACAATCAAGGGCAAAAAGACTCTTTACCTGTTGAGGTGAAAACCCGTAAAGGTGTCTCAGACAGAAGTGGGTATTCTCTCAGTGTGAAAATCCGTAAGGATGCACTCGAAAAAGCTAAAGGTGGCCAACCCTGGCGAAAACCCAAAAGGACGGTAGGGAAGGTAAAGTGAAAAAAAGTGAAAAAAAAATGAGCATACATGTAAGAGGATGGAGGTAAAAGCTACTGAGCTCTATCCTTTATTCATCAATCTCATTAAAGAAGGAGCTTGAGACAAGCCCTCGGGATAACTAAGATAAAACTAGGCAAAATACAAAAGCTCCATGTACAAAAATCAGCAAGGCCTATCGAGATTTGGGCTCACTCCTCCTCAGATCAGCAAGGTGAGTCTCGATCTGGAGAACCTCCTCTCGGAGCCCGTCAAGTCTGTGTTGAAGAGTCTCTACCTCGGCCTGTGCACTTTTGCACTCCTCCTCGGCCTCTTGTAACTCCCTCTGTAGCTCCTCTACTCGGAAGGAGGCTCTTCGACTATGCTCTTGAGCATCTTCCATTTGGGCACATATCTTTGCTTGAGTTGTTTACAGTTTGGAAAGTTGCTTCTCCTCTTGTTGGATCATTGTTTGGGTCCTCTGTCTCTACTCTTGAGCGGCGTGAAGATGGGCGAACTCCTCTCATAGTGTTGTCAGTCTCGTCATCTAGGCATCCCTGGGGAGGCCAAATGCGTGGTAACCTCTAGTGTAACCCTCAAGACCGCTACTCATGGCCTCGACACTCGGGAGGGGATCGGCTTGAAGCAGCAATTGAAGGCTCTGAACAAGTTGGGTAGCCACGTCAGTACTGACCAGTGCCACGCCAGGCTGAGGATCGTCTGGTCACTCTAGCCCAACAGCGGGAAAACTCTGAGGCAGCTCCGTAACCTCACTGGCTGGAGCTGAAAGCACAAAGAAAGGAGACAAAATCTAATGAGTGTCCTTTCACAACAAAATAAGCATGGGCAGAATTTAGATGCACGAGCTGCAATGCCCTCACCTAAGGTGGTCCCAGGCTTATCTATATCCGTCGGAGGAAGCTCCTCTCGAGGGTCAGCGGGCTGAGCACTGGCAGTTACACTCTCTGTACCTGAGACAAATCCATGGGTAACTTAGGAGAACCCTGTGATAGAAGGCCAAGAATGAGAGTATAAGGAGATGAGACAGACTTGTCATCAAAATACCCCCTGAAGCTAAGGGCCCAATCGGAGTAGTAGTGTCGTCAAAGATGCGTTGCTCCACCATGGGGACTCAATTAGTCACCTCCAAAACTTCTGGCCCACTAGACTGTGAGGTGATTTCTCTCTCAATTGTATTAGCAACTGTTCGAAACATGATGGTGAATGCCAAAAAAAGCATGGACAAGGCAAATGTAAAGGCAGAGTTTATACCCGGTGGATCCACCGCACTGGTCACCATCAAGCTGGTAGTGCGCTCTAGCAGGCCTGGGGAGAAAGGTAGCCCTGGACTACCAGGAGCTCTTGACACTGGGAGGCCTGTGTTAGCCCTCCTCTCAGAAGGTACGACTCCTAGATCGTCCTGATAGTCTGGGAGCTCCGTAAATGGTCCAAGCTCAACAAGTCTGGAGAACATCCCAACAGAGGTCGCCACCTCGACAACTGCATTATCCAACACTGGATAAGTAAGAAGGCTGTGAAGTACAGATGCACATGGCAAATGTAACCCTTGGGGTAGCTCTCAATTCCCCGCTTTCGGGAGACTCGTTGTGGGGGAAGGCCGATCCTCGCCAGATGAGGAGTTAGTAGTCCATGTGCTAGAAGAGCTGCCTGAACTCTCCCCATTCGAGGAATTACATGCCAAAGAGCCTCCCTTTCCAAGAGCAGAATGATTGCCTTTTTTGGTCACAGGAGGACTAGGAAGGACTTCGGGGTCTCCTGCAAGAAATCTTATGTCAATAGAAATATTCAATCTCTCTCAAACAAAATGGGGGGAAGCCATACAAGTAGTTAGTACTCCATTAGCTCAACATTTTAAGTTGTCATTACGACAATGTCCTCAAACATAGAAAGAATGCCAACATATGTTCAATGTGCCATATGCAAGCATACTTAGCTGCCTGATATATGCTATAGTGTACACTTGGCCTGATTTCTTATGGATGTGAGTGAAGTCAGTAGACACATGGAAAATCCAAACAAGAAGCATTGTGATGTAGTTAAATGAATTTTGCACTACCAGAAGGATACATGCAAAGTCGGTTTGTTATTCTAAAATGTGTAGGGTTTGTTGACTCAGACTATGCTATAGATCTTAAAGCGAGAAGGTCCACCTCTTGATATTATATCTTTACTCCAACAAGCTTATTCATCGTAGTCTATAGTCCTCTAATAAACTTCTTCACTCTTGCTGGTTCATCTGCATAGATATATATAGGGGACATACTTCTCTAACTCTGTAAACTTGGCTTCATCATCTAGCATTGGCATCCCTTCTTGAGTCATATGCATGAACTCCGCTTCTTTCTTGTCCTTCACATGCTGTGGCATAAAGTTTACATGCATCACAACAACAAATATCTCCAAACTAATGCCCACATCCTTGCCCCTAAAGGTAGTTCTAAGTACGGATCCTCACTATTCATCTATATGGTCTCTTAACATAAACGTGGCCAAGACTACCTTATCTTGTTCCGCACATTTGATAGCCTTAAAGATATCTTCAATGTCTTTTACCCAGCTTTCTATTATCTCCGGCTATCTATCCCCCTTAAAAGATTGGAGACTCATGTTCTTAAACCTCTCCATGAGATGGGCTCCCGCTGTTCTATCCTATGTCTCTTGCATCCTAGTCTGTAACTGAGCCTACATCATGGTCTATGTCTCTGCTTGCAAATGCATCGTCTATTCTATCCCTTCGCATGTACGTGCGAGGCCTCCTAGATTCGATGATGGCATTCCCTGAGTGGGCATGATGTCCTACCCTCTCAATGATTGCTCTCCCTGAACCGCTTCTTCAGTCACGCTGGCCGTCATCCCGTTGGAGGGTGTTGCGTCCTCACAGGGTAGGTTCACCATAGCCCAATCATTCCCCGCCATCTCCTGCAAGGAGAGCTAATTCTAATTAATACAAGCCTTAAAGCTAGGTCCAATTCTCTCAACTAGACCCTTAATATCTTGTGGTATGGGATATAAATATGATGGTGTGGATTAAATCCAAGGCTCACAACTATACTCTGATACCACCTGTTGTGGCCCCCCTTCCTCAGATCTTGTATCCTGGTATGGTTTGCTCACAATGATTGATTCCATATCTATATGTTGAGAGTCTAGTAGACTTGCAATCAGGTGGTAACGTCGCAGAATATGCTTTGATTTCTAATGAGACCTCGGCTCCTTTTTCCATGATGAACTCCCATATCTTGACCAGTGATTTTTTCGAGTATAGATCCGTTGGGCATTCTCTCTCATATATCATATTGAGAGTGAATGATCCCATATTGTCAAACTAATTACCTTCACACGAGTTCCATTGAGTCCGAATAACTAACTGTACAAGACCACTTAACAGGAGTCCATAAGTTAGTAATCAAACACTCAGCATCCCTCATGCAAGACATCTTTAGTAACTCAGGTCTAAGATCCAACTATGTTGAGACGATAGAGTATCTCAATACCCTGATTGATAGTTAGTATGACTACCATTTAGAGATTCTAAATCGGGTCAGTTCAATGTACTCATTCCACGAATGAGCACCCAGAAACATACTTCAATGTCTCTACATTGATGACTATGAGAACAATCACACCCATCATATGAGTAAGTATCATGTTTACCAGTCTGTCCAGATCTTCGATGTCCCTTCTTGAAGATCCTACGACTGAGAACATTCAGAACATATGTCTCTGGATGACTGATCTCATTATCATAATCTCATTATGATCCAGTCATCATTGCACAGTTGATTCAGGGACTTCATTGCACTCATATTAATAATACAATTTAAATGTAGCAAATAAATGTTATTGTTGGTGATTACTCCAGGTTTACATGAGTGTTATTTTTAGCTAATAAAAGTGATACTTTGACTGAGTTTCGAGTGTTTTACAGAAAAATCCAAAATGATAAAGGTTACCTCATCACTATTATCCAAAGTGATCATGGTGGTGAGTTTGAAAGCCATGATTTCAACAACTTTTGCAAGGAGTAGGGATACACACACAACTTTTCATTACCAAGGACGCCTCAACAAAATGGAGCAGCGGAGAGGAAGAACAGAACCTATATAGACATGACACAGACCATGTTAAGTGAGAACTCCCTACCAAAATACTTCTGGGTTGAGGCGGTAAGTACAGCATGTTACATCATCAACAGGGCAATGGTAAGGCCCATTTTGAAGAAAACTCTATACGAGCTCTACAAAGATAAGAAACCAAATGTTTGCTATCTTAAACACTTTGGATGTCCATGCTACATATTGAACAATGGTAAGAATAACCTAGGTAAGTTTGATGAGAAGAGCGACAAGAGAATCTTCCTCGGTTATGCATTGAACTCTAGAGTTTACAGAGTATTTAATAAGAGGGCTTTACTTGTTGAAGAAAGTCTTCATGTTATTTTGGATGAATCTGAACCAAAACTAACAAATCAAATCTCTTCTATTTTGGATGCAGATGAAGTTCCTAAAAATCCAAATGATGCTGGATCATCTAAGGCTAAGGATGAAACAATGGAAGGAATCTTGAGCAAAGTTGAAGATGATGAAGACCCTTCAATTGAAACACTTCAAGAACAACCAATGCAGCACCCTGACCTGCCTAGAGCTTCAACGCTCTTGAAAGATCACCCTGTTGAAAACATTATCGGTAATCCTGAAGATGGGGTAAGAACTAGATCTTCACTAAGGGAAGTAGAAGAAGAGGATTTGATGGCCTTTATCTCCCATAAAGAGCCTAAGGATGTCCACAAAGCTCTTCAAAATAAATCATGGATCTTGGCTATGCATGAAGAGCTACACCAGTTGTGGTCTCTCGTGCCACGTCCTAAGAATCATCCCGTAATTGGAAGCCATTGGATTTTCAGAAATAAACTAAATGACACGGGATTGGTTATTAGGAACAAGACCCGGCTCATAGCCAAAGAGTATATCCAGGAGATGGGTATTGATTTTGATGAGTCATTTGCACCGGTTGCCAGATTAGAAGCAGTATGAATTCTCTTGTCCTATGCTTGTTCACTCAATTTCAAATTATTTCAAATGGATGTTAAATCTGTCTTTCTGGCTTATAAACTCACTTGGATGTCTTTGGAGAGCAAGTCTCCAACCTTGGGAATAAGTTTGGCACCACATTTGACTGACTCGATACCTTTATGGCCACCATGACTGCTTAGATGGATACCTTTTTCCATGCCTTGGCTACTCTCACCACTAGCTATAACGATACCCATGAGGCCTTTCGTACCACCAACTAGACTCTTCTCAACATTGACCATCAACTGGAACATCAGGACCTCCTTCTGCACTCCCTTGAACGTTACCTTCCTCTACCTACGCCTTCTCATGATGATGGCATAGTTAGTGTAGGTTTATATAGCTTATGCATGCGTGTCCCTATGTTTGTGTGAATGTTTGCCATTTGGCATTTGTGAGTGTCATTTGCATTTTACATTAGTTGAGTCAACTTGCAGTGCACTTAAGTCTCTTGCATTTGTAATGTAATTTGTCAAGTGTCCTGTGCCATGTAAAGAAATTGAAATGAAATGAATGGAATGCACTTAGTATTGGACATACATGTTGGTTCTTGCTTTTCATTTCCTCTCAATTTGGCAAATATGATTGAATGGTTTGCAATGGTTTGGCTTGATGAAATCTTTATAAATAAATTGATCGCCTTGAGGATTGTTGGTTTTGCCTATCCTCATATTGGTTCTATGTATATCAAATGGTGTCAGATGCCAGCCCATCTGAAATTCTTTACTATGCATGAGTGTAAACTCCGCCACGTACAAGAGCCATGTGGAAGCTTGCACGAATACCTTTGTCCCTTCGGGAGCCACGTTAGGTGATGACTTGGTCATACAGTTGCTGGTCGCGTCGTCTAGTGAGTCGTGTCCTTTCGTCTAGGTCATAGATTTGTGTCCACATATCGAGTCTCATAGTCGTCCCGCATCAAAAAGACAAAGGGTGAAAGCCTTATATAGGTGGGGATTCCTCTGTTAATCCGGCGCGCTATTTAGCGTGCCGTATTAACGACCTCCCTCCAACCAAAAGGTGCGCCAGTGAAACGCACGTCGTATTAACATCAAGATACTGACCGCACCGGATTAGCCATAGTGCCAGTTTAAGGTTTCGAATGGGAAATCTACCTAGACGAAGCTCATCTACTGGTCCTGCTACACTCGTGCCTTGCTCGCAACACCCATGGCTGGGGGGCATTTTTTGGCACTCAAAACATGTTCAAAGGCGATCAAGCCTCAAAGATGAACGATACGGCCCACTAAAGCACAAAAGCCAATAGCGATCAATGCATTGAAGCCTTCTCAAGCTGCCAGAGCCTCAAGTCACCCAGTACGAACACCGAGGACTTCACCTCAGGTGAATCGGGATGAATTCACAACCAACCGGCAGTGCGACCAAGCTTGCCCCGATGAATCAGCATCGACTCTGTCGTGCTGCATATACCACGCCCATTGTCCGATCAAGGGTGATGGTCTACCTAGTGGCCCGCCACCTAAATGAAAGATCCTCCAGAGGTAAAAGAATGTCCTTGGTCCTTCAGAATAGGGAATCGAAGGCTCTGATAGTAGAAGACCCCGATTACCCAACCCGGGTACAGCGTCTCAACATATGGGGTCCGGTAGTGGCCGAATGATCGCCCAATCAAGGCAGAAGTATCCCGGGTGCTACTCCACCCCTCAAGAACTTCGAGCACGAGTCAGGCCGAGCTAGCAGCACTAATCACAGTGCTGAGGGCCGTGTCAGTGGAAAACCCACGTGTTCAACCAAAGATACACAAAGTTTCGAGAAAGGCCATACGGCGTCTCGAGAGCTTCGTCAAGACTTCTAGTCAGGGTTTTGCAGTACCACGACAAGACGAATGGCCACGGCGACTCTCGGAACCATCCCCGGGACCCATCACCTAACTTGCATCGAGCAAATAAAGTTAATATGGTGCGACTTTTCACCAGCGCCCCCTTATCCGGCACCCTCCTATTCTGGCACGTAAATTTGAAGAAGGCCCTATTTTGGTGCGCCACTCTCTACACCGGATTAGGCTATGCCTAGATAATGATAACTTGGTTCGACCAAGTAAAGAGGAGGTGATCAAAGGGAGAAGGAAGAGGCAATTGAAGAGACGAGCCAAGAGTAATCCATCCAGGGAACCCGACCACCAATCAAACTCGAGGGAGAGAGGGTTTCCTTGGGGAAGAAGAAGGGATTTTCGCTGAGAGCCCCCTCACTGCCGCGGCCTTCCTCTGGTTTGCTGAAGCCCTCCGGCACCGGAGAAGAAGTTCTGATACTCTGTCTTTTTTCTGGGAAGAGAGCGTAGGTGGGTCTCGTGTTTGTTCCCATGATTTCTCCCGTTGTCATCCCCTCTTGCTGCAATGTAAGTGAGAAGGGGGGAGGGGCAATGATACGAGCCCATCTCCCCCCCCTCACCATCTCTCATGTCTTACTCCTCTGTAAACTCTTTCTTCTATAACTGCTGAGACGATGTCCCTGCGACAACACCGGCGTCGAATGTTTATAGTTCATCCATTTGCTCCCTATTAACAGGACGAAATATACATATATGTGTTAAGGGAATGTATGGTTGATGATGTATCTATCTCCCCCACTCTCCCTTCAATTCGTATGTCCAATCGTTCCTCCGATTCGTTTGGTTTTAGAATTCAATTTCTCCAACACCGAACGTGCCCTGGAATGCCATCGGCTACAAAAATGACCCCCCTCCCCGGGTCCTTTGTGCTGATGCAGTGGCCAGGCCCTGCTCGATAGTCTCGATATATTTCATGGTTAGAGGCATACCCATGTATGCACCTCGGCCCGTTCTATTGATTAATCACTTATATTCTGCTTGATGAGAGATATAATTCCTACTGAGCTTTTTGCTCATCTAGTCTATCTTAACATTTTTCAGGTAATGACATCGAAGATGATCAATCTGACGGGGAAGGGCAAGAGTGATGAGTGCCTGGACATTCGAGCCTGTGTCTCCTATTTTTCTTGGGTCTTGTCTTGTCATTTGAGTCTTTTCATTTTCATTAAAATGTAATAGTGAGTCATTTTTCTTTCAATATGTAAGTGGAGTTCAGTCTTGTAATTCGAACATTGAAGAATGAATAAAGATTGTGTTTTACCACATTAATGGGCCCTAAAATCTTGCGTCTTATCTTTGCTCTAATCGTTCACGACTGTAACACTGCCATGTTCTGAACTACACGTTCCACTGCTATCCGCTCGGGACGTGACAATATACCACTCCACTATTAGTGGTGAACCCCTCAACAATCAGGAAAGTGCAGAGGGACAAGATGAAATGACATTGTACTGATGTTGGGAAGAGCTATTTCAAGTTGAAGCCAAATTCAATATAGGAATGCCTGATGAAGATCAAACCTCCTATGATGGAAAGGAGTACCTGAAATTCGAGCGCATCCTGGAGGAAGTTCTAGCTATGCAACAACTGGCAAGCTCGACATAAGAGCTTTTACCTCCGAATCCTCAGGAGACAGAAGTCTACATATCGAGACCACAAGAAGAGATGCCGAGACAGCAAAGCCAAGTTGAACTAGACTTGATGGAGAGTCTAGTGGCTCAACATCACAGCAAAGAGAATAAGGGACAAATCCCTCTGGTCTTAAGAAGCCAATTTAAAGAAAATCAACAAGATATGGCTTACTTCAATGGCTCACTATCAACTTATACTTCACCTGAAGAGTTGGAAGTCTTTGAGGCTGAAGAAAATTTCACCAATGGGGGCTTCGTCAACTTGTAAAAAGCTCCACCTGAAGTCAAAGATGGTGATAAAGCCACCATTGATGAATTGATAGAGGTGAATCTGGGAACCGAAGAGGACTCAAGACCGACATTTCTCAGTGCCCTGTTGACACCAAAAGCACAAGAATAGTATGTACAGTTCTTAAAGGAGTACAGGGATTGCTTCGCCTGGGCATACGATGAGATGCCAGGTTTAAGCCCTGCTGTGGCACAACATCTGTTAGCAATCGACCCAAAGGAGGAACCAATAAAGTAGCCTCCCAGACAGAAGCCCCCTGAGCTGATTAATTAAATTAATAAAGAAGTCGACAAGCTCATTGATGTCAGGTTTGTTGAAGAAAAGTAGTATACAACCTGGTTGGCAATTATAGTGCCCGTAAAGATTAAAAATGGGCAAATAAGAATATGTGTCGACTTTCGGGACCTTAACAAAGCATGCCTGAAAGATGATTTTCCTGTGCCAATCACTGAGGTGATGATTGATGCCACCACAGGCCATGAAGCTCTTTCATTTATGGATGCGTCATCTAGATAAAATCAAATTTGGATTACTGAGCAAGATAAGATCCACACTGTATTCCGCACTGCAAAAGGAATATTTCACTATAAGAGAATGTCGTTCGACCTCAAGAATGCCGGCGTCACGTACCAAAGAGCTATGACAAAGATGTTCGATGACTTACTCTACAAGAAGGTTGAATGCTATATTGGCCTCATGGTGAAAACCAAGAGAAAAGAGGACCATCTACAAGATTTAGGGGTGGTATTTCAAAGGCTACGTCAATATGAGCTAAAAATGAACCCCATGAAATGCGCCTTCAACGTATCCAGTGGGAATTCCTTGGATTCATTATCCGGTACAGGGGCATCGAGATTGACCCATACAAAATTAAAGCTATTCAAGAACTTCCTCTGCTAAGAAATGTATCGGAGCTGTGGTCCTTGCATGGCCAACTGGCATATATTCGTCGATTTATTTCAAATCTATCAGGTCAGTGTCACCCTTTTCACAAGCTCATGATAAAAAATGTGTCATTCTTTTAGGACAATGAATGCCAAGCAACTTTTGAGCTCGAAACGTAGAGGGTGCACCCGAAAGTAATGACCCCATAAACTTGAGCCAATTATAGCGGAGTCTCGAGGGCTAGCCTACTAGGGATCCTCTCAACTGGGGGTGCCATGATTCCGTTTCTGAAATGTGGTCTTGAAAGTCTTTTGCTGAAGCATGATGCCATCAATGTTTACTTGCCCAAGGGAGTCACCCGGGGTCCACATTATAAAGGAATGAGCCCTCGGAGATCCAAGAGTAATCAGAAATTCGAGGGGCAGTAAGGAGGGATTTATGAGGACGGATCCCATGTGCCTCATCCCTTCGGTAACATGGTGGTGGGAGCCAGCCAGACACTGAGGTGGGATTTAGAGGATGTAGAGATAAGACAACTGATCAAAAGGATCCACAAATCTGCGAAGAGAGTAAATCCGGTGAGATGGAAAATATACATATATACATAGTGGTATCATGTTTACAAACTCACATTAGGAAAAATCAAGTACCATAGCCAGTGCATACATAAAGACCATGCCTCTAAATGTACATATATGTATATCCCTACCATATAAGCAAGCATCGTAGTAGGAGAAAATCCAAGAAGGAGAACAGGCAAAGTGGAATATGAGAACATAAGGGATATGCTAGACATATTTATGCACACATGTATATAAATCACATATGGATACGCACAGTAGGGAGGCGACACCATATCTATGAAAGAAAATCAGGGAGCAGACCCTTTTATCTTATTTCTTCTTGACAGAAGGTTACATCAGGGGAGGTAGCAGATATCATACATTGTAGAACGAAAGGGGGTAGAAGAAAAAGAAAAAAAGAAATACAAGGGATAGGGAAAAGACCCACCCTCTTACAGCACCTCTCACTATCTTCTTCCTTCCCTGAGCTCCCACCACTCAAGATCGGAGGAGATGGGGATGTTGAGTTTCTCCAAGTGATTTTGATGATAACAAAATCCTAAACTTAGTTATCATCTCGTGCCATGTCAAAGTGTTCACGAACAAGTTTTGAATGGGCTTAAAGCTACATTGTGCGATGGTAAAAGCTTGAATGATAGAATGGATATGAAACTCTAATGAACATCTTCAAATACATAATCAAAGTCAGATTAAAACCAAAAAACATGAATTGATTGAGGATATAAAAGCTCTTGTCATATAGATATAGTTTACTGGGCTAACTATTCTTTTCTACAGGTTTTCAACAGTTCGGTCGACCAACGCACAGGGGTCAGTCGACCAATTTTTCTAGCAAGCAAAAAGGAACAATTTTTTACAGAATGGTCGACTGAAGGGCATTGGTCGGTCGATCGAAATTTTCAGCGTTCAAAAAACTACAGGGATTTACAATTTGATCGACTGACCACCCCTGTCTGGTCGACCAACCCCCCCGAGGCAGCTGAAATTGACTTTTTGGTTCTTGGACAGGGAGAGGTCTTATCTCTGGTTTGCTTAATCCTAAAGCCACCAGACATGCCATGATGTGTGGATCTGGTTCCTGACTTGTTCCTTGACCACCCCAGGCTTATATAAACTTCTCTTTGGGGTCAAAAATCGTAATCACTCAAGGAGATCAAGGAGGCTATCAATGGGAGAAAGAGGGCTGCTACTATAGCTCCCTGAATAGTGCTACGTCCAAGAGTTCATCATCTAAGAGCAAGACTTCAAGATCATCTGCAAGCCATTCAAGCGTAGATCAAAGTAGAGAAGGAAGCTTCATCCAAAAGTATCTTCATCCACTAAGGGGGAGCCTTAATCTGAAGTTTTTATTTTGTGTTTCTCCTTCCCTTTTCATTACGCTTCAAGTGTGTGTTCTTGTAATATTTAAACACCTATGTGTGTGTGGATCTACACAGATCTGTGTGTGTGTGGTTCTTCTTCTTCTCACATCTCTTTGTGATTTGGTGCTTGTGCACCTTCGTGGGAGTTCCAAACTCCTCACGTGTGTGTGTGTGTGGGTGTTGATCTTGTAATCCTTTACAAGATAGTGTGTGAATCCTCACAGATCGTGAGGGGTGGACAAGAATTGGTCATTCCCTAACTTGTCACAGGCAAGGGGTTGGGCCTAAGAACATATTTAACTTATTTTCTTGTTTAAGTGTGTGCAGACGCAAGTTCAAACACTCAAGATTCAAAGCTCACAAAGCTCTCTGCCTTTGATCCCTTACGGTCTATAGTTAGACCACTAAATATCCCTTAGCGGTCCATATCCCCACCGCTTTCCTCTCCCAAGGGTTAAAAATTCAAGTTCTCAGTAATCTATCTCTCGTGGTCTTACACTAGACCGTTAGTCCTATTTTGGCGGTCCAAGATATGACCGCATTCCTCTCCCGAGAGTAGTAAACTCTTAGTTTTCTCTGGGTGGTTGTTCTGGCAGTCTATCGTTAGACCGTTAGTGGTGGTTAGCGGTCCTATTTTAGGCCATTTACCAGACAGAAAGCTCTGTTGTAAGCCGATTTGTCCCTCCATTCAAGTCCAACAAAAAGTCATTCATTGCACATATCTCAAACTTAACACTCTTATTTCATTCAATCAAGTTTATTGAACATCATTTCATTGATCATTTCAAGTACATCAAGAATAAAGCTCAAATTACATTCAATCTTCCATCCGCGCGAGGCCAGATCTTGCGCAATTCCTTTACATAAGCACGGTACTCCTCTCCGTCCTCGGCCACTTCCGCTTGTAAAGCACGTACCCGACTGACCTCCCACATGGTCAACGCACTCCAGACTGCTCTCTCGTCCTCCTCGGTCCCGATCTTCCTAGCTTGAAGGGAAGGAAAATGTGATAGTGCAGGAATCGAAGTACGAGGCAGCCCAACTTGTAGATAACACCGCTGCGGGTTGTAGATCACTAATGTAGTGTCCCCCACTAGCTGCAGGTCCAGGCCCGGTCGCCGAGGTAGTCTAAGGGTAGTGCTTCGAAGAGCCCTCGGTCGCATCACAAATTTTTCAAATGGCAAGGTGTTGAGGTAGAGGCACCAATCGTCTTGTGTCTTCTTATCCGCCAGCCGGCACTCAACCTGTGAAGAGAACCCAAATGCGTCTCCTATGAAGAATAGAGGGTGGCTCCCGAATATGCAGCTAGCTGAAGGTATATCCTCCTTGGGCGGGAACTTAAGTCTCACTCCCATCCAACACTCAAGGACAATCATTGACCCGAAGAGTGGTCCTCCTAGGGAAGCTGAACTAAGGCCTTCGTAAAGGTAGGAAAGGACCGCTTAAGAGATAGATAAACCCCGCCACAACCCACTAATAATAATGAGATTTTGGATGTCTAAGAGGTGGTTGGTGGTGGAGAAAAGGAAGACCCCGTACAAGCAAATTGAGGTAGCGTTGGCTATGGCTTCAAATATTCTGCTCTTATTCTTGCAATAAGCGGTGATCCATTGAGCCATGGGTATCAAATGGATATGGCGCGGGCTGATCATGGTACTCACATCCTTTGGATTGTGGATGAAATCTCCTAGAATGAGTGATGGGTCTATAGGCTCTACCGTATGGCACACTAGGTCTTCATCCCCCACCTTAGTCTTAGGAAGGGCTAGGTAGGTCTCTACCTCCTCTGATAGGGCAATGGCTTCAAATGTTGGGAATAAGAAAGTGTGTGTTTGAGGATGCCATAGCTCTATAAGGACTGAAATGCTTGACCAATCCAAGGATATTTTCTGAAAATTCTTCGCTAGAACCACTAAAGGGTGAAGGTGCCATGCCCTTAGGATAGAGAGGACCTCTAAAGGAAGTTCCTTGATCATGGGAGCCACCCACTTTAGGCTGGAGTAGCATCTTGGGCTAGGAAGAAGCTAAGAAAAAGAAGAAGAGAAGAGGAAGAAGAGAGGAATGTTATAAGAAGAAAATTAAGGATAATTGATGAATTTGAATCAAATTTTCAACTTACCTCTCTTGAAGAACTCGAGCTCAAGTGCTTGGGGATGGAAGTCAGCCGCTGCAGCTCCCCATGCTCTTTCCTAACTGCCTTTGACCCGGTATAGATCATCTCCCCATAGTGCTAGCTTCAAAGCTTCTCTTCATGATGAATTTGGGTGATTTTACTGAAATTTTAAAGTTTGTAGCAGAGGATTGCTGGGAGCTACTAATCTAGGGCATGTTACTACTTATAGAGCTCTAATTTTAGTATTGGTGCACTAGGGTTAGGATTGGTTAGCCTTAACTTAAGTTAGGATGAGTTTTAGTACAGATTAGAGGCCTTTACCCTCAGATTAGGACTCTCATAGAAGAGTCCCGCTTGGATTAAACAAGCTTTCTGCACTAGCGGCCTATCGTAAGACCGCTAGGCTTTGACAAACGGTCCACCATGAGACCGTTTCAGCCCTTCGTCTATCGTCTTCCCTCTATCCCTCTAACGGTCCTTGTTTAGGCTATTTTTCATCCTCAGCTGGTCTTAGGTTAGACCATTTGTCAGTTTCTGGTAGATTTTTGGCTATTTTATTCTAACGTCAGTTCTGTCTCTCTCTCTCTCTGTCTCTCTCTCCGTCTCTCCGTCTCTCTCTCTCTCTATCTCTCTATCAGTGCTAGGGTAGTAGTCAGTGAGTTAGCCATCTTACATTCATACACATTTGCATCTTAAGTAGAAAACATAAAAAAGATTTCATCCCACTAACAAAGAGTCATGTACATGTGTTAAAAAAGGAAAAGGAAGAGTACAAGTCACTCATTCGGATCCTCTCCTGGGCCACCGTTGTTGCTTGAGCCCTCATGCCATTGTCCCCTGAGCCCTTATGTCGCTTCTCTGGCGGCTCCGTAGCACTACTCTCCTCCTCGTGATGGCATCGTCGCTCCTCCTCCTCATTCCTCTGGTAGCCGAAGGAACCGGTGAGGTAGCCTCAATATCTGCTGCTCGGTGTGGCACTCTGAGTCCTGCTAGACTCCGACCTCTTCCCCAGAAGTCGGAGGGCATCCTTCAGGCCCGCTATCACTCCCCTCATCTCGATGACCTGCACCCAAGACTGCTCTCGCTCGCTCCTCACCTGTGCAGCGTCCGCTCTCAATCGAGCCACCTCCTCAAGGAGACGGGTCACCTCGGTCGCCTCTACTCACCACCGCTCCGCCTCTGCCAGTCCAGTCGTCAGCTCTCTCGCCTGCATAAGCATTCAGCATAGTCAGGCATCATTATATGACATTCAAGTCTAAGGAACTCGATTTGGTTTTGCTTACCCTCTCCGCGAGAGTAGCCTCGGCCTCTTCAGCCTGAGCAACCACCCGAGCGAAGTCTGCGTCTCACTCAGCTTTGCCTCCCACAGGCTGTGACAAGGAAGAGGGCATATCCAGTGCCTGTCACTGTGCCCCCTCAACTCGCTGGATTTAGAGAGTCTAGGTCAGTTGCATAGCATAAGCATAAGTTAAGTCTGAGGTTCAGGGAAGCTCACCAGAATGTCCAACGCGCATTGGAGGTCGTTCCTCTACTGTATAGTGGCGTAAAGGTGTCCCTGGAGCTCCGCTATCCTATCCTGGGGGTCTAGCTACATGTAGCAAGTTACCAGGTCAATACATTAAGAGTAATTTAAGTTAATTGAAGAGTATGAGTTTAGAAGTTCATATCGGTCGTCGGACGATGCAGAACACCTGATCGCCGTACCTCTGGGTGTAGGCCTTCAAGTAGGCCTTGTCTCTGGTCACTCGGGCCTTCACATCCTGACCTCTCCGAGTCCAGTCTCAAACCTGGTCAAGCACCCGAGTGGTCCAGTCGATGTCGCCGCTGAGTCCCTTCGAGGACCGACCGAAGCGCTCATCGTCTCGAGCGGGGAACTCCACCTCTGGCTGATGCACTCCTCTTGTCCTCTTGATCAGCCGATGATGGAGAGGCTCGATGATGTTTAGACAATGCAGCCAGATCTCTCATCCGGCGTACGTCTGGGCCACCTCTACCCAGGGCTGCCCCTCATGACCCTCGTCACGATAGGGTGTCCAGCGTACCTGAAAGGGCAATCGAGTCAACGTCAGCATTTAGATAAGCATTTAGTGAAGCATTTAGATGCATATAGGAAGTTCAAGTTTAGAAGCTTACCGAGCCGTAGGGGAATGTGTCTATGTCATCCTGAATCACCCGCACTAGATGCCGGATCGACCCATGTCCCGAGCCACCACCCACCATCTCGCAATGGGGATCCGCTCAGGGTATACCTCCTTCCCTAGCCCAATGCCAGGGAGGTACAGGTAGCTCAAAACCTGCATAAGTGAAATGTCAGCATATAGCAAGCATATAGTAATCATAGGCATATAGATAAACTTTTAGAGTTTAGAGTGTTTACCTGTAGGAATGGCGAGAAGCCGCCTAGCATGGTCTGTCGGTCGGTGGTGCTCAGCGAGTCGAAGAGGAACGCCAAGACTGATGCTCCCCAGGTGTACTCTCCAACCCCGTCCAGGTCCCTCAGCAATGGGAGGAACCAGCAGCTCACTCCATCTACCCTGGTCGTGAAAAGTAGCTTCTCGAACATCAGCATCAGGAAGCATCACAGGATCATATCTCCCTCTGGCCCTAGCTCTGCCGCCACTCTCTGTCGGGCCTGGTCTATCACTCTCCTGATGTGCTCCTCTGGAAGCTCCCCCACAGATATTGCTGCTCCCCTCAGCCCCAGGCTCTCCTGGTGTGGCAACCCGGATCCCGGATACCGAAAATACACAAGGGCTGACACACAATAACGTGTCGTAAGGCTATGACTAGTGGAGGCTCACTAGACACAGAGACTTAAAACATGAGTGCTGGAGTACAGATAGGTAAGGAAGCACTATCACACGTACTACGAAGCACCAATGACAACACAAGAAATTACCGACAGACTCAGGACAAGGCAACTAGACCTGAAGCTACAACGATCCTTAAGTCTCACAACTCGGAGTCAAGATCATCGTGCAAAGTGGAACAAGCTGCCAATCGGTCTAATCCTAAGCCAAAGAAATTGACTCACCGCAGTAAACGACTCACGAAGACCTGAGGGAACACTGAGGACTCTCAACACCTCTAGATACGTAGAACGAGGTAAGACGACACCTCACGACATCCAGAATCATGTCTCGAACTGGACAGAACTGTCGAGACACACAAGGTCACCTTTCAACCACTAGGTCACACCAGGTTGACCGGAACCAAATGACAACACCATACACAAGCACTCCTGGCCATCTCATTATGGTCCCGACCCTCATAGGATGCCGACAGACATCCACGATGACGAACAGACCATAAGGTCAAGCCAAGACAAACAGAAATCAGAACATCGGGAAACGACACTCTGGGCATAAGCAATCCAACACTCGGCCGCTAGGGGAAACCAAGCAGTCAAGGAGGAAGCCGCTACGCACACAGAGACATGGATATTGGCGGACAGGGGTAGGGCCATGAGGCGACTATGGCGATCAAGGATATGACCACTAGGATCAGTCAACTCTAGCTGACCTGCCCGACAAACCACCAAGCGGACTAGAGAAGACCCACGACACAGACTGACTAGCCATCCTAAGACACGGACCTAAGATAGACAGACATGAGACAGGCCATTACGGCTACCAGACATAACAACAGACAAGACTCGCTGGGCGGTCACAAAGGGGCCACTCAATGGGATGAACGGTCTAGGGAAAGGCCGTTCAAAAAGGGGCTGAACGGTCTATGAAAGGCCACTCACAGGGGACTAGATGGTCCACAGGAAGCCACCCAGGGATGCTGAACGGTCTGAACCAGGCCGCTCAGGGGAACCGACCTACTACAATAGCGGTCAGAACGGTTTTGACCAAACCACTCAAGACATGGCACGGTTAAGGGCAAGCCTCCCTATGAACTGACCGAAGCCAATTGAACGGTTAGCATGCCACCATTCAAGAGGTAGAGCAGACCAGACATGGCCACTCAACACCACGGGGAAACTGGCACGACTGGAAACCAGCCGCCCAAGGAGACAGAACGGCTCCTAACAAGCCACTCAAGCCATAGCACGGTCTATCGAGCAACCACTCGAACCCCAAACTGACTCACATTGAACGGTCAGAAACAATCCGCCCTATACCCTAAGCGGCTACTGTGAAGCCACTTAGGCGTCACGGTGAGCAAACCTTGGGATCGACCTGATTGTGGCCTTTCTACGCCCCGTTCATTCTAAAATGAAGGGGATACATCCACAATCACACTAACAATCACATAGACTCCGATGGGAGTCGAATCGGCTAAGAAACGGCGAGAAACGGGTGATTTTCTAAAATCAACCCAAATGGGGTTAACAGGGTTCCCGGGCTCCTACCGGCCCCGAATGACCACCATTCGACGCGAGATCAATGACTATGGGACGCTGACGTCCCAGGGAGTCCATTGACACTAACTGATCGCAAAATCATCGTCATTTTTTGGCGAACCCTACAAACTCCAAAAAACCACAATGAGTCCAAACTCGCTCATTCTCACACCGTTTAGCGTGAAACCATGAAGGAAGGTGCAGGAAAGGTAGGTGATCCATCTCCCTACCTCCACCGAAGAAACTGTGCATCGAAGTGACTAATCCACGCCAAAAATAGCCAGGAACACGAACAGCACCTATCTCGGAATCCACCGAGGGATCGCGCCACACCACGCTCAAACCGCCGCTCCATCCCGCGAGCCGATCACTCCATCGCATCCCCGCCTGGGCCAGCTCTCCATGGTCGCGCACACGCACTACAAAGAGATTTTTAAGGTGGTTTGATCTCAATCTAGAGATCTACGTCTACCCCTTACTCAATTGAGTAAGGCTTCTGCTGACACACAGTTTGAAAATCGCTGATCCACAGCTTTGGGGAATAGATCCCAGACCACTGAGCCTCATAGCTTGTTCTGCTGAGCCTCACAGCTTGCTCTGTTGAGCCTCACAGCTTGCTTCCAAGGAACACTTCCTTGCCACTGACACACAGCTTAAGAAAACATAGTAAAATAGAAAATAATAAGAACTAAGTGAAAAAAGAAACACAAGACAATCTGTAGCTCACTTCGAGCGGAACGACTCTGGATTTGATCCAGAGGTCGAGACAAATAAGACTCAACTCACGGATCTCTTGAACAATCACAGCTCTCAGAATGACTCTCTACTTTCCGATCCCCTGTTTTCACCTCATCTCTTCACTCTTTCTCTTCACTGCTATATGACTGGCTCTCCCCTCTCTTTTCTCTCTCCTAAACTCTAGAAGACTCAGAATTCCTTGCTTCACGATGTGCTTTACTCTTTCTTCATCTTTGTTTGAGAGCTCAGGTCTCTTTTTATAGCCAGTCGAGCACGAACTCTGTGGTTCCCAGGAAATTTGAATTGGGCACGTGGACGACACACTCCCGCTCAAATTTCTTATCCAGAAAGTGCACTTCGAGGCCACGTGTCAGAAGTGGACGATGAGACGATCCAACGTGGCAGAGTATTAGTTCTGCTTCATGCTTTGGATCACATGCCCTTCACTTAAACTCCACGTGCAAGAGATGCGATCGACCTTTATGCAGTTCAGGTGCTCGACCATATGACAGGGTTAATCCTCACTGTGTTCGTTTTGACCAGTCAAGTCAATATTAAAGATTATTAGTAGTCAGATTAACATAGGGCTTATGAAGATAAGTATTTGAAGAATGAAATCTCATATGCTTCATAAGTTCAGACAATACTAAATGGTCAATCTTCTTAAGTTCAGACAATACTAAATGGTCAATCTTCTTTGTATGCACTGACGTTTAAACAAGATGCATTGATCTTAGAATGAATGCTATAGTAACTGCATAGACTTGACTTCAGGTAATTGCAGAAGATGCACCGACCTGACAGTCCAAGTCTTTATACTCATGTGCTGACCTTCTAGACTAGAGTGGAGATGTGCATAGACCCTAAGCATGCATAGACTTGTATGAAACATGTGCTCTGACCATGCCTAGTATGCTCTGACCAAATGCCTTCATGTGCACTGACTATAGTAAGGTGCTCTGGCCTTATAATGCGCACTAGCACATATGCTTAGACCTTATATGCAGGCTAGCACATATGCTCAGACCTAAGATTGCACATATGCTCAGACCTTAGAATGCAAGATGCAAGATGTGCATCGACCTTAGTATGCAAGATGCGAGATGTGCATCGATCTTAGTATGCAAGATGCGAGATGTGCATCGACCTTAGTATGAAAGATGCAAGATGTGCATAGACCTTAGAAATGACTAAGGCAGATGTTCATCGACCTTCATATGCACACTATGAACATGCACCGACTTGCATCTGCCTTGATATGCAGCATGCATTGACCTTAATGCTGAGATGAGCATATGCATCAACCTTGATCATGTGCAATAGTGTATGTGCATTAACCTATATGCATAAGACAAGAATGTGCACCGACCTTCATGGCTGAATATATGTATGTGCACCGACCTGACCATGCTAGATGTAAATATGCACCGACCTTACTCTGTGCTAGAGAAAGGTGCACCGACCTTGCCTTAGACAGATGCAAAATATGCATCGACTTGTCTTCAGGCAGATGTGAAGTGTGCATCGACTTGTCTTTAGGCAGAGACAAGAAGTGCATCGACCTTATGAAGTACGAGGTCAAATGTGCATCGACCTTTCATCTCACATATGCATATATGCACCGACCTTAATTTGCAACTGTCTGAATGTGTAATGACCTTTATGCAATAGAAACTTATTCTGACTTATAAAAAACTGTGAATGAAATGCTTAATGAAAGACTGGCAAATTGTGATGAAGAAAATGCTAACTGTGAACTGTTGATTGTCTCCTTAGAAAATGAGATTCAAGATTTGAAAAACTCTTTGTCTAAATTTGTTGATGGGTGAGAAAACCTAGACAAACTGCTAGGAGTTAAGGTGAATGTTCAAAAGGAAGGGTTGGACTACAACAATGTCAACAAGAAAGCTTTTAAAAATAAGCTAGTGACATCTTTTATAGAAGCATCTAATGTAGCTACCTCTTCACAAGTCAAAAAGCCCACTGTTCAGAAAAATGAGAAACTAACTGAAAAAATTAAAAAGGGTGGCCAGTTGCAGAAAAAGTCGACACACATGTATGTAGAAAAAGTTCATGTAGTACACAACATGAACACACACTCTCATGCATACAAAAAGAAAATGTCATACCATTATTGTCATAGATTTACTCATTTGATGCATGAGTGTAGATTGATGGAACAAGATGATTTAAATGCAAGTGCATCGCATGCTAGGAATTCTCATGAAAGAAATCATGCATTTAAGAAAAAGAGAATTCATTGTTTTAATTGTGGTAAGGTAGGCCACATTGCTGCCCACTGTTGGCATGCTCAGGGAAGGAAACTCAATTCTGAATTTACTAAATTCCCTGCAAACAAAAATGATTCTGGTCAGAATAAATTTAGGTTTAAAAGAAAAACTCTTGCATGTTTTGAATGTAGGAAACCTGGCCACCGAGCCTCTGAGTGTTGGTTGACAGGTCACAGAAAATAAAACTTTCATGTAAACAATAGAAAATTTCATCCTCATGCACATAGATTTCATGCTCATGTTAATGTGCATAATAAGAAGAAAAAGTCTACTGTTTCATGTGATTATTGTGAAAAATTTGGACACTCTATGTCTGATTGTTTTCTGATGAAGTCTGATGATCTACTAGTTAGAAAATGTTGAGAGCACCCATCAGAGGTGCTACTAACCATGTGGGACCCAAGAACTCTTGGGTACCCAAGTCTGCCAAATGAGAATTCCCCTTACAAGTGTGCCTTGGAAGGTGATGAATAAAAGGGTAAATAAACCAAGGCACCTGACTATGGTAAACCCCATCTTTGCTCTCCTTCAGGTTAGTTATTTGAATTCTTGTTAACCATGTCTTTATGGTTGCATGTCTCAGTAAGTGTGTCAACTAAAACACATCTTAGCACTTTCATTAGACACTTGCATTGCTCTAACCGAAACTTTCTGAAAAATCTGGATTGCATATCATTCATGTTTGAAAGCCTCAATTTTGCACTCCTCCAGGGTTGTTATATGAATTATCCTTGATTCATAAATGTCACCCCTTGTCTGAACTCATTGTTTGCTTGATATCTTGCTGAATATAAGGCTCACATGCATATGCTTGTGCTCAGCAATAGTGCATCTTATAAAAGACTGCAATTGCACCTCAGTTTTATGCATCACCCAGAGGGTACTCTGTCAAGTGCCATGGGTATCTTAACACTAGGGGCAGCCCAGTTTATTCGTGAGCATAATTCATCAAACCCCATGCTGCGTTCAGGGTTGTCAATCACGGCATCTAGACAGGGGGAGTTTGTCAAGTTAATTCTTGTGATTCATGCATATTTGTTTATACTCAGTCCCCTGCATTGTCTTCATGACATATATGATGGTTCAATGCATTTAGTTAGGGGGAGTCAATGCATATGCATGCATGTTGTCAAATGTATATACTGATTTAAAAATTCATTGCATATCTCTCATGTTGGAAATACCAAAAAGACTAAGTGCATTCAGTGAGGGGTAGCATATAACAAGATTGTGTACTGCTGGCTCTTCATCTAGTTTCTTGTATCTCATTTAGTCAAATGTTTCTCCCATCTTAATCTTGAGCTCATCCATTTCACGAATCTAAATTTAACTGTGCTCTATTTATGCAGTTACTGAGGGGGAGCTAGTCGTTCTTGAATAAATCTGTCTGATGGTCTTCTGAGTATTTCGAACTACCTTTGGCTTGCTAGTACATTCTTGTTATATGACTTTCTAGTGCATAGTCTTATGGTTATGAAAAGTACATTATCGTTACATGCTAGTACATTCTCGTTCATGAAAAGCCAAACTTACATTCATGCTATAATCTTGCTTGATCATGTTCATATTTCTTGCTCATATCTTGTTAACTAGTGCTACTTTGATTTTGTTCGCATGTTTTATCGTATCGCCTTTATCTTACCTTCTAGAGCTAAAATGTTAATTACTTAAATATTACCTTCATATTGATATGAAGATACCTACTGTGCAAGTGTGCTCATTCCCTACTTTTCTAATCTTTTTAGGACATTCTAGCGAGAATTCAGACTACTCGAGTGATGGGTCCGAGAGTGATTGATGATCAGGAGAAGCCTTAGTCATGAGTCTTTTTAGTTAGACATGAGTCATGTTGTAATAAAGTTCCTTCACTATAATAGGCGGTAAAGTTGATCATGTTATGTAATTTTCTTTTTATTGAGTCTAGTGATTTGAAGTGCCCAAGAGTCAAATATAAGTGTACCTTGATTATTATTCAATACAGTCAGAATTTTGAGTATCTTCTTGTGTTCACTCTTTTATGTGTGAATGTGTTGCGCTCTGATTATCTTTCTCGCTTGAGGCTTTATTTATCAACTGTTCACGTTCTCAATATTACTTCCGCTGCATATCTCGGTGCGTGACAGAGAGAGTGCTCAGGTGAGCTAAGAATTTCCTTCCTGGTGAGCTGTTATTAGCCGTGCTTGACTTTCTCATCCTATCTTGTGGCGTCATTTTGAGGTAAGCTTGGGAAGAGCTGTCTCCGTAAGTCCTTAGTCCTGTGTGTCTGCTTTTGAGCGGACTGTGTTAGATTGGAACCTGATTTGATCTTATTCGGTTGTGGCTTGATTTTGGACCCAAATTGTGGAATTGGGGGCCATTATAGACCGTGTTCGATGTGCCATGTAAGGCGGCTGTTGAGATATGAAAGTTCAACAATAGATTCCGGACTTGAGGATAAGCTGAAGCAGGTGTTTACTGTGGTTCGTGCTGTGGCAACTTGTGATCGGTAGTTGGCATGATCAGTACTTGAGGCGTAGTGAATTACAATTAGGTGACTTACGATGGCGCCGAAGAATGTGCTGAGATGCAGATGCCGAGTTGTCTATGCTGCCTGCTTGCGTTGTATCGAGTGCGCAGTGGAAGCGTGGTGGGCTTGTAACCCCCAGGTCAAGGATCGTAGGGTCGGTATATTCTGACTGGCCGAGGAGATTGCTTCCTCGGTGTGAGATTGTCTCGACTGTGTGAGCCATGATGTTAGTTGTCGTGCCGTTGTTTGAGGCATTGTGGTTGTTGGCACTGGCAGGTTAGAAAATTGAAAAATATGACGACGAATGTGCCGGATGAGTACCCTCTATATTTGTTGGAAGTTGTGCTCTTGAGATGGAATCGTGGTCCTAGAGATGGATTTTTCGTCTTTGTTGGTCAGTTGTGATTATGCCTTGAAGCAACATTGTTTGTGGTTGTGTCCCGTGGTTCTGTATTGAGAGTGGAACTAGGGATTGGCAGGTGTCTATTATGAGTTTGTGCGATGGTTTGTGCTTGTGGTCTAGTGGTATTATTGGCGTTCTGCTTGCCAGATTCGATAGTGTTTATGGCACGGAAGCCGATGGATGGTGGTAGTCAGTTGAGATGACTATCTTCCTTATAAGAGTTGATACTTGTTTTGTCCGCCGAGCATGAGTTTTTGTCGGTGGCAGGTTCATGGCATGGGTCGTGTCTCCTTGATTTGTGAGACGGTACCGATGATGCCATGATTGGAGGTGCCAGACTTGTGTTTCTTTGTGTGACATGCTCGCTCTGAGAATCAGTGTTTTAGGAGTCGAAGTGTGGTGATTTTGCTCGTGATCGTGGTTTGGCAGTGTTCCTCGGAATTGTGTTGCTGCAAAGTTGAGGTTTGGTTGGTTGGAGCTTTGAGAGCATTGCCAGAAGTGTGAGTTACTCTTCCCTATTCTCTGTGGTTGAACCGGATCTTCCGTTTTACGGTGTTTTTGACCGATCCGAGAGTTTAGATGCATGCCTAGGGGCTGGGGGAAGGTTTCCCCTTTTGTTTCCCCTTCACCTGGGGGTGATTGGGGCGTGGAATGGGTTTTCCCGTGATTTTGCCATTTTTTGGGCGCGGACTGAGAACACGACCATCACGGTGGTCGCGTTCTTCATAGAAGGCGTTGTATCGGGGTGCTGTGTTCATCGAGGATGATGAACAGTAGGGCGGTTAGGGTTGCGGTGGTGAGACCAACCGCGACCAGGTCGCGGTCGTTAGCCTCATCGCGTTCTGTCGTTGTCGCGACCAGGGGACCCACCGCGTTATTGGGATCGCGCCCCTCGTGGCGGGTGCATTCTTCCCTTGTCGCGCTCAGGGTGAGGGTTGCATTCATGAACCCGCCCAGAGCGGGGTGCGTGTTCATGCGGGCGATCAGTCTCGCAGGCCAGAGGGTGGGAAGGCAGCATGGCATGCCTTCCTTGGCCCGTGTGTGTGTCCTGGACACCCCGTGGGATCCGTGACCATATTTTTAGGTGTCCGGAGGCACCGTGTTACCTCGATTAGCGTGTCATGGGTCTCGAGGGTCTGGGTGACCCTGTGAGTGTTTTGAGTTTTCGTGGTTGTGTTAGATTGAGTCCCCGTGAGTCGGTATGAGTGTGGTGGGCCCTGCCCGCACGTCATGGGTCTCTCTGAGAAGCGTTTCCATGTGGGCCATGTGTGTGGCCTTGAACTGTTAGTTCAGTCAACCAGCCTCGGGCTGGAGGTTTTCTGTGTCTCGCTTGGATGAGGGATTTACTTGGCGATTAGTGAGCTACCTTGAGAATCGTGTTACTGTTATTTCAGACCTAGGGATTAGGCCAGATTGACGGTGTAGTGTTGTCACGTGTAATGGTCTTGACCTCGAGTCTCGTGACTCAAGGACCATTGAGTTTAGTAGGTCTAGTGGGCTACCCAGAATCAGGTGACCTCGAGTCACCTGTTACTTTGTGTTACTCGCGATGGGTGCGTGCGTGATTTTCTGAGTCCACATTCCGTGACCCATCCACTAGTCGTAGCTTTCACGGCACGCGTGTGTTGGCCCATCGGGAGCACTGGTGTGGCGTACCCGAGTTAGACAGTGAGTAGGCTGGTTACCGTAGGGCCCCCACGTACCATCGAGTCCGGGTTGGTGGGGAAATTACCAGCTAGCTTTAATCCTGCCATCACTCTGTTAATTGGAGCACTACAAACGGACTTCCGGTTTGGTGTTGCAGATGATGTTTTTTCCCATGCAATCCCATATGGTAACAATAAACTGCATGCATGCAGTCATTCTAGGTTTATTTTATTGATGCTTTTAACCAGAACTTCATGGTTCCGTGAAGAATGGCACACCTGCGATCTCTGTTCCGTGTGATTGGGAGGAGGATGCTCAAGCAAGTTCTAGTTTGCCTCTTCTTTCCTCCCACCCAAACAACGCTCTGCAACGGCACTTCCAGTAGATCAACGGAAGGGCCTCCAGATCCTCCAGGCCCAGTCCGTCAGGCTCAAGCTCCAGGTTACTTCTTTCTCTGAATCCCGAAGATCGCACAGCGGGAACACGAGCAGAAACTAGCTACCGGTTAGAACAGAAGCTACAGGAAAACTGCTGAACTCCACAAATTGGGTTTAGAGGGAAGTTGATCCCCTTCGATCAAACCATCCATTTCTATACTGTTCACTACTGTTGTCTGTTACCGACTATAGGTGAGGATTGTGTCACATCACTTTGACCAATCTTCTCCACAAAAATTGTTAAAATTATAAAAGGAATGCAAACTAATATAACAGACCGGACTAAAAGACAAACAACTAACGGTTTTTAATAACCATCCTCCGCAAGCTAGATCGCTCCCAACCATCGGTTTGTGACAGTTGAGTCACACCAGCTCTCTTGTCCTAGCAACTCGATAGAAGCGCCGTCACAACTCCTCCCCTCGTTCCTAAAGGCCTTGTCCTCAAGGTCAAAGAAGGGATTAGCAATTTAAATCAAATTGGAAATGGAAGATACAAAACACACACACTCAATACCAAAGGTCTGCTAAGACCTTCAACACGATATCCGACACTACATACTAAAAGACTATTTGCTGGAATGAGATGCTGATTCACATAAACCATCTAGCACTTAGCACACAAAGATAGAATGATGAAATGGTGCACACAATAGCCTAAAGAGATGATGAGAACAACCAGACAATCACAAGCGCAATCCTACAATGAGACACTCAGATTTTTAGGTGGTTCAGCTGACCCAGAGTCAGCCTACATCCACCCCTCGCTCCCACCGAGCGAGGATTCCACTAGCACAAGCTAGAAATCAAAGTAACTCAGTCTGCAACAGGATGCTACTATTGGCACTCAAAATATGTCTGACGGTGAGCATGCCTAAACGACAAGAATGATGCGGCCCGTTAAAGTGTAGAAGCCGAAGGAAGCCAATACACAATGGTCTTCTTGAGCTGCTGAAGCCTCAGGCCACCCGAGATGAGCACCTGGGACTTCACCTCAGGAGGATCGGAAGATTACCACAAAAAATTGATAGTGTCGTTCAACCTACTCAATGAACTGGCATCGACTCGGTCATGCTGCATAAACAACGCCTGTCATCCGACCAAGGGCGAGGATGTACCTGGTGGTCTGCCAGCTGGTGAGGAACCCTCCTAAGGTGATAGAACGTCTCTAGGCCCTCAGAACAAGGTGCCGAAGGCCCTATCAGTAGAAGACCCGAGTGACCCGGCATGGGTATGTCTTCTCAGTAATTTGGTCTGTTAGCGATCGGATGGCCGTCCAGCTAGGGCAAAAGTACCTCGGGTGGTGGCCTACTCCCCGAGAAAGCTACAAATGCAAGTTAAGCTGAGCCGACAACACAAATCGTAGTGCCGAAGGCCGTGTCAATGAAAAACCCATGCATCTGGATCAAAGGTGCACACGGTTCCAGAATTGGCCATCCAGTGGCCCGAAGACTTTATCAGTACTTCCTGCTGGGGTTTTGCAAGACAATGGTGAGATGAAGGATTTGGGTAACTCCCAGAGCCAGTCTGGGGCCCACCGTCTAGCTCGTGCCCAGCGAGCGGGAGGGATGGAGTTAATATGATGCGCTCTCTAATCCAGCACGCTCTCCTTCCCAGCGCCCCTTTGCCCGACGCACAAAAGCATCCCGCTGAGTCCTTCACCGTTGCGTAAAAACACCCACGCCAGGTAGGGTCATGGCCAATGCATGCCATATAAGCCAATGGCATTCAGCCGAATAGAGAGAGACATACGGAAGGGGGAACACATATACGTTGAGACAGGATAGGCAGAGAGAGCCAATCATCTGAGAGTGAGGTAGATTGGGGAAGAAGAAAGGGGGATTTCTGAGAGAGAGGGCCAGAGAGCCACCATCTCTCCCGTCCTCCCTTCCGTCTGCTTGAAGGAGCCTGGCGCCGGGGAAGAAGCACCCATTTCTGATACTCTATTTCCGGAGGTGGGTTCCGGTGACTTCTCCCAACCATTCCCCCCCGCTGCTTTTTCTTGTTAAATCTCCGTGGATGTATGTAGATGGAGGGGTGATGATATGAGCCCGTCTCCTTTTTATCTACCTTAGTTCTCCTCCTCTTCTATAATCAAGGACTTATTCCCGTCTGTGTAACTGGTGGCCGGCCTCTGAGCGACAACACCATGCTACGTCGTAGTCGTGTTGTATTGAGACCTCTTTGCTAATGTAATAAATGATATGGGATGTAGTAATGCCTCTGTATGTCTCCTCTCCTCTTTCCGAATTCATCCGATCGATTGCCTCCTGTTGTGTGCGTTATCATCAGGTTCTACTTCCTTCTTACGCGCCAGTCATGCCCTAGGCTATCCCAAAAAGGGCTATAGTAATATCCCCCCTCCTCGAGGTTCTCTCCAGTATGTAGACTATGTCTCACGCACCGTGTGCCCGCCATGTTTTTCTCTGTCAGAGGTATGCATGTATATACGCCTCCCTTTGGCCCTGGGATTGGCTTCTCACTCAACAAATTGAATAAACTGGATGAACAATGTCAGGATTTAAAAAAGATGGTGGATATAAAATCCACACCTAAGGTCTCCCTGCCAATTCTTCCAGTGTTCCACCTCCCTCCCTCTGAAATGCCTACGTACTGAAGGTACGATGTCAATGTCAATCCCTTCATTCACCTCATGGACTTCATGTACGAGTCCTCCTATTGGCAAAATGATCAAAGATCCCTGGCATACCTCTTTCGGAGATCATTGGAGGGTCCCGCTCTAGAATGGTTCTACTCTTTGGAACCAAGCGAGGCTGATAATTTTGATACAGTACAAAGAAAATTCTTGCAGAAATACCGAGACCGGGTTGGCCCATCCCTTTCTATCACTGACTTAGTGGCTGAGAAAATGAGGGTGGACGAAGATTTCATCCAGTATGCTGACAGATGGAGGTCCCTAGTAGAGAGGATAAGAGACACTCTCTTAGAGTCCGAGCAAGTGAAAATGATTATGTCTAATGCTACCCCACAGTTTAGACACGTCTTGGCAAGGAACAAACTCACCACCATGGAAGAGCTGTATGAGAGAGCCAGATATGTCTAGACCCAGTTGAAAGACTCCCCCATCATGCACATGTTTGAACCAGTGAAGCCCAGGATTGTTAGGAAAGTGCGCACTGGTGTTCAAAGTGGAGTGACAGAAGGGGTTGTAACTAATGAGCAAGTGAATGCAGTTGGCAGCCCCAATCAGCCGACCAACCCGAGATTCCCATACATGCCACGACTTCCCCTCTAGCTGGGTCCATAACCCTCTTGTCCTCCACCCCAAATAATTCCCCCCAGAATGATACACCCTAACCATTTCAACCCCAGCAACAACAACAACCTCTCCAGTATCACCAAGTTCCACCCCCAGGGAATTACAGTCCCCCCCAACAATAAAGGAGGCCAGTCTGTCCCAAGAGAGCCCATTATCCACCACTGCCAGAATCATTGGCAGACATATTTAATGCCCTCCTGGCTGCCAACTCACTCATCTTGCCCAAGGAGAGAGCTGTGTGGCCCCCCAATGTTGACACTTCTAAGTACTGTGTTTTCCACAGACAGTCAGGTCATACAGTGGACAATTACTTTCATTTCAAATATTATATTTATGATACAAATGATGAAGGCGGGATTGACTGGGATGAAATGAGGCGGTGCATTGCCATCTTAAAAGCCAGGAGGCCTCCTCCTAGACCATAATTACAACAACAACAGCCACAACAGCAACAACAATAGCAACCACAACAACAACAGCAGCCTCAGCAGGCACCACAGCAGTAGCCCAACGAGGGCATTGTTCAGAACCCCCTTTCGGAGCACCCCCTGCCCAATCATCAGGTCAACGCCATCTCCTCATTCCCAGAAATTAGAAGAGGACAAGTCTGGCATGTGAAAAACACCTCTATTCTCGTCGCCAATCACATCCCCACTCAACCGCCAGGCCTTACTCGACCAATGCCCTTCTCCCCCCAACCCGCATTAGAACCTGTAACAAGGCCTTATCCCTCATTCCCGCAGTCGTCACGTCCCCTCATCTGCATCCCTGCCACCAATCCCGCGTTGATGCACCAGCAACCACCATCCACTACACCTTTGCCTATGCCCTCAAGGCCTCTCATCGTCTCTCGCCCAACCACCTCGCCGCCCATTCACATGCCATCACTTTTACCTCCGAAACCTCTTACCATCCCCAGTCCCTCCACTTCGCCATTTACCTTCACTTTTCCACCTCCTTTGCCTTTCAAACCCCTTATTACCCACTGTCCATACGTGCCTCCATCTACCTCCATTTTGCCTCCACCAACCAAGCCTCTTATTCTCTCTCATCCCTCCACTTCGCCCTCTACCTCTGCCTTGCCTCCACTAAATAGACCTCTAATCAGAACCCCTACACCCATTATCACCGCTGCTTCACCAACTGTGTCTCCACCACTACCCCTCAAACCCCTGCTAAAGCCTACGCCTAACACCATAGGGGTGCAACAAAAACCACAATAATAAAAGAAATAAATAACTAACTATAACAGAGTCCAGTCCAACAAAAGTATAGTTTAAAGCAGTAAAACATATCGCACGTCAAGTGAACACTAGACCTGCCAAGCTGGCAACTAAGAACCTTCACGCAACGTCCTTGAACCTCGAGGAAGAACCGTTGCACCTGAAAACTAAGGGTGAGCCTCCTATCACTGGCTCAGTAGGGGTTTCGCGAAACCCCAACTGAAAATAATGATAGTACGGAAAGCAACAACTGTGACGAGAACAACAGTAATAGTAGGAATAGTAAACTCGGTGGCCGATAAAATCTTGGCTATACAGCTACTCCTACTACACTGGAACAGAACCCAACACCCTGATCCCATGGTCTGGGGATGACCAGAACACAGACCACCCTAGCCACGCTACTAGGAAAATGACACGATGCCACTGTCATGGAGGCCTGTCCTCGCAGACAAGGGCCCACCGAAACCACATGGTCTGGAAACACAGTCACGACCTCGCCGTCGTGAACTCTACACCATCTAGGAAAAGTTCTCGGTGACGCTCACCGAAAACCCCAGACCTTGACTACGAGAACACTCCTGAAACCACCCACGAAGCTCTGTCTCACGGGCAGGAAACGGAAACCCAGGACACGATAACTCACATCACGTGAAGGGAGTACCACCCACCAGAAGCAAGGATAGAAGCGTCCACTAACGACTTAGTCCACAGCCTCAGGTGCCTACCTACGACGCCCCAAGTGGAGGCTAAGACACCGTACAGTAGCCAGGAACACAGAACAAGGACTAACTGAGATTGTGCTCATCAGCGCGGGTCCACCACCCTCATCCAAGTGTGCACACATAGCCCATACGTCCTAGGTATGTCCTCTAGCTGGTCTTCCCCCGAAGCCCGGACTCAGGCTGCGCGCGGGGGCCCTATGGTAACCAGCCTAAAAATCGTCTCTCTCAGGTACGCCACTCCACTACTCTCGGGTGGGTCAGCACACGCGTGCCGTATGAAGGCTACAACTAGTGGGGGCTCACAGGACGTAGACATAGAAAATCACGCATGCACTCATCTCAAGTAATGCGAAGGAATAAGTGGCTCGCGGTCACTAGACTCTGGACAGCCCACTAGACCTATTAATTTCAATGGTCCATGAATCCAAGGACTCGGGTCAAGACCGTTATACGTGACGGCATGGCGCCATCAATCTGGCCTAATCCCTAGGTCTAAAACCACGGTGACACACGAAAAATTCCCAGCCCTAGGCTGGTCAACTGGACTCACCGTCCAAGGCAATACGCATACCCTACCCTTGGGAACTTTGAGCACACAGGGGGTCACTCGGACCCCAAGACTCATGAGCACGCTAACCGAGGTAATGCGGTACCTCTAGACACCCCCAAAATACGAACATGAAACCCACGGTGTCCGGGACACTCACGATGTCATTGGTCGGTCATTGGGTCACAACCAGACTGACCGGAGACCTACATATCGCAAAACAGACATGGCAAGCACAAAGAATCACCTAGCGGTCTTACCTTGGACCGTTAGGGAGCCTAGCGATCTACCTCTAGACCGCTAAGGCCAGCCTAGTGGTCTACCCCTGGACTCTAGCGGTCTACCTCTGGACCGCTAAGGCCAGCCTAGTGGTCTACCCCTGGACCGCTAAGCTCTAGAAACTCGCAAACCCCTAGCGATCACTCCTCGGACCACATGGCAGAGCCTAGCGGTCTACCCCTGGACCGCTAACGACCCTGGCAGTCTATCGCGTGACCACAAGGCTCGAACTGACATACAGGGACCCTAGCGGTCCCCTACAAGACTGCCTGACTCCCTAGGGATCACTGGAAGGACCGCTAGGTTGTCCCGTGCGCGAAACCGGCGAATCACCTAAAAAATCCCATTCCACGCCCCGTTCACACCCGTGTGAAGGGGGAAACAAGGGGAAACTAGTCCCAAACCTCTCTAGCACTGAGAGGACCTATTTAAACCCCAAAAATACGATCATAACACTAGATCGGGAAGACCTTATCAGGGGATTAGACTGGCAATTGATGTTGACGTGTATGTTGGCCCGAGGCTTCGACCAACCCCATAGTCGTAGCTTAACACATCCGGCCTTAGGATCCATAACCTCCGTGTGTACCATGGGTCATGTCACCACAGAGATTCTTCTATTCCTCCCTATGCCGGTCGAACCCGATTTCATTCCTTTTATCCCGAGGGAGGAACCGTACCTTCTTTATGAGACCACCGTCCCATCTCCCTTCATGGATGAAGGTGACCATCTACAGCTTCACGGATTTCAGACATGGGATAGTATCTTGTGGGAAACCACCTCAAGGGGCCATACTTTCTTTGATCCCTTCGACCCATTCCCTTGTGAACCTCTTGACCAACCACATCTACTTCATTTCTTCGAGGGAGTCCACTACCATACCCCTTCCTCACGGGCCGGGCCATCTACACCCACCAAGCCCGTTCACTTGCGAGATACACCATCATATAGGGGAAAGGAAGAAGGAAAGGAAGAAGGAGCATTCGACTCTTCTAGCCCTCCCAAGTCTCCAAAATCCAACAGGTAGTCACATGCTAGGGACATATTAGGATGTCTAGGAGTCCCCCAACCAAAATAATTTTCAAAACCAGGCCTTGAATCAGGGATAGCCTACCTATGCTAGCTCTAGCTCTGCTCCTTATGCTTTGTCTAACCAATGGCAACCAAGTCACATGCAATCTTTCAATTCTCAACCAACTTATCAACCTCCTCTGCAGCAACCCCAGGAACCTCAAACAAATGAGAGGTTCAATCAGTTACAACAACTAATTTTGGCTCAACATCAATCTATCCAAGCACAATAGCAATCCATCTCAAAGATAGAGGCCCAACTGGGCCAGCTAGCCAAAGCCGCCATAAAAAGGGAACTGGGTCAGTTGCCTAGTCAACCCATTGCAAACCCAAGAAACCTTCCCCTGAGTTTCCATCAACCTCCTGTTCACCAACCAAATCCTCCTATTCTTCAACATCCACCAGGCCCAATGCCACCAAAAGGCCCACAGATTGAAAATGTAAAAGTAATTTTGGCCTTGAGAAGTGGTAAAATCCTCCAAGATCCTCATGATCCCACTAGTGCTCCATCAAACCCAATCCCAGACGTTAACACTGAAAGTGAGGAAGAGCCCATCCAGGACGAGGATGTAAAAGGGAAGAAGAAAGTGGAGGAAGACCCAAGCACCTATCAACCTACGGTGCCATTCCCTAATGCTCTGAAGCCTAAAAAGAAGCAACTAGCCCACAACGAGGAGATGGTAGAACTGTTTAAACAAGTCCACATCAACATCTCTCTCCTCGATGCAATCAAACATGTCCCAGCCTATGTAAATTTTTTGAAGAAAATGTGCACTCCTAGATGGGAACCATGAGTGGCCCCAGAAAGAGTTAGACTTCCTGAGAATGTAAGTGTTGTGGTACTCAATCAACTTACAAAGAAATTAAAGGACCCTGGAGCCTCTATCATGTCTTGCAACATAAGGGGAGTGACATTTGATAAGGCTCTCCTAGATTTAGGGGCAAGTGTAATCTGCTTCCCACATCAATCTATGAGAAATTGGACATCGGTGAGCTAAAGCCAACACTAATTATTCTCCAGCTTGCTGATAGATCAATCAAAACTCCTAGGGGGCTTATTGAGGATATCATTATTAAAGTGAACGACTGCTACTTCCCTGCTAATTTTCTCATTTAGACATGGTTTCACCCCAGGAAATCAACTACACACCCATCATTTTGGGTAGACCATTCTTAGCCACTGCTAAGGCCAACATAGATTGTGCCAAAGGAATTATGGAAATATCTTTTGGGGATCAAAAAGTTAGCATCAATATCTTCAAGGCATCCAAATTTCATGATCAAGAAGGTTGTTTTATTGTCGACACCATCAAGGAATCGATGAAAAGTGAAGGAGAAAGCAAGACAAGTTTGAGAGAAGAAGTTGATACCCTGTCTACTCCCCTTAGAGTGTGGCCACAAGTTGATCCTCCTAACCCTTCAGGGGCCTCATCAGCCTCTTGGGTGGCGTCCCCAGTTCTTGGTAGCGGTAGTCTGATATTTATATCGAGTTATCGGTACCCGAAACTCTGGGTCGTTACAGATGGTATCAGAGAGGTGTTGGGGAATTGCATCAGGAATTGAAATTTGCACTGGTCCAGAGCAAGTCCCTTTGGGTTGTCTGTTGCTGGCTTAGGGTGTTTCTTGCGATTGCTGATGTGTTTTCCGTTGTTGCGTTTTCCTAGATTTAGGATGCCGTCTCGTAGGCGAAGAGTCCCATTTCCTCGGGATGAGGCTAGTGCTTCCCTTGCTCCTGCTGTACCGGTTCCTGCCCAGGCTGCACCTGTTCCTATTTCGCCTGCGGAGTTGCCCGGTAATCATGGACGAGCGCTGAAGGAATTCCTGTTGTTCCATCCACCGACGTTTGAGGGCCAATCGGACCCGGAGGTAGCTAAGGAGTGGCTGGATGCCACTGGACGCATCTTCTAATCCATGAAGTGTGCCGAGGACGAAAGGGTTATGTTGGCTTCTTATCAGCTTCAAGGTACCGCATGCACGTGGTGGACCATAGAGTGGGAGGTCGCCTTCCATTCCCGTCTGCTTCGACAGATCACATGGGCAGAGTTTGTTGCTGCATTTGAGCGTGCCTACACTTCGGCTGCCTAAAGTTAGCCAAGATGTACCAGTTTATGGAGCTGACGCAGGGCGAGATGTCAGTACTGTAATACCGAGACAAGTTCATTGAGTTGGGCCGGTATGCGCCCCACATTTTTGCTGATGAAGTCGTGAGGACTCAGTAGTTTCTACGCGGACTAAAAGTAGAGTTGAGCTTGCCGTTGTTCACGACCCGTGTAGCTGAGTTAGATTCTGCGTACCAGGCAGCCGTTGCGTTAGAGTTGGAGTTGGCGAGGACCCGGGGATTTTCTCAGGCTGGGATGGTTCAGCCGGCCATGCAGCATCAGCCGCCCCACCAATCGTCTGTTCCAGGAGCTCCTCCCGATTTCTCTGCTACCGGTGGTACTTACCTTCCCACAATCCCATGGCAAGAGATTCCGATTTAAGAAGTCCAAGAAAAAGAAGTTCGATCAGTCGGCGTTTTCTGATCCGAGTCAGCAGTCTGTTTCTTCCGTTCGACCACGTCAGGATTTTGCTACTTCTCAGCCGAGGTTGTGTTCTAAGTGTGGTGGCAGCCATCCGGGCGTGCCGTGCTCTCTGTCGACTGTCTACTACCGCTGCGATCAGCCGAGGCACATCTCCCGAGACTATCCGTTAAGACTAAAGACGGTGCAGTTCTCGCAGTTTTCCCAGCCGCAGTTTCATCTTCCTCTATCGTCTCAACCTCAGCCGTTCTACCTACCAGTTCTCGCTCCTTCCCAGCAATCGTCGATAGCTAGCCGTCCGCCGAGAGCCAGGGTTACTCACATCACTCGTGCAGAGGCGTTGGCGTCAAATCTGGTTAAAGGTATGGTTTCGATTTATGGTCGTTCAATGCGTGTTCTTTTCGATTCAGGTGCAACCCATTCTTTTGTCTCCGAGGATTTTATTGCTCGTCTCGAAGAGCCGATGGATGAAGTTTCCTATGAGATGCTTGTGGAGTTACCGTCTGGCGATTACATGTCCACTCCTCTGTGCCTAAAAAATTCTCCGGTTCTCGTCAGTGGTCAGAAACTGCCAGCGAGGCTTTACGCATTACAGTTGGCCGAGTACGATGCGATTCTAGGCATGGATTGACTGAAACTTTATAGCGCCGTGGTTGACTGCCGTCTGAAGCGAGTCTATTTTATGCCACGCGAAAAGTCAGTCTTCTATTTCCAAGGTATCTATTTCTGTTTTGTTCAGTTGCTTTTTCTGTCAATAGGGTGTGTCGCGTTATCAGTTTCCTCCTTGTCTTTTCGTCTAATTTCGGGGATGAAATTCCTTTTAGGGGGGAGGGATTGTAACACCCATAGTTTTAGTGGATCCTTAGTGGTTCGGATCTAGGTTCCGTCCGGTGAATTTTGACTAGTTCTAATGGTGGGAGTTTCCCATTGGAGGGCGACCACCCAGGTGTCGGCTGGTCCGGGGGCGAGTCTTACTGCGCTCATGGGGCATGCTTGCCCGTTATGGGGTCACGGCCGATGTCACGGGGGTAACGGTCGGTGGTTGGAGAGTCCTCCTATGATAACGGTGCTTGGGCCGTAGTGGTTATCTACTGTAGAATCTGATGTTGCCTTGGGCTGGGCCGCACGTGTCGGGGACCTCCTGGGCATGCCACTAAGAGCATTCTGTCATGGGCCTGCTGTTATTGGGTCATAATTGGGCACAACTGGGTTTACCTTCCTCACTTTCCCCCTACTCTCAGTCGCTGAGTACTCTACAGGGGGCTGAGAGTCGATCAGGAGTGGACTTTCTGGAGTCGACCTACTCGTACTACGGGCGACGGGGGTTCCGGTGACCTGCTCGGCACGTAAGGCGCCTTTGATGGGGCAGATGCCACATCAATAATCATGACATATGTCATGCTTTGTCTGGGAGGGTGGGCTTCGAACGGTCGCCTGTTGTTGGTAATCATACCACCGCAGTGACAAGCACCTTTTGGCCAGCCGTAAATCCTAAAAACGTCGGTCTGTCATGGGTGGTTATAAGGATCATAGTGGGGCTTGTCTCAAAGACTTGGCCCATGTCTCACTAGCTGCTGAGCTTTACCATAGGCGTCTTCCTCCTTCACCTGGTGAGGACCTTCTCTTTCCTTACACCCTCAGTCTTCTATAGCCATGCCTCCCCGTAGGAGAACCCTTCGTATCAGTCCTTCCTCTTCTGTCGAAGAAGTGGACCCTGGTCGCGATGGTGCTGCAAGCACTTCCGGTGCCCGCGCTAGTCATCCCCCTTCCCCACTGCTAGTGGCGTATAGGGTGGTCCGAGGGCTATGAGAAGCCTTTCAGATTCTGCCCAATCTGGACATCATCTTCCCGGCTGTCGATGATGACGCATTGAGTCTCCCCCTAGGCGGGTTGATGATCCCAGTAGCGTCTTTCTAGGCCAATTTTCGCCTGCCTGCACATCCTTTCATAGCGTCCGTCCTCCACCATTACGGGCGACGTCCTGGAGAATTGTCCCCCAACTCTTATTACATTCTCTATAGATTTATCTATGCATGACGGAGAGCGTCGGTGGAGCCTAGCGTCCATCTCTTCCGGCAGTTTTACTATATCCAGCGCTGCCCGGCCGATACGGCCTATGCCTATTTCAAGGCCCAGACCGACCGGAACTTCATCCGAGTCTCTGCTACTGTGGCCAACCTCAAGGGTTGGTCACAATGTTACGTGTACATTGTAGAGTCGAGGGATTACGATCACTCTAGCGGTTGGAGGTTTAGAGGGACCCCTCCTATCTGGGCCGATAGGAAGCCTCCGATCAATGCCGAGGAGCGTAAGAAAGTGGATGCTATCCTCCGGTACCCCCTCTTCGATGCAGACTTCTTGCTGACTCCGACATTACTCCGGGAGCTGGGGTTGAGTCCTCCGTTATCGCAGGGTACTGGTCTTGGTTCCCCGTTGGGCTGTACTGGTAGCGATATGTGCTTAACCAGCTTTGCTTTATTTTTTGGGGGCCCTGAGGTCCCGGCGTGGAGCTACGAGATTGTCAGGTTGCCGCGGAGTGCTCCCCGCCCAGTGGATCACGTCGAGCCGACGGCTGGTCAGGTGACCGTCATTGCACCCCAGGTCGAGGTTGCATTTACTCCGAGGAGGCTTCATCATCCGATCCCTACGGGCGTTCCCCTGGTGAGTTCGGCCACAGCTTCTGCGGCCAGTGGAGGGTCCAGCACCCAGAAGGCTGCCTCCAAAGGGGCGACCAGTGTCGAAGGAGGAGAATCCGCCATGGCTAGAGGTAGTTTCCCCCCGCTGTCTGTGGATGAGTTGGCAGTGCTGGACAGCCAGCGTCGCTCGAGGAAGAGAGGCAGGACTTCTACTCCACCTTAGGGTCGGGTCCCACCACTGCCGCCCGAATTACCTCCTGCGGCTTTGCCGCCACCGCCGCCGGTTAGAGAATCGGCCACTCCTCTTCTCGCGTCTGCCTTTGTAGAGTGAAGGCGTGATAAGGGCAAGGCCCCCGTGGCGGTGGACGCTGGCCATCTTCCTCTGCTGGAGGTCCCTCTGCGAGGCCAACCTTCGCCGCCTGAAGAGGCGATGTCAGGGCTGGCAGGGATCGCGACGGTCGTCGACCTCATGGGGAGGAGCGTTCGGTGGTATGAGCACCTCTGATAGTCTGGGCCCGAGATCGAGAAAGAGCTGACGGCCCTAGTTGCGAAGGGTGTGTGCTCAGTTATTGGTGCCCTTGGTCTGTGGAGGCACCACTTCAGAGGTCTTGCTCGAGAGCTGGGGGCCAGCCAGGCCATTCAGGCAGAGCTCTCGACCAACTACGAGGTGCTTGAAGAGCACAAGAAGGCGTCGGAGACCGCCAACGCTGGGATCCGCGATCAGCTGGACCAGCAGGGGTTAGTCCTTTCTGGGTGGAGCGGGATCGGGACTTTTTCTGGGCTCGGGCTAACATGGCTGAAGCCCGTGTGATCAAGCTGGGGGTGCAGGTTCAGGCCTTGGAGGCCCGAGCCAATGAGGTCGAGGAAGAACTTGTTGGGCTGCGCTCGTCGATGTCCACTGCTGGCAAGGAGGCAGTGGAGAGCTTTCATTCTTCTCCAGCCTACCGGGACGAGCTGACCGCAGCGGCCCTAGAGATCTTCAGTCTTGCTCGCGACCGTGGCTTCCGTGAGGGATGGAGTGTCACTGTCATGGCTACGACTGAGCGCCTCGACCTCACGGTGCCATCTCTCCCTCCTCTGTCAGCACCTTATAGCCCGGAGGCTGGTGATGGCGAGGAGGCAACGGGCGGTGAAGAGGCCAGGGCCGAGGAGTTGGTGCCGGGGCTGAGCACTGGTGAGCGGACACCTGCTGTCCCCCCAGTGGCGGAAGACTATGCACGAGAGCCGACTGAAGACTTACCTCCTTTCGGTCAGACTGTTGCCACACATGAGCTTGGAGAGTCCGGGGCACGTGATGATGTTGCTGAGGCGAACCCTTAAGAGGGTGCCTCTTGTTGTTTTTCTTTCTTTCTTTTCCCCCTTTTTTGTGTGGGCGACTGCCTTTCCTGTATAAGCTTTTTATCTTAGAAATAGAAATCTTTCCTTCGCTTCGCAAATCTCGCGTACCATCCCCCCTTCTGAACGGCTTTGAGATTCTATGGGGATACGAAGCGACGTCATTAAAGGTGGCTCTAAAAAGGTGTGACTTTCGGGATCCGCCGCTTCGATTTCTGTGGATTTGCTTGAGGCGGTAGGAGTCATTGTTCTTCTGAGGATTTCGCTTCCCCTTATAAATAGTGGCTCTCGGGATGAACTCATGACCATCTCTGAAGTGGTGAGTTTTGAGGAGGGAGTCCTTCTGCGGGATGTCATCAGGGGAGGCCGGTACCTAGTTGGACGACGACGCTTTACAGGCCCCTCGTCGACCCCTAATCCTCCGGAGGGCACCTCCGCCGACTCCTTGGCAGCCGTGGTTGGAACCGAGAGCGAATGGTCCTATTTCTGAGGAGTATCGGAACAGGTACTCAGATGACTGGCGGGAGGTCTTGGAGAAGGTCAACCGCTTGTATGCTGGCAGGGGAGTCCTGCTCCTCGAGCCGGACAGGTTCTGTCCTTAAGGGGACGGAGGATGCCCTTGTACTTCCCCCCTTTGCTTCTGAGTACCAGCCCTCTTGTCGTCTCCTTGTCGCATGACCATGACCACTTTCTTTCATGCTTGCAGGTGTGTAATGAGGTATTCCCCCGAGCTAAGGGGAGTGCTCCTCTGCCTAAAGATGTTGGTAGGCAAGGCGGTCGGCTTTACTTTCCAGTTTGTAGGCATGGCCAGTGTGCTGGGTCGGCTTCCGTAATGGGTGGGCCTTGTTGCTCCACAATCCCTCGTCAACCAGGGGTGGATGGATCAACCGGTCTTCATTCTTAGTGTAGGTCTCTCTACCGCCAGTATCCCTAGTTAGTCCGCTTCCACGGATCAAAAGGGATGCTAGGTGTGGAGCTCATCCCTCTTCTCGAGCATAAATGGCTTCTTTTGTCGGGCCACTTCCTCGGACCAAGCAGGCCGAGGAAAGGTCGTCTATTACTGCCACGAGAATCTGAAGATGAGATCGTGTTTCCGCGGCCTTATTTTCTTGTGTGTCTGCATGACGGCTTCGCGAGAGCGATTCTTGCACTTTGGCCATTTTGTATCTTGACTAAAGGATAAATTCCCTTTAGCACGGGCTTATTTGAATGTGTACCTCTTTGATGGGAGACGCTCGTATGATGTGCTTCTGGTTACTTTTCTGTGTGCATGTCCATGCAACGCTTGTGCCTTCCCTTGGACTGGTCGACTTGCAGCCATTGTTTGCGAGGGACGAGTGCCTGCCTCTAGGGGACCCTTAGGTCTCTTTCTGGTTTTCGAAGGGAGCAGTGCTCGCCTCTAGGAAACCCTTAGGTTACCTTCTTATTTTCAAGGGGAGCGATGCTCGCCTCTAGGGGACCCGTAGGTTACCTTCTCCTTCTGATTTTCGAGGAGAGTAGTGCTCACCTCTTGAAAAATCTTAGGTTATCTTCTCATTTTCAAGGGGAGTGGTGCTCGCCTTTCTCTTTGCGAGGCTGACCGGAGGGGATATATTTCTTTCGGAACATCTTTGCCATTCGGCTTGTCGTGAATGTCAGCCCTTGAATGGGGACTGACGGGTTCTCGATATCTTCAGGGAGGTGATAGTCGATCTCTTCCTATGTAGGGTGTTCTTTAGCCGTATAGAACAAGCTGCTTAGGGCTTCAGATTGTGCCACCTCCCATGCTTTGAAAGGCTCGACAGTGATATGCTCGAGGCCAAATATTGGTCTGGTGAGACCTTCTGGGATTTCAATATGGCCGTGGTGCTAGTCGACCTTGGCTTCATTAGCTTCAGGGTAGGTGGATGGATGTGATGCTCTACCCACGTCTCTTGTGCTTGCAATATGCGAGACCATCTTGGGATTGACATATCTTGGTGGCGGCGGTGGGATCCAGTCATCGTCGGAGGTGCTTTTTGATGCCCTGGCGGGGGTCTTGGCTTTGGAGGTCTTCTGTGATGGCTTCGCATATAGAGAAGCATCAAGTAGATGACACTCAAACAGACTATGCCACCTCCCATGCTTTGAAAGGCTCGACAGTGATATGCTCTAGGTCGAATATTAGTCTGGTGAGACCTTCTGGGATTTCAATATGGCCGTGGTGCTAGTTTCCCTTGGCTTCATTAGCTTCAGGGTAGGTGGCGGGAGGTGATGCTCTGCCCACGTCTCCTGTGCTTGCAATATGCGAGATTGTCTTGGGATGGACATATCCTGATGGCAGCGGTGGGAACCAATCATCGTTGGAGGTGCTTTTTGATGCCTTGGCGAGAGTCTTGGCTTTAGAGGTCTTCTGTGATGGCTCCGCATATAGAGAAGCGTCAAGTAGATGACACTCGAACACTTCAAATGGGTGGAGGTCAGCAAATATCCTCTCCTCCTTCCCCTCTTGGTTATATTTGATGCATTGGTGTAGCGTGGAAGGTACCACCATATTTTCATGCAGCAAGGGGCAGCCAAGTAGTGCCTTGTACGAGGTACTGGCGATGTCGCTGGAAGGAGGCAGTGGTCACAGCTGTAGGCCTGTGCAGTTCTGCCACGCAGGACTAGATGGCGCAGTCGTGGTGAGTCAGCCGGCACGCTCGCTGTGGAACTCCAAAAGTGACGGAACAAACTCGTAGGCATAGCAGATAGGGTGTACTACAAACTCTCAAAAGTTGGCGGCCATCAGATCATCTCACAGGTCGGGGTCGCCTAGACGGTCGGCATCAGGTTTCTGGGCAAATAGCTGGACAGGCTGAAAACGGCCCTAGTGGCATTTTTGGTGCTAATGTCAGAACGAGACGAAACCACTTGCATTGGTTTCGTATCGTCGAAACCCACAACTTTGCAGAAGACTTCTCGACCTGAAACTGAGTGGAAGAGGGAGTGTCAGGGCTGACTTGGTAGAAGATTGTTCTAGGTGAACAGAGGGCTCTGGGTCTGGTGCGACTGAGGGAGAATGGACGCCCCAGGCGGAGGCGTTGTCGAACCACCTCTGGTTCCTTGGCGCTTCGAAGAAGAAGAACTCTCGTGAAGGGAGCTCTGGCCGATTCACACAGGGGCAGTCAGTGTCGGCGTTGCCAGGTGGCACACAGAAATAGATGCAGTCTGGGCGCAGTTGCACGGAAACGCCTGTAGCGGTTGATGCCACTGACGAACAGAGGCAGGACCACTTCTGGAGTGTGGCCAACTCGAAGGTGGACGACTCTTCTGAAGATGCCTCGAGCCGAATCCCACTGTGAATGCCGCTAGCAGCTCTGCCAACCAAGTCTCTACTGCAGGCTTGTAGCAGAGAGCAGCAGAGCAGGGCTCCTTACTCCACGGGGAGACGTAGCGTCGACGGAGCAGCTCCGGGACTACTGTGGATGTACGGAGCAGGGGGTGGTGGACGTGGGTTGTAGAGGGACAGAGGGCAGGGGCGTGGGGTGCTGGAGTGGGCGGCTAGGGTTGGTGTGGGGAAGGGGCACGCTGGTTGTGGGAAGAAGAAGGGAGGGGCGACCAATGTGGAAGCGGGGGGAAGAAGCAAAGGAGTTCAACAATGAAGGGATGGAGGGGGAGGCGAAACCCACTCTTCCATGACAGAAGAAAGGAACATAAATATCTCGAGCGAGAGTCCAAGCTTGTTTCATGGGTGGCAGAAGCAGAAAAATGATACTTCCAGGGGAGGCCGTACCGGTGCTCTAGCCACTTCACATCTGCATCATCCAACACACTATGATTCAGAGCCAGTGGCACCAACGATGTCTTCGAGGCCTGCCCACTCCTTGCTCCTCAGCATCCAGACACTGGTCTGCCATGGAAAGGGTAGGAGAGCTAGAGGAAGATGATTCTGTCAACTCCGGAGGAAGAGGAAGCTGCCAAATCGCCACCGTAGTAATCTCTGCCTGCTCCGCGAAGGTTGCCTCAATTCTCTGCTCCTCCAAGTTACCCTCGCGGCGTAAGAGAGAACCCCAAAGGAAGAAGTGATGGAGAGTAAAACCCTAAGCCATGGGAGTATGGAACACAAACAGCGCACCACGCTTATAACCCCCAGCGGGAGGCAGCGCGACATTCTGATCTCCAAGAAGAGAGGCCTCCTCGCCTTAATCCGTCAGAATTATCATCATTATGGGCACACTTCCAAGACAGCCACTTCACATGGCCCCTATTAAAGTTGGATCTCCACCCACCTGAGCCACAAAAGTCCAGCCCAAATAACTACTCGACTGAGCCTAATTTGGCTCGGGAGTAGGAGGGGGACAAGTGGAGAGGGGTATTTTCACAGCCCATGTACGAGCGGCCAAACAAGGTCCTGTCAGACCGAACAAGGCCCAGCTCCCTCAAGTGACAGCCCTGCCGAGCACACTTGCCATGAGATAAGACCAATAAAGTCACTCGGAACCAAGCACTTCCTAGGCGGCCTCTTGGCTCGGAAGCCCAAGCGTCAGTCCAAATGGAGAAGGTCGCCCATTGTTGGCTCATACCCCCTCGCCTGAGCTACGCTCCCATCGCTCTAGTAAGAGCTAGCGCCCCATGCTCGGGCCGACCGATAGATGCTTATCCCCTTAGCCGTTGAGAGTTCTTTGATAGCTATGAGTTTTTAAGGATAAAGGAGACCAAGAGTCCTCAAGCTATAAAGAGCCCACGTCGAGGATATAATCCCCTCCTGAAACTCCCCCGCTCACAAGACTCATGCAGCTGGCGCACTATTTAGACCAGGGAAACCCTCCGGCGAAAGGTAAGGCCATTGTAAGCCGAAACTCCCTAAGCAGGAACCACTTCACCACTTGGTGGAGAGGAATCCCGTGCCCTCACCTCCTTCCTCTTACTCCTCGCATCAAGGCTCTACTGACTTAGACATCAGAGGGTTTTTCCCAAGGGAACCATCCCTAGGCCCCCTGATCCATTTCCCTTCTTGCAGTTCACAACTTTGTGGTCATCATCTCCGGCTCAGGATAAGTGCAAGATAATCCCTCTTCATGATGCATCTTCTTCAAACCCTCCAATGGATCCCAATCCCTAAGGGAACCCTGCTGCCAATGAGAGTGAGCTCTCCGACCAAGTCGCCTTCCTCTTGGAGGCCATGACCAATATCCTAGGGAGGCTTGATGACATAATAGTCTGACTCACCCACATGGAGGAAAATAGACCCGCCCCAAGGGTGGATGATAGAAGGGCACCTCCCCCATTTGAGGAACAAGCCATAGGAAAGTTAAACCCTGACCATCCACCCGGGCATGGGAGGGATCCACCCCCGAGGAGAAATGAGAGGTACTCCCGGGAGAACTCGGATGATCACCTCTTGAGACTAGTGAAAGTCGATGCCCCCATTTTTGATGAGTCTTACCACCCTAGTGTCTATCTAGATTGGGAGACATCAATGGATCAATACTTTGGTTGGTATCCTATGACCGAGGATACGAAGGGCCAACTTGCCAAAATGTAGCTGACCAAGTTGGCTAAGACCCATTGGTTGAATGTTGAGGGGCTAAGAATGGTTAGAAGGCAAGCTACCATTACCACTTGGAAGGGCATGAAAGAACAATTCAGAATCAAAACATTAACATGTGCAAGCTAATATTCATGTCATTGGACTTCCTTATTAATGACCAGCCAAGGTTAAACTTAACATAACTCATACTTTGAGGGTAAAGACAATGAGTTATAGATTGTCATCATCAAAATAAGAGGTGCACAACAAGGTTGAACCATTCACCCTAACCCGCATAAACCCTCCCCTGACCCTTCAAATTCCCTATAAAAGCCCCTTAGGAGCTCAAGGGAGATACTTGCATCAATCAAAAAAGGACCTGCAAGCTTCAAGCTTCACAGCAAGGCAACCAGCAAGCAGTATTGTGTGTGGATGACTCAGTCATCGGCTAAGGACACCGAGGTATGTCACTTGTACTTCCCTCGCATGGTCTTTTGCCTTGACACACAAGTCTACCCCCACCACGAGTGAGACGCTATGACAAGGGTGCAACCATGCACGCGCATGACGTCACACTTCCCCGCAGCCACAAGGCTATGTCTGATCTCTCGACCCGAGCTGTGATCGACCGTCGCCCAGACACCAGTCTGATGCTTTCACAAGTCATCCAGTTGCAAGCCTCCGTTTGGCAGAGCAGACACGGCCCACGCCATGAGAGGAACCTCTGTAAAACACACAGATATCAGCCCTATCACGCATTGACTCAGGGACCGACCACTGTGTCAGAATTGTCCCGTGACTTGCGCCGGTTGTACCTCGGCCACTATGGCCTTCCTGTAAAGCCATATAGCTCTCAGAAATTATATTGCCATTTGGACGTATGCGCTTGCATCCACGTTCGGGTCCTCTGTCCCCGGTTTTTGTGTCACCTAGCATAAATCTCTCAACACCTCTGACCCCAGCCAATCTCATCCTGTCTAGTGCGAACCCACAGCTACGAAGTGCTCCCTATCTCCACCCAGGACTTCAGGCACATATAGACCTCTCTTCAGCATGGAGCAAAGGTGTTCGAATTCAATCCGATGTAAATAAACACTGACTGCTTATGGTCGATGAGGAAAGACGTCCTGTACATGACTCCCCACAATTGCCTGTGCACTCGCACCTATGGAACTGACCTTCCCTCCACGTGTCTCTCACATCTCGAGTCCACGTGCCGCGCCCTGGTGGCACTTCCCTGGTCAACTCTCGGTTCCACGGGTGATTGTCAAGAAATCAACTAGCACGTCCGCATCCCAGTTACGTTTCCCTTATAACCTGAAAACCTCTCGTGCCACTCGGTCTCCCCTTGACTTTTCGTAAAAGGTGAGTGCACAGTGCCGCTCTGAGAAAGATATGACCATGAGAGGGAGTGCCCGAAGCACACTAGATTCTGACATCTCTCCCATAGCTATATCCTACCCCACTCCGGTCACCGCACACCCACCGCACCGGCGAAACCCCGCCACGCGTGAACAGTCATATTACCCATTGGAATGTTTTACTATGCATTCATTGGCCCTAGATTTATATGCATATTTTAGCTTTATTGCTGTTCACAGTAAACAGGAAGAAACTGTCTTCTTCAGACCGCATATGATTCCTTAGTGGACATGCGATAGACCTCTAAGACCAGTGAAATGGTCCGCAAGCAACCACATACGTTTTCTGAGTTCTGTATTGTAATTTAATGCAGAATAGTCCAAATTATTATATGATAAGTCTAGCTAATTAGGTCTTATTCCTGTCTTTAACATTGTTTCATATACTTGGTTATATTCATTGATCATCATAATAGAATTCATGTTCTTCATGTAGTGGGAACCTACTTTACAACTTATGATTTCATGCCAAATCATATGTTCTTATATTTATCTTGGTTTTAAATGGTTCACTGACCTGTCTAATTGATTTGATCGCAGTTATATCATGATCCTTTCTTATCCAATAGTCATTTTCTAAAGTACATGGCACATATCCCGGTATGATGTCATTAGTTACACTTTACACTTAAGCATCCTATCTTAGACTTGTGATCCTCTTCGTTAGATATTCCTTCTACCGGACTAGATGATCTTGTTTCAAGGCCTCCGTAAGTCTCCGTTTGTATCCTCATATGGGACAGAATAATACACTTGTTCTCTTTGTCCATGCTTATGTTGAGTTTAGAGAATTGTTCTAGCATCTTCCATTCTTGAATCATACAGTTGGCTAATAGGGCTCTTGAATTTCGACTGAGGGCATTAGCTACAAGATTTCCTTTTCCAGGATGATCGTGTATAGTAAAGTCGAAGTCCTTGAGATACTCAAGCCAACGTCTTTGTCTCATATTCAATTCCTTCTGAGGGAAGAGATACTTGAGACTTTTATGATCGGAGTACATGGTAAATTATTCTCCATAGAGATAGTGCCTCAAGATCTTTAATGCAAACACTACCGCAGCCAACTCCAGGTCATGGACCGGGTAGTTCTCTTCATGTTTCTTCAGTTGTCTAGAACAGTAAGCTGCAACTCTTCCTTGTTGCATCAAGACACACCCGAGGCCAATGCTAGACGCATCGGTATACGCCTCGAGCTTCTTTCCTTCAACTGGTAGGGCTAAGACTGGGGCAGTAGGTAAGTGATCCTTTAGAGCTTGAAAGCTTCTTTCACAATCTTCACTCCATTCATAACGGACCTCCATGCGAGTTAGTCTGGTAAGGGGCACGGCGATTTTGGAAAAGTCCTTAATGAACCATCTGTAATAGCCCACAAGACCCAGGAAACTATGGATCTTGCTAGCATTGTTTGGTCTTTCCCAATTCTTTACAACTTCAACTTTTGATGGATCAACTGATATCCCATCCTTGAAGATTACATCTCCTAAGGACACTACTTCAAGCTAGAACTCACATTTACTGAGCTTTGCATAGAGTTATTTAGCCCTCAATATATGTAGTGCAATCCTCAAATGCTCTTCATGTTCCTCCTTGGTCTTTGAATAAATTAATATGTCATCTATGAAGTGATGGGGGACGGACTCATAGACTCGACTCCAAGTTGGATACTGACCTTGGACTCTAGACAAGCTCGCTATTCGTCCCTAACGAGGGAAGCATATGATCGTGCGCGGTTGAGAAACCGACAAGAGCTAGGGTGGTAAAACTCTCAATCGTGACCGGGTCAGGTCACGGGACGGTCTCACTCTCTCTCTCGCAGTGGTGAATAAAATTATAACGAGCTAATTACCCTATCATGCTCTCTAGCAGCGGCATATAGAAGTATATACGGGTAAAATAATTGCCAAAGAGAGGAGTGGAAACGATACCTCTACGCTCCAGGCGTGTGGAAGACGACCCCGGCCAGTTACGGTAACTCCCAGTAAAATAATTAGTCAATAATTACAATAGTGAATTCTTACCCACTCTACGCATGGAGGTAAAGGGCTACAAGTGGGGCCCGGGAGGACCAATCCTGGTTTGGCGGGCAGAAAGCCAGAAGGGCTCTCGGGGCGAACTCAGCCTGCTAGTCTGACTCGATACTATTCTAACTTGGTTCGACTCGGTTCAACTCACTGGACAACAAGTCGTGGCCTCCAAAGAAATGTTACCCTCCTTGGGTCTTCTGAAGGCGCCGCTTGACTGAGACATTGGCAGAATGTCTCTGGTCGACTCCTGGGAGCGACGATCACTGAGATGGACTTTTGGTAATTTTGTAAGAATTCTCTACGGACTACTCTTTCTGGCCTGCACAGGGAATAGAATTACGCACCTCAGCGGCAAGAATTATTGTGCTCAGATCCGGAGGCGGATCTAGGCGTGGTTGGTGCCATTGGAAAGAGGAGTCACAGATCTACAACATATATTTTTTTAGAACCATCCAATACTCTGATTGGAAAAAAAATGACTATGGATTGCTGTTATTTCTAGAACTGGTTACAAGATAGTCAGGACAGAAAGGGATCTGCTTGAAAATGAATTTTGACTGGAGGATAATGGAATTTTATGGGTGCTGGGAAAATTACTAATGGAAGGGGTGGATTTGAGGATCACGTGGTAATTTTTGGGATTTTTCTGAAAATGGCTAAATGGGTGGGAAAAATATGATAAGAGGACACTATCCTGCAGATCTAAAGAATGACAGCACGGGCCGCACAACCAAAAATAGTAATAGTACCTTCAACGAGATTTAAAGCCACAGCCTCAGCCCGTGAGATATAAGTCACCTTGCCCTTCTGTTTTCTACTAGCAGTTGCAGAGGACTGGAAGGAGGATGCTGCTGAAGCTTGAGGATGGATCTGCTAGAACTGCTAAGATGGCGGTGGTGGTGGAAGTGGAGGCCTGAACTGTGATTGAGGCTACTGAGATTGAGCTGCCGGAGCAAATTACACTGGGATCGATTGCAAATGGTAGTCTCTCACCACGTGACCCGACTGGTCACATCAAAAATATACCACTGGCAGAGAACATGGTTTGCCTCGGTGGCTGCCACCGCACCGCGCACAACCCTTGAATTGGCTCTTAGTAGAACCCTGGCGTTGCTGGAAAGAAGGAGCTGACCACTGTACTACGCCGAACGATGCCTGTTGGTCAAATCGCTTCTTGAACCTCTTCTTATTCTTACACTTCCTGAACTGGGACTTGCCCGAAGAAGCAGCAACACTAGTAGCTAGAGTGGTAGAAGAAAATCTCGGAATAGGAGGTAGATAACCAGATGGAAGCTACACCGTCGGCTGAACCGACACTGCCTGAGAAGGAGTCTGGGATCTTGCCAAGTCCAACTCCCACGCTGCCGCAGCCTGATACACCTCATTCATATTAGTTACACGAACAACAATCAACAGTTGCCTCAATTTAGCACGGAGGCCATAAAGAAACTACTCAGTCTTTAAAGCTTCGTTCGCCACAACATGGGGCGCATAACGGCCCAATTCCATGAACCTGTTTCGATATTCGAGCACTAACATTCCTCCCTGGACGAGCTGTAAGAACTGGTGCATTTTATCCATCCTGAGGTAAGCCAGACTAAAAGTAAGTTCAAAAGTGGCGACGAACTCAGCCCACGAAATCTGTCGGAGCGGACGAGACTGAAAAGTAATCTCCCATTCCGTGTTCCACCATGTCAATGTCGCGCCCTGTAGCTGAAAAGTGCCAAGCATCACTTTCTAATCTTCCGTGCATTCCATAGAGTGGAACACATGCTCGGTCGCATCCAGCCAAACCCTGGCAGCATCAGGATCGGTCAGGCCTTCAAAAGTCGGTGGATGAGACAATAGAAATTCTTTGAAAGCACGTCCGCAACTGCTAGGTGCATCCTCTTGAGACAGAATGACAGGAGCCAGACCAGGAGCTTCTTGAGGGACACTACTCGCTTCCTGGGGAACCGAAACTCTCTGACACCGAGGCGGCATCTTGAAACTAGCAAAACACAGACAATAATCAAGAAAATCTATTAATCATATGGAAAACATCCTAAGCCAACAATAGACAGCATAAATGGACTAGCTCTGGACAATAGCCGTGCAATTTCGATTCCTTACACGATTCGTCAACACCGCTCTGATACCATCTGTAATGACCCAAAGCTTCGGGTACCGATAACCCGATATAACATCGAATTACCGCTACCAGGAACTGGGGAAGTCACCCAAGAGACTAATGAGGCCATTGAAGGGTTGGAGGAGTTTGTCAAGGGAGTGTATAATGAATTGGAATTACACCACGCATAATATTAATTAGAACAGTAATTTAAACTGAAGTGCGGATGCAATTAAAATATATCAGAGTGATAGTCAATGTACAATAGTCCAGAACTGCCAAAAGAACAAGTCCACAACTATAAAAAGTCTGAATGTACAACTACTCGCGGCATACCCCGGTCAACACTACACAAAAAGGCCCCCCTGACACTGGCTGGCTGGCTAAACGTGGTTGGGAAAAGCACGGGAACCTCCGGTCGATGGCTGCAGTTGCTTACCTGAAAAGGAGGAGGGTGAGTCACAGCCAGAGTCAGTAGAGGTCACGCGGAACCCTACCATGCGCTAAATAAGCAGGCATGCAAATATAAAGCAATTAGAGCATGCATTTATACAATAAACAAGCATTGGCACCATTTAAACACGTGGATTGTAAAGCTGTAAAAACTATCTATGCAGTTTAGACTCAAGCAAACCTTGACCACCTTGATATCCAGTCACACATGAACAACAAGAGTAGCAAATACTCGTATCCCAGATTGCCCACAACACTAGTACATAATATTTTGTTATCATCAAAACCATTACCAAGGACAAAGAGGGAGTGCTATGAACCCAACACACATGTATATTTAAGCTCTCTCAGGTCGATGCATATACACACATCTAGTCCATCAGGTCAATGAATGTTCACGAACTCAGTATCTCAGGTCGATGCATATACACACATCTAGTCCATCAGGTTAATGCATCTTCACGGATTCAGTATATCAGGTCGATGCACATATAGAGTTAAATTCACATCAGGTCGATGCACATATATTAGTCACTGGACTCAAGTCGATGCATTCATGTTTACTTGAGACATCGGGTCGATGCTTATGCACAAGCTGTACTAGCCATCGCCTTGGCAGGTCGATGTAACTACACTTGTTCTAGCTTGACAGGTCAATCTATGTTTCACAAAGGTTGGTGCATCTCCATAACCTCTTGTGCTCATCCACTGTCTCTTTGCATATCAGGTCTACCTGTGGTTTACATAGGTCGATACAGTTGTAGTTGATCTACTGCATTCGTTCTGTAGTGTATACTCACAGGTCGATGCACTTGATGTATGCATCTACACTATTTCGTGCTATATGTCATTATCTAATCTTCATAGTTTTGGCTATATTTTACTTATCTTTATAAACATGCATAAGTCCACATTCCATAGGTATCTCTCTCAATATTTCATGATCTACATGCTGATAAAGTGTTTGATGAAAATTCCATATCGTGTATGACAGGAATATCAATATGACTGCTTCAAACGACTTTGGCAAATTGATCAAACATCTGAATTGTAGAGGTTGTCGAAGACTTAGCTGGTCACGTGGTTCGAATAATCAATTAGTCTGGCACGTGATCCAATGCTAATAGCTCAGCAGACTGATCTTCCACATGGACAACCTTTTTCTTTTTGATCTGACATGTGGACTCTCGAACGGGAATTTCCAGAAGCTTTATCTTGGCGGGAATGTTCCCTCTACATGCCAGATGAAATCGAGTGGGGTCCACAAGAATCAGAGGATTCAGATAAGAAGAAATCGAGAGCTGCGTAGCAGCAGGATAGGTGAATTGGAAGATAAGAAGAGAGCAGAGAAGTGAGAGAGGAGAGAGCTGAGAATTTGTGAAGTGTGTGTACAAGGAGAGAAGAATGAGAGAGAGAGAGCAATGTTCATAAGTAGAGAGAAGAGAAGGAGAAGAGCTTGAGAGGAAGTGAGAGGAAGCCATTTTGAAAAATAGAGTATCGGAGAGATCGTTACAGTTGAAGCATCATGAAGACTTGGATGTTATTGCCCTCTGGATCAGATCCATGCCAATCTACTCTTTGAATAGCTATATCTTTTTCTTGCTTCCGTATTTGAGTTTCCTAGTTTTTGTTCTTATTTGTTCTTGTTGTTTAAGCAAGCTGTAAGGCTCAGCGGCGAGGATTGGTTCCTCGAAAAGCAAGCTGTGAGGCTCAACGGCGAGGATTGGTTCCTCAAACAGTAAGCTATGAGGCTCAGGGGTGAGGATATGTTCCTCGGGTTAAGCAAGCTGTGAGGCTCAGCGGTGAGGATGTGTTCCTCAGGTTAAGCAAGCTGTGAAGCTCAGCGGTCCGGGATTCGTCCCCAAAGCTGTGGATCACCGATTTGTAGGGATTCATCCCCGAAGCTGTGGATCAACGGATTTAAGCTATGGTATCCGCAGTAAGCCTCACTCAGGGTTGAGTAAGGGGTTGATGTAGATCTCTTGAGGCAGATCGAACCACCTAAAAACCTCTTTACATTTTGGGTTGCATGTGTGTTCACTTTTCTTCATCTTTCTCCTCTTCTAAGTGTATGAGCAATATATTTATGTGAGTTCATTATAGAATTGTCTATTTGCTGGGTTGAGTTGTGAGATTCATTGGCAAAGGAGTGTAAGTGCTTCCTCTACTGCTAGGCGAGTGATTATCGGGGCCTCGAGCCAATCCATGCCCAAAATCACATCATAATCCCAAAGGTGCAACGCATACAACTTGCCTGGCAAGTTTCATCCTTCAATCCACACCAGAACCTTCTCGAAACAATACGGGGTGAACATGAAGTCACCAAAAGGCAACTCCGCCGCCAGATCACATGACATGTGGGATACCGGGTCCTCAACACTCGGCGTAAAATCCTCCGATATAAACGAATGCGACACGCCAGAATCAAACAAAACTTGCGCTGTACAACCCAAAATCATAACGGTACCTTCCACGAGCTGCGACGACTCTGCCTCTGCCCTGGTCATGTGCTGCCTGCCCACACTCGTTGATCGTGGCAGTGGCGGATACTGTCCCTACTGCTGAAACTGTTGTGGCTGCTGAGGGTACGACTGCTCTTGCTGCTGAGGGTACTGGGGTGGCTAACGCGGCCTCTGAGGATAGTCACGCGCCATATGTCCTGGCTGATCACACCTGAAACAAATCACCGACGTCCTACACTGCCTGCCTGGATGTGACTCACCACACCGAGGACACGACCCTCGAGAACCACCAATTGATCCTTGTCGCTGATAAGGCATCGGCTACTGAACACTGCCAGAAGAAGCCTGCCTCTGGTCTCTGCCCTCCTTATGCTTCCTACTAAAACCTTTCCTGCAAAGCTTCTTAATCTTGGAGCCAAAGGACGCAGATCCCGCCGCTGAAGCCGCCGGTGTCAAAACTCCCGAACTACTTGAAGGAGGCTGAAAGGTACTCTATTGCTGGGTAGTCGTCTGCTGGCTACGGCCTGACTGGGACTGCCCCTGGCTGACCTGACCCTGAATCCTCTACATATCCTGCTCCAATGATGCCGCTACACGAGAAGTCATCTCCAAATCAGTGGTAGCGTTCGCTATCAAGTGGTGCCTCAACTCCTGCCTCAAACCCTGAACAAACTGCTCGGTCTTCAACTCCTCATTCTCCATGATATGGGGAGCATAATGACCTAGCTCCACGAATCGGGTCTTGTACTGCAACACTGACATGTCGCCCTGCACCAGCTCCAAAAACTGACGCATCCTCTTCGTGGTAACATAGGCTGGTAGGTAAGCACGCTCGAAGACCCTGACGAAGTCACCCCACCTGATCTGCTCAAGTGGGCGAGGCTGAAAGGACATCTTCCACTTCGAAGACTACCAAGCTCGAGCCGTACCCTGCAACTGGTTACAGACCAACATCACCTTGTCCTCATCAGCACAGCGCATGGAACTGAGCACGCGCTCCATCTCGTCGGGCCAATCTCGGGCCACATCTGGGTCTGGCTGGTTGCCATAATAGGGTGGATGGAACTACAGAAAGTCCCTCACCGCACGACCTGGCCCACCCCTGGACGACGAGCCCTCTCCAGCATCACTGCTGAACTGCTGGGACATGAGCTGGAACATGCCCCGAAAGAAATCCTCGGCCCCCGGAATCCTTGCTGCATCCCCTGTCTCAGTGACTACAGGTGGCACTCTGCTCTGCTCCTTCTGCTCATCCTGGATCCCTGTCGACTGTCCCTGCTGAGAGTGAGTCCTCCGCCTCGACGCCATGCTCACCCCTGGTGCAAAAGATAGAAGACACGAAAAATGACAAAGTCAATAAAACATGCGGTGCCCTAAGCCAGTGCCGACTGCACATCATCATTGTGGACTAGTGGACCACTGCAATCATTTATGATTCTCATGTATTCCCACAACCGCGCTCTGATACCAGCTGTAACGACCCGAAATCTGAATATCGGGAAGGTCCGATAATCCGAATCCCGAACCGCCACCCACGAGCCCGAAGACTCGGAAGGGTAAAATGGATGGTGTGGAGACTACACAAGTATCACAAATAATTGTAGAAATTAAGCAGTTTATATGAATAAATAGGAAATTAAATTTAACATTAAAGAGATTACATGGTCCACAATAAAATAACAATAGATAATACCACAGTAGTCCACAACTAGTATAGTGACAAGAAAGGAAAGTGCAGCAACTCGATCGTGCTGTGGGCAGACATGAGGGGCTTCGCACATGGACCCCATAATCCATGCGGCGGGATGGGCTGCCAACGCACCGATACCCCACGTAGACCCCATAATCTACGTGGAATAGTAAATCCCTAAGGGAGACGTTGAAAAATCTAACAATCTCCCCCCCAGCGGCACCTGAGGGATTTGAACCCGCGACCTCGCTCTGATACCAGTTTACAGGATCATGTCCCAACCGTTGCGCTAAAAGCTTGAGCTAATAGCGAAGGCGGACTGTATTTCCTTATAGCATTGTAGAACCCCACACTATCGTGCTGTGGGCGGACATGAGGGGCTTCGCACATGGACCCCATAGTCCATGCGGCAGGATGAGCTGCCAACACACCGATGCCCCACGTGGACCCCATAATCCACGTGGAACAGTAAATCCTTAAGGGAGACGCTGGAAAATCCAACACCTCTCCTACACTGTCCGCCTCGTCCTCCTTCCTTCTCCTACACTGTATGTTCCATCCTCTTTCCTTCTCCTGCACCGGAACAGCACGAACGCCTTGGTAGCCGCCAGGGTCATCGTCTTCCGAGTCGCCCTCCATGTTCTGCTGATAACCCCCCAGCATGAAAGGCAGACGCTTTACGAGAAGGGATAAAGAGGAGAGACTGTAAGGGAAGCCTTAAGCAGTGAAGAGAGGTGGAGATGCCCTTCGGGACCTTTTTATAGGCCGAAAGGGGGAATCCCCACCTTAATTGACTCTCCCCTCAAAAAAACGTAAAAGGCATGAACCATTCCCTAAGAGTAGTTACTCCGTTTCCTCCCATAGAGACACGCGAAATGACAAGTCATTCAAAGCATGGAAAATGAAAAGTCGGTAAGGTGACAGTGCCACATCAGTCGCTTGGCCAATCAGCACGCGAGACACCTGCAAAACGTATAAAATCAATATTTTTAGTAGCAACTACAGATACGATAGTCAAATCGTGTTAAAGGTGGCAAGGTACGATCAATCCAGACCCTGATAGTTACTGCCATTGTATATAGAAAGGAAAAATTGTACATGGCAACACTCAAAAAGAAAAAGAACTGGCACATCGAGCTTGAGCTCCTCCTAGTCTATGGAGATGGGGGACTCCGAGAGGCCCGTGAGCTTTCCTGAGGCTTGATGACCGAAGGACCTTCAGTGCCAGGAGATCTACCCCCGGCATCCTCGGTGGTGGCCGGTTCGGGCACTGACCCCACTCGTGTGGGAATTACCCCGATCGTGTGCCCTCCCGAGGTAACGGGAGTCAGTGATCCCTCTGCTGAAGTGGAGGCATCTTCGCTCCCCCCTTCACTCGACGTCGGAGAGGGAGACTCTACGATATCTTTGTCCGAGTCATAATGCTGCCCGGAAGCAAAAATGAGCTCGTCGAGCACCTGTTGCTGGGCTTCGATGACCACTCGACGGAAGCCTTGGGCGAATCCTTTCTGCAGCCCCTGACGGTAGCCCAGCTCGTAGTACGAGAAGGCGACCTTCCAGAGAGCTGTGTGATAATCCTCCGAGCTTTTATATCGGTCGATCGCCTCCCCCCCAGCTTGCTCCGCTCTCTTCTTGAGCTCTGCCACCCTTTGCTCGACCTCGAATCAACTTCACCTCAGCCTAGGACAGCTTCGCCTTGGCCTCAATCCGCGCCACCTCAGATTCCCCCCGTGCTCGCTCAGCAACTTGGCCTGGATATTGAGCCCCTCCCGCTTGGCCTTCCACTGCTGGTGACGCACGACCCGTGCTTGAGGCTCCTCTTCCAAGAGCTTGCTCTTCAGCTTGGGCCAGCTGCTTGGCCAAGGCCCGAGCCTCCTCCTAGCTTGACTGAGTTTGTGCCCGAAGCGAGGTCGCCTCCCATCAAGAGACTTCCACCTTGGAAGTCAGTTGCCCGATCCTCCGATAAGACTCAGCATAGACCTGAGGGAGGGACCTCTCCTCACTCTCCTGCCATGCGAAGAGGTCAACTATCTTGGCCCCCAGATAGGCCATGATCAAGCCACCCTCCATCACTGAAGAGTAGAGTCCACCTTCCCCAGCTCGAATTTGCACTCCACCTTCTGTAGCCTCAGAGCAACCAACCTGTCGGTCGAAACACGCGCCGAGGAATCCCGACGGTGCACAAATTTTAGCAATAACAAGACATGCTGGGCCCACGTTTCCAAGGGATAGCCCATCGCCTGTAGACCAGCAGTGAAACGGTTGGCTATCTCCTTCAATTGCGGATAAGTTAGTCCGTGTTGAGATTCAACCAACTGGCGTAGCATGTCCAGATTCTGCCAGACGAAGCTCTCGGGGGAAGCAAAGCCGAGGGAAATAGATGGGGCTACTTCAAAGGTCACCTCGCTGTCAATGTCCACCCATAGTGCGACGTCCGATCGGGAGGAAGAAGACGGGAGATCTACTGGAAGGTCTGACTGAATTTTCTCTGTAACTTCTCACGGAGCTGAGGACTCCTCTACCGCCACGTCCCCAGGGGCTGCTGCCTGAACACTCGTAGGAGGAGAGCCGGTGAGCGTCGGAGCTGTCTCTTCATGGGTCTCCGGCATGTGAACTGCTTCGGGGCTTATTATTGGTAGTAAATCGATTGCTGCAATGGTCGCCTCCTGCTCGGCCACCTCTTCCGCGGTAGCTATGTCCTTCAATAATATGGCCCCTGGGGCCATGGCTTGAGGAGATAGAGGTTCAGTTTCCATAGATGCTATTGCGGGGACAGCGGACTCAGGTGCAATGGTCATCACCACAGCAGGCACAAATGCAGAACCCCTGGCTGGGTCTACTTCGGCCCTTAAATCTGAAACCCTGATGGGAACGGAGCTATCTCCTGAGGTTCCCAAGTCCAACGATGCCAGGTCTGTAGAAAACTATATCCTCACTGGCATGGGACAAATTATCTCTGAAGTTCCCACACAGGCTACTGGCGATGCAGCAACGGTAGCCAAGGCTTCAGATGAAATGGCCTCAGAAGCGGCGATCATCACTGGGCTGGTCATAGCTGGCTCCTGAGAACAAACCAAAGCAGCATTAAGTAATAAAAGGGAAAATGGGTGAAATAGCAAGATAAAATGGACTTACGCTTAGTGAAAGGTCCATGCCGTCAAAAGAATGCAAGGGGGATGAGAACTCTGCAGTCGAGGCAATGAAGGGAGAAGTTATGCCTGTTTCTATGTCAAGCCCAGCAAACTCCCCCTGCAGCTCCTCCTTAGAAGATAGCACCAGTAGTTTTGGAGGCGGGAACGGCGGGAGAGTTTTGGTCGACATGGGCAATCCCTCTGATTTAGAAATATCCTCTTCACTGCCACTGAAATATATTTCTTCCTGCTCTGCATCAGAGGTGGTCGTCGAGCTGCTAGAAGATATCTCCACCCTATCCACAGGCTGGGCTGCCACTTCCAAAGCATGTCGGGACGTAGATCGGGTGACCACTCACCTCGTCGGGGCAACACTCCATTTCATCTAGGTCTTGTGACCCTCCCGTGGCCGAGGTGCGTCCCCCGCTGCTGTTATAGCCCCGGTTCCCTCTCCGGCTGTCATCACAGTAAAGGCCCCTGAGATGAATGATGAAACAACGACTGAAAGACAAAGGGAATGATGAAAAAGCATATTTACCCTCTGCCTCGTCAGCCGGTGTTGGAGAAGGCAGTCTAGTTTCTCCCTCGGAGGGTGTCACCGCTTGCTCTTGGGCTGTGTCAGGAAAAAGAATAAATCAGAGCCAGAGCTCTCCTTAAGAGCCAGTAAAGGAATAATAGAAGGTGCATCCGAAGCTATTGATTCTACCTTTAGTAGACGCCTGGGTGGCCTCTTGCTGAGATGTGAATTCTACAAATGAGGGAATCTCAGGAAGAGGGCTCCCAGCCTCCGTCACTGCCGGTGCAGGTTACTGAGCACGAGCTTTCTTGGCCCTCGTGGCCTTCACAATTGCGACTTTGACCACGGAAGTCTTCCTCTTCTTGCCTGGAGGCAAGGGAGTGGATGTTGGTGCTGCTGCAGGAACTACGAAATAATCAGGCTTCTCAGCCTGGGCAATTATCAAAGTTAAATATCATATGGATGATGGACTTGTTTCATTGATGGTTTAATCGCTGATTTCTACACTACACTCTCTCATCTTTGAGTCTTTCTTAAGTACATGGCACGTATCCTAGTACGATGTCATTAGTTACACTTTGTACACAATAGGCACACTTTCTTAGACTTGTAAACCTCTCCACCAGATATTCCTTCTGTCAGACTAGGGGATCATGTTTCAAGGCCTTTGTAAGTCTCCGTGAGCCTGGGATTCCCACTAGGACACCGAGCTGGTTGTACTCTCAATGCCCATTTGTCTAGAAAGTACCTTACCGATGTTTTATGTGTCCTAGGTAGTCACGGCCATTAGGCGGCTGCCACTGTCAAGTGGCGGTCATCCCGTGACCGCGTTATTCCAGAATTCCACTGCGTCGACCCATCTCTTGTTCTAGTGTCGACCCTGTCTAGAAATAGTCCAGATCAGACTGCCTCTTCATGAAGACGGTCCTAAAACAACCTCATCTCCAGGAAACGGTCCAGGCTTGACTGTTTTATGTCAAACTGTGCTTAACCCGGGGTTTGACCCATGGGTTGATGTTTCCTATGTTTCTAGATGATCTATGGATTATCTTGAATCTAACACCTTGTCAATAAATTATTAAGAAAAATATGAAAGTTAATGAATACGCCATTATGCTGTCGGATTCCTCCTGTGGCATGACCTTGTCCTTAATTCATTCTTTAAATTCTCATGATCATATTTGGTACGTTCTTACATTGGTATTGTTATCATAAACTATTGCTTGAACTCGTTACATCATTGACCGTACTATAGTGTTATTCTCGTGAAAGTAGCTTAATTTATAACGTGAAGATGCAGATCGGGCACTGATTGTGTCCAAGGGCTCAACGCTAGCCCTCTCGACTAATTGTCAGAAACATATTATAAACTATGGGGTATGATGAATACTGACGTCGTATTGCGCCTGGAGTACTTATTTTTATAAACGAGTAAAATCCACGAGTCTATCTCATGATTGAATTATTATATGCTTGTTACATTATATTCTAGTACATAACCTTTATGGTTATAAAAAGTGAAAGTGTGTTCTCGTTAAGTGCTTGTACATTCTCATCCGTGAAAGGTCAAACTTACATTCTTGTTATATACTTGCTCAAACATGTTCTCATATCTCTTAAGTTGGTCATATCCTCTTACTTTTGCTACTTCAGTTTTTATCACATTTTCGTTATATTATTTTCTAGAGCTAAAATTTTAAATACTTAAACATTGCCTCCATGTTGATGCGAAGATACCTACTGGGTAAGTGTGCTCATTACCCTACTTTCTAATATTTTCAGGAAATACTAGCGGGTCAGATTCAGATTGTGCAAGTAACGGGTCTGAGAGCGATTGAAGCTCAAATGGAATGAGAGAAGCCCTAGTAGTTTAGTGTCTAGTCGAGTCATGCTATAATTTTCTATTTTCTCGAGTCATGATGTAAGGATGTCAGAAGTCAAGAATCTTGTGTACTTTTGATTATTATTATTAAATAAAGTTGAAGTTTTGAACAATTACTTGTGCAATTACCTCAGTGTGATTGTCTTGCGCTCTGATTTCTTACTTGCGAGAGGCTTACCTTACTGGCTGTCGATATTTTCGAGATTCCTTCCACTGTATTAAAAGCTCGGGGCGTGACATGGAGCGTCCCTGTCGGAGGTTCGTTAGTTGCCAACTCGTCAAGTTGTCGGGGTGTGACCTGGGGCAGTGTACATTTCTTTTCCCTAAGTGTACTTGTGGACTGGACTCTGTAATTATATAATTATTTTAAAGTGTGATTTTATTTCTGTCAGAATTGTAGATTAGATCCGTAGATTTACTTTCCTGCCATTGTTTAGAATTTCAATGCATGAGCACACCAACCTTTTAACCCTTCCGAGCCTTCTGGCTCGTGGGTGGCAGGCCAAGATTCGAATGGTATCAGGTTATTCCTGGTATCCGGATCTTGGGTCGTTACACTTGATATCAGGGCGTGGTTATGGGAATGTATGAGAATTCAAGACAATGCAGTGATTATGAGTCCAGAGAGTCCAGTATAGTCGGCAGTTGACATAGGGTCTTGTGTTTATTTTTCGCTTTGTTTCTCGCGTGAGAGCTAGAGTCCGCGGCGTTGGTGCTGTGAAGGTCGTTGCGATTTTCATGGGAGTGTGGGCGGGGGCTTTGGAAGAGCCGAGTTTGGAGGAGCTGAGTGGTGAGTCTTTTCCTCCAGAGGTAGCGGCCCCAGGTGTGCCTGGTCAGGCTGAGTTTTATGCCGGCATGTTTTGGTTCATTGTGTGGCAGTTGAGTCATCGTCATGGTCAGGAGGCTGGCGAGGGAAATTCGTCACATGGTGACCATGGACGTCTCTTGCGAGAGTTCTGTAGTTTCACCTGTCGACGTTTGAAGGCCAGCCGATCCTGATGCAGCATGCTTATGGGTTGATGCGATGGAACGGGTGTTCCAGTCTATTGAGTGTGCCGAGATGAGAAGGTTATACTGGTGAATTATCAGTGGAAGGGTCTAGCCTTCTCATGGTGGACCATTGAGTGAGAATCGGTGTCTCTTCCATCTCCTGGTTTGAGTTCTTTCCCTTCAAGGTCGAGGTTCAGTCGGATGACTAGGTTGTTCAGAAGGAGCAGGTTTAGCGGGAGGCGCCAGGAGTAGGAGCAGCAGGTGTTTGCAGTGACCTTTCATCATCTTGTGGTTCAACCACTATGGCTTGGTAGGAGTGAGCAGCCAGGGTCGTGTCCGAGATGTGGCAGGTTTCTCGGGGGTAGGCCGTGTACTGTGGGTGAAGCTGAGCTAGAGTGTTTCAAGTGTAGTCAGATCGGTCATGTTGCTCGCGAGTGCCCTTGGCGGCCACCCCAGTTCCAGCCATCTTTCACAGCGTCCCACTAGCCTGACAAGTCAGGGTTTTTTACGTGCGTGAGGAACTTGACTGGGTGGAGTCGTCATGCTCACTCCGTGGAAGGTGTGCGTGAATTTTGGTCATCGTGTGTTGTGCTTATGTTTAATCTCGCCATTTTCTCTGTTATAATTTTGCTTTCTCATGCTTGGGTTTTCCCGAGGTGCGTTCGGCGGTTCCCGGAAGCATCCTGTCTGTTGGCAGTGGAACCATCTGTGAGGGCGATGTGGTTGTCCCTCGTCATGGCTTGGTGCATGGGCCTTGGCAGGTCATGCTGAATGGGGCAGTAGAGGCACCAGCCATGGTTGTGTGTCGTGTGGCAAGGCTGGTGTGGGGTCTCTCTTGGTGCCCTATTGTTTAAGGCCTGCGTTGGTAGGTGGATCGTCTTGGCAGATGCCATGTTTTTCCCCATTGTTGAGGCATTGCAGGTGCAAGATTGCGCAGCGGAAGCATGGTGGATCCATAACCCATAGGATCCATGATCGGATTAGTAGCGGAGTATGGTGTTTGTTTCATGTTAAGCGCATCTTGGAGGTCTCAGAATCGATTGCGGAGAGTTACTCTTGGATGAAGAGCTGTGTCAAGCCGTGTGAATGGCCTTGGTTGCCGCGCGTGGGTGGTGGTATCATGTTGAGTGGTGCTGGTAGCACAGAGAATCGGGAGGCTCAATGGTGAGAGTGGTCAGTTGAAGTTGTTCGTTGCGCTAGTTTTCCCCTTGGATCATGTCGCGTGGCTTAGGGTGGAGCCACTTGGAGATTGGTAATGAGGCAGGTCGTGGCCTTTTGGGCCGGTTGTTTGGCACAGGTGTTCGATGCCCGAAGTTAAGCATAGGAGTTGACCGACTTTGGTCGGTGCGGATGTTCCGGAGGTGGATCCGAGGAGTGAGAGGTGTTGGTATTGGTAGGGAGTTCTCGTGCGAATGCCATGTTGTGTAGTCAAGGAAGTTTTTGGGAATGTTAAGCACCCTGATGAGAGGTGGTTTATTGCATTGGTTGTTCGGCAGGCATGATGTTCGAGATCGATCGAGAGATGTGGCGGTTTGGATGGAGTGCATGTCTATGGCAAGACTCAAGAGAGTTTGGAGCATGGTGCATCTGGTGGTGCCGCGGTCCAGATCATGGTGTTCCCTTGGCTCAGGGGAGCTGTGCAAGGGATTGATGTGTGTGCGTGGGTGCTGAGAGTTGGTTGTTGGGCATGGTGGTTCCAGGCTGGTGAAGCCCTGGCGGTTGCCTGTGAGGTGACCTTGGTGTTGTTGGCATCCAGTAAGGCTTGGGTTTTTGGAACTGGTGTTGGCCAGTGAGTATTATGGCAATCGGCTCAAGAGCGCATGTCGCTGTAGGCTCAGAGGTGACCGAAGGATGGTGGCCAAGAGTGCTTGGCAGTGAGGTTCCCGTCTGAGGATGAGGTGTGAGGTGCTTTTCGTAGGGAGTGCTCGGTGGCCTGTAGCTGGAGAAGATGTCGACCCGAGTAGGTGCTAACTGCAGTCTTCCTATTGAGGATCATGTGTTTCTCTGCATGAGGAGTGTGTCGGGTGTGTTGTGCCCTTGGAGGTATTGAGGGTGCTGAGGCGATGTCGGACTTGTTGGTCTCATGTAACCTAGTCGGTATGGAGTCAAGCATGAATAGGTGTGGGGGAGCGAGAGGGCTCCGGTGGTTGTGCTGGTCCGGCGGTGTTCCCCAGTGTTGGGCGTGCGGTTTGGAGAAATCTCAGCATGAGGTGCAGACGCCCCCCGTACCAGGAGGATGCAGTGCAGATCTATAAGCAGAACCTGAAGAAAGAAATTTTGGAAAGAATGATCGGTGCTAAGGTCAAGACATTTGACTGTCTGAACAACATAGTGGCTGAGATTGAGGCATTCCTTGCCCTCTACTCTTCCACCCCGGCTGCGTCGGGCCAGAGAGCTAGACAAGCCGAGAAGAAGCCAATGCCACCAGAGGTTCACTCCCTGGACTTCCAGACTTTTGAGAAGCAAAAGGAAAAGGCCAAAGAGGCTTCCAACCCTCCTCCGCCTGGGTCCACGGAACGGCGGGAAGGTCCCTCCCTAAGGGAGAAAATGAGGAACAAACTATATTCTTTCTCCTGAGACAAGTCCCGGCTCCTGTTCGAGTTGGCAACCAAGTATAACAAGATCACCTTGCCAGAACCAAAGAAGCCCAGTGACCTGAAAAAGAAGGATGACCCTCACTTCTATCAATACCACCAGATGCTCGGGCATACCATTGACGACTGCTACGTCTTCAAGGACGTCATTGAGTCCATGATCAAGAATGGGGAGCTGGACATGAGGGAGCACAAGGTGGAGCTTCCGCAGCCACATGAGATGCCCAACTTGGCTTCCACTGTCAACATGGTGTCACTGTACCAGGAATTGCCTGAAGAGTGGGCGGAGGCTAGTACCCGCACTACTTATGAAACTTTTGTCACAACGTCGGCTCAAGACCAAGGAGGTTGGCAGTCTGCGCCGAAGAAGAACAGGAAAAGACAGGCCCCTCAGCCCACTGCAGAGGTTCATATGAGGGGTGTCATGGCCCGACCAACACCACCACCGGTGAAACCCGTGTGGCATGACACGGCCCCTCGGCTAGTCATAAGGCGGCCCGCTTACAATAAGGAGCACATCCCGATGCGGGTGCATAAAGAGGTTAGTCCTACTGTCGAAAGACTCCAGGCCATCATTGATGGTCTCGAAGATTATAAACAGCCCAAGATCCGGCCTGTCGAGCTGAAAGAATATGTCCCCTGGGAAGAGTTCGAGTCCCTCGAACTGGCTCCTGAAGCAGAGACCCATGTGGAAGAAGAGCCTCCCTTGTAGGGTGAACTTCCCCAGGAGCAGCCACCGACCACCGCAGAGAAGAAGAAGAAGAGGAGGAGGCCCAGAAATAAGAAGAAGAAGGAAGTCATCGTTGCTTGCAACACCCTCTCGGCGTTGTTTGACACCATCCTTTCTCTGGAAGAAGGAGAAGAAGAGCTACCCAGTGAACCAGCAGAAGCAAACCAGGCTGAAGCATCCACCTCCCAATTTGTCACCAGGTCGGGAAAGAAATGGGGACGCCCTCCTCAGGCTGATCATGACATCCTGCTCAGGGGAGAGCAGCCATACCAGGTCCCTGAGCCTAGGGTCTGAGGTATGGAGATCCCCCCTCCGTCGGGTCTCTATCTTGAAGAACCCAAAGCCGGGGCACTCCCTCATTCACTGAGTTCCTATTGGCCCGAACAGAAAGGTAGTCACACCCCCAAGGGCCCCAGCGGAGTAGAGAAGCAAGTGGCTTTCTTGCTCCCCCAGCAGCAGCCCTTCCTCGGTCAGAAGAAGAATTTGACGACATCCTAAACCTTGCCGAATTCATGCAAGAGAAAGGGGAAGCCCAGCAGGTCCCGCAAGCTCAGGCAGCCACACCAGATCCGGTGGAGGAGGTGCCCTCTGATACAACACCCTAGGTCTAAGGTAGGGACAGGCGCAGCAAGACTGAAGTGATGAAGCTGCTCAAGGTCCGGGCTACAGACCAAATAGTCAGACATCTTAAGAAGCTCCCGGCCCGGTTCACCGTCTGGGATATTTTGTCTCTAGATGAAGAGACACGGCCAGCCATCATTGTTGCACTCCAGATGTTGACATACCTTGAAGCCTGCTTGGCGGAGACGACACCTGAAGTGGCCATGGCCTTCACAGAGGAAGACATGCTTCTACCCACCTACAGTCACAATAGGCCACTCTATAAACATAATATCACATTCGGCCTGGCATTGTCACACAGAACCGTTCGATTACATCCTTGTGTTTAGACAAAGGAAAAGTACAGGACGCAAATACTAAAGAAAATGACGATGGGATTTTATAGGGGATGCGGACTCATATCATTGCCCGTCCATTTACATATCACAGGAGAGATACTCTCAAGAAGAGTGGAAGAGAAGAGGCTGCAATCGCTCCACGAAACCCACCTCTGCTTCGTCGCAAATACAGAGTACTGGAACGGGCGATGTTCCTCCTCGCACTATGCCTCTCTCCTCAGTCAAAGGATGATGGATGGCGGCTCAGGAAGATCTATCTCACCCTTTCTTTCTCCCCAAGCCTCTCCTCTCTTCTATCATTCTCACCATGGGCACGAATGTTCTCTTTTTATGCATGAATCGAGACTCTTTATAGGCTTAAACGGCATGACTTAACCCAGTGCGGAAGGTGGGCGCGTCAGTTAAAGGCTTGGTTGAGCACCTGATTCAGATGGCACAGGTGGAGGGGGAGTGCGCCAGATAAGATGCGCGCCGGATTAACCCCTTGCTGTATTTTTTTGGACAGGGGTCAGCCTGCGGGTCTCAGACTGGCTCTGGGAGTCACCTTGATCTTTCATCTCATCGCGGCCTTCTAAAGTCACCATGAGAAGTATCGGGTCTTGTGCAAAGGTTGGCCACAGATGATGAGCGTATGCCAGGCACACCGAACCTGTGATTCACCCTTTCAGCCCATTTGTCAGCCTTATTGGCTATTTTACACACTTATCATCCATTTGTTAGTCATACAAGCTATTTGTCACCCTTAGGTTCAATAGCCATTGCCTTAGCCCATTTGTCACCGTAATGCCTTGGCCGTCGCCTTAGCCATTTGTCACCGCTAGTTGTGCATTTGTTACCACTAAAGTGGTATTTGTCACCCTTACTACATATTTATCACTCTTACCACATGACTACATGAGCAGCCGTTGCCTTCTCTTCACTTCATTATCTGCTTAGCTTTGTCTGGGAGCATAGTGGTGACTAGTCTATTCATTGACCTTTGACTTTGACTGGGACTTCATGGCTGTTCAACAAAAAGTTGAGCTTGGCTGGAGACTTCTTTGACTTGCATTGACCTTGACCAATCAACATTAACTATCTTGGTATTGACCAAGTCCCTTCGTTGTTCTTCTGATTGCTGTAGAAACTCTTGATACACTGTTTATATTTTTGTCTGCCTGTGAACTTGACTCCTTCTTTCAACTCCTCCTACTTTTCATTTGTTAGCTCTACGATCTATTTTTCACCCTTACCAGTGTATTTGTCTACTTTGCAATCTAGTTGTCGTCACTGATAGGGTATTTTTCACCCTTATCCACTGCCTTTGCTTCATGCGTCGACGTTCATAGGTTTTCACAATTTTAGCGCTGCAAGCTATTTTTTAGAATTAGGTAGCTATTTGTCACTGCTATCAGGCATTTGTCAGCAATAGGCAACTATTTGCCACCCTTATACTCGCCGTCGCCACTGACTTGTCGTCAAACTGTGGTATAAACTGGGGTACCCCATGTAGGTTACGTAACACCGATTTTCCCATGAATACGCAGAAAAGGATTTTTGAGGCCCGAAGCTATCACGAGGTTTAGCAATTGTAATCGTCCTCCTTTCTCCACTCACGAAACCCTCGACGTCGTGCTCCGCCCTTGCACTCTCGCTGCCGCTTTACTGCGCTAGTCTTGGTGTAGCTTGTTCCCTTCGCTGTCACAGTGGATGTGCATTCTTGGGGCCAACATCAACGACGACTATCACGTTAGATTGCAAGGTCAGAAGGGTGGTTCGAGAACCTAATTACGCCTACACCTTCCCTTGTCCAATCACCTTTGATATGCTCCGATTGAGCGACGATCGTTCAGCTAGGGTTCCCCACATTCCCCTTTTTTCTACTCCCGAGGGGCTACATGTTACCAGCTCCATTGCAGTGATGTGTTAAATCGGCACACCGATCCCGGTCGTGACCCTATAGTGTGAACTTCCGGAGTGGGCCGGGGAGCTTGTCTTATTCTTCTGCTCCTCTTCGGCGCGGCCTACCAGCCTTCTTGGCTATGGGTTGGCACTACGATGAAAGCTTCATAGGTGTCCTGAGTGCTAGCTTCCGACCATTCTTCAGGTAACTGCTGATATAGTGACACCATGTTGACGGTGACGGCCAAGTTAGGCATCTCGTGCGGCTGCGAGGGATCCACTTTGTGTTCTCCCATGTCCAGCTCCCCCTTCTTGATCAAGGACTCAATGACGTCTTTGAAGATGTAGCATTCTTCAACGGTGTGCCCCAGCATCTGGTGGTACAGGCAGAAGTGAGGGTCGTCCTTCTTCTTCAAGTCGGCGGGCCTCTTCGCCTCTGGCAATGTGATCTTGTTGTATTTGGTAGCCCATTCAAACAGGACCCGAGACTTGTCTCGGGGAAAGGAATATAGCTTGTTCCTCATTTACTCCCGCAGTGAAGGACCTTCTCGCCGTTTAGCAGACCTGGGTGGTTGAGGGTTGGCTACCGCTCTGGCTTCCTCTTTCTGCTTCTCGAAAGTCTTGAAGTCTAGTGTGTGAACTTCCGACGGCATTGGTCTCTTCTCGGCCTGCCTGGCCCTCTGATTCGATGTAGCTGGAGCAGAAGAGTATCGAGCAAGGAATGCCTCGATCTCTACCACTATATTGTTCAAATGGTCAAATGACTTGACCTCAGCATCGATCATCCTTTCTAGGATTTCCTTCTTCAGATTCTGCTTGCAGATCTACACTGCGTCTTCCTGATGCGGGGGACGTCTACACCTCATACTGAGGTTCCTCCATCTTTTTATGTAGTGAAATGCTGACTCATCATTTCTTTGCCTCATGGCACAAAGTTCTGCCACAGTCACCTCCCATTTGGCTATATAGAACCTCTCTTTAAACTTCTTCTACATGTCGGGCCTGTCAGTGATAGACCTGGCGGGCAGGCTCGAGTACCACTCGAAGGCGAGCCTGGTAAGTGTTGAGCCAAAGAACTTAAGGAGATAGGCTTCATCTGTAGCTAAATCTCCCATAATATTTACATAGTAGGCAATGTGCTCCCTGGGAGACCCTTGCCTATTAAACTTCTCAAACTTCGGCGGCTTGGTGATGCCGGCCGGTAGCTTCTTGGCAGCGTAATGAGCCAGGTAAGGCACCCGGTACACATCGAATGGCGTATGATCACCATCACCCCTCTCCGCCAACTTCATATCTATCATCTATCCGTGCATTAGCCGGCTCACCACTGCTGGGTCGACCAGCCTTGGATAGAAGTGGACCGGTTGCGCCAGTGGCGTTGTCAGCACTATCGCCTGTAGTGCAATAGGAGACCCTTGCAACGGCAAAGTTGGCGGCGGGGCCGGTACTGTATGTTGTGTATGCTGCAGGGGCATGCCCCCAGTGTAGCTGGGCATCGGTGGAGATGCCGCTGCCTGCGGGGAAGCTTCTAAGGCCTGACCGTTGCCCCCAGGAGTTTTGGGCAAGGCCTCAGTCTCCCCGGATGTTGAGGGTTGGGCATTCCTTTCGGTCAGCTGCTTCCTTAGCAATTCGATCTCTTGCTGGTACTACTGCATCATGTGCAATACTGCAGGGCCGTTCATGGAGAGGCTAGGGGTACCTCCTCTCTCTTCGGCTGGCGCCTCCTCAGATGACGCGGATGGTCCGCCACTAGTGCCTCCAGCGGTGACAACATTGGTAGCCAAGGCCATTGAGGGCTCTTCATGGACAACCTCTTCAGTGCGAACTTGTACTATCTCATTCGCTGCTCTTCCCCTCCTAGTGAGGGGTCCTGGTCTCGTGCCAAGTCTGGCCACTTCTTCAGGTTCGATGGGTAAGGCCCCGTACCGGTCGAACACTCCTACCATGTTACAGGTGTAGACTCTCAGGTCCCTACCTCTTCTCACCGTTCTTCTCAATAGTGTAGACACGTAATTTTTGACATTGTCGTGAGTAAATCTCATATTATATTATAACGCTCCAAAGCGGCTCGCACGGTTGAGTAGTCTATAGGGAAAATAACATACTCAATTGTCGGGTACGCCCCCAGCTTTAGGAAGTTGGCAATTATGAACCTCCACGCTGCACATCCAAACCTTGAGGAGGAACCACAACACCTGAAAATAAAGGGGTGAGCCTCATCTCATTTGCTTAGTAGGAGTCCCGCAGATCCCCACCACAAAACAATGGCGGTAAGCAGTAGCGTTAACATCAAGAACAACAACAATAGTAGAAGTAGACAGCAGTAGAAACATAGCACTCTAAACTACTCCTACCAGTAACAGAAAGTAAACCCCAACCTCACAGTTGGAACCGCCAAACCACCGGTAAAACCAAGGCTACACTACTGGGAAAGGAACCCTGACACTCTTGTCATATAGGCTCGTCCTCACCGACCAAGGCCATAACCCAGACCACATGGTCTGAGGGTAAGGTCATGATCTCACTGTCGTGAACAAGAGTCTAGCTACGAGTGGAACCCTTGACCTGAACGTCAGGAAAAGTGCACAGAAATCACCCGAAGAGCCACGAAGAAACTCATCTTGCATGACAGGAGAACTGCCCACTAGCAATAAAGTCAGATGCATCCTCCGACGACTCATACCGCAGCCTCAGGTGTCTCCCTACTCGTCCCAGGCAAAAATTGAGACACTGAACACAGTACCATAGAACAAGGACTAGTCGGGGTCGCGCTCATAAACACGTGTCCACCGCCCCAAACTACGTGTGCACAAATAGACCATCTGCTCTAGGTCAGGTCCTCAAGCTAATTTTTCCCCCAGTCGGACTCAGACTGCAAAGGCAAGGGGCCCCACGGTAACCAACTTAGAAGCTGTCTACTCGGGACTAGCATCCACCACTCCCAGGTGGGTAAGCAACTACGTGCCCGGGTCAGCTACGTCTAGTGGGAGGGTCACTCGAAGCAAAATTCTCGGTAGGAAAACACCAGAGTACCAACGATCTATGCACGGACCCGTCGTGAGTGTCACAGAACACAGGGTGGCTCGGTGCCACTAGACTCTAGACGACTAGCTAGACTCGCTAATCCAACGACTGTAGAGTCACATGACTCATCCCAAAGCCGTTATACCATATGGCAGCATGTCGTGAAACCACCCTAGTCCAATGGTTAGAAACCATGGTCAATAGGACTCTTAAGGCTGCTCACAACTACCGATCCATTCCCTCTCTAAGGGAGACTAAGAAAGCCCCCAACACCTGGCTGGGTCATAGGACTCGCCGTCACTGGCTATACCCATGGCCCACATGAAAAATCATTTTCTGAAGAAGCTAACATCGTGTAGGGATAGCCTACTGCACCTACACGGGTACATGGTGACTCGATCTGGCACAACGAAGAAGCCCAGAATGCAAGAGGTCGACCAATGGGTCCGTGCATAGATTGAGATACAATGATTCTTTTGGATAGCCAAAATCATGAATTCGGCCCCCACGGGATGTTCGAGACATCCATGGGGCCAAAGGTCGACCAATGGGTCTCAACTGGGTTGATCGAAGGCCAAAACAGGCAAAGGAATAGCATTTCAATCGACCTACCCACTAGGGTCGGTTGACCTAAGGGTGCAAGTCGACCCAACCCACAGGGTTGGTCGACCCGGCCTGCAACCCAGCTATAGGTAGTCCTGGTCGATCGACCGAACTGGCTGGGTCGATCGACCAAATCAGAGAAATTTGCCCTCCCGTGGCGAATGCACAACCAGTCGATTGAACCCACTAGGTCGGTCAACCAATGCCGACGACGCAACCTTGAAACCCCACCCGAGGGGCTTGAATCCATGCCCCAATCACCCCGGGTGATGGGGAAAACATGGGGGTGTTATGTCCCTAGTGGTTTTGATGATGTCTAACACTATGACTCATTAATGAGTCGTTTCATATTTTTGTTGATCATGTTTTCTATGTTGTCAAATTCTCTGAATTTGAACAAAGAACAAGTTGACAGATTGGTTCATGCAGTTCTAAAGCAATGTCAAAAGCTCTGACATTAAAAGTTCATAATAAGTTTAACCAAAATCTGAAAAAGGGGGAAAGATCTATTCACCCCCCTCTAGATCTATTCAATCCATACACAACACCTCCTAGGCCTACCTCGACCTCAACCTCTACCGAAGACGGTGGTGGTGAATCAGAGGACTACTGGAGGGGGTATCTCCAGGGCCGGCGCAATGTCCTGGTGAAGGTCCATTGGTTCTATTGTATCAAGGGGGTGCTCGATCTCACATCTGATCGGTACCATCCCAAGGAGAATGAGTGAATGATTGTACCCCCCTATATCAATAAAAAATCCTCTTCTGCTATTCTTTATCTATTTTTGGGATGCTTAATGGACTCTGTGCCTCTCCTTTTTCAGTGTTTGCTTGATTTTCCTTTATATGGTTGCCATTAACAAGCCCCTACTTTCCTAATGACGCTTGGGTTTCTTGAGGGAGACTGAATGCCACAGGCAGGGGGTGATTCGCCATTGCTTCTTTGAAGGGGGGGTGTGTCTCCCTCTATAAATAGTAGGGTTGTGAGTTCATGTCGGGGCATTGGGCATCGTTTGCTCCCTATTTACGTGCCTTCGCTGTATCCATGTCTCAGCAAGTCTCAGACCCTTTGGTGGGGGTGAGCTCCCCAAGGATTCCTACACGCCTGACAGCGTCACGGTGGAGGCTGGTCCTCTACTGGCAAAGCCGGCCACTGAACCCCCCAAGGGTCCTCAGCCCCCTACTGACGTCACAGTGGAGTCTAATTCTACTCCAGTCGAGACGAGGAGTGAGTCCCCCAAGGGTGCCGGTCCTGCTACTGGTGCTCCGACGGGGTCTGATCCTCCTCCAGTGGTACCCGCTGGGTAGGACGATAAGAACAAAGACTTCAAGCGAGGTTGGTTCGACGGTCACCGTGATGGCATGAGGGCCGCGATGGCTTTGGTGTGCCCTGACTTCCATAATAGCAAGGCATTACTATCGTATTCCACCTACATGGGTGAGCCGGTGGATGATGATTGATGGTGCTTGTACCCTGTTTACAATAAATAAATGATTGCCCCTTCTATTTTTGCTTTGCTCTCACATGCACCTAGGGATTGTCCATGGCATGGTTATGTCTGTGCTTTAGGGACTGGACGTTATGCTCTTGAGCGGACGTTGTCAGGCCATCTCTGTTGTTTTGAGGTAGAGAAAGTTAAGTCGTTAGAGGGTTCCCGCATTTTTCGAGGGGAGCATGCTTGTTCATTTCTTTGGGAGTTAGGAAGCTACCCTTAGTGAGTTTTGGAGGTGAGTGTATGTCCATCTCCTGAAGAGGAGAGGATTATTTCTCGCCTCTTGAAGGCCGAGCAGCCACTATGATTTTCGAGGGGAGTGTGAATGCTCACCTCTGGGAGACTAAGAAAACACCCTTGATGGCCGATTTTGGAGGTAGGGGTACACCCATCCCTTGGGGGAGGATTATTGCCCCCCTCTTGGAAGCTCGGGAGCTACCCTTGATGATTTTGGAGGGGAGTAAGACTACTCGCATTTTGGAGGCTCAGGGGCCACCTTGATTTTTGAGCAGAGTAGGAGTGCTCGCCTCTTGGAAGCTCGGAAGCCACCGTGATTTTTGAGGGGAGCATGGTGCTCGCCTCTTGGAGGCTTGAAAGCCACCCTAGTTTTCGAGGGGAGAATGAGTGCTCGCCTCTTGGAGGGTCAGGAGCCACATCTATCAGGCTCAAGGGGGTGACTTACTGGTATTGAAGGTGGATGGAGTAGCGAGAATAACAATTTTCATTTACTAGTAGAATGCTCTAAGATTTACAGAATTCCAAGTTCGTGGGACTTCTTGCCCGTCCGAGGTCAAAAGCCAATATGCCCCATTACTGAGCACTTCTGTCACCTGATATGGACCTTCCCAATTTGGGGCCAGCTTCCCTGTAGACACTAGCCCGTCATAGCACGAGGTCACCGGGGAGGAAGTGGTGATCCCTGACTCGGGTTGTAATGCCCGTGTTTTAGTGGATCCTTAGCGGTCCGGGTCTAGAATTTTTCCCGTGATTTTAGGTGAAGAGGGGGAGGAGTTGCATGACCCTCTCTGCTAAGGATTCTTCCCGCAACGGTTGGAAGACTCAGTATTTCTGGGTAGGCTCGGCCTTGGGCGGTGAGTCCTAGACCTTCCCGTTGTTACCCAACTTCCACCCAAACATTCCTCCGAAGCAGGCTGTGGCTTCCCCAGAGGTGGAGAAGAAGGCTGCCCTTCTTCAGAAGAATCACCGATCCACTGTCGAGTTGATGACCGAGACAAACATTGAGGAGTATCCTTCTCGGATGGTGGCGCCTCTGGGTAAGGGCTTCAGGGTCTTGCCTTGGTGTTGGGTCGGATTAGTAGGCTTCCTTCTGATGATCTGCTTTTCTTCTATTTAGATTCGAGGCGGACGACAGATGAGGGGGTGTCATCGGTCATGGTGGAGATCATCAACTTGGAGGGGATGCCAGCTCCCAGTGGACCTCAGACGTCTAGGGGCTCTTTCCGTGCCCAGGACAAGGGGAAGCAAGTCACCCAGGATGGCACTTCCGAGCGCCGTGGGGCTAAGCGTAAGGACCCCATGGAAAAGCTATTGCGGTCCTCCATGAAGGCAGTGGCCGTTGAGAGGAAGCGGGTGAGAAGGGTGAAAACCGGCCGCTCGGTTGAGGAGGGTGCACAGTTGGCTCTCTCGGCCATTGAATCTGAGGGGGCCATCATCGTCGGAGAAGTCGCGGCCGAGGTGGATGGGTCCCAGGTAGAGGTGATTGGTGCTGGGGCGTCTACCGAGGCTGAGGGGGCACAGGGTGGCGGAACCTGGCCCAAGCCGATCGAGGCCTATTGGTCACGAGGTGAGGTGACCCCTTCCCAGTCGACCGAGGCAGCGGAGGTGTAGGGTGAGGCGGCCCAATCTGAGCCAAGCGGTGGGCCCCCCAAAGTGGGAGTACGTGGGGGGGATGTCCTCATCCCGACGGTCCCAGAGAGGACCTTCCCTCCCGCGGTGGGTGCCTTCGCCGTCCAAGCCTCTCTGTACGACCGGTGCCATTTTGCGACGTCAGAGGCGGTTCAAGGAGGTCTTGGGCGCGGCCCCCCTTTCGTGCTTCTAGAGCGAGTCATGGAAGGCGGCTTGATTCTGGCCCAACTGGGGGCAGAGCTAATCGATTTGTTTGCTCGGGTGGACTCGGAGAGGGAGTCCCTCTCCTGGGCCCGCGGCATGTCCGACCGAAAGTTTGAATGCTTGACTCTCGACCTTGAGGACCTTCAGCAGGAGGCGGCCTCGCGTAAGGTGAAAGCAGAGTCGAGCCAAAAGGAGGCTCGAGTATCGACCAAGTAGTTGGCTCAAGCTCGTTATATGGTCGAGCTGAAGGATAGGCTCCTGGATGCGGAGCGCAAGGTTCAGGCTGAGCTCGATGAGCAGTGGAAGGTCGAGCGTGAGGAGATCGAGGGCCGAGTCTGGGAGGCCAGGTGCACAAGAGCTGAAGCTAAGAAGAGGCAGTCCAAGGCAGAGCAGAGGGCAGCCAAGCTTGAGAAGAAGGTGGAGCTGGCCGGAGTGGAAGCGCTCGAGCAATACAAATGTCGGAGAGCTATCAGGTGGCGCTTTAGACGACTACCTTTTCCTACTATGAGCCAGGCTACAGTCGGGGTCTGCAGAAGGGGTTCTCTTAAGGATTCCACTGAGTGACTTCTTTGGCCCAGGAGCAAGTGATGGACTTGTTGGAGTCTCCTTCCAGGCAACGTTATGACTCGGACGAAGATGTCATGGATTCTTCTTCCTTGGTGTTGAGCCAGGGTGGAAGTCGGGATGCCTTCGTCTCATCTGAGCGACCGCCGACTCTGATAATTTCGGGAGGGCAAACGGTCGAGATAGTTCCCACGCATGTGGGGTCAGTGTCTAGATCGGCCGTCACCGAAGGTGCCTGGGGTAGGTCGCCTGGTGTCGAGGATCCTTTGTCTGCCGAGCTTCGTGATGGGCCCGAGGCCTGATGTACCCACGTTTCTTTTTCTTTCTTCTTTATTATGGCTATGTAAAAACTTTCCTTGTATATATGAAGACGACAGTATTAGAGCGTCCATATATTCTTACACAACGGTCTTGACTTCGAGTCTTGTGACTCAAGGACCATTGGATTTAGTGAGTCTATAGGACTGTCTAGAGTCCAGTGGCTTAGCATGATATGACACCACCTTGGGGGTGAGAGCCACTAGACCGAGTAGACCCACAAGCAAGCAACGTGGCAGTGGACTCACTCTAGCAAACCAACTCGCGTAGTGCTCATGGTTGCTCATAGGCAAACCAGCGATGGTGGGAAGAGTTCGAGGTGCGACCTTGACATTCTGGGCGTATGGCTAGCTAGGGATGGACCCTTAAGGGCCTGGGATGCCCAATTTAGCGGGTGGCCAGCATGCCGAGGGCGTGGGATGTAGGGTCTCTCTCACAACTCACCCCGCGGTGGTCACTCGATTGATTGGCTTTTTGGACCAAGCACTCCCTCACCATCGACGGAGCTAGGAAGCAATACTAATTAATCAAGGAATGCCAACAAAGAAAAGTGACCAGAAGCTCACCTGATAGGCGTGAAGACGCCGATCCTGATTGGAGACATGGGCGAGCCGAGAAGCGTAGGCACACGCCAACACGCTGTGTCGGTGGCGCTTGACCTAAAAACAAAGTGGTTATAGCACTACACCTTGTGCAGGAGGGGGGTTCTCGGGGCGGTGGTTAAGTAGTTATAGCCAAAACTACCTCCACGCAGGGAGGGGCCTTTAGCCGGCCAGCCAGGGTGGGGGAAGCTAAGTTAGAAGCTGAATTGATGAACTTTGCCGATTCTGTATGCTTTGGGAATAGTCTGATAGGGGGTTGAAGATGGCACCACCATGGACTCTGTTGAGCTCAGGTGAGGACAAAACCAGTGCCGAAACTTCATCGGTTGGCCCAAGAGGATGTCTAAATTTTTGGGGATTTTCTTGACGATGACGGTGGCTAGGGCAGGGTCGGGACCAGGACTGATCCGCTCTGGTTCTGACTATCCCTAGATCACTACTGCTAGAAGAAGTGGCCGTCATGATCACTCCCATGCTCTGATGAAGGGTAGACTAGAGTCATCATGATCATGGTCGAGTCTTCTTCGAACAGAGACTGACGGGGCCATCGGAGGAGGTCAGAGTTGACCTCGATGGCCAGAACAGTGGCAGGGTGTCAGATCAGGCTCAGGGGGACTGTCTTTGCGCACCTTGGGGAGAAAATCTGGAACTCTGGACTCCAGAGTCCAGAAATTACTCTACTTCTTGGAGATGGCAGGGGACTCAGAGGAGGAGTCTTCAGCCAAATGCCACTCCAGGAATTACCAGGTACTGGGCGTGGGGGCTCCTGCACTCAAGCTCTGGTCTGCAGCTAGAGACTGGGTCTACAATTCTCAAAACCAAAGGGGCATGAGAAAATCACTGCCAGGAGCTCTCCGGAGGTCTGATGAAGGCGAGGCTGACGTCGTTGCGACCTTGGATGAGTCCTCTTCGAATAGAGACCAACGAGGTGACCAGAGGAGGTCGGAGCAGGAGATGAGGTAGAGAGAGAGGTGGAGAGTGGTCCAAAGTTGGCTCTACTGGATAGACCTGTGCACTCTAGGGAGAAATGCTGGAATGTAGTGCTCTGGAGTCTGAATGGTGCCCTTCTTGTGGGTGCTGGTAGAGGACATCGAGAAGGATGCCTCAGCCAAAATCATGCCCAAATGTGCACAGGTGTGGCTGTGGTCGATTCTTCTCTTGGGCTCAGGTTCTGTGCTAGAGCAATTTTACGTAGTCATGGGAGAATGGCTCTCTTGGGAAGCTCGAAGCTCATACGGATGTGAGACCACCTCACCTATGAAGTCACTTCGAAGAGATTTCCGACGGTGTATGATACACGACTAGAAGATGCGGGATGAAGATGTGGCAGCCTCTACAACTCGGGCCTCAACTGCTGCCTGCGAACTAGCCTGTGTCGAGTGGTGATAGGTGATGGGAAATGGGGGTAGATAGGAGGGGAAATGGAGTGGATGAGTGTGGAGGCAACCCTTGGCTGTTAGGGGGTCTGGGAGGGGGAATGGGTGAAGATGTGGGGTCTAGGCCCAGGGTAGATATAGCTGTTGACTTGACAGAATGTCGAAGTCAACCAACTCGGTGAAGACGTGGGGTCTAAGCTAAAGGAGGGATATAATTGGTTGGCGAGGGCCAAGATTGATACCCTCCAAAAGTAGTTCACTTCTATTATTAACCTCTATTTTTCGTGTGTCTCATTGCCTCTTGGTATAGACCAGCCCATAGTGTGGGCTGTGTTGTCTGGTGGGACCATTAATGGACTTGACTATTTTGTTATAGCACTGGTGGGACTGTTATTGAACTTGATTACCTTGCTAGTGCACCGGTGGGACTAGGGATTAACATCTCAGAACTTGGCCAGGGCGGGGCGCCTCAAGCTAGAGGGAAAAATGGTTTATGGGCCCAACCTAGGGGCAACACTTGAGAGCTCGGCGAGGACGGAGTGCCTCAGGCCAAGGAAAGGGTCTATGGGCGCAGTCCAGTGGGATTGATGGGTAATGTTTGAGAGCCCGGTGAAGGCGGAGTGACTCATGCCAAGTAAAGGGTTTTGTAAGCCCAGCCCAGCGGGACTAGGATGATGTTTGAAAGCTCGGCGGAGGCGGAGTGCCTAAGGCCAAGGAAAGGGTCTTATAGGCCCAATCTAGGGGGGCAATGTTTAAGAACTCAGCAAGGGTGGAGTGCCTCAGGCCAAGGGAAAAGAATTTTATGAGCCCAGCCCAGCGGGATTGATGGGTAATCCCTAAGAGCTCAGCGAGGGTGGAGTGCCTTAGGCCAAGGAAAGGGTTTATGAGCCCAGTCCTAACAATGGGGGGCAAGCCCAATGGGACAAACTTGGTATTTTTTAGTGTGTTTATGTAGTTGTTGCAGTAGAATGCCAAAGTACGGCGAGCATGCCTCGGCTAGGATCATAGGATCCAGGCCGAGGGTAGAAGGTCAACCACAGTGAGACTGATGGGAAGTATCCTACAAGATGAGAAGTTGGCAAAGCTGACGAATGTTTATTTGATGACTTGGCTAGAGGATCCAGGCTAAGGACAGAAGGGGTATCCCCATGGGTGTGGGTCCATGTTTGAGACAGGAGGATCGGTGGCCATGAAGGCTTCTTAGTCTCGGTACTATTGATACAAGCTTTGCAGCTCGCCTAGTGTGTCAGCTCGAGTGTTTTAGACTGGATCAGCATAGATCCTTCGATAGCGGGGAGGTTACTGCATAACTACTTTGAGTCAACATTTCCCCAGGGGACAAATGGCAGTAGTTGTGTACAGAGTCATCGGCCTTGTGTTACTATCTTTTACGGGGATACCCAGAATGTTGTAGCTTGGCAAGGGTAGGCTCCCAGGACTTGTACTGTATGCTGGTCTCTTGACTTGCTTGCCTCAGCAGTTGTGGTTCCAGGGTCTCTTCAGCTCAAAAAATGGTGTCGGTGGCTTTAAGCTCCCCTAGCCGTGCGTCATGCACTGCATATAGGGATTTCATCAGAAGAAGAGACTACAGAGCTTGCCTCCATTTCATAGTGCCAAATTGTATGGAGTAGCTTCCCAGAGAAGGAGAAATCCCATTCTTCCATTGAATGCAACAAATGGGTCCTTTAAGCAGGGAGCTTGGAATCTTTAGCAGCCCACCTTGTCGAGCAATTAGCATTTACAGTAGGTTGTACAGCTCGCAACAAGACTTTGGTGTGCCCCAAATAATCCCATTCTTCTCTTTTTTTCTTCTGTTGTACCCCCGAAACGTGGTGGATGGCTGGAGATTTCGCTTTCCCTTTTTATGCCCCTAGACTGGGGTGGATAGTTGTAGAAGACTTGCCCAGAGCACCTCTTTGCATTGGGTAGCTTGTCATGAACAGTTGCATAGATAGATGATAAGAATAGGGTCCGGATGGACATTTGTATCCACGTTATCAAGTGTGTGGGCCACGAATTCTACCTCCAATGGGGAAGGAAAGTCTTTGGTGGATGGGTTGGTGATAGCCGGTACTTGGCGCATGTGGGGTGGTAAGCAAGGGTGGACTTGGAATGGGGTGGGAACTTCCCTCCAAATTTCGTGCTAGAAGACCCAACCGTTGAAGAGTTAAAGCACCTACAAGTCGCTGTCTCGCTGCAGTCTGCACAGGAAATAGTGCGTTAGTCCAGTGAAGATCAGGAGATTAGAAGCCCAAAACGAGGTTAGTTCGAGTTGTATCTTTAGAACTTTTTGATCTCCTTTATATCTTCTACCTACCCTCCAATTTTCATGAACTTAAGTCAAGAGTATCAGAAGATAGAGGGGCAGGAAGTTACTGGTTTGGTGCAGGACGTGCAGAGGTTAGGGTCATCTTCCGACTAGAGATCAGGAGCTCCAAGCCCAACCCAGAGGTAGGTTATCTCGTGGATGGATAAAACAGCACGTTAGGAGTAAAAGCCCTATGGTTTCATGCGATTTCATGCATTGTACACATCGTATTTGATGATTTATTGTCACTGCACACAAAGGGTTAATTTTGCATGCATGATTCCTACCCTTATGATAAAAATGATAGTCTTAGTTAAGTCATGAAAACCTGTGCATCTCCATGATTTTATGTCGCTATGGCCTATTTATCTTCTTATCTAGCACGTCTACATGCCTTTTCATTCTTTGAGTTAGGCCTTGCATGACCTCATGACCCTCTTTCTGTTACCAGACTAGTGACGGTCTACCCGTGACCGCTAAGGTATAGAAGCGGCCCTCGACTAACCTCGTATGAATAGAACTGGTCCTTTGGAGATCGCAACTATGTTCCAATTTCTACACTCTGTTAACTCGAAATAGATTGCAGATTGACCCTATTGTAAATATGATAAGCCTAGTTAATGAGGTTCTATTCCTAGTTATGACTGTATGCTCATGAACTTGGTTATATTGTGCAGTAAACATGCTAGGTTTCATATCTTCCATGTTTCAAATACTTATTTTAAACTTATGATACTTGCATGTCAAACATATAATCTTGTATTAATGTCATATTTTCACATGCCTCATGTGTTTGCTTTAATGGCCATTGATCGCTATTTTCACCATGATCCCTTCTCATCCCCAGCCTTTCTAAGTACATGGTGTGTACCCCAGTACGTGGCCATTAGTTACACTTTGCACTTATAGGCACACCTCTTGAACTTATCATCCTCTCCATTGGATATTTCTTCCAACGGACTAGGTGATCTTATTTCAAGGCCTCCGTAAGTCTCCACGAGCCTAGGATTCCCACTAGGACGTCGAGCTGGTTGTACTCTCAAAGCCCAATTATCTAGAAAGCACTCAAGTTATCGCTGATTTTTTGAGTCTTGGCTATAGGCGGCCATCAAACGACCGCTATTGTCCAGTAACAGTCAGCCCATGACTGCGTTTGTCAAGCTTATACTCTGTGTCGAGCTTTCTTGTTCTAGCATCGACCCCTCCAAGAAACAATCCTGACCCGACTGCCTATATATAGTAGCGGTCCTGTCTTGACTGCCTTGTCCAAAAATGGTCCCGGAAAGACCACTTTTTTCTAGATCTTGTCTAACCCTAGGTTTGACCCTAGGGTTAGTTTTCCTAAGTTCTTAGATGGTCTATTGATTGTTTGGAATCTAACACCTTGTCAACAAGCTATTAATGACTTATGAAAATCTAAGAACACGCTGTTATGCTATCGGATTTCGTTTGTGGCATGACCTTGTCTTAAATCATTCTTTGCACTCTTATGACCTCGTATTGGTGCATTCCTTACCTTGGTTACATATCTTGGAATTATTGTTGAACTGTACCTTATTGGCTAAACTTTATTATATTCTCATGGAAGTAGCTTGATTTGTAACTTGAAGATGCAAGAGCGGGCACGGACAGTATCCAAGGGCTCCACACTAACCCCCCCGATAGATAGCCAAAAACGTGCTGAAAATCATAGGGTACGATGAATACTGGCGTTGTATTGCACTGTAAGTACTTTTTTTATAGATGGGTGAAAACCATGAGGAAATCTTTTGAAAATTTAGAAACTCGCTAGTACTTTCATGTTCTTGACACTCTATTGCATAGCCTTTATACCCCTCAGCCACCTACTCAAGCCGTTCGGCAATCCGGGGCGTGTCGGGCATTTACCCGAACACCTTGCGGGCGGCTATGACAACCCAAAGAATGGCACCCCCACGGGCCCGTACCAGCCTCCCGGAGATCAAAGTCCATCAAAGGATAGCCTCGAATGATGCAAGAAGACCCTCAGGGGCCATCCCCAGGGGTTACGACCTCCCCCGGGGCCAGTTCGCCCCAGCAGTGGCCCCGCGCCCCAGGGAGGGCAAACCTCCTTGGGGGCCGCACCCTCCCTCCAGCCCGGTGGTCCCACGACCCCACTCAGTTCTGGTTCATCCCATTTGTGGACCTACGATGCAGTTCGTGTGCCATACCAGTTCGAGAAATCAATACGCGAAAGCAGGAAGCGATAGCATGACGGGTTCACTCTTCGATCAACGTGCACAAGTCTTGGCTTCCACGTATCCTCCCAGTCAAAATGTCCTTTTCTTCTTAGTTAATTTAGGAAGAAACAAGGGTAAAAATGAAATTTTATAGGGTGGAACCGCTCCCCGCTCTCTCTCTTGGTGCCACTCCGCCTAAACCCCCTGGGGAGTCTACCAAAAAAAATAATTTTCAAAAAAGAAAATGGCCAAGGCCGCCCCGCCTAAACCCCCTAGGGGAGGGGGTTTAGGCGGACCAGCCTCACCCCTGAGGCTGGTCTGCTTAAACCCCCTCTAGCCCACTCTGTTGCCCAGTTTACCCCTTCGTGGAGGGGTTTACGTGGGTTGGCTCAACCCCTTGGGCTGGTTCGCGTAAACCCCCACTATTCACTAGGTTTACACGGACCAGCTTCACCCCTTTGGCCAATCCGCGTAAACCCCCCCACTAGTCACTAGGTTTACGCAGACTAGCCTTACCCTTTAGCCCAATCCGCATAAACCCCCTGGTGACCCTTCAAATTCCCTTATAAAAACCCCCCAAGGGGTAGGGCAAAACACACGAAGGATACACAAGAACAAGGATCCATCACTCAGCACTTAACGCAGATCGCCAGCATCTGATGAGCTAAGAAGAATTGTGTGTGTGTGACCTGTCAGTCGGCTTAGCACGCCGAGGGTAGGTCCTTTGCACTTCCCTTGCATGTTAACTAAGTCGTAACACACAAGTCAACGCCTGCCACATGTGAGATGCTACGACAAGGGTAGACGCCCCCTCATGCCGGGATTGCCCCTCACGTGTCCGTCAGCCATGACCATGCACGTGTCATGACGTCTTACTCCCTCTCAGTAACGAGGCCACGTCAACCGCTCAACTCAAGCCATGATCGACCCTCACCCAGATACCAGATTGACGTATCCCCTCAGTCACCCAGCCAGTCTTAAGCCCCCGTTCGGCACCGCGGCCATGGCCCACACCACGGGCGAGGGGATCTTCTATAAAACACACATGTATTCATATCACGCATCGACCCGAGGACTGACTAGCACGTCAGAATTGTCCCTTGGCATGCACCTATTGTACCCTGGCCTCCACGGCCCATCTGTAAAAATATATACATCTCAGTGTTACACTGCCAATTAGACGTATGCTCTTGCATCCACGTTTGGGTCTCCAGCAACCCTCCAGCAACCCTCTATGTCACCTAGTATGAACCCCCAGCACCCTGCGCCCCCAGCCAACACGACCCAGTCCGAGACGAACCTACAGCTGCAAAGTGCTCTCGGGTGTTCGTCCCGGGCTTCAGGAATACGGACTCTGCTTTGGCATGGAACGAAGGTCTTCGGATTCAATTCGATGTAAATAAACACCGACTGCTTACGGTCGGTGGGGAAAGACGTCCTGTACATGACTTCCCACAATCGTCTGTGCACTCGCACCCATGGAACCATCCTCCGCTCCGCTCGCTCACCCCCTAAGTCCACGTGCCGCGCCCTGGTGGCGCATCCCCAGTTAAACGTTCGGTTCCACGGGTGATTGTCGAGAAATTGACTAGCACGCCCACATCCCAGCCACATTTCCCCATCTACCTGCAAACTCCCTGATGGGAATTGACACGTCACGGTGACCTCCTTCCAAGGCCTTCTCATGTTGCTCCTCGCTGCTTCGCCGCACCCCCAAAACTTGCAGATATTCACCCTCTTGGGCCTTGATGGCGATAAGTTCGTTGGGGGCCCGAGTCTTAAGGAATTCACGACGGTTTACATATTTCAATAATAGTAGGACTCGTCGCGACCACTCCTCCAGCGGGCAACCCAACACTTGTAGTGCCCCGGTCAGCTACATCACTATCGTGTGTGCCCCTCGGTACATGAGGGAGGGGTCCGCAAGCATCATAGACCGTAGCGTCAACAACATCTGTCGAACCGGTGCGTCTGAAGCGGCGTGGCCGACTGAAGGTACCGCCGGAAGATTGAACTCCACCGCGCTGTCCACGGCAGTCCATATCTCTGCATCCACAGCGGTCGAGGAAGAAGGAAGTGCCAGAGCCAAATCACTAGGCCCTCCGACTTCAAAAGATAACTCCCAATCGGCCACCGCCAGAGGAGAAGGTGAAACCATGGCCGAATCGCTTGACCCCGTCATCATAAGGGGCTGCTCCATCTCAACCCCCGTGACTGAGTCAGACGCTTCGGCCGGGGTACTCGTCTCCTCCTCTACCTCTCCAGTAGGGTCTGAACCCACCGTCACTTCGTAGCATGGCAGGGCAGGAGTCTTGCTCTCGGTCGGAGGAGGGACGTCGAGGGAAGCTGGACCAAACGTTATTGCCAAGAGACCCGCGGCCCCTTCTGCTTGTGCTTCCTCCTCCCCGGGAATGGTGATGCTTGCTAGGATCCCCCGCAAAAGCTGGGTCTCCTCTGGCGTCGAGAGCTTCGGAAGAGGCGGAAGAGGGACTGTTAGCTCCAGACTGGCCCCTAACTGTAGAAGCGACACTAGCGGCTCCACCTCTGACCCCCAGAGCAATCTCAGCATGTCCGCTCCCACGGGACTGAGAAGCTCCCTCTGCTTGGGGATAGCCCTGCGAGCTCCGGCGGCGCGCCCTTTCGGAAGCTCTGCCTCCTCCTGAACATACAAGACAGGGTTAGTCACCCATTGCCTAAGACGAATCGCCCGAGTCCTGAAAAGACAAAGGGAGAGCTGAAGAGTCCCTGTGCTTACCTCCGCCATCGGGACTATGCTGCCTCCCGGCACTATCTCCCCTTCCTCCATAGGCTCGTCCGTCGACCCAGGGATACTGGAAGTCTCCGCGGCTGCCTCCTACCATAGAACTTCAAATAAAGACGCCAGCTTGTCTAGGCCCGTGTGGACTCCTTCCGGACCGGTGACCTCTGCAACCTTCGGTGGGGGCAGCTCTTGAAAGTCAACAAGTAGCAGAAACAAGATCAGTGGATGATCACGGGGGAAGCCCTACACGAATGGACTTACACTTATGGGGGGCAGCTCAGGAGGTCCGAACTCCTCGGATGCGCCTTCCCCTGAAGCCACCTCGTTAGAGGAATAATCACAATCCACCTTCTCGCCTGACGAGGACGCGGTCAGAGCAGGCACTTCCCTCTCCTGCGTGGGAGCCTCCCTCGTGGGGTCGACAGCCGGCGCATCCTCGCGCGGGCTTGGCGACCGGGAAGTCCCAGACCTTAGGCTCCTGTGGACGTGTAAAATTACACGTCCGCGTGTCCCGACCAGTCCAGCATCGATGAACATCTTCAACCGAAGGAATTGCGAAAAGGACGGGCCAGCTGGACTCTCTGAATGAACAGTACATTACCGTGAAGCCGTCGCCGGAGTCATGATAGCAAATAGAAATCAACCCCCGGGGGTCTCACAACTCGTGGGCTCCGAAGAAAATCAAATAGACCTCAACTAGCACTCGCAACGGCTCAGTCATGCCCTCAGCGGCACACCCCAGCCCGCGCTCCAGCGGTACACCCTGGCGGGTCTTCCCCGACACACCCCAGGGGTGCCCTCAGTGGCACACCCCAGCCCGCGATCCAGTGGCACGCCCTGGAGGGTCTTCCACGGCACACCCAGGGGAACCCTCAGCAGCACACCCCCAACCTCCCACCTCAGCGACACATCATTAGTCAAATTGCATTTTATAGAAGCATAATTAACTGGGAAAGTGTAGTGAACGTACCCTCTCGGAGAGTGCTACCTCGGCTACCTCGACCCGAGCCACTAGTGATGCAAACTCTTCCTCCTGCTCTGCACGGTCAGTTAGCATCTGAGAGGAGGAAGAAGGAGCATCGGTCCCCTACCACTAGGTCCCCTTGGCTCGCTGCATTTAGGAACTCTAGGGTCAGTCATTTCATAGCATAATCATAATCAAATGCATAATTAAGTTTAAGGGTCAGGAAACTCACCAGAAGGGCCAGCGCCTGTCGGGCCTCATCTCGCTCCTGGATGGTCGAGTGTAAGAGCCCCTACAGCTCCGCAATCTTGCCCTCAGGGTCGATCTACATTTAGGAATTCCAAGAGTCAGTGCACAATCATATAGAAAGCATAAGCATAAGTAAAGAGTCCTAGGGTTAGAAGTCGTACCGGTCGGCGGGCACCACGGAACACCTAGTCCCGGTAGTGCCTAGCATATGCTGTGTAGTACGCCTCCTCACTCTCCGCGCGGGCGTACACTACCCGCCCAAGTGCTGTCCAGTCCGCGATCTACTCTGTAGCTCGCATCGTCCAGTCTAGGACCATCGCAAGGCCCCGTGGGTGTCGCCCAACATGCCCCCTCGACTTCTCCGGCATCGGGAACTCTACTGCTGGCTGGTGGATGCCGATTGTCCTCATCACCAGCCTGAAGTGGAGCGGCTCCACTACATTCATTCAATGAAGCCACACATCGTGCCTAGAGAATGTGAGGGCCCCCACTACCCAGGGCTGGCCCTCGTGCCCCTCATCTGCATAGGGTGTCCACCGAACCTGTCAAAATAGGAAAGTCACATCAGCATCATAAGCATATAGATTGTATTTAATTAAAGAGTCTGAGTTTAGAGTCATACCAAAGTGTAGGGTAGGGTATCCAGGTCATCTTGGATCCCCCGGACCTACCTCTGAAGCCCTCCAGTCTCTCGCGGGGCTGTCCACCTCCTGGCAATCGGCAGTAGCTTGGGGTAGGTCTCGTCCCCTCTCCCTAGCCCATGCAATCTCACGTAGGCCCAAACGTGCATCGCATTTCATCAAGTATAGTACATATAGGTGTCATATAGAAGTTGCATAACTAGTTTAAGGGTAGAGTCGTACCTAGAGTAGAGGGGAGAAGTCCCCGAGCATTGTACGCTGGCTGGTGAAGCTCAGCATGTCAAACAAGAAGGCAAGAACTGTTGCCCCCCACACATAGTTGCCAACGTGTGCTAAGTCCTCGAGCAAAGGCAGGAAGTGGCAGCTGATGACGTCTGCTCTTGTCGTAAACAGCAGCCGTCCGAAGAAGAGAGTCAAGAACTACCTCAGCACCCAGTCCGCCTCTACTCCCGACTCTACTGCTACCCTAGGTCTGGCCCGATCCACGAGCCTCTGTAGATGCTGCTCGGGCAGCTCCCCTGTCGCAATCCTCGCTCGCCTCAGCCCGAGGCTGTCCTAGAGTGCTACCCTCCTTAAAGTAGTGGACTGTCACCCCTGGTGCAGCAGCTCAAGTCCTAGAAGCTCTTGGGCCATCTCCCGATAGTCGAGGTATGTCTTCCCGCTGACTGGGGACCCATGCACGGGTAGGCCCGTGATACGCGCCACGTCCTCCAACGTGGGGACCATATGCCCCCACGGGAAGAGAAACGTGTGACTTACTGGATCCCAGTAGTCGTGCATAGCATAATGTAGCGGGGTGTCAAACCGACTAACCTCTAGGCTCAGGAACTCGGTGAAGCCCATCATCGCTAGCCTCTCTCACTGGAAGTCAAGCAGTGCAAGGTACACCACCCGAACCTACAGCCAAGAGATCCGGGTCCTACGCTTTCCCTGCATGTATTTTAGGATAATTGCATTGGTTATTTATTATTTTTCTTTATTTTATTTTGTGCATTTCATTAATTGAATAAATCAAGGAAAAAGAAAGAAAAATCTGGTTCAATAAACTGAACGGTCACATATGGGCCGTTTTTGTCACGACCCAGGATCTAAGCACCGGAAAGGAAACGGTGCTCCGAATCCCTTGCCGGTGGGAGGCTAGAGGAGGCGGCGGACGGCTGTGGGAGGGTGAAGGGGTGTCACGGCCTAGGATCCGAGCATCGGAAAGGAATCGGTACTACTCGAATCCTAGCTCGCTACCTACGAGCCATGGCTTGGAAGGGTTAAGTTGACGCTGTGGAGATGCATCAAAATCTAAAATAAATACAGAATTTAAAGTGTAGAAAATTAAATTACATTTGATATAATTTATACAGTTTACAGTCCAGAGTACAATATCTAAAAAGTATAGTCTAAAAGAAAAAAAAGTGCACAGTCTTGGGGCATACCCTGGCTCAGGCACATTGGCCACTAACCCTCCGGACACTGCACTGGCTAACCTGACTCCAAGTGGAAACGCCCCACCTGAAGAAGAATGGGTGAGTCTCATCTCATTGGCTCAGTAGGAGTCCCGCAGATCCCCACCACAACAACAACAATAAACAACGAGAACAATAACATAAGTAGTGGTAGCAAGAAAGGCAACAATCACAATAACAATAGTAGTAACTGCAGTAGCAAGAGTAGTAACGACAACGATCGGAGGAAACACGACTCTCTAAGCTACTCGTATTCTCAATGGGAAAACTTGGACCTCACGGTTGAAACTGTTGAACCAACGGTAAACCATGGCCACACTATTAGGAAAGATTCACGACATCTCGGTCGTGAAGGCCCGTCCTTGTTGACGGGCTACAGTCTAGACTACGCGGTCAAAGGCATAACCTCCACTCTCGGGAGGACTGCGGCCTCAACGTCGGAGAAGCCTCGGTCTCAAACCAAGAGGGGAGTCACGATCTCACCGTTGTGTAAGCTCTGCCTCAACTGCCAGGAGGGCTGAGACAACATTGTCGGTATCTCTACCTCGGTCGGCCGTCTCTCAAGTCTCACGCAGGCGGCCCACACCCTGTCCTCGAGTGGGGTGGAGACACAAATGCACACCTATCCCTGGGATTGATTAGGATCCGTGCTTCTGCACCCAACAACACGGTCGTGTCCTGCAACTTGACACGGGGTTTGCGCCCATGTGTCCATCAGTGGCATACACTTGTCCTAACCAAGGTGCTCTACGCTCTAGGCTGTCCTTGCCTTTACTATACGAGCGTTGCGTACACAAGGTTGTCCTCGCCGGGTCTGTCCACGAAATGCCCCCAAGGTAGTGCTACGGTAAAATAGTAAACTCGTAGTCCCACGGATACCATCGGAGTGCCCACACACATACACAAAACCCCAGTAGAATACGACCTCAAGCCGTGGCACAAGATCAGACATAAACCAACCAAAACTGGCCCGAGCTACGCACACCCGTACGTCCCTCGAGTCGGCACACAAGGTCGGCTAAGAACCTAGAGACACTAACCCCAAGTGACTCACATAAGAACACCCAACCATGAGGGTAAACCTTTCGCGAGAACTATAAGGCTTTGCTCATGGCGAACCGAACCTTGGGACGAACGCCACCCAAACAAGGCGAAGATGGCCTCGATCGTCACATCCCAAAGAACCCCAAATCCGTTCGAGATCGTATAGAATCTATTCTTCCTTTACACCGAAAAGCAGAGACAGATCCAACAAGGACATCCTGCCAGCTGTGAAGCCGGAACAGAGAACACGTAGCACATTGCTTTACTTACCGCCGCCGCCGCCGAGGATCTGGTGGACAGACCTCTTCCGCTAGAGTAGCCGCGGAGAGGAAGACATCTCCAGGGGCGCCGAGCCCGAGACGAGGCGATTTTGATGGGGATGCGAATGGAATCAGATTCAGGCTTGCATTGATTCCACTTTTTTTTTCTCTCTTGCCCCAGCCTCCCTTATGGAACCATCGCCCTCTCCTTTGTCTTCTGTCTCTGTAGCAAAAGAAAGAGGAAAGAGCGGTGGGGGCCGGCAAGGCCAGCCTAAAAGAGCCAAAAGCCTTCACCCCCATCCCCCCCGCCTCCCTCGCCGGTACACTCCTTGAGCCAGTTTTCAAGATTCGATGTGATTTTCAGGGTTTAAATGGGTCCTCTCGGTGCTAGAGAGGTTAGGGACTAGTTTCTCCTTGTTTTTCCCTTCACACGGGTGTGAATGGGGCATAGAATGGGGTTTTCCATCGGATTCGCCATTTTTGCGCTCGTGATGGAGTGGCGGTCCTCCCAGAGACCACCATTTGATGGGGCGGTCACATGGAGACCGCCAGGGGTCCCCTTAAGACAGTTCGTGGGTTGTGGTCTCGCGATGGACCACCACTGAGAGTAGCGGTCTCAAGGAGACCGCCAATCAGTGGTTAGCAGTCAGAGCATGACCATTTTTATGCTTCTTAGTCATCCGGGTTCGGGTGGAGTAACGGCCTTGCGACTGACCGCCACCTGACGACGGCGGTCAGGCAAGGGACCGCCATTGTGCTTGGCGGTCTAGGAGGTGACCGCCTTCAGTGCGAGTGTCTCCAGGGTTTTGCAGTCCTAGCTGGACCGCTAGCCCAGGCTTTGCGGGCCTGAGAGGGCCACCATTCGCTGTGACAGCTCAAAGAGGACCGCCATTGTGTTTTTGGTGCTAGTTGTATTCCGTTCGTGTTGCATGGGCCCCGGTCAATCCGGTTGTGACCCAGTGGTTGACCTTCAGCCTCGTGGATGTCTCGGACACCCGCGGGTCCTGTGTTCATATTTTCGGGGGAGTCCGGAGATACCAAGTTATCTCGATTAGTGTGCTCATAGGTCTTGGGGGTCAGGGTGACCCCGTGTATGTTTTGGGCTTTCGTGTTTTCGTTAGATCGAGTTGTCGTGAATCGGCACGAGTGCAGTGGGCCTTCCCCGCATGACATGGGTTTCTCCGAGAAGTGGTTCCCGAGTAGGGCCATGTGTATGGCCTTGGACTGTGAGTCCAGTTAACCAGCCTGGGGCTGGAGGTTTCTCGTGTGACCCTTGGATGAGGGATTAATTTGTCAGCTTGTGAGCTACCTTGGGAGCCATGCTACCGTGGTTTCAGACCTAGGGATTTGGCCAGATTGACGGCATTGTGCCGTCACATGCGACAGTCATGACCTGAGTCTTGTGACTCAAGGACCGTTAGATTTATTAGGTCTAGTAGACTGTCCAGAGTCAGGTGGCTCCGAGCCACCTGTTACTTCACGTTACTCGTGATGGGTGCGTGCGTGATTTTCAGTGTTCACGTTTAGTGAGGCCTCACTAGTCGTAACTTTCCTGCGCACGCATGTGCGGACCCACTTGGGAGCGGTGGAGAGCGTGACCCGAGAGAGATGATTTTTAGGCTTGTTACCATAGGGCCCCTCCGTGCAGCCTGAGTCCAGGCTTTGGGGAAGAACCAGCTAGAGGATCTGACCTAGGGCGTATGGTCTGTGTGAGCACACGTGGCTGGGTGCGTCGGACCCACACTGATGAGCGCGACCCCAGTTAGTCCTTGTTCTATGTTTCTGGTTACTATACGGTGCCTCTGTCTCCGCCTAGGGCGTTGTAGGGAGACACTTGATGCTGCAGACTAAGTCATCAATCGACGCATCCGACTTTGTTTCTGGTGGACAGGTACTCCCGTCACGTGACGTGAGATTATCGTGACTCGAGGTTCCATTTCCCGTCTGCAAGATGAGATTTTGCGTGTAGTTTTTGGGTGTTTTCCCAGAGCTAAGGTCTAGGGTTACGGTGAATGTCACCAAGGGTTTTCCCTAGACAGAGCAGGGTTCACGACGGTGAGATCGTGACCGTGCTTCTTGACCATGTGGCTTCGGAGTGGACCTTCGTGTGTGAGCACAGGCCTCCACGACAGAGGTGTCGTGGTGTTTTCTTAGTAGTGTGACTAGGGTGGTTCATGGTCTGGTGGTCCCCCGACTGTGGGATCGAGGTGTTGGTTTCCGTTTTTGGTAGGAGTAGTTGTAGAGACGTGGTTTCATTGGTGTGGATACACTTTTTATTAAATCTATTATTTTATTTATTTATTAGTTTATTCGATGGGTTTATTCATTTATTAAGTGCGTGGGTGTGCGTGTAGCCGAGGTTAGTGCTAATTGCCAGAGTCGGGATATATCCTGTGTACTTATACTTTTCCTTTGTACTTGTACTTTTCTTTCAGTTGACTGTACTTTTATTTGGATATGAGATGTACTAGACCTTGTAGAAGTTTAGCTATTTATTTAATTTTTGTATTATTATTTAGTTGTTTATTGTGCTATCTCTGCAGTTACTTTAGCTTCTTACACACCCTCACACCATCCCCTTTTCCCCTTCTGAGTCTTCGGGCTCGTGGGAGACGGGCCAAGGTTCGAGTGGTGCTGATTCCTTTTCGATACTCGGATCCCGGGTCGCCACAGCTGGTATCAGAGTGAGGTTGTGAAGGTATATAAGGGTTTGAAATGACTGAAGTGGTCCAGAAGGTCCATGAATGTCCTGTATAGTCGGTGACTGGCTTAGGGTCCGTGTGTCTTATTGATGTGCGATTGTTTCCTTGATGCCAAGTGTGTTATGGTGCCGCAGAGGAGGACTCGTTCCCAGCAAGGAGAGTCGAATAGTGGTCGAGAGGAGCCGAGCAGCGCCACGATTCCAGAGAGTATAGCTGGAGGTGTGCGAGCTCTAGGGATGGACGATTTCTTCCGAGGCATGTTTGACTATGTCTTCCAGCAGCGGCAGTAGGTAGACCAACAGCAGAGAGGAGATGTTGGTGAGGGTTCGTCATCTCGAGGTGGTCCTGGTCGGGTACTGAAGGAGTTCTTGCAGTTTCAGTGACCTTCTTTCGGTGGGTAGCCAGATCCATAGGTGGCCAAAAAGTGACTGGGTGATTTACAGAGGATCTTCAGTGCAATGGAGTGTGATGAGGAGGAGCTGGTGGTGTTGGCTACGCATCGATTTCAAGGATCAGCCAGGTCTTGGTGGACGTCAGAGTGGGAGGTAGTGTTCCAGTCTCGTCCCCTTTGACAGATCACGTGGCAAGAGTTCACCATGGCATTCGAGCGTGCCTTCTATCCATCTTTCATCTAGACACAGAGGCTGTGTGAGTTCATGGAGTTGACCCAGGGCGACATGTCAGTGATACAGTACCGCGCCAGCTTTGTCGAGTTGGGCCGTTATGCATCTCACATCATGGCTGATGAGGAAGTAAAGATCGATCAGTTCATTGGTGGTTTGAGGTCAGAGCTGAGGCATCCTTTTCTCACATCGGGTCCGACTAACTTGGATGTAGCTTGCAAGGTACCAGCAGCTCTGGAGAGGGATTTACAGAAAGTTTGAGGGCAGGGTAGTGCCGGACAGGTGCAGGCAGGTTTTGGTCAACCGATGGAGGTACCGCAGCAGTATAGTACTGTCTAGCTCTCAGCAGGTGGTCCAGGGGAGGCCCAGTCTGTGGCGTTAGCAATAAATTCATCGTCCTTTAGCTCGAAGCTCAAGAAGTTGCTCAAGGAAGTTGGGTTCTGTAAGAGACGCCAGGATCGTAAGGGGTCGAGGCAGTAGTTGGAGGGCACTGTTCAGCAGCCGGTGGCTATCTAGCATTAGGGTTCGGTGAGTGGCGCTCAGGGGGGTGTCCCAGGTGCGGTGGTTCTCATCCAGGTAGGCAGTGTTCAACGCCTGTGATTTACTTCAGGTGCAACCAGCCAGGGCACATGGCACGTGACTGTCCACAGAGACCGAGTCAGGTGCCTGGGTTTCAGCAGCAGCAGTAGTTTCAGCCCCAGCAGATGCCAGCACAGTCACAGTAGTACCAGCCATAGGAGCAATTTTCTCAGTTGTCACGGTCAGCTACTATGGGGAGGTAGAGATCCCGAGGCAGAGTGACCCACATGACCAGAGCAATGGTTGAGGTGTCGTAGTTAGCGGAAGGTACTCTTTCGATTTTGGGTTGTGTGGCTAGTGTTTTGTTCGATTCGGGTGCTTCTCATTCGTTCATTTTGGAGGATTTTACTCAGAGTGTGGAGGAGCCGGTGGCCGAGATGTCCTGTGACTTGGCTGTGGAGTTACCTACTGGCTATTTTGTGCACATCTCGTTTTGATTTGAGAAGGTACCTGTGTGGGTGGATTCCCAAGGGTTTACCCAGACCAAGTTTTACCCTCAACTTGGTCCGCCTAAACCCCCCTAACCCTTCATCTTCCACTATAAAAATCCCCCCTTTGGAAGCATCAAGCATCAAGAGAACATACACGAAGCTCATCTCCCGGACTACGAAGGCACGCGAAGGAGTTTTGTGTGTGTTTGCTAGGCTCACGTCGAGGGCATGCCGCATGATCATCCCTCATACGGTCTAGCCCATACACCAACCTCCTAAAAGGTGCCCCCCTATTTTGATAAACACATGTCATATCGATAATCATGCATGACCCCAGATCTTGCTTGGTAAAAGCACTTTGTGAGGTCCTATCTCGATATTCGTGCATGACCCTGATGTCACTTGGTGAAAGTACTCTTTTGGGTCCTATCTCGATATCCATGCATGACCCTAATGTCACTTAGTAAAAGCACTTTGTCCTGAGTCTTGCCTCAATAGTCGTGCACGACCCTGATGTCGATTGACGAAAGCACTCTACCTGAGCCCTATCTCAATAATCGTGTGCCCCCAAATGTTGCTCAACGGGAACACCCTACTCGACCCTGCCTCGATATTCACGCATGACCTCTGAGGCTACTTCATGAAAGTGCCCTACCCAGTCACTATTTCGATAGTCATGCATCATTAGTTATCGCTCGATCTCGGCACCCTGCCCGATCTCTACCTCAACATTCGTGCATGACACGGACATGGTTTGATGAGAGCACCCTACCTAGTCTCTGCTTTAATGATCGTGCACCATCAGATGCGGCTCAATCGAAGTGCCCTGTCTGGCTCCCCACCTCGATGATCGTATGCCACCCTAGGTGTAACCTCGATAAGCATGCCCTTAGTGTCGTTATCTGGATAATGGGCATACTTTACAAGTCCCGACGCAAGATGAATTGTTAGGCCCTTGCCTTTATCAATGGGCCCCAAGCACGACCATCAAGGTCTTGCGGCGCCCATTTCCTTCAGTCACAATGGTGCCCCCCTCGGCACCCGACTGCCAGCTACTCTAGTCACATCGGGGCCCGCGATGCCTGACTACTCAGCTCCTTCAGTGACAATGGTGCCCTCGGCACCCGACTGCCAGCTACTATAGGCACGTCAGGGCCCGCGACGCCCAACCACTCAAGAACCTCAGTCACAATAGTGCCCCCTGGCACCTGACTGCCAGCTACTCCAGTCACATCGAGGCCCGCAATGCCTGGCCACTCAACAACCTCAGTCACAATGGTGCCCTTGGCACCCGACTGCCAGCTACTCCAGTCAAGTCTGGGCCTGCAATGCCCAACCACTCAACAACCTCAATCACAATGGTGCCCCGAGCACCCGACTGCCAGCTACCCCAATCACGTCAAGACCTGCAACGCCCGACCACTCAACAACCTCCATCACAATGGTGCCCCGTGGCACCCAACTGCCCACCTACTCCAGTCACCATTGTGCCAACGGCACCAAACTACTCCAATCAAAGCGAGGCCTACTGCCTCAACGGCTCTGGTCCCACCGGTGCCTATGGCGCCCGGCAACTCCTAGCTCAATGGCTCTTGGTCGCTCCAATCATGGCGATGCTCACACCGCTCGATCGCTCTAGTCTCAGCAACACTCGACCGCCTCTGCCTCAACAACGCCTGGCCGCTCCAGTCACAAGTGGGGCCTACGTTATTCGATTGCCTCGATCTTGGTGACGCCCAACTGCTCCAACACAATGATGCCCACGGCACCCCTACTACCCCGACCTCGACACTGTTTCATGTCAGGAATGCATTGTGATGCCCTCGAGCGGCATTCTGCTAAGTCTCAGGTCCTTGGACGAACACTATGTACGAATGCAGAACTACCCACACAATAATGTAATGACCCGGGGACCGTCACGAATGACGGAATTATCTCATGGCTTGCAAGCACTTGTAATCAGGCTTTCATGCCCCCATATCAATGCCTTTTATGGGACATAAGTCATGTAATCCAGTCAGGGAGCGGATCCCCCTCCTCGTCGAAACCTCATTTTCTGATCCCCCTTCAATTCTATCTGCTTCTGCACAGATCTGACCACCTACCAGTATAAAATAGCTTTCCCTGCCCAGCTCTCCACCAAATCAGTCATAAGAAATATTGCCGTTTTTCTCTCTCTCCCCTCTACAATCTTCATGAAGAGCATGAGATCAGATTTGGAGGTTTGACTTATGGTAAATGCCAATTCTCAGGAAACTTAGTTTCTTCCTAGCCAGATCTGGGACTGGGGACAGGTCGGTTCTAAAATTGCCCATCAGAAGCACAGATCTGGTGAATTTTTCTGAATCTCATAGAGTTGAAGGACTTCGAAAGAGCTTTCCAACGGTACCTCTTGAGCGTCGATCCGACATCGGGAGTGATCGCAGTAGCAGATCTCGCTGGATCGCATGCTTGAAAACAGAACCTGTAGATCCGTGGGCAGCAACTTCAAGTCTTGAAGATTGGAGCCGCCCGACCTCCGCCTGGCGTTCCCGCCCGATCGCCTTCCAGGGAGGTGCACCACCAGGGGTCTCCATCACAGCGAGTCCCACCCCATTAGGCCCGGAGGACGGAGCAGCACGTGGGCCCCACGGACCCGCAGATCGCGCCATCCGGATAGCACTAAAATGCGGGATTCGGTACTGACGGAGCGGCATCAAGATGCTGCTCGTCAACCCACTTCCCGTTACTCCCAGGCCCCACATGTGACCTGTTACCATCCTGTGTAGAGTGGGTCGAAACATTTGTACCGCTGTAAAATTTGTTAACCGGGAGTATGGATTTGGCCGGGGTCGTCTTCCCCATGCCGGGAGCGTAGAGGTAATGGTCTAACTTCTTGGCATTACTTTGCTTAGCTAGTATAAGGTCATATGCCGCTGTGAGTGCGATAGGATCCTAGCCCGTGAGTCCATGTCACCGATATGAGCGAGAGAGTGACTCGTCCCGTGACTCGATCCGAGCACAGAAGTGAGTTGACCACCCTTGACTCTGCCAGTTTCTCAACCACGCGGATCTACGCTATCCCTTGCTTGGGACGACGAGTGAGCTTGCATTTCTATTAGCGACGTATAGCCCATAGGAACTCTTAGTGTAGAGCCAAGGCATCTCTAGTGTCCAAGTGTTGCTGGTCGCGTCTCCATCTAGAGTCTGAGGTTCGCATCGCCTAGAGTCGGTCCCTCAGTCCGTCTCGCATCAGCCGGCTGAAGGCCCCTCCCTGTGTGGAGGTAGTTTTGGTTGTAAAGAACTTAACCCCCACCCCAAGAACCCCCTCTTACGTGAGGAGTAGTGCTGTAACTATTTTATTTTCAAGTCAAGCGCCACCAACGCGGCGTGCGGGTGCGTACCCATGCTTCCCTGCTCACCCTCATCTTCGACCGGGATCGGTGTCTCCACACCGATCAGGTGAGCGACTGGTCCCTCCCTTACTGGTCGATATTTTTCTAATTCAGTATTGTCTTTCATGCCCGTCGGATGGTAAGGGAGTGCCCGGACTCGTAATTCACTTTTGTGTGCCCATCGCGGAGAGTGAGTGGGAGCCACCCAACCCCACACCCTGGCGTGCCAGCCTCCCACGAAGTTGGGACTCCCATCCCCTTAAGGGGTCCGCCCAAGCTAAGCCACGTCCCAGAATGATTGGGTTCCACCCCAGATCTTCGCCACCATATCCTGGTTGCCATCGGGAGATAGTGTGCGCCATGCGAGTGAGCCGCTAGCTTAAGTCCATTGATTGTCTTTGTATGCTTGCGAGCCTAAGTCCTAGGTTCATCAATTCATCCATTATCATCTTAGGGCTATGCCACATCAAGTAGTTTAGGGGTAGTGTCGTACCTGGAGTAGAGGGGAGAAGCCGTTGAGCATCGTGCATCAGCTGGTGGAGCTCAAGGTGTCGAAGAGAAAGGTGAGAATTAGTGCTCCCCACTGTTGGGAGACTCGGAGATCAAGCTAGAGGGAGAGGGGGTGAATAGGTTGATCTATTTGACCAATTTAAAAATAATTCACAGCGGAATAGAGTCTATTCTAGACCTAAGGCCTCTGTACTTGATCGAGTAAAGAAAAGAAAAGATTTTTGTGCATAACCAAAGTATGGCCAAAGCAGCAATGGTGTGCCTTAAAGGAATTGACTATGGCTCGCCGTAAAGTGTATGAAAAACCCAAGTTAAAAGGTCACCCTTAACGATTGGGGAAAGAAACTAGGACTCCTAGCATAGAGCTATCACCAGCCTAAGGATGTTGCAGAAGAGAACCCATGTTAACCTAATTAAACTGAAACTAAACTAAGACCTAAAGCCACTCAACCATATTTTAAGGAACCAACATTATAACCACGTGCAGAAGAATAAGGATAATGGAAATGAGAGCACATTCTTGCACAAAATAAAAGATACCTCGCACATCCATGACATGAAAGCAACATCCTGAAGCGACCTTGATCATCGAGCAGCATATTCCTTGCTTGACAGGACGAAAAGGAAATGATAATGAAGGATCAAAGATTCCTCTACACGGAGGAGCGACAAACACCAAACTGGACGAATGAGAATAAAAAAGAAAGAGAGACGAGGGCTAGAACTCCCTCGTTAAGGCACAGAGACCCTGATAACAAGGAACCAAATACAAAATAAGCAAGGATTAACTAAGATCAAGGCAGACTAAAGCCTCAAAAATAGTAAGAAAAAGGGCGAAGCCCCTGAAAGGGTGAAGAGGAAAGAATAAAAAGTCAATAAGAGGATTGATGTGATGAGGAAGAAGGAGAATGATCATCTGATGTGGTTGGAGAAGAATTAGAAGTAGCACCCAGTAGGGCCAGAGAAGGAGAAGTGTGGACATCTGACATGGTCGGAGAGGAATCAGGGATAACACTTGGAAGCCCCAGGGAAGGAGAATTAGTGGAGGTCCCAAAATTAGGATGGAAGGATAACATAGGCCGAGGCCTAGAATCGTGAGAAGGGAGAGAATCTGGAGACTCTGGATGGGAAGAAGAGGAATAGGGGCTCGCGGACCCTGGAAGAGAGGAGAAGACCATAGAAACGAGATTAGATGGGGGAAGATATACCACCCAAGGGTGGGAGCTGAGTAGAAGAAATGATGAATGGAAGGAAGGAGAAAGAGAAGTAGTGGCCTCTCGAGTGCATAACCTTCGGCCTTTGTACTTTCACCGCTGCCTCTTCGTCACAGAGATTTCTTGAACACGGGCCCGCCTGGTGGTGGTTCAAACCTTTGGGCAGTTGCCTCTTCTTAAATGGCTGGCCCACCTGACAGACGGCCTGGCCTGGTTGTGAACATGCAGCCTTGTCAGGGCAGTTGCCCCTAGACACCTAGTGCTAATGATAGTTGGACATTCTTGGACAAGTGACTCCTTGGAAGGATGAGCATCATGAAATCATAGAGTTTTGTCCTTCGGCACAAGTAGCATAAGACTCCGCAACTCCACTTGGCAATCAGGCTTGAAGCATAACTCCCTTGATAGAAGAGCAGGATGAAATTGAGGGAGAGTAATATACGGCGTTGATGTGGCCGACTTGCTAACGAATCGAGGGAGATTACATAAAATGTGCAGAATGTCCTTTGAAAAGCTTGAGAATACAGCGAACTGCCCCTTGAACATAGAATCTAGCAAACTCTTGGCAGCCATATGGGTTAGCACAATCTGGGTGGAGAACCCTTTTTGGCCAGTTATCTTAACAGTGACAGAGTGAGAAGTGATAGTAGCAACAATGGTGAACCCTCCGGCGAACAACAAGATTGCCACCGGTCTTGGTCAGGAAGAAACTGGCACCAAGGCCAGGGAGCTTCTCTTGACAACTGTCTTCGGAAGCATAGGCTCATCAATCCCAAAATAGCCAGGAACCAAGACAATGATCGACATGCAATAGATGAAATCTTGAAGCTTAAACTACATAACCGACATCGAGCTCTCCTGACCTGGCTCATCATCTCCCTGGGGACCAAACCCAAGGGGCACCAGCGGTAGAGCACACCCACTTTGTGGGGTGGAAATGGATGAGGAAGTGGAGGTAATAGGCTTGGAAGGCGTAAGAGGTGGTGGTGGGATGATAGCGATGTGAGGCTTAAGTGGTGGTAAAGGTGCAGGTGGAGGTGTAGCTTGCTCAGGCCTGGGCGACAAGGAAGATGGAGGGGAGGGTGGAGAAGGTAGAGGTGTTGGAGATGAAGGGGATGGTGGTGATGGAGGTGGTGATTAAGGGAAAGAGGAAGGTAAAGGGGAAGGATGCGATGCCCATCGTCGGCGTATCGACACGATGCATCGGGCAGCATCAGGAGTGGAAGTAGTGGTAATAGAGACAGAAGAAGGAGGGGAGGCACTAGCCTGAGTAGAGACTTGGGTTCATGGAGGTTGTAAAGCTGGGGTAGGATATAGCGAAGATGACGGGGCAGGCGAAGGCTCAGGTGAATGAATGGGTAATGGAGCAGGCGATGGGGTAGGGGATGGAGCAGGTGACGGAGCGGGTGCACTACTAGACGACGAATCATAGGGGTGCCCTTGGTCTTGTAAAGATGGAGACGGCTGCCCGGACAGTGCTACTTGTTGCTACTACTTACTGTAGAGATGTAGAACAACTTTATGAATGGCGGCCCAATCGATCCTCTTCTGATCTTCCAAGCCATAAACATAATCCTAGAACTCGGGGCAATCTTCAACCAAATGGCCCTGCTGGCGATGAAAATCACAAAATTGATGTATATTCCCCACCGCGGGTCAGAAAGGCACCATCGAAGGGAGTGGTAGCATGTGGGTGGCCATCAAAGTCCTGAAAATATCCGTAAAGCACTCCAGCAATGGAGAACAAGGAGCTTGCTTCGGGCAAGGCGGATGCCGAGGGGTAGGGGATGAACGGGGTGGAGAGGGAAGCAAAGGTTGTGTAGGCAATGGAGGTCACGTAGGCAATGGAGCATGGTGACTAGTGGAGGGACTAGGCGCGGGCTCATGATGAGGGGGATGGGGAGGTATGTAGTGGACGGCATCCACCTGCTCGAGGTGTGGCGTTCCCTTGACTGGAGGTGGAGACACATACGGGTATGTGGAGGTGGAGGCGGAAGGCTGACCATGGATGGCGGGAGGTTGACTCATAGAGGGGTGATATGTAGGCGATTGGGATGTAGAGGGTTGATAGGTGAAGGATCGGTGTGAGGTGGAGGGGTATGTGGAAGGCTGACCTGTGGAAGGTGGAGAAGGGGTATACCTCGATGTCGAGGTGTATGTGGATATGGTAGGTGAAGGAGACTCGGGGTCAAGGAAATTGTGAAGTTGTTGGCGAATGAAGTGGGCTCGATTGTAAAGCTGCTGTCAGGAGGTAATATCATTAAGGGCTAAGACAAAGAGGTAGTCGGGCATTACATTGGAAATAAGCATCTTGATTTACTCTCCCTCCAGAATGTGCCCCGAGACTTATGCGGTGAGGCAACGCCAGCGGTTGGCAAAGGTGCAGAAATCCTCTTCGACCTTCATCTTCTCATGGGCCAGATCCACCATAGAATACATGGGCCCAATCTGCTCCTGATACTACTGAAGAATTTCTCTTGCACAACTTGAAAGTTCACAATCTGCTCTTGTGACAAAGAGAAGAACCAATCCCGAGCTGGGCCTTCTAAAGGCAGACCGAACAAATAAGCCATCAAGCATTAGTTGTGTCAAAATTGGGCTGACTTATAAACGAACTCCTTCAATTATACACAGGGGTCACTGACTCCCCCATTACAGTGATATGCAGGAATTTGTGAAGGAGGCGGGAGCTGGAGATGGTGAAAGGCAAACGGGACACTCAAAGAGGGTTTGGGATCAATCCGACATTGGAGTTCATCAAGCTGGCGTTGGGTCTGAGTAATCATCTCTGGGGTCGGGAGAGATCGAGAAGAATGTAGGCTAACTTGGGCAAGGGGTTGTGAACTTAAACCAGGAACGCAATAAAGAGCCGGATAAGAGGATTCTGATTGAGGAGAAGAATGAAAGCCCATTCTGGGAGTAGAAGGGTACATGGGCCTGGAAAGAGTATAGTCATGAGCATGAGGACCAACTGGGCCAACAGCATAAGGAGAAGAAGAATGCGGTCATTAAGGTGAGATTGAACGTTAGAAATTGGGCCATCAGCATGGGACAGAGAAGACCCATTAGGAGAATAAGGCCTATTAAGAGAAGGAGGCCCATTGAGAGGAGAAGGCCCATTAAGGGAAGAAGGCCCATTAAGATGAGAAGAAGGCCCATTGAGAGAAGAAGGCTCATGAAGATGATTGGCAATGAGGTTTTTGGCCTGGGCTAGGTCTATTTGATGAACAAGAGATGATAGATGGCCCATGAGATTTGCTTGTACTTCAGATGGGTCAGAGAGACCACGGGACGATGGGCCCGCGTAGGAAGAGGAGTCCACACGGGAATAGGAAGAAAATTGGAGAGAAGAAGAGTACATGGGGTTGAAGTGGTGCTCCATGAGGGCAAATGGAAACTTTCTATAGGAAATCAAATGGGGATACAGCATGGGAAGTATGGGTTCGATGAGGAGAGGGCCAAGGAAGGGGACAAGGCCCACAGGGCAAGAGGTAGTCCTGGTGAGGCCGCCACTGGACGGAGGCTGATGGAGGCATCACCACTACCTCCCTTTGGCTCGGGTCGTCCACACACCCAAGATTGGATTGAGATAAAAATTTTGGAATGTCTTGTGATTACAGCGTACTACCTACACCCGCCCTTTCAATATGCTCGGGGCCTCGCTTATGACGATACTTTGATAGAATCTGTCAACATTGTGGTAAATCGATTGTCTCATAGGCCAACAGATGCTACTAATGCGTTGAATGAAGTATACTTGGATATTTTAGCATTGAGAATATGAAATGAATTATGCACTTATTATTTCCGATAATGCAGATGAAAGCATTTAGAAATACAATTGGTTCATTTGCGACAGCAAATGCCGTGGCCAGCCGTGACAAACTCGATGTAGGTAACGTATTTTCACAATGCTCCCTCTATAGCTCGACAAGTAATTATTACATCTAATTATTTTATTGTATGCCATCTGCCTTAATCATAGTTGAGTGGTGGTTAAATTACGACACAAGTGTACCGACATTAAGGAAGATCGCAATGAGAGTTCTATCACAAACATCCTCATCGAGTGGGTGTGAGCGGAATTGGTCGACATTCTCCTTCTTACATACCAAGCTCAGGAATAGGCTAACACGCCGAAAGCTGGACAAAATAGTGTATATTCACATGAAGCTAAAGGTTCGACATGCGCAGATGGATGCAAGGAGAGGAAAGGGAGATTATGACCCAACAGATGCCGTGTACTTGCGAGATGATGATGACCCTATAGTTTCATGGGTTGCAAGAACTACAACTAAGCGTGGTGAGGCAGAACTTGACGAGAAGGGTGAAGAACCAGGTGAGACACCACCACCTAATACTTTTCTCGCAGTAGTTGTGTAGCAGGCAGTGGGGGAGGGAGGTGACATTGATGTGCAAATGGTTGGAGATGAGTTAGCGACGGGACATGATAAGGAGGTTAATTTGGATGAAGACCTCATCATTGGGGGTAGAGACACATCGTATTTGTACGATGATATAGCATGGGAGCGATTGATGCAACCTCCAGTAATTCAGTGTCCACTGTCAACTCAGGTGAAATAATATATACAAATTAAATTACATATTTGATTAGAGAGCGTAGACATATATCTATGTATAATGGTGTAAGAAATATGTGATAGGGTGAGCCGACAAATGAACAGTGGTCCCGGGTTGCTACACAGTAGCATTCAATATCTACGGAACCCAGAAGGTTATCCACTTCTAGAAAGGCTAGAGGGAGTTTATCATTTAGAGAGGTGAAATTATATTGACATATGCACAATCATATGCTGTATTTCATTGTTAATTGAATATATGATCATTTCAATTGTGTAGCCTCCGGTAGCATCCAAACAACCAGCTCAGTCTGTTGCGCTACGACGCTCAACATCTAAGACACCTAGTCAGTCGTCTTAGGTATACGTATAGACTTACACAATACAAAGTAACATGAATGATTATCTAACAAAGCGTCCGCTTCTTAGGCATCCAGAGGGACACAACATGCAGCAGATAAGCCACCGCCTGCTTCACAGAAGAAAAAATCATCATGGACCACATTATTCAGGAGCAAAAAGGACACTCAACCAGCATTAATTCGATAGATATTGCAAACTTAGAGACATTAGATCTCAATACAGATGACGACACTCTCGAGCCCTTTGTTGAGCCCTGCATCAGTGGGAGTCATGACTCCGATTATGACAGTACCCCGATAGGGTCTTCATCCCATAGTTGTGGTGGTTCTCAAGGTGGTCAACGGAGTCATCGTGGGGATACTAGTGCTGGTGGCAGAGAGTATAGCAGTGGTCAAGGCAGAGGTCATGGGGGCCGCAAATGTGCCGCATGGACAGAGGAGCAGCACTTCACACATGCCACACATGTCACGTCCCGAGCTTTTTAATACAACGGAAGAAAATTCAGGAACGTGAACAGTCGGTATGGTAAGCCTCTCGCAAGCAAGAAATCAGAGCGCAAGACAATCACACAAAAGTAATTGCACAAGTAAAATTTTCGAAACTTCACTTTATTCCATAGTAATTATTTCAAAAATACATAAAATCCTTGACCCTTAACACCCTTGGAAGAGATGAATAAATAATAAGTGTGCTAGAGAGATAATGATAATAAATATGTCACCTATCACCTACCAGATGGACCTCGTTGGCCCCATCACCCTGGCGGCTCTAACGAGTAAGCACCCTACCCTAGCCCTTCGCTTGGGTAAGGGGGCTAAACCCTTCCTTGCGTTGGCACCGTCCCGGTGCCGACAAACATCTCAAGAGACCAAGAGACCACGTAGACCTCATCGGCCCTGTCACCCCGACGGTGCTAGCGAGTAGACGCCCTACCTAGGCCTTTCTCTTGGGTAAAGGAATTAAACCCTTCTTTGTGTAGGCACTGGCCTGGTGCCGATGATCATCTCAAGAAACCAAGAGACCACATAGACCTCGTCGGCCCGTCACCCTGGCGGCGCCAACGAGTAGACACCATGCCCGAGCCTTTCGCTCGGATCAAGGAATTAAACCTCCCTTGCGTAGGCACTATCCCGGTGCCGACAACACCTCAAGAGACCAACAAACTAGATGCACCTCGTCAGCCCCGTCACCCTGGTGGTGCCAACGAGTAGACACTTTGCCCGAGCCTTTATCTTGGATTAAAGAATTAAACCTCCCTTGCGTAGGCACTGTCCCGATGCCGACGAACACCATAAGAGACCAACAGACCAGATGATGAGTAGACACCTTGACGAAGCCTTTCGCTCAGATAAAGGAATTAAACCTCCCTTTCGTAGGCACTATCCCGGTGTCGACGAACACCTCAAGAGACCAACAGACCAGATGCACCTCGTCAGCCCTGTCACCCTGGCGGCGTCAATGACCAGACACCTTGCCCGAGCCTTTCACTCAGATCAAGGAATTAAACCTCCCTTGCGTAGGCACTATCTCGGTGCGGACGAATACCTCAAGAGACCAACAGACCAGATGCACCTCGTCAGCCACGTCACCCTGGTGGCACCAACGAGTAGACACCTTGCCCGAGCCTTTATCTTAAAGCAAGGAATTAAGCCCTTCTTTGCATAGGCACTGTCTCTGTGCCGATGAACACCCCAAGAGACCAAGAGACCGGATGGACCTCGTTGGCCCCATCACCCTGGCAGCACCGACAAGTAGACACCCTGCCCGAGCCTTTCGCTTTGGTCAGGGGACTGAACCCTTCTTTGCGTAGGCACTATCTCGGTGCCGACGAACACCTCAAGAGACCAACAGACCAATAGACCTCGTCAGACCCGGCAGCCCATTGGCACTGGCGAGCAAACTCTTCTCTCCATCCCTTGGGGTGGATTACCACAAAAAATCTACACTCCGCCAACACGTCTCAAGTGTCGTCCTAAAAAAAAAAGAGAAAAAAAAGGGAAAAAAAGAGAATAAGAAAAAAGAAAGAAAAGAGAGAGAAAAAAAGGGGGGATAGCATATATCCCTAATGATAATTTATAGTAACGAGTACATATATATGAAAATGCTCTATCTACGTGTCCTCGCGCCTCGACGGGCATCCTTGCATGTGTACGCTGGTACGAATAAGAGGGCATAGGCTGAGATCGTCATCTCCCCTGGACGTCAAGGTCTCAAATGTAGACCTGAAGAACCGGTACACCCACAGGCACAGCCCAACTCATCCATCGCCTGCGTCACACGTGGGTGGGGGCATTATTTGTGGATGTGCAAAATTTCATGTCCATGTGTCCTGACAAGACCAGCATCAACAATAACTTTCACTGAAAAGATTGTGGAGAACACATCTTGTCTGGACCCTCCGAACAAATAACACACTGCCGTGAAGCCACATCCGGAGTCACGACAGCAAGGAGAAACCAACCCCCAGGGAGCTCGCAACTCGTGGACCCTAAAGAGAACCAAGTGGACCATTGATCGGGCTCGAAACAAGCTCAAGTCTACCTCCAACGGCACGCTCAATGTCCCTTCAACAATGTGCTTAGCACCTGTCATGCCCCAAGAGCGAAAGATTACCCGGAGGTGTCGTGACGAGTCTATATCATTCATGTCAATCAGAGCGTAGTGCATTCAACACAAAGACAGAGAAATAGGAAATAAAGTAGGATAATTTAATAATTAATAAAAATAAACAACAACTATAATAGAGTCTAGTCCAACAGAAAGTACAAGCAGGAAAATGTACCAAATACCGAGTGAACACTCGGCCCGACCAGTTGCCAACTAAGAACCACCGTGCAGTGCCCTCAAACATTGAGGAAGAATCACCACACCTGAAAACTAGGGGTGAGCCTCCTATCACTGGTTTAGTAGGGGTCGCACGGAACGCCAACCGAAAATAATGACAGCATGAAAAGTAGTAACTACAGCTAGAACAACAGTAACAGTAGGAATAGTAAACATGGTGGCTGGTAAAACCTCAGATCTGTAGCTACTCCTACTGTAAAGGAAACCAACACCCCGATCTCCTAGTCAGGGGACCACCAAATCACGAACTGCCCTAGCCACAGTACTAGGAAAATGCCATGACACCTTTATCGTGGAGGCCTGTACTCACACATGAAGGCCCACACCGAAAACACATGATTCGAGAACACGGTCACGACCTCGCCATCGTGAACTCAATGCTATCTAGGGGAAAACCCTTGGTGACGCTCACCGAAAACCCTAGACATCGGCTCCGAGAAAACATCTAAACTATACACAAAACCCCGTCCCGTAGATGGAAAATGAAAACTTGCGACACGACAACTCATGTCATGTGACGGGAGTATCGCCCACCAGAAGTTAGGTCAGATGCATCCACTAATGACTTAGTCCGTAGCCTCAGGTGTCTCTCTACGACACCCCAGGTGGAGACCGAGACACCGTACAATAACCAGGAACACAAAATAAGGACTAACTGGGGTTGTGCTCGTCAGCACGGGTCTGATGCCCCAAGCCATGTGCGCACACACAGATCATGCACCCTAGGTCAGGCCCTCTAGATGGTTCTTCCCCTGAAGCCTGAACTTAGGCTACGCGTGGGGTCCCTACGGTAACCAACCTAACAACCGTCTCACTCGGGTCACGCTTTCCACCACTCCCAAGGTGGTCCACAAACACGTGCACAGGAAAGCTACGACTAGTGGGGGCTCACTAAATGTGGACACTGAAAACCACGCACGCACCCATCTCGAGTAACGCAAAGTGGCAGGTGGCTCGTGGCCACCAAACTCTGGATAGTCCACTAGACCTACTAAACCCAACGGTTCTTGAGTCACGAGACTCAAGTCAAGACCGTTGCACGTGACGGCACAACACTATCAATCTAGCCTAATTCCTAGGTCTAAAACCACGGTGATACGATTCCCAAGGTAGCTCACAAGCCGCCGAGTTAATCACTCATCCAAGGGACACGGGAAACCTCCAGCCCCAGGCTGGTTAATTGGACTCACAGTCCAAGGGCCAAACTCACAGCCCACTCAGAAACCACTTTCCACAGAAACTCATGCCGTATGGGGAAGACCCTCCGTACACATGCTGACTCACGGCGACTCGATCTAGCGAAGAACGAAAGACCAGAACACATGGGGCCAATCAGGCCCTCAAAAATCCATGGGCACACTAGTCAAGGTAACATGATACTTCTAGACACCCAAAAATATGGTCACAGTCCCCAAGGGGTGTTCGGGATGCACACGGGCCAAGGAAGGCACTCTAGGCTACCTTCCCACCCTTTAGCCTGCAAGACTAATCACCCACATGAACGTGCACCTTGCTCTGGGTGTGTTCATGAACGCAACCCTCACCTTGAGCGCGACAAAGGAAGAACGCACCCATCACGAAGGGCACGATCCCAGTCAACGCGGTGTGTCCCCAAGTTGTGACAATAACAGAACACAACTGGGTTGACGACTGCAACCTGGTCGCGATTGGTCTCACCATCGCGACCCTAACCACCTTACTATTCATCTTCCTCGATGAATGTGACCCCTCGATACGATGCCTTCTTCGAAGAACGCGACCACCGTGATGGTCACATTCTCAGACCGCACCCGAAAAAGGTGAAAATCATGGGAAAACACCTTTCCACACCCCAATCACACCCAGGTGATGAGAAAACTATCCCAGATATGGATTCTGACAAAAAATAGCCACCAAACAAGTTGTACTGGTAGGGTAATGATGACTGGAACAAAAGTCAACCTTAGGGCGTCTTCCAAACCATGAATTATGTGCATTTAATGATTTACGGTACTTATTTTATCTCTCTGATCACCCAATTTGTTTGACAGAAAAATTGGCATGAAAATACTTCTGGGAGAGCAGTCAGGTAGACCTTCTGGACTGGACTGAAAGAGTGCACCGACCTTGATTGAGCATGTGCATCAACCTTGTTAGTGCAGGACCTCTGCATGTGCATTGCCCTTTCTTGAACAAACATGCATATGTGTATAGACCTGGTAGTGTGCTCAGACCCTATAGTTCACATATGCACAGATATTGTGTTGTTGAAGGCAAGCATTGCTCAGACCTTGTGATGTTGACGGTAGACATTGCGCAGACCTTATACTGGAATATGCTCAAACCTGAAGGTGCTTAGACTTCTTGGCATGTGTATACCTTCTATGCATTCAAGGAGAATGTGCATCGACCTTCCATGTAGTCTAGCCAATGTGCTCCGATCTTAGTATGCAGTCTAGCTGATGTGCACCGACCTTCTATGCTGTCTAGCAAATGTGCTCTAACCTTAGTATGCAGTCTAGTGGATGTGCACCGACCTTATATGCATTCAGGGAGAATGTGCACCGACCTTCCATATGCACAAGGCAAATGTGCGTCGATCTTAGTTCTGCATAGGCTCGATGTGCATTGACCTTAGTTTTTTGAAACTAGAAACCTGCACCGACCTTATGACCATATGTGCACAAACTTCAAAACCTACCTCGACCCGTTGCACTCCTACTGTTTTGATGATGTCATACACTATTTGTCAACATCTTGATTGATTTGCTATCATCTTGATTGATCTATTATCTAACTGATTTTAATTGCTGTGCTTAACTTAAGAGACATCTGCATTAAAATTCAATGTATTGTCCGTGCATATAGAGAGTCAACGTCAACAACAGGTCCGTGCACTTGTTACTTAGGCATCTTCAAGTCCATGCACGTCTTCAGACTAAGTACATGCATAGTCCGTGTAAGGCCAGTCTAAGTTCGAGCATGTCTGGTCTACATTTTGTGAAGTCCGTGCTTATTGTTGAAAGTCCTTGTGATGCGGGACAGACCACGGCGGACTCGACTCCAAGTAGTAGACTGACATTGGACTCTAGCAAGCTTGTTGTTCATCCCTAATGAGGGAAGCATATGATCATGCGCGGTTGAGAAACTGGCCGTGAGCTAGGGTGGTCAACTCTCACTCGTGGCCGGATCGGGTCACAGGACGATTCTCGCTCTCTCTCTCTCAGTAGTGGTTGCAATAATATAGAGAGCTATGATCCTATCACTCTGGCAACGGCATTCAAAAGTATACGAGTAAAGTAAAGTGCCCACAAGGAGGGTGGTGAGTTTACCTCCACACTCCGAGCGTGGGGATGACGATCCCAGCCAGTTATGGTAACTCCCAGTACAGCGGTAAAAGTTAATTTACAATCGTGAATTTTATTGCCCCCTCCATACAGGGAGGTAAAAGGCTGCATGTGGGGCCCGGGAGGACTGACCCTGGGTTGACGGGCAGCAAACTGGATGCGCTTTCGGGGTGAACTCGGCCTGCTGGTCTGACTCGGTCCTACGCCGACTCGGTTCTGACTCGGTGGACAGCAAGGTGCAGCTTCCAAAGGGACGTCATCCTCATTGAGTCTTCTGGAGGCACCGCTTTGCTGGGACAATGGGAGGACGTCGCTGGTCGACTCCCTGAAGTGGCGGTCCCTGAAACTTAGCAGAGATAATTAATTAAGAATTCTTTTTGTGCTACTTCTGCTGGTCTGTTCACAGAATAGATTCGCGCGCCTCCACGATAGGAATTTTTGTGCCCAGATCTGGAGACGGTTCAAGGCATGGCTAGTGCCGTTGGAAATAGGATTCAGAGATCTACAACATATATATTTTTTAGATCTATCCAACAAGTGGATTGGAATCATTTCTGAAAACATGAAGCCCATTCAAGTTCAGTTCTATAATCTCAAGCACAGTTGGAATCAATTTGAAATTCATCGATTTTCTCAAACATTTAGTGGCAGTTGATACCAAATTGAAAATATCAAGTTAATCATGAAAATACCATATGCACGACTGCAAAACACCCAACACGGGGTCAGTGGACATATGAGCAAGGTCAATACAAAGACATCAAACATATATACATGTCAGACCATGCTTTATAACAAGATAAGAACTAAGGCTCAAAGAGCCAGGGATCGACCCATGGGGTCGACCCATTCCAAGGAGAATGGAAAACTACTTTAGCAATCCAATGCATAGCAGTCTAATGTAATCAAATGAACTACCCAACAAAATGTCATGCAAGAGCAGCCATAACACCAATACCCAACAATCTCATGCACAGCACGCATGAGTCAACATCAGAAATGTATTCATGAAAGACCATTGACTTTCAACCTGTAAAACAAGATATCATCATATTAGCTTGTTTATCATGAAGATGCCATAAAACATAAAACACACAATATATTGTAACCATCAAAATTATTGTCAAAGACAACGAGGGGGCGCACAGAACCCAATAGCCCCTCTGCCAATAAGGACGTAGGCCACTATAGCTCGACCCTCAGTAGGCTGTCCTCCCCATGGGGGACCAGCCAATATGCCAGATACGTAGCTAGATGACCCACATCTGGCAGCCCATGCGGCACATAAATATATCTGGAGTAAGTCCTGAACTGTAGCTCCACCTCCGTATACTCCTCCCACTAGGTCTGATCTCGCGCGAACTTGTGGTAGAAGCAAAAGAGCCCGTTGTAGAAATGATGGACCCACACCTTCAGACGCACCCTAGGAGTCTGCGCGGCCTTCTCTCTCTTGCCAAAGCCAAGTCTCTCCAAGTCTTCAGCAAGTACTGGTAATTGTGAGGAACCCGGTATTGACCCTGCCGTCAGTGTGACTACGGTGGAGGTCATGCAGCACCACCTCCTCGTACCCCTTGCCGTTTATCTACAAGTCAGAAATCCAGAATAGAGACCATAAGTCTAATGAGGTCTCCCCCTCTGTTATTGCCACGGTGTTCAACTGGAGGTTGAAGTGCTCTGCCCATGCCTAAAGCAACCCTGCATTGCAGGGGTACCCGTACAATGTCGCTGTCACTGTGTATCTGATCCCGACTCGGTCCAGGGGCACTCTGTAATGGTGCACAATCCCCATCAGCCACTCAGTCGCCCCCTGATGGTACATGTGTAAAGGAATCACTACCCAGTGACCATACTAGCTCACAACTGTTTGTTGAAGAATCCCATCTGGGAGAATGTGGTCGTCGTATCCCTCGCCAGCATACTGCAGCCCTGACAGCTCCAACACCAGCCCCATGGTCCCCTTGGTCTCAACCCGATGGTGGCCGTGCAAGTCCCAAGAAGCGGGACCTAGTGCTCCAACACAGACCCCGAACTGGTCCACCCTATTAAAAAAGCCCAAACACTCGACACTAGGAAATCGGCGCGGCCTCCATAAATCTCTAGAGAAGCTCGGGAAGCTGTTGAGGGTGACCCCATGCAGGCTGTCCCTGCCCAACAGAATAGCCCGCTGCAGCCGGCAGCACTCTCCAGCAATACAAGGGTCTCCGTCTTCTATACCGGGCGGGACAAAACTCCTAACAAACTCAAATAGGTGTCGATCTAGTGGAAACTCCATCGAGTAGCCTCCCGCGCGGTCGTAGGTGTAAATCCCTCCAACCTCAGAAATCCTGGCCAGCTCCACGATCCCTGCTCCACTCGCACCCTCTCCAACGGGGCCCTCAGCTACCAGTGAACACCCCAGGACAAGTTGGTCCACGCTGGCCACAGTGACAATGGGTGGGTCCAAAGGGGGGAAGGCCACCCGATCTGTCACGCCCCGAACCGATAGCAGTGGAACGTGTTTGCTCGGAACGTGGCAGTTAAACAGTCGTGTCAATCAGAACATAGGCAAGACCAGATGAAGTTTGAAAGAGATTCCTCTACCAACCTCATCTGAAGGTGTCTCAGGCGAAGCGTATTGTATCCCTGTGGTTTGATGATGTCAAACAGTACTATGACTCATCTAAGCATGATGCAACATGTGTTGATGCTGCATTTATGTGGTTTTGATGATGTCATGATATTAATATGGTTTAATGATGCCAAACACTGTTGATGTTGCATTGATGGATGTTATACATTACATTTTTGTTGACATAATTGCTCTTAAGATGATCTTATTAAATGTAGAAGATGTGTGTTGAATTATCCACAGAACAGGATCTGAGAATAAGCAAAAAGTTAAGTCAAAGTCATGATGAAATCAGTGAAGTTGAAAGAGAAAGGTTGGCATACTCTGACTGAGCAAGGGCATCAGGTCAATGCAGCTAGGCACTGCCTTGATGCATCATGCCAAGAAGGTCGATGTGGCTGTAGAAGTCTTGCTATATCAAGGTCGATCCACATTGTAGTCAGGTCGATGCTACTTGATGCGGGATGAGTTGAGCTTTGATACCAATTCAGATGCGAACTTGGGACTCTAGCTCGTGACTAGTCACTATCGAGGGAAGCGTGTGGATGTGCGCGGTTGAGAAATTGGCAATGAGTCAGGGTGGTCAAACTCACTCTTTGTGCTCAGATTAGGTCACAGGATGGGTTCTGTGATGACCCAAACTCTAGATACTGGGTAAACCCGATACCACTTGGAACCTGTGAAGCCTCCCAAGAGTGGTAAAGCTCTGAAGGGATAAAAAGGTATGTGTGGAGTACATTGAAGTTCCAGATAAAATAGTAAGTAATAATATTTCAATGATCAGGTTTGCTAAAGTAGTAGAAATAAAATTACTTTTTCAATTAACAATTTAAATTAACAGAGTCTAGTCCAAAGAAAGACAAGCACAGTCTAACAGAACGGAGAATATCGGGGGAAACCCGACGCAGGCAACACTGGCAACTATGAACTGATGCACCGCACCACGAACCATGAGGAAGAAGAACGACCACACCTAAAAAATAGGGGTGAGCCTCGTGTCACTGGCTCAGTAGGGGTCACGCAAATCCCCACTGGAAACAACACAGTAACACATAAGATAACTACGCTAAACAGTAAAGCAGGAAGAACAAAAAGAGCAGGAGTAACAGTAGTGCTAAGCTACAACAATAAAGCTGTAAAAATAGAAGTAAGGATAGCTAAAAGAAAGAGCAAAGCCGTAAGGACAGAAACACGGCTACCGAACCATGGCTCTCTATGCTACTCCAGACAGTAATAGAAAGGCGAACCCTGATCTCACAAAGTCAGGAGTTACCGATACATTGACAGAGCATTAGCTCCAAAGCTAAGGCCTACTAAAACTACTAAAACAGGCAAAAGCCCTACAAAAGACCTGCACAGTCAAGAAACACTAACCCATACATAACTAGATCGTCATGCACGCTACATTAAGCTGATCTCGGGTGAAACCAAGAATAGACTACCCGGAAAAGTCACAAAGTATGAGAATCACTAGAGTCATGTGTCACGTTACAGAAGTACCTCCTCACTAGAAGAACAGCCAGATGCGTCAATTGACGTCTTACACTACGCCACAGGTATCTCCCACACGCCTAGAATGGCGATAATTGAGACACTCACAGAACCAAGTGCAAGGAATAACCATAATGAGTGACTAGTCAGGGTCACGCCCATCGGCGCTCATCCAAACACCCCTAACCACGTGTGCACACACAAGCTCAATGTCTTGAGCTAGGCCTCTAGCCAGTTTTCCCCCTCAGTAGGACGCTACTACAAGGGTAGGGGGCGCATAGAAACTAGCCTAAAAATCGTATATCGGGAACTCACCCCGCCACCACTCCCAGGTGGGCTGACACACAGGAAAGTGTCATCAGGCTACGACTAGTGGAGGCTCACAAGACACAGAGACTCCGAACCATCAGTGCTGAAGTACGGACAGGCTAAGCACGCACTGTCGCACATACCTCGGAACACCAAGCACAAGCCACAAAACATAAGCCAGAAGGAGATGTTTGAAAAGATGTGGAACCCGCCAAACCTGGACCGGAGGCTGCTACGGATTACCAAGCATCCGAGCCTGGGCTTCTCACCAGAAGATTACTACGAGGCTGACATGATATCAGTCTCGGCCCCACTCGGTGCTGACCCCGCCAAGGTTGCAGCCCTATAGGAAGCTTGCCACAATAAACAACCTATGCCATTGGTTGAAGAGACACAAGACGAATAAGTATTCCTCTGGAGCCCCCTCCACTGCAAGCGCGCGGGGAAGGTCTTTCCCTCCTCTGAAGGGTCGACCTCAAGGGACCACATCATCAGGGTTCCCTCATCCCCGTCTGTTGGCGAGGTAGGAAGGGGAGGCACGGGCCATGCTCTAGGCCCTCCCCGATGCGATCCTGTCATGCTCGCCCTATACCAACGACAGCAACGGGAGATCAAGATGTTGAAGGCACAGTTGGCTGAATTGACTGCACTTGTGGCAGACCTGATCCAGGGCTCCCTCTGCCCGTGGGGTGAATACGTGACTTGGTCCTGAGCCACCAGTCCCGACACCTCCATCCAGTCAGGGAGGGGGGCGAGGAATATGGCAAGCCCTTCAGCCAGGCAGCCAGCTTGGTGAGGCCTTACATTGCAAGAGAAGCTACAGAAGCCCTACTCCTTCCCAAGAGAAAAGACCCGAGCCATCTTTGATTGGGCCTGTCACTATGGCAAGGTCTCCCTCCCGAGGTCCAAGAGGCCTCAAGATGTTTGAAGAAGTGGTGACCCACTATTCTGCCCTTATCACCAGATACTCGGTCACGCCATTGAAGACTATTATGTCTTCAAAGATATTGCTCAAGACCTGATCGACAGAGATGAGCTCCGAATGGGAGATTACGTGGTGGCTCCGCCGTGTCCTTATGTGACAGGCAGCCCCGGAAGAGGAGTCTACACAATATCCATCCAGCACCAAGCTCCCAAAGACGCAGCGACCTCAGCCCCGGTCGAAGCCATCTACGATGATTACCTGGAAGACTCCGGAGCAGCCTTGTGCCCTTCCGCGCCAGGGAACCCCGCAAGTCCGCTAACTGCAAGCCAGGAGGGATGCGAGGTCAACGCCGCCTCGGCGTCGGGTCATAAAGAACAAGAAGAGGCCTATGGCATCCTCGAGGCCGAGGAGGGCGAAGACCAAGACTTTGTCGATTTGATGCTAGCCCCACCAAAAATTGAAGACGGCGGCCAGGCTACTATGGACGAGCTGATCGAAATCAATCTTGGCATGGAGAGCGACCCCAAGCTAACCTTTCTGAGTGCCCTCATACCTCCCCAGGAAAGAGAGGAGTATGTGAAGTTCTTGCAGGAGTTCCATGATTGCTTCGCTTGGAACTACAAAGAGATGCCCGATCTCAGCCCCAGAGTGTCCCAGCACATGTTGGCAATTGATCCCAAGATAGAGCCGGTAAAGCAGCCCTCCCGGTGCATGCGGCCGAAATTGATAAAATAGGTCTGCAAAGAGGTCGACAAGCTCATTGACGTCGACTTTGTAGCAGAGAATCAATACACCACCTGGTTGGCCAACATTGTGCCAGTGAAGAAGAAGAATGGATAGATCAGGATCTGCATAGATTTTCATGACCTGAACAAGGCCTGCCCGAAGGATGACTTCTCGGTGCCCATCACCGAAGTAATGATTGACGCAACCACCGGCCATGAGGCCCTGTCCTTTATGGACAGTTCGTCCGGTTATAACCAGATCTGGATAGTCGAGCACAACCGGATCCATACAGCCTTCAGGTCGCCTAAGGGAATCTTCCACTATAAGAGAATACCTTTCGGCCTTAAGAACGTCGGCGCTATGTATCAGCGAGCAATGACCAATATATTCGACGAGCTGCTCTACAACAAGGTCGAGTGTTACATTAATAATCTAGTCGTCAGGACAAAGAAGAGGGGCGACCATTTGAGCGACCTCAGAGTCATCTTCCAAAGGCTCCGACAGTATGAACTGAAGATGAACCCGATGAAGTGCGCTTTTGGCAATAATTAATACGGGTCTATGTCGGATTAATTATCTTAACCTGTTATCAAAGTGACCTTAAGATTCTATTTTGAGGCCACTCCAGACGGTACAAGCAAGATGAACTCTCTTTCAGTGGAAACATCGCCTTGAGATGCTCTACATCAGCCGGTGAAGATCTTCATCACAACATAGTGACGTATGAGTTGGCTTCAAACTGCTGCTATCTTCCGAGTAAGCTGATACTACTATTTGGAGATGGGATGACGCCTTGGGCAGCAACAACAGCTTCAGATATAGATCCCGTAGATCCATCTTTGCCACGATTCTGGATTCTGATATTTGATGCTGAACCCATTTGCGGTAGTCCTCATCCAACGCAGGTATTGGAGGAGCGACCAGGACCAAAAGCTCCAGATTAGCTGCCTTACCCAGGACGAACTTGACAAGTTCCATCTCACGGTGAGATCCCTTGAAGTTGCTCATCTTAACGGCCTTGAGGTTGTCGAATTGTACACTACGTGGCGGTTCCGTCATCTTTTTTTTGGCAGATGACATGTTTGGATCTTCCAAGAGCTTTGGGAGCTGCAGCAAGGACGGGTAATTTATCAGAAAGAGAGGAAAATTTCTCACAGGACGCAGCATTAAATCACAGTGATGAAGGACAAGAAGATCAGAGAAAAATATGGAACAGAGGCAGAGTACCTTTATGAATAGTTTCTCAATGGAGGGAGATGGGCAGAGCCGGAAGAACCCATAGATCGAAGAAAGATATTCTGCGTCCAGGATGTCCATCAGTATCTGCAGTTCCCGCAGATTTTCTGGCCGAAGTGGGAAGTAATTCTCGTACTCCACGTAGTACTCCTCAGAAATTGTCACTCGCTAACAGAGAAGAACAGAAAAAAGAGTACTCCCAGATTCAGATATTTCATGGCTGGAGAGAGATAAATAACAGAAAAGAAATAATTACCATGAGAGTTGCTGGGCAAACTGTCAGAACCCTGACATGGGCGATATCGGACAGCAACTTCACGTAGTCATGCCATGGTTCGGAGCATTCCCTGTTAATCGAGCAGATGAAAGCATCAACCAGAGACGATAGCCCCTCTAACGAGAAGTCCATGCTGATCTCTCCGAAGAAATGAAACGACTCCATGCTGGGAGCTGAAACAACCAGGTTTCCTACTTCCCAGCAGTCCACAAGAACCCAGCGCTTCAGCATGGCGCCCGAAGATGTGATCTTGATCGAGTTCAAACAATGGCATTCCTTCACGATTAAGGTCTCCAAGAGTAGGCAGTTTGAGAGGATGCCCTGGAGCGTGCCGTCGTCGATGTTAACGTATCTGAGAGAGAGGGACCTAAGAAGGCGAAGGCTGCCGAAGTCCAAAGGAGGGCAGAGATTACAGTAGCTCAGAGTTAGATGGGTTAGAGATCCAGAGCCGAAGAGGCAGCGCGGGACCGTGAACAGGTTCCTCTCCTCGGCGGGTTCGCCGTCGTAGATTGTTTCCGCCGTCGGGGAGAAGTCCAGATCGAGCTCTTCGACGCGTCTGGAGATTGCGAATTCGACCCACTGCTCTACACGCTCCTTGTAGAGCTTGGCTGGGTGCAAGCGGAGGCGAAAGCTACGGATCTTCTTGCTGCAGGTACCTGCCGACGCAGGCCACGAGCTGATCGGGGGTTTGCCGGCTCGCGATCTCTCCGGTGAAGTCTAGCGTCCAGATTTGCTTCCAGAGGCCCCTCCACCTGCTCGACAAGATGCTGGTCCTGGTCGCCGGCTCGATGGGCATCAGGGAGAGGCTGTGGGCGAGGATGGAATCGGGAAGCTCGCTGATCCTGTCACGGTGGCGCGCCATGGCTTTTCCTGCTCTCTGGTTTGCTTATGGGCGTGGTTTCTGTTAAAGAAACGTCGGGGGTGTTTATATTGTTTGATTTTTATTGCTTGGATTTTTTGTAGCTGTGGCTACACCTACACGTCGAAGAACATTTATGGATGTTTGGTTTCCTTCGCGGGGAAGACTTTATTTCTTCCCTTCTCGGACCCAGTTCAGCAACCTGTTGCAAGGGCTCAAGGGGTAGATGATAGGAGGCGTCGTGTCCCCGAGGTGGATAACTATGAGTCCGATAACAAGAATGGGGGTTATGGTCGTGATCGTCGTGTTCAACGGTGGAATCATGATTGTGATGAGGAAGCGTAGATCCTCAGGACCATTCACGTGGACCCTCCCACTTTTGACGGGTCTTTGGACCCGAAGGTCTATTTAGATTGGGAGGCCGGGATGGATCGGTACTTCGAGTGGTTAGATATGATGGACCGCCGAAGAGTCTGATTCGCGACCATGAAGTTGATAAGACAGGCGCAGACTTATTGAAAGAACGTAGAGAGCCTGTTGTTTCAGCGTTTAGAGCCCCAGGTTGATACATGGGGTGAGATGAAGGTCAAACTCCAGCAAAAGTATATTCCTGCCACATACCGTCAGCGACTCATCGATAAGTGGCAGAGCCTCAGCCAGGGAGATCGGTCCGTCTTCGAGTACATCACTGAATTTGATGAGTATTTTATGCGATGTGACATCTCGGAAGAGAGCTCCATGCTTATTTCCCACTTCTGACATGGTCTGCGACCGCACTACCAGCATGAGCTTTTTCACCGCAATGCGAACACTTTGGAAGAGGCATATCAGGTTGCTCACAAGTTGGAGTAGTTCGAGACAGAGTTTGAGCCTGTCCAACGATTGGGACCCTTTCCTCATCATGGGGTTGAGCCTCGTAGCTCGTCAGGCCCATATCAAAGGGCTCCCATGGCTCGACCTCCAGAGCCCTCCCGTCAGGAGTCACCCGCCCCAAGGCCTCGCCCTCCCCCACTGAGGGATATTCCACCTCAACCCCAACCATATGCACCCATTGCCTGACCCTCGGCACCCACACCTTCTACTTGTCCCCTGTTGCCTGCACGCCCGGCACCCACACCCTCTGATCGTCCACTGTTGCCTGCACCCCCTGTCCGTTGGGAGGATAAGGGCAAGGGGCCACTTATCAGGGAGACTAGTGGGTCACGACAGCAGTATTATCGCTGCCATGGGTTCGGCCACTTTATAGGCCAATGTCCCACCCGTGCATCACCAGTCATTGGGGACACGCAAGTTGGAGATGCCTCAACTTCAGGTCTTGTGTCTGTCAGCTATAAGGCCAAGCAGGAATTAGCTGATGAGTTCTTTCGTGAGGAGGAAGATGTCGAGGGAGATCCTCCAGACCTCCAAGATGCTCAGTAGCCAGTGTACTAGTTACACATATGGGTGGCCTAGGCCACCACTGCATTATGTATGGGTCTAGGGTCATGTGTGAGTCTTTTTTCCTTTTCTTGTTCTTTTTGTTTCGTACAGTCTGTTGGGAGTATGCATACGTCGAGTCGAGTCGGTCAAATGCAAGCTCGCGATGACAGTCCCTTCCGAGTGTTGAAGTGAGTTGGATCCAATGCGTATGTTGTGGGCTTGCTTGAGAAATATGGGATTAGCTCTACCTTCAGTGTGTCGGATCTAGTCACCTATAGGGACCCAGCGGTGATTCCGAGTGAGCCATTTGAGCCGTCTCCTTCTCTTGAGAGTGACCCCACCCTGGAGTGTTCACCATCGACCTCATTCCAAAAGCAGCGTGAGCAAATAGAACATATACTAGATGGGCATGTGATGCTTAGGAGTGGAGCATACTAGCGCTACTGGTTGCCATGGAGAGGACGGCCCGTGTCCGATGACACTTCGATCATCTGGGCAGAGCTATGGAGGATAGATCTAGATCTACTAGAACGGTACCCGAGTGACAACACCTGCTTACTCGACGGGGTTGAGTTCTTACCACCCGAGGGGAATTGATGGGGCATCGGAAGTAGGCCACTAAATTTTTAGAGTGTTGTATTTATTTAGAGTGTATTTGGTGTATATTTGTATGTATTTATTTGAAGTGTATTTGGTGAGTATTTATATTTTTGGGTAAAGGGTGTTAATATGTTGTTTTTTTTCTTTTTTTGTGTGGGCCCAATATGATGGTCCACGGCCCAAGGTCCACCCCAGCCACCCACGTTCTGCCCTCCCAACCACCATCCCCCCAGCGCCCCTCACCTCTGCCCCACTCCCAAGAACATCCACGACAATGTCGGATCCCCACAACACCAATCCACCTCTTGCGTTAGCGGACTCGCCGCCTTGCTGCTTGCAGACCCGAGACTAAACCTGTGTACTGGGTTACGGACACTGACACGGCTTCCCACTGCAAGATTTAGCAGAAGTTGTCTTCATAAAAGTTCTCCTATGAGTCAATGATGATCCCGAGGTGGTCTCGCCTCAATTCAACTTCAGCATCACTTGCGGCGTCCATTCTTGTGCAACCTCACCAGATTCACGCCAGATTCAAAAGGTCAACTTGCAGCGGCTCCACCGTCTCCCCCAGATGTGAATCCGCTGAAGCGGTCTTCTGAGGAGTTGTTCATCTCCAAGTCACTGTCATTCCAGAGGTTTTCCCACTTTGTTTTGATGTCATCATTGGTTGTGGCATTCATTCTCCAATGACTGCACAGATCAGGTGCAACCCAGTCTGCCCAGACTGTGCACCCGATTTGCAGTGTGTGCCACGCCCAACCTGTTCATCTGTGGCCTGAGGCATCTTCATCAAAGTTGTGCCCCTGGACGATACGAAGCTAACCCAGGTGGTTTCATCCCATTCTGACATCGGTGCAGGAAGTTCCACCACAGCCTTTTCCTCCCTATCTGGCTGCTCGCCCAGGAACCTAAGGCTTGCCTCTTCGACGACCACGCCCGGCTCGGTGGTCCTAAGGCTGCCATTCTTTGAGGACACATAGCCCGCCCTGTCTGCTATCCGACTGAGTTGATCCCACCTCGTTTGGCGCTCCACAGCAAGCGTACTAGTGACTTCCCCTCGACTGCGCAAACCTACCCTGCAGGACAGATGCATGTAGGTCCACAACATCGACTGGCCCCACCCTCCAGCGACCTCGGATCATCGTCAGATTTTCAGGAGCACTCCAGCACTCCCCAGGCCTGGTAAGAGCGCTGACGGCACCTCATTCTGACATCTGTGCTCAGCATACCGTGCGAAATGATCGACATCATCACAGCAGGCTCGTTCCCAGATCGACATCCCAGTGCTTCCCTCCCCTTGCTCCCCCCTCCTGCGTGAAGGTAGTTCGTGTATTGATTGCCCTATCCCCTAGTTACCCCTCCCTACGTGGAGGTGATTTTGTTGCTGGTACTAGCAGGGTCGTCCGCAAGCTACACCGACGCAGCGTGTTTGTCGGGTGCACACGCTCCCCGGCGCGCCCTCGTCTTCGATGGGTGCCAATCTCTTCAGACTTAGCAAGGTATAGATCTAACCCTTGCTCCTTGGCATTGCTTTTCTAGTATCTTTTCACGCTCACGCCGAAGGTGAGGAGAGCTCGTTCTAAATTTTCTAAACATTGAGTGTTGACCGTTGTCGTGTGAGAGAGTGTCATCATACCCGCCCTCGGGCACTGGTTCTGCCTCGGCTGAGTCGGGCGACCATCAGACCTTAGGTCTGTCCTCTTCCATATAGCTCTTGGCGGCTCTGACCGTGTAGGCTGCCCACGGGTCACCGTCCACCCCTCCATTATCGGGTCACCCCCGAAGCTGAGTGACCCGTGTGGTCAGTCCGCTATTGCTCGGGTCCATGGATCAAGTTGTGCTTGCTGTCACATAGGTCCTAGGGCATCCCATAGGTCTTTCCGCATCACCCTGAGCCATCCTTCTTAGGAGTGAGAAGGGTCGGGATGGCACACGGGCTTTTGCTAATGCGGATGAAGCCCTTCCTAATGAATTCGTTTATTTGCCTCTGAAGTTCAGCATGTTTCATGGGATTGAGGAGGTAATGAGAAAGCTTTGGAAGGGTGGCTCCCCGAACTAAATCAATTGCGTGTTGTACATCACTTATTGGAGGAAGTTGGTCTGGGAGCTCCTCTAGGAACACATCATGAAACTCTTCTAGGAGATGTCAGACTTCTATGGGATGGGGGTTGGAGGGGGTGGGCTCTCCAAGGCAAATGACCACTGCACATAGAGGTACCCCTTGAGCTATTTCCTCCTCAAGCTCTCTTTTGGTGATGAGATGAAGACCCTTGGTCAACCCCGAAGTCACACCTTGGTTGGGGTTTTGGGTAAGAGGTTGTGTTGGAGGGGTGGAGTTCCCCGAGGCTTGGGGTGTAGTGGGGTGAGATCCTTGAGGGAGTGTGTCCTTCTTAGGCATGGGACGAGATGGGGAGGGGTTAAGATGGATAGTCTTTCCCTCATGTTCAAAGGTACATGTGTTGGGTCTACCAAAGATGGTGGCATCCACATCATAAAGTCAAGGTCTCCCTAGTAGGATGCTACCTACTTCCATGGGGATAACATCACACCAAACTTGGCCATGGTAGGAAGAGAAGGTGAGGGGCACAAGGTAGCGAGTGTTGACCGGGATGGAGTTGTTGTTGATCCATGAGACCCGGTATGGACTTGGATGGGGAGTAATAGTAAGCCCAAAGAGCTTAACGGTGTCGGGGGACACGGCATTGACACAACTCCCATTATCTAAGATCACTTTTCTCACATGACCTCCTATCTTAACAAAGGTGTGGAAGATTGAAGCCCGACGCCAGTCCTCCTCTTGGGGTTTGGTGAGGGTACATCTAATCACTCCTAGATGGGAGTCGGTAGATGTCAAGGTGTGATCTAGACCTGACTCATGGCATTGGGCCTCGTATTCTTCCTCCCAATCTAGTGAGGCTTCATGGACTTCAATCATGCTCTCAAGTTCCCCTTGGGGTGGGGGAGCTTGTTCCTCAACTAGTAAACTAGGCAACCCTCTAGATGGGCATTGCCCTGTGAAGTGTCTAAACCCTTAACATCTATAGCATTGTTAGCGCCCACTACCCAGGGTGGTCCCTCCTACACTTAGACCCTTGGAACTCTCTTCCCTCCGTGGAGGAGGATGGCTAGGGGCGGCCTTAGTTGGAGTGATGGTGGGAGGGGGGTTGTAAGGCCGTAGTGGGGCATTCCCACTTGGGCTAGGGGTCTTCAAGGGGGGAACTGGAGTGGTTCGGGGCCCCATGCTTTTGGGATCGGCCGGTCAGGGAGGTGCAAACCTAGAGATCCTAGAGAATCTTTCAACATCCCGAGCTATTTGGTAGGCTTGTTCAAGGTTGTCGACATCTCTCATGAAAAGTTCTCTCTTGATGTGGTTTTGGAGCCCATTTCTAAATCGAGACAAGGTGACAGTCGGGTCCTCATGGACTCCACACTTCAAAAGATAGGAGTCAAATTTCTCAATGTATTCAACCACGATCTTCCCTTCTTGGGTGAGGCTTTACCACTCATCTAAGAGCATTTGGTGGTAGAGTAGGGGTAGGTACTTGTTTCTAAGTTGATTCTTCATACCTTTCCAAGTGTCAATAGGCTCTTCCCGCCTAACCCTTCTTAATCCCTCTTGGTTTAGCCAATAAGTCTTCGCTAATTTGGTGAGGTGCATTTTGGCCAATCTCACTCTCCTTTGGTCGGACATAGGGTACCATTCAAAGTATTGGTCCATGGCGGTCTCCCATTCTAAGTAGGCACTTGGTTCATGGGAACCGTCAAAGTTTGGGGCTTCCACCTTGATCATCCTTAGGAAATGGTCATCCGGGTCGTCCCGTGGACGCCTTTCATTATGTTGATGGTGGCGAGACCTCTCATAGTCATGGTAGGGGTCAGCATTCAAGTCCTCCCTATCAATTTCAGCATGTGGAGGGTGGGCTCTTGGACCAATGTTCCTTAGGTGGGGCTCATTCTCTTCTAGCTGATCAAGCAGAGTGGAAAGGGACTCGAGTTGGGCAAGGATGGTGGCAAGGGCAGCATCCACTCGGTCCATTTGGCCTTGGGGTTCCTCCCTATGGGCATCTTGGTTGATTTGGGGATTCGGATCCATGGGGGGAACCGAAGAGGATGGATCGGGTTGATAAATGGCCCCACTATGGGTGGACATGCAAGGGAGGGGAAAGCCATGACGAATGGACGACTCAATGCAATGGTCCTAGGACTTAGACTTGGTAGAGACAAGTCTAAACTTACTCTGATACCAATTGATGTGACACCACCTTGGGATGATAGCCACAAGACCGATGAACCTTGGAGCTAGCAAGCAAGCAAGCACACTTTGCAAGTTGAACGGACCGACAATGGCGGCTACTCACTCGTCGCTCATCCAAACCCGGGGGTAACTCAGTGATGACAAGTCAAGGTCGTGGGGCTGGACCCTTGCTGGTGGAGGGCCAGCAAGGCCAAGATCGATCTCCCAGGGGGTACGAAGGCCCAATTCAAGGACCGGCCGGGTGCCGAGGGCATGGGACCCACACTCTCTCTCTCTCCATGGTGGTCACTCGAAGCAATGGAGCTTGCAGGACCGAGCACTCACTCTCTTGGGCCAGCGGAGCTATGAGCTAATCTTGAAATAACAAGGCACCCAAATATGAGCAAGGGGTAGAGCACTTACTCGATCGATTTGAAGAAATCGGTCCCGTTCGGAGATGGGGGTGAGCGGGAAAGCATGGGTTCCCCACACGCTGCGCCGGTGAAACTTCGACCTGTTCAAGAAATTATACCCGTACTCCCCATGCAAGGGGGTTGAACAAGGGGAGGGGAAGGTTGTACTGCGATATCGGTCCGCCAACATCGAGTCCGCCAACTTGAAAGTGTGCTTGCAAGTCTAGGTCCGAGGCTCACTCATTTCGGTACCTTTGCATCCGTAGTCCGTGTCACATCAGGGGGTGCCCTCCTTTCATTCTCCCTTGGTGCAGGCCCGTTTCCCCTAAGTTGGCCGACTTGGACAGTTATATCATCAAGCCACCCTAAGATAGTGGTGAAGGCCTCCATAAGGAAGTCGATGTGGCCTTGGAGGCTATCCTCATTGGCAGTGGGGTTTCCTTGGAGATTGGGATCCATTGAGGAGGTTGACGAAGATGGATCAGACTGGTAAAGGGTCCCTCTACGTGTAGGCATGCAACAACGGGTTGGCTATGCACGGGTGTGAACCTATTTGCGACCTAGTGCAAGGGTGCCCTAGGACTAGGCTTCTGAGAATAAGCTTACAACTTAATCTGATACCACTTGATGTGTCACAACCAAGCGTGACACGAGATGACCCGATGCTTTTTGGACTGAACCTTGCAAGCACACGAGCAAGTAGTGACAGACTTGAATTTGGCGAGTTCACTCACGCGACCCACACTCTCACCCGAAGGCATCTCGGGGATGACCGTGAGGGTCAGGGGTGGGACCTTACTATACTGAGACCTGGCTGTGCTCAATCTTACCTGTTAGTGGTTGGGACTCCCACGTTTCGTGGATGACCAGCACACCGTGGGCGTGGGGTGACTGATGCCTCTCTCAACTTTCTCCGTGGTGGGGCCCACAAGCAAGCAGAGATTGGGATCAGGCACTCACTCTCCATCCGATGGGCAATCAGAAATGATACTAGCTAAGCAAAGAAATAATAGGAGGGGCAGCCAAATGCTCACCTAATCGGCTTGAAGAAATCGATCCTGATCGGAGACGAGGCGAGCGGAGAACATGAGGTACCGTGCACGTGCGTTAGAGTAGCTTGATCGGCCCTATTTTAATACATCCTTTGACGCTTCTCACTGGAGGGCTAACTTTGAAATTGGGAAATGGGAAATACAACTGATGATACCTCCATGCAGGGAGGGACTTTAGGCCATCCAGGCAAAGGGGAGGGGGGAGGGGTGATAGGATCCCGGCCTTCAGTCTTCACGACCTCACGCACTGTCTACACAATCAGGGACCATCATCTTTTTGGAGGCAGTGCTCTCTGCTCGAACCCCTAATGAAGACATGGTTGGTACCACTCGAAAGCTGATCGCCTTGGGAAGGCCCAGGAAGTAGAATCAGCTCGATCGGTGGTCGGTAGTATTGGGGGTGGCAGTTCTCGCGTGACTATGCCGGTGCTGTTCTCTACTGACCAGAGAGCTCTTGTTCAGGGCTGAACACCCATCTAAGATATCGAAATGGGTCGGGACTAGTTTTTTTTGAGAGAGGGACGGCCCTAGCTCCACTCCATCGAATTTCTCCTCGAAACACGCTCGTATGGAGAATCAGCAGCCTCTATTCTTCGGCAGGGTAGAATTGGCCGCAAGAGTAGAAACGTTGGCTTGAATTTCTAGTGCTGTAGATTGTAGGTCCAGAGTCTGATCAGACAGAGACTAATTCTTCTGTGAAAAAGGGTGCTCAGGGACACACCGGAACTGGAATGACTCCAATCAGATGAGAGGGGAGTCGACTACCACCCGATCTCGTGAGGGTGCGCAGTCAGGTCCATCTACTAGACAGAGGCGTCTTGTCGGGGATGGTGCTCTCAGCCATGATGTCGGATCAAGTCGAAACCAACTCCGTCCCGAAGGGGACGACCTGAAGATGATCTCCACCAAAGTTTATGAGCTGAGGAGACCGGATGGGGGCGTAGTGGCTTCTGCAATAGGGTAGATAGTCTGCTACTACTGCTGTCTGGATGGCTGGGGAAGATAGGGAGTGAGAAGGGGGAGAATGGGAGGGGAAAGGGATGGGGGCTTGTTCATGCGTGGGGAAGATGGATTTGGGTGAGGAGAGAGAGGGGGGATGCAGCTAGGAGAGAGATTGGGGTGGGAAACTTTACCCTTAACTTGGACCTTTCGTCCTTGTTAATGAATCTACCTTTACTTCGGCATGTAACCCGTGTCGACGAACAAACCTATGTTCGACCATCATCATCATCAGCGAGATCGGTCGATCTCTACCCTTAACTTGGACCTTTCGTCCTTGTTAATGAATCTACCTTTGCTTCGACATGTAACCCATGTTGACGAACAAACTTATGTTCGACCCTCGTCATCATCGGCAAGATCGGTCGACTTTTGTCCCTTAACTTGGACCTTTCGCCCCTGTTAAGAACTATCCTTTGTTTCGACATTTAACTAATGTCGACGAATTAAACCAGGGCCCGACCCTTGTCATCATCGGCAAGGCCTGTTGGCATTCTGGCGGGCAAGCTCTCCTGAGTCCCAACTCCTTCCTGCAAATGCATACAAAATACAAAAAAAAAGAAAGAAAAATGGTGTTAAAAATAGAGATATCACACCCGCCTTGTTCCTACATTAGGGCAAGGGCAAAAAGGGCTATAACTTGATTGCAACGAAAACCCGCAAGGGCATTGCAGGCAAAATTGGGTATCCCGCCACGTGAAAATCTGAAAGGACACGTGGGCAAAAGTAAGAGGGGGCTAGCTTAGGCGAAAACTCGAAAAGGCGCTCAAGTCAGTAATGTGATATAAAAAAAAGAAAAGAAATGATGATGGAGTAGCGAGGTTACCCTCGCTCGCCATTCTACTTCTCCTACCGTTTTGGCCCTTGTCACCATCGGTAAGACCGGCCATCCTTTCGACCCTTGTCACCATAGACAAGATCAGTCACTACCCTTTTGGCCCTTGTCACCATCGGTAAGATCGGCTACCATTTCAACCCTTGTCACCATCGACAAGGTCGGTCGCTACCCTTTTGGCCCTTATCACCATCGATAAGATAGGCTACCCTTTCGACCCATGTCACCATCGACAACATCGGTCGCTACCCTTTCAGCCCTTGTCACCATCGGCAAGACCGGCCATCCTTTCAACCCTTATCACCATCGGCAAGATCGATCGCTACCCTTTTGGCCCTTGTCACCATCGGCAAGATCAACTACCCTTTCGACCCTTGTCACCATCGACAAGATCAGTCGCTACCCTTTCAGTCCTTGTCACCATCAGCAAGACCAGATACCCTTTTGACCCTTGTCACCATCGACAAGATCGGTCGCTACTCTTTCGACCCTTATCACCATCGACAAGACTGGCCATCCGTTCGACCCTTGTCACCATCGACTAGATCGGTCACTACCCTTTTGGTCCTTGTCACCATCGGTAAGACCAGCCATTCTTTCGGCCCTTGTCACCATCGGCAAGATCGGCTACCCTTTTGACCCTTGTCACTATCGACAAGATCGGTCGCTACCCTTTCGGCCCTTGTCACCATCGACAAGATCGGTCACCCTTTCGACCCTTGTCACTATCAGCAAGATCGATCGCTACCCTTTCGGCCCTTGTCACCATCGGCACGATCGGCCATCCTTTCGACCCTTGTCACCATCGGCAAGATCGGTCATTACCCTTTTGGCCCTTGTCACCATCGACAAGACAGGCCATCCTTTCGACCCTTGTCACCATCGGTAAGATCGATCGCTACCCTTTTGGCCCTTGTCACCATCGACAAGATCGGTCATTCTTTCAACCCCTGTCACCATCGGCAAGATCGGTCACTACCCTTTTGGCCCTTGTCACCATCGACAAGACCGGCCATTCTTTTGGCCCTTTTCACCATCGATAAGATCAGTCGCTACCCTTTTGGTCCTTGTCACCATCGACAAGACCAGTCATTCTTTCGACCCTTATCACCATCAGTAAGATCGGCTACCCTTTCAGCCCTTGTCACCATCGACATGACCGGCCATCTTTTTGACCCTTATCGTCATCGGCAAGATCGGTCGCTACCTTTTGACCCTCGTCACCATCGGTGAGACCGGTCACCTATCCTTTTGACCCTTGCCATCATCGGCAAGATCGGTCACCTACCTTTTCGACCCTTGTCATCATCGCTTAGAAGCTCAAGGGGTGGAGAGGATCGATCAAGCATCAAAGGGGAAGCTCGTACAAGACACCAGCACAAGGCAACTAGCGCAGCGAGCAAGGAGATTTGTGCGTGCGGGTGACTTGTGAATCGGCTCTCACACGCTGAGGGTATGTCACTTGTACTCCCCTCACACGATGTTTGGCCATGACACGTAAGTCTATTCCCGCCGCATGTACGGCATTATGACAATGGCAAATACCCCCTCATCCTGAGGATGTCTATGTGTGGTCGCCATGCGCACGTGCCAGGACGTCGCATCTCCTACCATCACGAGGCCGTAGCTGACTGCTCAACCCGAGCCATGGTCAAACCTCACCATTCACTAGTCAGTGTATACTCTGACCATCTAGTCCAGTCCTCCCTCAGTAGATCGGGCATAGCCCTTGCCTCGAGGAGAGCCACTGTAAAATATGCGGATGTTCGTCTTATCATGCACTGACCCGGGGACCGGCCTTTACGTCGGACATGTCCCGTGGCTTGTGCCAGTTGTACCTAGGCCGCTACCGCCCACCTGTAAAGCCTGTGTGACTCTTTTAAAGTGTATTGCCCCCCGTGAATGGACGCCCCCATATCCACGTCTGGGCCCTGGTCTTCCTCCACTACTCCATCCCTCCGACCTTAGCAAACATCGCTCGGTTGAATGCGAACCCACAACCGCCAAGTGCCCCCTGCTCTCCACCCATGTCTTCAGATATATACAGACTTCTCTTCAACTCAGAATGAAGGTATTCGGATTCAATCTGATGTAAATAAACACTGACTGCTTGCGGTCGGTGGAGAAAGACGTCCAGTACACGATCCCCTACATTCACCTACGCATTTGCACCTGTGGAACCTCCCCTCTATCCACGTGTAGCCCACATCCCAAACTCACGTGTCACGTCCTGGCGATGCTTCCCGGTCAACCCTTGGTTCCCCAGGTGATTGTCGAGAAATTGACTGGCATGCCTACACCTCAGCCATGTTTCTCCTGAAACTGGGAAACCCCTCATGCCACTTGGACCTCCCTCGACTTTCCATAAACGGCGAGTGCACAGTGTTACCCTGAGAAGGATACGATCGTAGTGAAGGGGTGCCCAAAGTCTCGAAACCCGGTGTCTCCCCTATCACCTTGTCCCATCCCTCAGTCCAGTCACCAAACACACACACCCGTGCGTGCGAACACGACGGCACGTGCGAACAAAAGGATGGCACGCCCAGTGGGACAACTCCCACCTTCCCTCTTTTTACCGAAGAGAAAGCCTGTGCCACCCCTGAAGTCCTGGTGCCCTTTTCCTGTCCTTGCAGGAGAGGCAGAGGAGAGCACCTGTTCGCACTTTCCAGTGCCTTCCAGTTTACATTTCAATTGTCAGACTGCGCTTGACGACTGCCAACGACTGTCACCTCTGCACCATTGAGTACCCCAGCAGCCATGGCAGTCGTTACCTAAGGTCCCATCATCATCGCCACCCATAAGTGGGTGGGTTACTTCGCAGTGTCGATCACCTTCGATAGTTTCTCCCCGTTCATCAGATCACCCTACTTCTTGGGTGTGGTCCCCGTGGCTACCCTGTAGCCGCCCTCAGTCCCTGTGATCCTCGATGCAATGGACGCGTCACACTAGTTTTCAGCTTCAGTGACTTGCTCGAGCATCAGACCTGGGTCTCCTACCTTCGGCCCTCATAAGGGCCTCAGATCGGCTCCTGTCCAGGCAAACATTTGCTCTCGGGGCCAGTCTCGACCAGCTCCCAGTGTGGGCTTTATGCCCCGGGTTTTGATCCCTGTTGTAGTAGCTTGCTCGGGCCTCCATCCCCGAGCTCCAGTTAAGCCAGCATCCGGTACGGGTTTTTACCCTAGGGTACCCAACTTCCCAGCATCTCGCTCAGGCGCTCAGTCCCGAGCTCCAGTCAAGCCAGCCTCCCACACAGGTCTCTTCACCGGGGGCAAGGCTCCCCGGCAGTCTGTTCGGGCCTCTTGACCCAAACCTCTGAAGAGCCATCCTCCGATGTCGATTCCCCATCGAGCGAAGGGATAAGGCTAAGCCAGGGTCACGAGTTCTGAGGTGGCTGGTGTACTAGGTGGTTGAACCGCTAGCATCGATCGCATCTCCAAACATAAGTCGAGTAATCGCGTTGGAGAGTAGGCCACCAGTAGCCTTGTCGTAGTAGGATCCTTGCGATAGATCTCCCCCCTTGGCATGCACCGCAGATGCCCTCGTGGACGTTTTCAATCATTCGGTGGGCTTCTAGAGCATCGAAGCATTTGAGGAGAAGACCTGCAAAGGATCTTCGGTACAGGGTCTCGTCAAGGAGGATGAAACATCGAGCTTGATACTTCAGCCTTTGAGCCTCCCGAGGGTCAGGGGGCTCTTGGGAATCTCAGAGCCAGGATATATATTGGGATCGCCAATCACCAGGGGATGCTCGTACAACAGCCACGAGCTCAGTTTCGATGCTTGGTCATTCTAATTCCTCGAGGAGGACCGATCGGGTACCTTCTGGGCTGATGGAGGAGGCCAGGCGGGAGAGGGCATCCGCTCGGGAGTTTTCTTCCTGAGCTATCCGGATTACCTGGAAACTCTTGAACAGTCAGGCTATCTCCTTCACCAGCTGTAGGTACTTGATCATCTGCGCTTCCCGAGCTTCGTAGTCCCCGTTGACTTGGCTGGCGACCAGTTGGGTGTCGGTATAAATTCTGACTTGCTCAGCTCCTAGGCGTCGCGCCATCCTGGCCCTAGAGATGAGAGCTCATACTCGGAGACATTGTTGGATGCCGAGAAGCTGAATCTCAAGGGGTATTGTAGTTTTGCTCCTTCGAGGGACCGGAGGAGAATGCTGGCTCCACACCTGGCTGAGTTGGAGGATCCATCGACAAAGAGGTCATAGGTGGGGCCCGTCGTCGGTAGGGATGCTTCTTCGATCTGGGCAGTGCTTTCCGCGATGAAGTCCACGAGGGCTTGTCCCTTGATGGCAGTGCAGGCCCTGTAAGAGATGTCGTAGGCCCTGAGGAGTATGGCCCATTGGACGAGGTGACCCGAAGCTTTGGGATGGGCCAGGATCTTCTTCAGGGGCTCGCTAGTCAGCACCATGATGGAGTGTCCTTGAAAGTAGGGCCAGAGGCATTTGGCCGAGGTTACCAACAATAGTATGAGTTTCTCGGTTGTGGGGTACCTTCTTTCGGCCTCTAGAAGCACCTTGCTGACGTAGTATACCGGCCTCTGGGTGCCTCCGTCATCTCAGACTAAAATCAAGCTTATTGTGGAGGGAGTCACTGAGAGGTACAAATACAGCCGCTCCTCAGGAACTGGCTTTGACAGTACTGGAGGTGATGTCAGGAATTCTTTCAATTTATTGAATGCTCGTTGGCACTCGCTATCCCAAGTGAAGGTGGAAGATGCCAGTTTTGGCCCCCTTAGCAGTTTGAAGAAGGGCAGGCGCCGTTCCACTGCCTGGGATAGGAAGCAGTTGAGCGCGACAACTCTCCCAGTTAGGCGCTGGACATCCTTGACGCAGGTAGGTGGCCGCATATCTAGGATGGCCTGGATCTTATCGGGGTTGGCTTCGATCCCTCGCTGAGTCAGTAGGAAGCCCTGGAATTTCTCAGACATAACCCCAAAGGCACACTTGGCAGGATTGAGCTTCAGTTGATACCTCTGGAGGGTGTCGATGGTCTCGGCCAAGTCGGCAAAATGGTCCTCGACCTTCTGTGACTTCACAAGCATGTCGTCAATATAGGCCTAGACGTTCCGCCCGATCTACTCCTCGAAGATCTGATTGACCAGCCTCTGGTACATAGCTCCGACGTTCTTTAACCCAAACGGCATCCGGGTGTAGCAACAGACGCCAAAGTCAGTGACGAAGGCGGTCTTCTATGTGTCTTCGGGACTTAATTGGATCTGTTGGTAGCTGGAGTATGCATCCAGGAAGCTAAGGAGTTCGTTGCCCGCGGTTGAATCGACGAGGTGGTCGATACTCGGTAGCGGGTAGCAATCCTTCAGAGTGGCTCTGTTGAGGTCGGTGAAGCACTAACCCTTCAGGGGCCTCATCAGCCTCTTGGGTGGCATCCCCAGTTCTTGGTAGCGATAGTCTGATATTTATATATCGAGTTATCGGAACCCTAAACTTTGGGTAGTTACAGTTAGTATCAGAGCTGTGTTGGGGAATTGCATCAGGAATTGAAATTCGCACTGGTCTAGAGCAAGTCTCTTTGGGTCGTCTATTGCTGGCTTAGGGTGTTTCTTGAGATTGCTGATTTGTTTTCCGTTGTCGCATTTTCCTAGATTCAGGATGCCGTCTCGTAGGCGTAGAGCCCCAGTTCCTCGAGAAGAGGCTAGTGCTTCCCCTGCTCCTACTGTGCCGGTTCCTTCCCAGGCTGCACTTGTTCCTATTCCACCTGCAGAGTTGCCTGGTAATCATGGACGAGCGCCGAAGGAATTCCTGCTGTTCCATGCACCGACGTTTGAGGGCCAACCGGACTCGGAGGTAGCTAGGGAGTGGCTAGATGCCACTGGACGCATCTTCCAATCCATGAAGTGTGCCACGGATGAAAGGGTTATGTTGGCTTCTTATCAGCTTCAAGGTACCGCACGTACGTGGTGGACCACAGAGTGGGAGGTCGCCTTCCGTTCCCATCCGCTTCGACAGATCACATGGGCGGAGTTTGTCATTGCATTCGAGCGTGCCTACACTCCGGCCTGCCTGAAGTTAGCCAAGATGTACCAATTTTTAGAGCTGACGCAGGATGAGATGTCAGTGCTACAATACCGAGACAAGTTCATTGAGTTGGGCCAGTACGCGCCCCACATTTTTGCTGATGAATCCGTGAGGACTCAGTAGTTTCTGCGCAGACTAAAAGTAGAGTTGAGCCTGCTGTTGTTCGTGACCCGTGTAGCTGAGTTAGATTCTACGTACCAGGAAGCCGTTGCGTTAGAGTTAGAGTTGTCGAGGACCCGGGGACTTCCTCAGGCTGGGATGGTTCAGCCGACCGTACAGCATCAGCCACCCTACTAGCCGTCTATTCCAGGAGCTCCTCCCGCTTTCTCTGCTACCGGTGGTACTTCCTTCCCGCAATCCCAGGGCAAGGGATTCCGATTTAAGAAGTCCAAGAAAAAGAAGTTCGATCAGTCGGCATTTTCTGATCCGAGTCAGCAGTCCATTTCTTTCGTTCGACCGCGTCAGGATTTTGCTGCTTCTCAGCCGAGATTGTATTCCAAGTGTGGTGGCAGCCATCTGGGCATGTCGTGTTCTCTGCCGACTGTCTGCTACTGCTGCGATCAGCCAGGGCACATCTCCCGAGACTATCCGTTGAGGCCAAAGATGGTACAGTTCTCACAGGTTTCCCAGCTGCAGCAGTCGCAGTTTCATCTTCCTCTGCCACCTCAACCTCAGCCGTTCTACCTACCAGTTCCCAGTCCTTCCCAACAGTCGTCTATAGCTAGCCGTCGACCGAGAACCAGGGTTACTCACATCACTCATGCAGAGGCATTGGCGTCAAATCTGGTCGAAGGTACGATTTTGATTTATGGTCATTCAGCGTATGTTCTTTTCGATTCGGGTGCGACCCATTCTTTTATCTCCGAGGATTTTATCACTCATGTCGAAGAGCCGATGGATGAAGTTTCTTGTGAGATGCTTGTGGAGTTGCCGTCTGGCGATTACATGCCCACTCCTCTATGCCTAGAAAATTCTTCGGCACTAGTCAGTGGTCGGAAACTGCCAGCGAGACTTTACGCATTACAGTTGGCCGAGTACAACGTGATTCTAGCCATGGATTGGCTAGAACTTTATGGCGCCTTGGTTGACTACCGTCTCAAGCGAGTCTATTTCATGCCACGTGAAAAATCAGCCTTCTATTTCCAAGGTATCTGTTTCTGTTTCATTCAGTTGTCTTTTCTGTCGGTAGGGTGTGTCGTGTTGTCAGTTTCCTCATTGTCCTTTCGTCTAACTTCGGGGACGAAATTCCATTTAGGGGGGAGGGACTGTAACACCCGTAGTTTTAGCGGATCCTTAGTGGTTCGGATCTAGGTTCCGTCTGGTGAATTCTCCACCCACCTCCTTTGCCTGAGCTTTAGATCCTTCTAGGTAAACACATACCTCAAACTCTGATGGTCAGTGAAAATCTTGAACTTCTCGCCGTACAGATAATACCTCCAGATCTTTAAAGTGAAGATCACCACCGCCAACTTAAGATCATGGGTAGGATAGTTCTCCTTATGCGGGTTCAACTGGGGACATGCATACGCCACAACTCTACCATGCTGCATCAGCACAGCACCCAAACCTACCTTGGAAGCATCTGTACACATCATGAAACCTCCTGATCCAAAAGGTAACACCAACACCAGAGTGGTGGTGAGCAATCTCTTCAGCTCCATAAAGCTCTGCTGACACTCCTCTGTCCAGACAAACGGCACATCATTCTGCGTAAGTCTGATCATCGGGATCGCAATACGAGTAAAATACTAAATGAACCTCCTATAATAGCCTGGAAGCCCCAAAAAGCTCTGAATCTCTGTCACGGATCTCGGCCTCGGCCACTAAACCACGGCCTCGACCTTGGTCGGATCCACGGAAACACCATCACTAGAAATCACGTGTCCCAGAAAGTGCACTTCATGAAGCCAAAACTCACACTTGTTGAGTTTGGCATATAACTGGTGATTTCGTAAGGTATGCAGCACAATCCTCAAATGATGCACATGCTCCTCAGCAGACCACGAATGCACAAGGATGCCATCATAAACACGACCACGAACTGGTCCAAGTACGGATGAAACACCCTATGTATCAAATCCATAAATGCTACAGGGGCATTGGTGAGCCCAAACAACATCACCAAGAACTCATAATGCCCGTACCTCATGTTGAACGTAGTCTTCTCAATGTCAGACTCCCGGATCCACAACTAATAATAACCCGACCTCAAATCCCTGCGAAAACACCTGGGCCGACTGAAGTTGATCGAACAAGTCATCAATCTGGGGTAACAGGTACTAGTTCTTAATAGTCGCTTGGTTCAACTGTTGGTAGTCGATACACAACCTCCGACTGCCATCATTCTTCTTTACAAACAACACGGACACACCCCAAGGAGAAAATGTAGGACGAATGTACCCCTTGACAAGTAACTCCTGCAACTGCACCTTCAACTCTCTCAATTCAGCCGGTGCCATACGATAAGGGGCCTTCGACATAGGCGTCGTACCTGGCACCACCTCAATAATGAAATCAATCTCGTGCTGTAGTGACAACCCCAGCAACTCCTCGAGAAAAACATCGAGGAACTCACACACAATAGAAATGTCCTCCACTTCCTAACGCCGCTGATCAACCACGACCACCAAAGCGAGAAAACCCAGGCATCCTACATCAAGCAATCTGCGGGCCTTAACAGCTAAAATAAGAAAACGGGGAGAGGAAGACCGGATACCTTGAAAGTAGAAGGTGGGTCCATGAGGATGCTTGAAGTAGACCTCTTCAAACTGCAATCCACCATGGCACCATAGGCCTCGAGCCAGTCCATGCCCAAAATCACATCGAAATCTTGAAGCGGCAATGCATAAAGCTTGGCCTGTAAGTTCCACCCCTCAACCTACACAGGCACCTTCTCGAGGCAATACGAGATGAGCATGAAATCACCGGTAGGTAGCTCCATAGCCAAATCACAGGACATCTCAGTCACAGACTCCTTGACACTCTGAGCAAAATCCTCTAATATGAACAAGTGGGACGTGCCAGAATCAAACAAAACAGGAGCCGCACAACTCAAAATCAGAATAGTACCTTCCACTAACTGCGATGCCTCAGCCTCCACCCTGGTCATGTGCGTAACTCTGCCTCGGGATCTCTGCCTCCCTACAGTAGCTGACTGTGATAGTTGTGGAAACTGACCTTGCTGTTACTACTGTTACTGCTGGGGCTAAAATTGCTGCTACTGCTGCTGCTGAAACTGGCATGGCTGATGCTGTCTCTGAGGATAGTCACATGTCATATGCCCCTCCTAGTCACATCTAAAGCACATCAAGGGCATCGAGCATGGTCTGCCTGGGTGAGAATCGCCAAACAGTCGGTTCCACGTGTGAGTGTCGAGAAATTGACTGGCATGCCCGCATCCCAGCCATGTTTCCCATTAACCTAGAAAACCTCCCGTGTCACTCGGTCTCCCCTCGACTCTTCATAAAAGGTGAGTGCACGGTACCGCTTTGAGATGGATACGGTCATGAGAGGGGGTGCTTGAAGCCTATTACCTTCCGACATCTCTCCCATAGCCATATCTTACCCCTCACTCTTGTCACCGCACACACTGCTCTCGCGGGCCCGCTGGCCACACACGCATGCCAGCGGACACCTGCTCCGGGCTGAGATAAAAAGGATGGCATGCTCGGTGGGACGTCTCCCACCTTCCTTCTTTTACTAAAGTGAAAGCCCATGCCAGCCCTGAAGTCTGGGTGCCCTTTTCCTGTCCTTACAGGAGAGGTAGTAGAAAAGCACCAGTTCGCGCTTCCCAGTAGCTTTCAGTTTGTCTCCCAGTTGTCGAATCGTGTTTGACGACCACCCGTAGCCATCGCCTCTACTTATCCAGGACTTTAACAACTATGGTGGCCATCACCTATGGTCCCATCGTCATTGCCACCAACGCACGGGTGGGCTACTTGGCGGTGCCGACCACTTTCGGTAGCTTCACCCCAGTCGTCAGATCACCCTACTTCTTGGGTGTGGTCCCCGTGGCGGCCCCACTGCCACCGCCAGCTCCTATCTTCTCTGGCGCCACCAATGCACCATGCCAGCTACCAGTCTTGACAGCCAGGCCGAGCGTCAGGCTCGGCTCTCCTGCCACTAGTGCCCGTAGGGGTTTCGAGCCAGTCCCAGCCCGGGCAAGCATTAGTCCCTGGGCCTAGTCTCGACCAGCCCCCGATGCAAACATCGCGTCCCGGGTTTCGGTCCCCAGTCTTACAATCTGCTCAGGCCTTCAACCGCGAGCCCCAGCCAAGCCGACATCCAGTGTGGGTCTCCACCCCAGGGTGTTCGGCTCCTCAGCACTCAGCTCGGGCCGTCAACCCTGAGCTCCTACCAAGCCAGCTCCCCGCATGGACCTCCTAGCCCGGGGGTAGGGCTCCCCAGCACCCCGTTCGGGCCTCCCGACCCGAATCGCAGAAGCGCGACTGCCTCACCTGGGTCCCCAACCCTTGGCACGAGGCTTCCTACCATCCAGACCAGACGTACAACTCCGGGGTTTCCTGCGAATGACGTTTGGTACGAGTGGTCTGCGTCAGGCTTCGGATCTCTTGACTCTACCTCGGGGGCATTCCTCCTGCAATTTGACAATGCTGATCCCCCGCACGGGTCTGCCATTGTGGGACGCGACGACCTCGGTACAGACTGAGCGCCCTTTGTCATGCCTTTCGGTCCTTCCAGCTCCCAGTTCAGGCTCAAGGCCTCGGGTCACCGGCATTCCGGTGCCCCCTACAGTGACAACTCCAGGTGCAAGCATGCCGCTGCGCGCGTCCACAACACTACTGTCGATGCGGGCGAAAGCCTATACCCGAGCTACCCAGCCTCTAGCCTTCACTACAGACCTTACGTCTTGGGGCCTCATCCCGACGTTCCTGATGAATGGCCCTGTGCCACCAGCACCGGCAGGTTGGGTTTTGTCGGCCTACCACCTTGGAGCGGAGTCATCTTCGGCTCCCCAGAAGAAGCACCGTCGTAGCCGTAAAGGCAGGCGACCTGTTGCTACCACCAGCAACTCCGACAAGACCATTCTTGTCGGAGACTTACGGATTCGCCTGGATGGGGGCGAACCCATTATTCCTCCGGAACAGATCATCCCTACGGTCCCCATCCCCAACTGCTTTAGCCTCCTGCATCGAACGCGGGAAGACAAGGCAGAACTTAAGCGGGCGGGCGCTTTGGCAACGGCCCAAAAGCACCGACGCCGGTTTGGCACTCAAGCTCCCAAGTCCCGTCGGAGGAACAAGGATGAGGGAGACCAGCAGTCGGACTTGAGAAGGATCTGGGTCACCCCGGAGGAAGCTCAAGCTGTCCGGAGAGCATGCCTCAGCAACCCCTTTCGGGCACTGCTCTCGTCAGGATGTGACGGGATGCCCTTTTTCGTCGTGGTAGTTATCTTGATTCTGCTGCACTTGGCAGAGTTCGCCGACAGGCGTGAATCTGTAGTGCATTGTTCGAGATTTTTTCATGATTTCTTCAGGTGGCTGGTGACTTTTGTCGTTGGTATGATGGCCCTGCACACTCTTATGTCACTTTGGTCGTCCCAGCTTAAGTCTGTTCAGCCCCTGAGGTGTTAAGGTGGTATTGAAGTGGTCGATTAGATGCCTTGATTGAGAGAATGCTCTGGTGAACCTAGGATTTTCCCTTCCTGGTTAGGCACTATTAGTAAGCTTCATTCTTCTCGTCCTGTTTGGTGGCATCTTTTCGAGATAAGCCTTAGAAATGTTGTCTTGATGAAGCTCGTCCTATGTCTACTTAAGTGTGGACTGTAAATTCTAAGCCTGATTTACATTTTCTTTGACGGTTGCTTGACTTTGGACCTTGTATTGTGTTAAGAGCCGTTATGCACCGTATTCGTCGTACCGTGTCTGGCGGCCGATGTGTTGTGAAGGTTCAATAATTATTTTCAGGACGTAAGGGTAAGCTGAGATTAGCAACTTCTTTGTGCTTTGTGCTGAAGCTGGTACTCTCCTTGGTTTGCACTTAGGCGACTTGTGATCGGTTGCTCGCAGGATCAGTACTCATGGCGTGTTATATTACAGTTTTATGAATTGCGAGGGCGCCGAGTGTGGGCTGAGATGCAGATACTTAGGTATTTCTGATGCCTGTATGCATTGTATGAGTGTGCAGCGGAAGCATGTGGGCTAATAACCCACAGGTCGAGGATCATTGGTTGAAGATTTTGGCCGGTCGAGAGGTTTGTTTCCTCAATGTGACTTCATCTTGGCTATGTGTGACTTGATGTTGTGTTTTGCCGTGCCATTGTCGTTGGTGGCATTATGGTGTTGGCACTGGCATTTGTGAGAGTTGGGGAATGTATCAGCATATATGCTGGTCGAGTACCCTTCGCTATTCTGTAACTCTTTCTTGGGTGTTGTGCTCTCGGGACGTGATCGTGGTCCTTGAGATGCGTTTCCCAAGATTATTGTTCTTATTGTGTTATGGGTCCTTGTTGGTGAGCTGCTCACAGTATGGCTTGTCTATCTTAGCCGTGTGTTCAGCTAAAATTGTGCCATGATATGACCTAGCTTGTAGTTGTGTCCCATGGTTCTGTATTGAGTACGGAGCCAGAATGCTGCAGGTGTTGTGTTGTTGTTGTTGTTCTCTGTTGGCAGTTGTGTTCAGCTTGGGAGGAGTTCCTTGTAAAGTCGATTTGGCATTGTGTAGACCGGGATCTTATCGGTTAATGTTGCTGTACTCTTCTATTATGATAGAGTTGGCATGTGACTTGAATCAGATGTAATGTCTGAGTGAGGACTGACTTGATTGTGCTTGTGGTCCAGTGCTGTTGTTGGCATCCTATGTGCCAAGTTTTCATTGTTACTTTTGGCATTGGAACCGATGTGGTGGAATGTCAGCTGAGAGGACTATGCTTCCTTGTTTAAGCTGATGCTTGTGGTGTCTGCCGTTTGTTTTATCGGTAGTTGTTTTCGTGGCATGAGTCGTGTCTCCTTTCCCGTGAGACATAAACGACGTTGCCCTGTTTTGGAGGTGTCAGACTTGTGTTCACTTGCGTGCCATGCTCGTTCTGTGGATCAATTTGCCTTGAGATCCTGAGCGTGTGCTTGTGATTGTGGTCTGGCAGTGCTCCTCTGAACTGTGATCTTTCGAGATTTGTGTGGTTCAGTTCTAGGTGTTAGTGTTGGGGTTTGTTCTTTCCTGCTTCTTCTTGGTAGCTTCTTAAATTTCGAGGATGAAATTTCTTAAAGGAGGGGAGGCTGTAATATCCTAGATTCTTTCGGATTCTTTCGGATCCTTATCGGAGGGCTTTCGGATCACTTTTGTGGGTCCTGAGTTGAGTTTTACGATCCGCATGGATTTTTCTCTCATACAAGTTACGGAACCCAATGGAGAGTTGATTTCTCCTTCTATTGGTAAGCCACCAGTTTTATTTGAGCATTTGCTCTGTCTTCTTTGAGCAGGTCTAAGTTTTTCTGTATTGCTTGGTTGCTTCTGGCTTTGTCGAAGTGTCCCACTCGCAACGAGGGGTTGGAAATCTCCACTGGTACTACTACCTCGGCGCCATAAGCGAGATGAAAAGGTGTCTCCCCTGTGGCCGCCATGGCAGTAGTTCGGTGGGCCCATAGAATGCTCGGGATTGAGTCTATCCACGAGTCACCTACTTGATCCAGTCAGGTCTTGATGTCGTGGAGGAGCGTTCTGTTGGTGTTCTCCACCAGGCTGTTAGCCTGGGGATGTCCCACCGACGTGTATTGGTTCCAAATCCCCAGCTCCGAGCATTTTTCCTGGAAGGCGGTGCTCGTGAACTGCCTACCGTTGTCGGTTGTGAGAACTCTCGGGATCCCAAACTGGCAGATGATGCTTTGCAGCACGAAGTTTCATGTTGCTTTACTTGTAAACTTCCCCACTGGCTCAGCCTCGACCCACTTCGTGAAATAGTCGATGGCAAATATGAGAAATTTCTTCCTCCCATGTGCTTCGAGAAAATGGCCTAGTATGTCCACTCTCCACTGGGCCAATGGGCGAGGCTCCATCAAGGTGTGAAGCTGCGTAGCCCACTGGTGGAGTAGGTGGGAGAATTTCTGGCACTGGGGGCACCTCTGAAGATACTCAAGGTAGTCCTGCTGCAAGGTGGGCCACCAGTATCCCTGTCGGATTAGTGTCCGTGCAAGTGCTCACGTCCCTACATGGCTCCCGCAGAGTCCTTCGTGGACTTCCTGGATGGCATGGCTAGCCTCCGTCGGGAATAAGCACTTTAGCAATGGGGCTGAAAGGGATCAGCGGTACAGTCGACCATTCACCATTGTGAAGTGGGCCGCTCGAGCTCATGTGCGGTGGGCACTGGCGCGGTCGCTTAGAAGTTATTACCGTAGGAGAAAATCCAACAAGGGATCCATCCAGGAGGGTTCGTAGTCGATGGCATTTACCAGGGGTACTGGTTCTTCTATGCTCGGTGCCAACAATTCTTCCACCAGGATTGATCTTGAGTTGGAGACTGTGGTGGCAGACGCCAGGCGAGATAGTGCGTGTGCTTGGACATTCTCCTCTCGTGAGATGTGTACCACCTCGAAGTGGGTGAATTCACTTGCCGCAGCCTTCGCCTTCTCTAGGTACTTGACCATTGAAGGGTCGCGGGCCTCGAACTCTCCTCTAACCTGGTTGGCGATGAGCATTGAGTCGTTGTATGCTCGCATGCTGGTCGCCCCCAAGTGCTTCACCATTCGTAGCCCCGAGAGGAGGGCTTCATATTCGACAACATTGTTTATGGTTGAAAAGTTGAACCGTAAGGCGTACTAGAGTTCTAACCCTTCTGGCGAGAGTAAGATTAACCCTGCTCTGCTACCCACGGCACAGGATGATCCATCAACGTATAGTTCCCAAGTGGGCCCTGAAGACTGCTCGGGTGGATCCCCGACAGGTATGGTACATTCGGCCACGAAGTCAGTGAGGGCCTGAGCCTCTATCGCGATCCTTAGGCGAAACTAGACGTTGAATTCTCCCAACTCGATAGCCCACTTGATCAGCCTCCCTGAGGCGTCAAGGTTCTGGAGGACTTATCGCAGCGGCTGGTCGGTGAGGACGACGATCGGATGCGACAAGAAGTATGGTCGCAACTTGCGAGCGGCCGTAATGAGTGCTAAGGCGAACTTTGCAGTCCTTGAGTACCAAAATTCCAGTCCTTGTACCACCCGGCTGACGCAGTATACGGGCTTCATGACTCCTGCTTCTTCTCGCGTAAGCACAGCGCTCATCGTGCTCGACATCTCGGATAGGTACAAAAGTAGTTGTTCCCCCTTCTGTGGTTTGGCGAGGACGGGAGGAGCCATCAGATAGCGCTTCAATTCTTCAAACACCTACTCGCACTCCTGATCCCAGTCAATCTGACCTTTCTTGTCCGGCATCTTATTGGCTTGTTTGATGAGCCTTCTAACCATCCTTAACCCCTCAACATTCAACCAATGGGTCTTGGCCAACTTGGTCAGTTGCATTTTGGCAAGCCACACCTTCCTATCTTCAGTCATGGGATACCAATCAAAGTATTGGTCTATTGATGTCTCCCAATCTAGATAGGCACTAGGGTGGTAAGACCCATCAAAGGTGGGGGCATCGACTTTCACGAGTCTCATGAGGTGGTCGTCTGGGTTGTCCCGGGGGTGTCCATCATTTCTCATCGGGGGTGGTTCCCTTCCATGCTCAGGTGGATGGTTAGGGTTTAGCCCTCTCATGGCCGGTTCCTCATGTGGGATAGGTGCCCTTCTATCATCCGCCCTTGGGGTGGGCCTAGTTTCCTCAATTTGGTCGAGTCAGGCTGTTATATCATCAAGTCGCCCTAAGACATTGGTCATGGCCTCCATGAGGAATTTGACATGGTCAGGGAGTTCCTGTTCATTGGTAGCGGGGCTCCCTTGAGGATTAGGATCACTTGGGGGATTTGAAGAAGATGGAACGGAGTGATAATGGGTTCCTCTACGGGTGGACATGAAGTGTCAGGTGGGCTATAAACGGGTGTGCACCTATGTGTGACTTAGTGTGAAAGTGCGCAAGGACTAGGCTTGTAAGAATAAACCTATAACCACTCTATTACCACTTAATGTGAAACAACCTAGGCATGCAATGGGATGATCGAATGATCCTCGGACCTTGACCCACAAGCACATATGCAAGATAGCAGACTAGATTTTAGCAGGTTCGCTCACGTGGTGCGCACTCTTTCCCAAAGGCATCTCGGGATGGTGGTTAGGATCCGGGCCGGGACCTTGCGGTTCTGAGGGCTTGGCTATGCCCGGGCTGAACCTAGGAGAGGGCTGAGATTCCCACGATTCGTGGGCAGCCAGCATGCCGAGGGTGTGGGTTATGTGGGGGGTCTCTCAACTTGCTCTGCGGTGGGCTCACAAATGGTAGAATATGGGGCGTGTGCTCAACTCACTGTATGACGGGCATTAAGATGCGATACTAAACCAGCAAGAGTCAACGAGCAGGGGGAGGGGACCAAATGCTCACCTAATCGGTGTGAAGACACCGATTCCGGCCAGAGACGAAGGCGAGCGGGGAATGTGCGATGCCCGCACGTGCATCAGTGCCACTTGACCTGCGATAAATGACTACAGCACTACACCTCACGTAGGAGGGGTGATCTTGGGGTGGGGACGTACTTCATTACAACCAAATTATACCTCCACGCAGGGAGGGGCTTTCTGCTGGCCAGGCGAGGGCCTGGAATTGAGCAAAGGCCGGTTCGGTCCGATCAGTTCCTACTGGGCAACAAGCCAGAATCGGGGATGCCATAGACTCTTCGGAGTGCTGCAGAATGCAGGGTTGGTGCCAAATTGTTCGGGGATGAGGTAGGAGCCCACTATAAGAGTTGCAGGCCGTCCGGGGTCCAGTGGGGGCCGCTATAGGTTAGAGATCAGGAGCTAGTCCTGCTCTATCCTATCTAGTCCAGGCTGACAGCAGGTCATTGCCAAGGGTGCCACGAACTCCTCTGAGCTCCGCCGGAGGTGAGACCAGTGCAGAAACATCCCTGGGTGGCCATGGAACACACCGGAGAAATTTGGCGCCATCTGGTGACCTGGTTGGACTATTGGTGTTACGGGATCAGGCATGTCCTATGTGAGCCCTGTCTGGCCCAACAAGGTAACCGCCTGATGTAGAAGGTACCTCTAGCTGATCTGAGCTCTGATGGGGACGGGGCTGGCATTGACATGGCTGTGAGCAAGTTGGCTTCGCATTGGAGCTAACGGGGACACCAACTGAGATCAGAGATTAGCGTGGTGAACAGATGAGTGGGGAGTGGTTGAACTTGGATCTAGCGAGTAATAGGGGCATTCTTCGCCACTCCACATTTTTTTCAAGGCTTGGATTGCTCATCGGCTTGTGCCATTGTATTCGTCATATTTTTATGAGTCTAGTCATGTAATTTTTATTTTATTTGAGTCATGTCAATCACATATTCATTCACACGTCCACATATCCATCCACACGTATTCCACATATTTTTACATTCGCATAAACAAACAAAAAAACCACAGAAAAGCAAAAGTTCCATTCCATTTCATTTTCCATTAGCTGTCATCTATGTGTCAAAAGGAAGAGAAAGAACAAAAGGAAGAACATGTCATGCGGCCGGTCTATCTCCCTGGCCGTCATTATCTCCAGTGCCCTCTTGCCGCCTTGGTGGTGGCTCCATGACACTGTGCCCCTCCTCTTGCCTCCGCTCAGCCTCCTCGTTCCTCCGCCGACCGGAAGAACTCGCCAGGTAATCCCCTACTGATCCACTCGGTGCTGCACTCTGCATTCCTCCCACTGCACCACTCCGGGATGCGCTCGGCTCAGGTCCTCGGCCTATCATCCGGACCGTCTGTTCGATGGCCCGGAGCTCGATTTTCAAATCATGGACCTGGAGTCGCGCCTCCCGAGCCTCAGCCTGGTACCTCTCAAGGTCTGCGGTCTGGGTAGATGTCCACTCTAATTCCTCTCTCAACCGGGTCACCTCCCCCTGGAGTCACTCGATCTCTTATTGGAGGCGGGGCACCTCCACTACCTCTACTCGAGCCCGCTCTGCCTCAGCCAATGCTGCGGCCAGCTCTCTCGCCTACATGTTGCATTTTGCATCACAGCCAGTTTAGGCATATGCATAAATCATGAAGCATTTTAAGAAAGTTTTGGTTTCTCACCCACTCCGCGAGGGTAGCCTCGGCCTCCTCAGCTCGAGCTACGGCCCGAGTAAAGTCGGCATCTCATTCAGTTCGTCCCCCGGTAGGCTGTGTAGAGGAGGATGGTGCATCCGGTCCGGCCCTCTAGGCTCCTTCGGCCCACTGCATATAGAAGTTAGTCAACTTGCACTTGTATAACCATCATAGCATGAGCATTTCATTTTAAGTCCAATGGTTTAGGAAACTCACCAGTAGCTCCAAAGCGGTCCAGTACTCATCTCGCTGCTGCACGGTGGCATTAAGGAGCCCCTCAAGCTTGGCAATGCGTCCTTGTGGGTCTAGCTACATTAAAATTGAAGTGTCAATGCATATAAGGATAAATCATTCAGTCATGTAGAATAAGTTTGAGTTTAGTATTCATACCGGTCATCGGGTGCCGCGGAAGACCTGGTCGCTTTATCGTTGGGCGTAGGCCTATAGGTACGCCTCGTCACTATCGGCCTGTTCCTTCACCACCTTGCCCTTCTGCTTCCAATCCTGAACATACTTCCTGGCCCGGCTACTCCAGTCAGTGTCACTTGTAATCCCCTTGGAAGACTTCCCCGGGCACTCATCGTTGCGGCAAGGGAATGCCACCACCGGCTGGCGTACACCCCGCGTCCTAATAATCAAATGATAATGCAGAGGCTCGATCACATTTATACAATGGAGCCAAACGTCCTGTCCTCCATAGGCTAGGGAAGCCTCCACCCACGGCTGTCCCTCATGTCTCTCATCCCGATACGGTGTCCAGCGCACCTGAAGGGGTCATTTAAGTCAGCATCCATTCATTATTCATTAACATTTCATCAGCATTTAGTAATATTTTAGAAGCATGAAAAATAGGTTTAAGTTCAAGGAACTTACCGACCCATGCGGGTATGAGTCAATGTCATCTTGGATTGCCCGGGTCAACCTCTTGATCGACCCTGTGTCACGAGCAATCGTCCATCGCCGCGCGATGGGGATCCGCTCCGGATACAACTCAGTTCCTCGCCCAATCCCAGGCAGATAGAGAAAAACCCAAAACTGCATTTTAGAAATCATGTGTCAGCATATGGTATTTAGAAGCATAATTAGAAACACTTAGAAGCATTTAAATGCATTTACCTGTAGAAAAGGCGAGAAGCCGCCCAGCATGGTCACCCGGTCGGTGGCGCTAAGGGAATCGAATAAGAAGGCTAGGGCAGTCGCTCCCCATGCATATCTGCCCACCTTGCTCAGATCTTCCAGCAGTGGGAGGAGCCTGTAGCTGATTACATTGGCTCGGGTCTCGAATAGGAGCTTCCCAAACAGCAGCATCAGGAAGCGTCTCAAAACCCTATCTCCCTCTGGTCCCGCCTCTGCCTCTACGCTCGGGCGCACCTGTTCGACCACCCGGTCGATGTGTTGCTCCGGTAGCTCTCTAACTACTATCGCTGCTCTCCGGAGTCCCAAGCTCTCCTGCAGAACTGATCTTGATAATTGAGATGATGGATGCCCCGGCCTCATCAAGTCCAGCCCAAGCAGCTCCTGGGCCAGCTCCCTGTAATCCACGTAACTGCACCCAGTCACCGCCTTCCCGTGTACTCTCAGCCCGCTGATTCTTGCCATATCTTCCAGCGTTGGTATCATATGCCCCCATGGGAATATGAAGGCTCGGCTAATTGGGTCCCATCTCTCATGCAGCGCGTACAAGAGGGCAGTGTCTACTCTCACCACTTCAATGCTGAGGACTTCCCTGAAGCCCATGACGGCCAGTCTATCTCTCTGATATTTCGACAGTGCCAAGTACACCGCCCGTACTTGGAGCCAGGTAATCTGTGTTCTTCTCTTCCCCTGCACACATTAGAATTCATCAATCAGTCAGTTAGTCACACTACATTTACATTACATAAACAAAACAATAAAAAAATCACATAAACAAGAACTCAGAAAAATGGTTTTTTGCTTTGGTTCATTTAACGCGTAGGCCCAGGCACGTTAAGGAGCTTAACGGTCACTGAAATGACCGTTATACCCCCCACGTCCGGCGTCATCTTCTTTGAACCACCAGCCTGTGGCACTGGCCTAAATGGCCTACAAACCCCTCCAATGAGTCCCTTGACTCATTATCTCACCCTTTCACACACATGCACGGGATTAAAAATCAAAAAATTGGGGTTTTGGGAAATTTGGCCTACCTCGGGGTCTTGGCCGCGTTTTCTCTTCCTGGGCGCAATGGCCTCTTCCTCACCACCGGGGGCCTCTTCAGCATGCTCTCCAGCTTCCTCTTCGGCCGTGGATACCCCCGTTTCCACCGTTTGGGTCACCGCCGCCGCCATTTCCTCTTCCTCCGATGAGCTCGCCGTCGGGGGGGCAATCTCTTCCATCTCCACTCGAGCACTCCTCCTCTTGATCGCCTTCTTCTTCCCTTTCCCCCGCATCATGGTGGCCAGAGGAGCTTGCCGACGGTGGTGGACGGTGGTGGCTGGGAAGGGTTTAGGACGGAGGGGTTTTGGTTTGTTTAGAGCGTGGTTAAGAATGAATGAAATAGGGCTCGGTTTTATTTTTTTTAAACATCCCAGGAACTATAACGGTTTGTCGTGGATCCGTTATTGTTTTATAACGCACTATCACAAGTCCGTTATGAAACTATGGTGTTGATGGTTGAAGAATGTGAATCGGTGGACATTAACGGATCCTATAAGGTCCGTTATATTATTGTGGCACCCGTGGTTGGTCCGTTAAATGCTTGAATATCTTTCTTGCCTTGTGTTACCCATGCATTGGATGATTATGCCCTGTGTATCCCTATTTATTATCATTGATGGTTAACCTTTTCAGTTGAGCAAGATCATGAAATCATCCACTCACCAAACAGGTAAGTCAGGTATTGTATCTCGATCCTTTATCCCTTAATGCATTACTATATGTTATCTACGCTATATCATCTCGAGAACCGGCTGGTCATTCATATGTTTCGGGATCTGATGTTCCCCTAAAACAAAAATGATGATGATCTAGGAGCACATGTTTAATCGTTGGATAGGCCGTTAGGTTGGAAAACCTTGGGGACGATGGTTCTATCTTGCACGCTGTGGTTGCAGATAGTGTCCTAACCCTAGTTTCTCTAGTCTAGCAATACTATTCTCAAGTATCTTATTATTTTATCCATTCTTTGCATTCGTTTTAATGATTTCTCTTTTTCCTTTAGCCCAGCATGCATCATACGTATTTTTGAGCATTCTTATGCCTCATCTGTACAAGGTGTCTCGGTAATGGTGAATAGCTGTGCTCATGATCTCGAGTAAGGAGAGTCATTCCATTCTGAATTGGAAGGTTTTTCATCGGTCTACTCGTTCGGTATGGTTAGCTGAAGATTCCGATCGGGAGCTTAGTTAATTGTCCCTTTCCTTTCCGTTGCTCTGGCCGCTAGCCGTGTTTTCCTTTCTTTAGCTGTTAGTTTCTCCAGATCGGCATCATTTGGTCTCCCATTTCCATGTGATTAGTCTGAAATTTTCCAAAAAGTTCCTATCGCTCGTTGGTTGAGAACGGGTGTCATTTGCCTTAACGCCCACTTTTCAGTTCACTCCGCGTCATCACCGCTTCATCTCCATGTTCCATTTCATTTTCGCTACACCTCCGTTTGCTCCCCTACAAAGAGGACGTTAAGGAGGGGCATCTGTTGACACCCGTTTTATGACCAATATGCTGGGTTATCTCCTTACTCATTTTAATGATGCTCCGGGTTGTTCACCCTTGTTGAATTTTTCTTGATCAGTTAGAGGTCTCTTTCATGGGTCATTGCCTTCCTTGGTTGGGACTAGTTCCTCATTTCTAGCCTCTAGACGTTGCTTGGTAATCTTCCATTTCATTTGTCACCCTTTTGTCCATAACACATCATGACCGAAAGTAAGTTAAAACAGATCCCGTGAAGAGATCACCGAGTCGGTGAACCCGGCGTAGAAGTAAAGCGCGTTATTCAGTCTTCACGGTCTCGAGTCTTTTTTTTTCTACCCACGTAAACATCTTTTCTCATTTGCCCTTTTTTACCCACTTGGCCACTGGCTCTCTAAAACCCTAAAAATGGCTCTCCCCCAAGTCTGCAGGGTTTACGGTCTCTTCGCGACCCCCACACCCCAAACCCCACAGTTGCCCGTGGCAGCGGAGATGAACGCCCTTCTCCGCCGATCCGCCGCCGCCGCCGCCGCCGCATCCCCTGCGTCGCGGCAGGCGCTGGCAGCTCTGCTTGCGGCGGAGCCGCTGTGCTGCCAGGCCCTCCTTGCGCCCGCTGCCGCCCCTCCAGCGGCATCGGAGGGAGGTGCACGGGGGCCATGCGGGCCTCCTGTGGAGGATAAGCTGGGGCTCGGGGGTCGCCGGGGTTTCCACTTCTCGGCGGTGCCGCTGGGGTTCAGGGCCTCGGGCGTCGCGGGCGCGGAGTGCGCCGTGGATGACGCGCCGTTCTGGGAGGACGAGAGGTCAAATGGGGAGGCGCCGGACGAGGGACTCGAGATCTCGAAGCTGGGTATCGCACCAGAGATCGTGGCGGCCCTGTCGCAGAGGGGAATCACGAAGCTCTTCCCAATACAGGTGGACCTTTTCCTGACTTTTGGCTTGGCGAGCTCATTGAGAAATAGCTCTTCTTTTTCACCCTTAACATGTGCAATCTTTGGTTATGGCGAGAGCAGGCGTGGATAAAGATGTTGTATTTATTCTTTTACATTTTTCTTAATATGCCAATAACCCTCAGGGTTTTCTGAGTCCGAAATGTGCAGACTTATTCGCTGGTGTTAGTGAGCAGAGTGCATTGGAAAGGGATGCCGCATCCCTCTTCGAGTCAATTCACACTATTATGAGTGGTAACGGGATGTGTGTATAATATGTTGGAAATAAACAGTGTATCGGGACAACATCATGGCAACAATCGGACAATAATATGAACAAGGTAAACCATAGCATACATGCATACGGGATTGATTCAAACAATAGCGACGAAGAAGCAAGATAAATGAGTATGATTACAGTGTAAAGCATGATGATAGAATAGATAAAATGAAATAAATAATATGAAGTAGAAGCGTCTCAAAGAGACTCCCCTCAGAGAAGATATCGCCCCCACTAGGACGGTGCGACGTATATGACGATCTTCTCCCAGGATACGACTACTAACACAAGATCCTTAAGCGCACTCTCAAGAATCTTGTAAACATGCTACACGAGAAACCTAGATCTCTTCTAAAAGGTTATATAGATCGAAGAACATGCACCGAACACCGAAGAGCGAGGGGCACAAAAAGAGTGGTACAAGATGGCGTCCGTGCGTAAGCACAGCGACGAGGACGACTGCGTACATACAGCGACGAGTCGATGGCGGCGTTCTCCGAGGGACGGCACACGGCGTTGGAGAGAGAGACGAGAGCAAGAGAGAGCGGACGCGAGCGATTCCTCTGTGAAGTCGAACAACACACAAAACGGAGTAACCGTGATTAGGGTAATACTAATTACCCTCCTTTTGTGCCCCACACCCGCGACGGTTCGCATCCGGAACGGTAAGTTCGGAGACCTCTCTTTCTCTCCAAGAAAAGGGTAAAACAGCAAAAAGAAATCTAAAAAGGTGCCAAGGCAAGATGGGACGGCTGGACCCACACCTCACACACGTGCACCCGTCCAGCCCGGCGCGTGCATGCATGTGATTGGATCTAGCAAACCTTCCACTATTGTCTATAAGACATAGTCTAGGGGGTCCTAGGAACTATAAAGTCTCCTCACCTCTTTGTGTTTTCCAATGTGGGACTAAAGTCCCTGTACAAAACATAACACTTGAGGTAGCACCCTTTTGGAAAATCGTTGAGTTTCACTTTCTTAAATATACTCCCAAACTTCTTCAACCCAACAGTCTTTCTATACACTGTCTACATTTTTAATAAGAAATGGCAAAAGAAATCTGGAAGTTTGTTATTTATTCTCTGTAAAGAGAGCACAAGACATGCCCTTGGGGTAACAAAATACATACAACCAAGGCACATAACATAACAAGAAGGAGGGGGAAAGATACAATCAAATCACAGCCCATTCCCCTCCAACGTCGATGGGACAAGTGCTGAGTACCGACTTCGACCATGCTCTCGGCCTCTCGCCACTCAACCCCGGTGTGCTCCGTGGCTGACAATTGCTCCTCCACGCCTTCCTCAAGGCCTCCACCCTACTCTTGGCCTCCTTCAGCCAGACAGCTCGAGCCTGGAAGAGTGACTCAGTTGCCTCAACATGACCCCTATGCTAGGCTATAGCTACCACAAGCCGAGCCTATCGCTCTCACTCCTCCTGAATGGTTGCCAGCCTCAGAGCCCTTTTCTCTTGTGCCTACCAAAGTCGCAAGTACTGGGCCCATATCCCGGCTAGTCCAGACATCCAACACTCACGCGGGAAGCCTAGGATGTGGTAGCCAGGGGTGCACTCTGGCAGGCGCTATCTCACATCCTCCAGAGATGGGAGTGGGTCGCTCGGAAGGTAGCCTCGTGCTCACTGAAGCAAGGAGGCACCCACACTCGGGTCCAACAACGGCTCCGACAGTGGGGCAGAAGTAGGCCACTCGACCTCCAAGCTCAGCGAGGTGTCACCTAGCTCCGCTAGCACACCAATAGAGGTTGCACCATACCAGAAAGAACAAAGGGAAAGTGAGAAATAAGTGTGAAGCTTTCCAAGAAAAATAAGGTCAAAAACCTGAGAAGATTTGTAGCCCTTACCCAGTGTAGGCCCTGCCATGCCTACGACGTCACTCGCCGAGGTCGGGGAGGGCAATGACTCCTCTATGATCAAGGAGCCCTCCGCTACATCCCGGTCCCCTTCAGCAGCTATAGGCAGGGTGGGAAGTTCCCTTCTGCCACCCTCATTTGGAGCCGACACGTGCTCCTTCCCTAAATCTAGTGCTATTTGCAATATAGAAACATCAGTACCCTACCATAAAGCATGAACAAGTGCTAGAGAGGGGAAGGAAAGATCCCCACATACCACCAGAAGTAGCCTCCATCTCAGCCCCATTAGCGGAAGAGGCCCCGGAAGAGGAAGAGCTCGAACTCTCCTTCGTCTCCATGACGAAGCTACCACTACTTGAGGAGCCCGACAAAGTCTCCGACGAATGTCCAGAGGTGGTGGAAATAGAAGCCCTTGCAGATCAATAAAACAACAGGGTTAGTACGCAGCCTGACCTCATATAAAGACAGCCATCCAGCCAGGGGTTTCAGATAAGAAGCTCACCAGCTGGGGCACTGCCCTTGGTGCGAACACACGCCGCAGTACACGCCGGTGTATAAGGACACGCCGGAGCCCCTTTTTTGCTCAAGGAGGACATGGACACATCAACCTTCATTCCACATTTTTTAGCCTTGTTTGGGCTCTATTTAGTCCATGTACTATTGTAGTAGCTAAATGGGCTGGTTGGAGTTAATGGGCTAGAATAGTATTGGGCTTCAAATTGGGCCTTTTGAATGGGTTAAATGGGCTTGAGATGGGTCAAAGAGGAGGGATGTCCCTTGCACTTTTCCACCTTGCCCCCCCTTGGGTCAACGAGAGAAGGGTGCCCCCTTCCCCCTCCTCCTTGATTCAAAAGGGGCAGCCCCCTTCCTGTTGAGACACTATGGACGATCTAGAGGGGCGGTGAATAGATTGGTCACCCACTAAAACTTACTACAACAAACTCAAGTATAGAATTATAACAAGCTGCTACAGGATGAACAATGAACACTCAATCACAATCAAACAGGAACAGATCTAGATGATCAGTGCTTGGGAGATCCTAAGCATTCATCTATTGGACGATGAAATAGAAATATAGGACAAATGCAAACCACAATCAATCGCATAGTGGACAATGGAATTTTAAGGTGGTTCGACCTCAAACCCGAGGTCTACGTCCACCCCACACTCAAACCAGAGTGTGGCTTCCTTATATAAAAATCTAAAAAAATCTAGCCGTGGAGAGCCCGCACAGCCCGCCGAACACGCGGCCGTCCCCTCCATCCACTATCCCTCAAAGCGGAGGAGGGCCACCACAGTGGCCCGTGACGCTGCCCCACCCACGTCAACCCCCGCTATCCCCATCGGACCAACCAGCACCCCGCAAGAGATAAGGCTCAGATAAGGCCCCGCCCTCACTCAGCCGTCAGATGGATCCCATCCCCCATCCAACGGCCACATGCCCAGATTACAACCCCACACGCCATCCCAGCACCCCCGTCCTCCCACCAATACAAACCACAGCATTTCCATCGGAAGCACACCACCGCATTCTTCTCTCCGATCGCCCCATCGCAGTAGCAGAGGAAAGGCGGCGGCAGCAGCAGCAGCGAGCCCAATGGCGACAACCACCGCAGCCACGGGGTCCACATTCCTGGGCACCCGCCTGCCCGACGCCAGCTCAGCCTCCGGCGTCTCCGTCTGCGGCCGCTTCCAGGCTCGCTTCGGCTTTGGCCGCAAGAAGACCCCAAAGAAGGCCGCCAAGGCGCCCAGCGGCGGCTCCGACCGCCCCCTGTGGTTCCCTGGCGCCAAGTCTCCGCCGTGGCTGGACGGCTCCCTCGTCGGCGACTACGGGTTCGACCCCTTCGGGCTGGGGAAGCCCGCAGAGTACCTGCAGTTCGAGCTGGACTCGCTGGACCAGAACCTGGCCAAGAACGTCGCCGGCGACATCATCGGCACCCGTTCCGAGACGTCGGACGTCAAGTCCACCCCCTTCCAGCCCTACACCGAGGTGTTCGGCCTGCAGCGCTTCCGGGAGTGCGAGCTCATCCACGGGCGGTGGGCCATGCTCGCCACCCTCGGCGCTCTCACCGTCGAGGCCCTCACTGGCGTCACCTGGCAGGACGCCGGCAAGGTACCACGACTAGTATTCTAGTGGCGCCCACCATGTGTTTGTGTGCGTGTCTGTGTGACCCATATCCATCGCCATTACCATCATGCAGGTGGAGCTGGTGGAGGGTTCCTCCTACCTGGGACAGCCGCTGCCGTTCTCCATGACGACGCTCATCTGGATCGAGGTGCTGGTGATCGGCTACATCGAGTTCCAGAGGAACGCGGAGCTGGACCCGGAGAAGCGGCTGTACCCGGGGGGCAAGTTCTTTGACCCCCTCGGCCTCGCCGCCGACCCGGAGAAGAAGGCCTCCCTGCAGCTGGCGGAGATCAAGCACGCCCGCCTCGCCATGGTCGGCTTCCTGGGATTCGCCGTGCAGGCCGCGGCCACCGGCAAGGGCCCCCTCAACAACTGGACAACGCACCTCAGCGACCCCCTCCACACCACCATCTTCGACACCTTCTCGTCGTCCTCGTAAGTAACACCGCGTTATTACAGGGAGCCTGCGGGGAGGAGAGAGACGAAACCAAGGATAGATTATATATATATATATGTAGATCATTGAGAGGAGACGAAGCCATCTAAGAACTTCTTAAGCGAGCTGGTGACCTGCGGATGCTGATTTGATCTGAGACGGGGAGCCATGCAGCACTTCGATTTCTTATATCTCCCCCCGATTCCTTTTTCTTCTTCTTCTTCTGCCGATGGAATGTATGCATGGTTGATGGATGCTCCTGCACTTTTTTTTTCTCTGTAAATTGCTGTAAAACAAATCGTTTCATCTCGCAGATCTAGCTCTCTAGATCTCTCTCTCTCTCTCTCTCTCTCTCTCTCTCTCATGGGTTCGCTTAATGTGCATGGACATTACATAGCCTTTACTCACCACCACCATCATCATGATCGATCATAATCCTTCTCATCACGGCTCATCAGCCGTTTTCTTCTGACGTCGGACTATAATTTGGAGTCAGCCGAGATCTGATTAAAGCAAAATTGTAACTAGTTGCTAAGCCAGGGCCTCTTTAATAACAGGATAAGCTTTGAATAGTATGAATTATTTATTCACTTTGGCTAATACATGTTTATTTATTTGTTCGACATGAGAATGGAATGAATTATGTGTAAGCCGTCAGTGGACGCATCTGGTCTCTCACTTCTAGTGTGTCTCTTCTTTTTCCTATCACCGGGTTGGTAGATGATTCTCCTATTGGCGGGGTTAGTTTGACGTCAGCTTTGACGCTAGTTTCGATGTTGATTTTGACGTCAGCTTTTGCCGTTGGTCTTGGCGTTAGTTTTAACATTATACCTATATGATATTGGCATATAGAGTAATTAGCATTTAGATTAGCTGTATGCACTGTTTGGTTAGGTTTACAGCTTTGCTATAACTGTGTTAAATTATGCCATCTGCCTGCGTATTCATTAAATGTATGCCTTAATTACTTTTATATTTGCATGCCTGCGTGTTTAGTTGCGAGGTAGGGATCCACATGACCCCTACTGAGTCTGGCTGTGACTCACCCGTCCTACTTGCAGGTGGGCAGTCTCGACTTTCAGACCATGCGTCTCGAGCTTTTGGCAGTTGTGTCTAGTGTACCAGCAGTAGTCGGTCTGTCCCCTTTCTGTACATTTGATCGGGGTATGTCCCGTGTAGTTGTACTTGTGGACTGCTCTTCCAGTTGTGGGACTTGCACTCTTGTAATCTCTGGACTATTGTATTTACTTTATCACGCTCTTAGTTTAATTTGCTTCTGCACTTATCAGTTAATTACTATTTAAATTAATTTGTGCATTGTAATCCCAATTCGTTATACGACTCCCCGACAAACTTCTCTAACCCTTCAGGGGCCTCATCAGCCTCTTGGGTGGCGTCCCCAATTTTTGGTGACGGTAATCTGATATTATCGGGTTATCGGTACCCTGCGCTCTGGGTCGTTACAGTTGGTATCAGAGCAGCGTTGAGGATTCGTATAAGGAATTGAAATTACATAGCGTTAGTCCAGAGCAAGCCCACTTGAGTCATCTACTGCTGGTTTAGGGTGTTTTCTATGATTGTTGATGTGATTTTCATCGACATCTGCTTCTTAGGTTTCGATGGCGCGTCGTCGGAAGGCGCGTGTTTCCAGGGAGGGAAACGGTGCTCCTCCTCCGGTGGTTGTCGTGATGGTTTATGCACCTGCGCCGAATCAAGTTTCAGCAGTTTCCACCCCTATTGTGGAAGGCTCGCCGGATGTTCAGCATGGAACGCAGAGTGAAGCCGTGCTGCCTCGTTTGCCATCTGGAGTAGGGCAGGTGATATCTCAAGTGCGTGCCCAGGTTGAGTCCGCTCATCCAGGTGTGCAGCATCACCTTAGCCCTCAACCGATTGGGCTGTTGTAGCAGGTTTATCTGCCGAGCGTCCCTGGAGTTCCTTCCGTTGTTTCCTCTATCGATGGTGCTTCTTCTTCCAAGTCCAAAGGCAGGAAGTTCCTGAGATTCAAGAATAAGAGGCGTGAGAATCGGCAAGGTAGGCAGCCGCATGCAACTAGAACCTCCTCTCTTACGCCAGTTGATCGTGGTACACCTACGTCCATGAATACCAGGAGCAAGTCAAGGGAGCGTGAGAAACAGCGTGCTCAACAGTCTTTGGTCGGTGCTGTTCTATCGTCAGTCCCGTCTTCCCAGCAGCGTCTGGGATCTGCTATCCGTCAGCCGAGATCATGTATGAGGTGTGGTGGTAGCCACCCTGGCAGGCCATGCTCTTTGCCGGTGGTTTGTTTCCGCTGTGATTAGCCAGGCCATGTTGTTCGAAACTGCCTGTACAGATCGATACCGACGCAGTTCATTTTGTCGGCCCAGCTACAGCAGCCTCAGTTTCAACCTGTGCTGCCACAGCCTCAACAGGACTCACCAGCACCTCAGCTTCCTCGTGCTGAGCAGTGACATCCTATCTTTCGTAAGGTGTGTTTTCTATCTTTCGATTAGTTAAATTGTGTTTTCATTACTCATGTTGCTTGTGTTTTATGTGATTTAATTGTCTATCAATTGGTTATTATGGTAATGTTGTTTGTGTGATTGTGATTTTCTCTTCTCCTATCCTTGTCATTTCTCCCGTTCTACTTTCTCCCTCGTTTCTCTTTTCCCTCTATTTTTCTCGAACTAGTCGGAGTGGCACTCGTCAGTGTCAGTCCTACAGCCTCCGACCACGTGTGCACACACTGACTCACAGAGCCAGACCTCTAGCTAGTTTTCCCCCCTGTAGGACGCAACAGTAAAGCGGGGCCCACGATAACTAGCTTAAAAATCGTCAACGGGAGTCACCCCTCCACCATTCCCAGGTGAGCCGACACTAAGGTCGCTGAGCTACGACTGGTGCCTCCATCATAAGGAAGAGAAAGTCATTCTATCGGGGACTAAGACAATGCCATAGTTTTTATAAGATAGTTTAAACATGGCGAATATGCACTATTGAATGCATTAGAAACTAAACATGCTCTATTGGACTGCCAGAAAGCATAACAGACCAATATAGGGCCGTTACCTCACATAACGGATCAGGGAAGGGGCGTCATACATTACATAACGCGCCTCCCTTCGTCCGTTATGCTCACTCGAACACTCAGGTGAACACAAGGCATAGGTATGCAGACCATAACGCACTTCCGATAGCGCGTTATGTACAGTATAACGCATCTGGCCCAGTGCGTTATACCCTAAAGCATGATGCCGTGCAGTCGAGAATGTAGAGCATAACGCACCAGGCATGGGACGTTATACTGAGTATGACGCGCCTCTCAAGGCCGTTATACTCGCATGAGCTGAAGTCAGAAACCCAAGGAGCATAACGTACCGAGACTCATGCGTTATGAGACTTATAACGCATGGGTCTGGGTCCGTTAAGGTCTCCCGAACAAGGAATCCACAGGAAATCACGGTTCAATGCATGATATAACGCGCCGGGTGAGGGGCGTCATATCAGCATAACGTGTCTACCCTAGACCGCCGTGCTAACTGCCTTACTAGTCAATGGTCAACGGTCAAACCAGTCGGTCAAAGGGGATATGGCAGTCTAGCTGGGGTGCGTTAAAGCCACCCAAACGTCTAAAATCCATAGAAAACCCCTGACCATAATGGTCAGGGATAGGTGCGCTATACCAACCATCTATCTACCATTCTCTGGGGTATAACGGACCTGGAGTGGTCCGCTATGAGGTCATAACGCGCCTGATACGGTGCGTTAAAGTCATGACGGTCACGGGGTGACCATCATGCAGTCTGGGCGACGAACGGGCACGGTTGGCAACCGAGCCATCCCTCGGTCGATGGAAATCGACGGGTTTGAGTATAAAAACCTGTAAAAACTGTAAACATGTCATGCCATGCATCCACATAAGCCCACAGCAGCTAGAAATAAATTAAACATGCCCATGAACAATTAATAGATAATTAAATGACTAATTAAGCATATTTTTAACATATTTTAGGGTGAAACTAAACATGGACTTTAATTGGGCCAAACGGCCGTGGATGGATGTGCAAGTGGTGTGGAAATGATCCTAGCGAGGAGAAGAGTCCATCCCCCTACCTCTGATGCGACGAGGATGCCGATTCGATGCCGAACGGGCGACGTGGGCAACGACGACCTTCCAACAGCATGCACCTCCACACTCCGCAGATCGAGGGAAGAAGGATGTCCACGCGATCCTCGCGACACGACCTTTCCAATGGTACCTCCTGTGTCTCGATCAGCGGCCATTTCGCTCAAAATCGGGAGAAGGGAAGAAAAACCCCAAATTAGGCCTAAAATTTAACCAAAAAGAGATTTACACGAAAAATGAGGTAAACGTCCGCCATTGGCGACGCATGAGGCGTCAAAATGCTCCTGGCAAGATGAGAAATGCATCCCCATACCTCGATCGCAATGAGACCCACAAAACGGTGCAGATCAGGCGACGGGGCGTCGCGGCTCCTCTCGGCCCGTCTCGTCTCCACGCTCCCCGAACCGCGGAATGGAGGGTATTGCCTCGACCTACTCGTCGAGCCCGTTCCAATGGCGCCTCCCACGCTCCGGTCGGACGTCGTTTCACCTGAAATCGAGAAGGATGGGAGATAGGGAGAGAGAGCGCTTGAGAGAGAGAAAGTCGCGGGAGGAGAGAGAGGGGAGAGGGGGTTTAACGTACAGCTACACGGGGCATACCCCGGCTCTGACCTCTGGCACTAACGCTGGGCACCCGAACCACGCTGAGCCTCAGATGCGCTCCCCTGAAGCCACGCCTCGCCTAAAACACGGTAAAAACACGTAGGGAATGAGTCTCAAAACAAAACTCAGTAGGGATCACCCGAACCCTACCTCATAAAACGGAAGACCACTACACTAGCAGCTAAGCGAGTATCTCATTAGTAGAAGCCAAACTCTACAAGTACCAGTCTCATGGCGTGAAAACCCACACACGCATGCCATGGCGAAACAACCGAAACTCACCGGTCAACACGACCCAAACCCGAAGGTCGAAGCAACTGAGACTGACAGTCTGTCATTCCCTGTCTAGAACAGAAGTACCACCCACTAGAAGAATGACCGGATGCGTCCACTGACATCCTATACTATGTCACAAGTGTCTAGCTACTACGCCTCGGGTGCGAGACTCAGACACACACAAGTAACCACAAAGTAAGTGACTAGCTGGGGTCACGCCTGTCAATGCGTGTCCAACTTCCCCCAACCACGTGTGCACACACAGACCATACGTCCTAGGTATGGCCTCTAACTAGTTTTCCCCTCAGCCAGACTCTAGCTAATGACTTGGGGCCCGATGAAAACCAGTCTAAAAATTATCCTTAGGGTAGCCGTCCCACCACTCCCTGATGGATACCAGCACATGCATATTGGCGGGCTATGACTAGTGGAGTGTCTCTGAAGGAGTAGACTCTCAAGCCATGGAAAGTAACGTCCGAACCCGACGAAGTACGGGGACCGTCCCACGTACCAGCACTGTCGCACGGTGACCACAGTCGGAGAAGAAATGGGACTGCTCGCTGAGTGAAAAGTCCAGGGCATAACAGACCCGCTTTGGTGCATTATAGATAATGGCGGACCAACACAGGTGTGCCATGGTCACATGACGGACCACTCCTAGTGTGTCAAAGACCCAGCGGAAATCAGACTATAACGCGCCTAACCAGGGGCGTTATAGTACTTAACGGATCGACGCAGGTGCGTTAAGTCTCGAGTCATAAGAGGGAACATAACGCACACCTCTAGGGGCATTATGTACATAACGGACCAATTATGGTGCGTTATGTCACGGAGTGAAAATAGATTATAACGCAATCCTCTAAGTACGTTATAGACCTTAACGGGCCATCTCTGGTGCGTTAAGTGGAAGGCAAGGGCATTAAGCATAATGCACCTTCCCGGGATGTCATATGGTCATAACGGACCTCCCTAGGTGCGTTATGTGACCAGGACCCCCAAGGGTCAAAAACCAACAGTCGAAAACCCATAACGCACCAATACAGGGGCGTTATGTGAAGCATAACGGTCAGTCGTGGGATCGTTAAACCCACGAAAGCCAGACACAAAACCCATGGAGCATAACGCCCCACCCTGGGCATGTTATGCACATAATGGTCACTGAGACGACTACTATGTCGTCCCGGCGGTGAAACGGCGAATTAGGCACAAAAACACCGGCCACGCCCCCATACCTCCACGGGAGAGGGGGAAATCAAGGGGAAGCTCCCTAATAGCCCTAAGCATGATTCTACGACCTCGGATCGGCTAAAAACGTGGTGAATCGTTAGATCGGACGATCACTCCCCAAATCATGGTTTTACCTTAACCCACTCAAACACGCCCCTCTCGGCCTCACGACGGGCTAGAAACCATGGAAATAAAATGCTAGAGCGTAAGGATCGTCACCCTACCTCAATGGAGCAAATACTCCGCCGAATCGATGTCAAAATCACGATGAAAGCTTTGAAAACCCTCGTTCTTCCATGAAACCCCACGAGCTTTACACCGCCTCGATCGCCACACTATCCCCGCCGCTGCCGCGTCGTCACCCCGTGCCGTCTGCAGCCGGTGGGAGCTCGTCGCGGTCGTCGCCGGTCGAAGGGAGTGAGAGGGGGCGCTCACGGTGGAAGAGGAAGAAGAAGGAAGAAGAAGAGAAAGGTGGGGAGAGAGAAAAGATTCTGAATATTCTACTGGGCTCGGAGCCGCTTTCCCTCCAGGCTGGAGAGCTCTTCGAGTCTTCGCTCGACATTTGTCTGTCCCTCGGGGACTAGTTTGTGCTGGATGGCGACCCTAAGGGAAGGTATCTCCAGCTCGACAGGGACGATCGCTTCCGAGCCGTACACCAGGGAGAAAGGTAAGCAGCCCGTTGGGGTCTTGTATACTATCCGATACGCCCATAGTGCCTCGTACATCTTCTCCTCCCAGTCTTTCTTGTTGGAGCTAACAATCTTAGCCAGGAGGGTACAGAGAGTTTTGTTGAAGGCTTCGGCCAGACCGTTGGCCTGTGGGTTGTAGGGAGTTGATGTCCTCCAGTCGATATTGTATTTTTCTGCCAGTCGGTAGACCTTCTGGTTGCGGAAGTGGCTGCCGTTATCTGAGACAATTTGGTTGGGGGTACCGAACCGGAATATGATATTATAGCGGACAAATCTGGCGACGATTTCCCCGGTGACCTCCCTTAAGGCGACGACTTTTGCCCAGCGGGAGAAATAATCAGTCGCTGCCAAGATGTACTTGCAACCAGTGGATGAGGCGGGCAATGGGCCCATGACGTCTGTTCCCCATTGGGCGAAGGGCCAACTAGGCACCGTAGGATGCAATGGCACGGGTGGCCTTCTGGGTATTGTGGCGTGCTCCTGGCACTTCTGGCACGACTTAGCATACTTGCAACAGTCATCAAACATCATCGGCCAGTAATAGCCGAGTTTCTTTATTTCTATTTTCATCTTCGGCCCTGCCTGATGTGCACCAGCTGCCCCGACGTGGACCTCCTTCATGACCCTCCAAGCCTCCTCAATGGACAGACATCAGAGAAGTACTTTCTGTCTGGCATCGGCCATGATTCGGAATAGGACCCCATTCCGGAGTTCATAAGAGTCCTTCATCCTGATCAATCTGATCTTCTCTTCCCTTTGCACAGGTAATTGCCAGTACTTGAACCACTGCATGTAGGGGGCCCTCCAGTCAGGTAGGCTGATGACCTCCGCTGTGGTAACTTCCAGTTCTTCTTCTTCCTCTGGTTCCTCTTCTATCATGCTAGGCACCTAGCGCTGGTTGATCACTTGAATGTCGAGCGATCCATCCGGCGGGATTGCTAGTGAGCTTGCCAATTTCGCCAAGGCATCAGCTTGGGGTGAGAAGAGAACCGACAGTTCTCTTCTCTCTCTCCCTAACCCTCTTTCACCCACAGACGCTCGCGAAACCGCGGTCGGCCACCCCCCACCCTCGCCTTCCTCTTCTCGGCGGCGCATGGTGGCCCAAGGTGGCGGAGGAGCGCCGGTGGTGAGCTGGCATGAGGAGGAGGATCGTGACCGGCCCCCCCTCTCTCACCTCCTTTCTCCTTTCACGGTGCGCGGAGGAGGGACGAAACTGGTGGCCCCCTCGCCTTCCTCTCCCTGCTCAGCGTGAGCGACGACCAGACGGACTCGGCAGAGGAGCCGGTGGCCTCGCCGGTGAGCTGGCGGGGAGGAGATCGTGGCGGCGACCCTGTCGAAGCTATACCCCAGTACAGAGGTGAGGTCCCACGGCGGCATTGGGCGGCCCTCTTTCCCCTTCTAGCGGCCTTCCTCTCGTGCTAGGACCGGCGGAGGCTTCCCCGCGATGCGAGGAGTGCGGAGGCATCTACCCGGGACGAACCGTGGAGTGGTTAGACGGCCGGGCAAAGGTGAGCAGTGACGACCCTCAGCTAGCTCGCAGCCAGCTCAGGCATTGTCATCGTGTTGAGGTAGGGGGATCGACGCCCTAGCCCGCTTAATCATTCCTAATGCCATGACCATCGTCATATTGGTTTTAAAAGCATGCCCATAGTCATTTTGGTTTTAAAAGCATGCCCAATGTCATTTTGGATTTAAAAGCATGTCCATTGTCATTTTGGTTTTAAAAGCATGCCCATCGTCTTTGGTTTTAAGAGCATGCCCATCATTGCTGAGTTCATAGATGATAAACTGTTATATAAGATGATGGAATGGCAGGGAACCTAATCCTGAGCAAGAGCCACTTCACCACTTGGTGGAGAGGGATCTCACGCCCCTACCTCCTCCTACCTCTCTCCATCGTACTAGAGCTCTATCTGATTTGCTAACTTAAGCATCGGAGGGATTTCCCCAAGGAACTATCCCTGGGCACCTCTGATCCATTTCCCTTCTTGCAGTTATCATAATCGTGGTCGTCAACCTTAGCTAAGGAACAGCGCGAGATCGCCCCTCTTCATCTGGCAACATCTGTGGGAAACGAGCAAAGAGCTAGCATGGTGCGAAGAAGCTCTAATAGGATGACCACCGACGACAAGGGAAAGGCCGTGGCAATTGAAGAAGGCGCACCTTCCAATCCTATGGGGAATACCCCCTATCATGCCAGCAACCCAGTCGGCGGACTACCCCCACCCGCAGTGGAGGGGCAACCCCCCACCGGGAGCGTGGACGCTCTTCAAACCCTCAACGCCAAACTTGACAGCCTCATTGATCTAATGAGGGCCCAGACGACCAGGGAAGAGAAGTCGCGACTCCCTCAGAAAAGTCCCCCCCTTGGAGATGCCTCCCTGTAAATCACCAGGGGATGTTTCACCCTCCGGGGGCGGTGGCTCATCTGCAACCGGTCAGGAGGACCATCGCACGCCCCTCCCCTGGAGCAAGACTCCTCCTCCACCCTGAGGAGGGAGAAGTCTGGAGCGCATCGGCCGTTCCCAGAAATCGATGCCCCCGAGGAGTGCCAAGGCATCCAGTAGGAACGCCCCCACAGCCCCTCATCCCAATGACAACCAGAGTTGTCCCCCCGATTGTGAGACTTTGAGAGGCGTTTCACAGAGCAAGAACATGCCCTCCGTGCTCTGCAGAAGAACCCTATAGTGGAGGATGAGGAGCAATCCCCGTTCTTCGACCATGTCTTGAAGGCTGAGATCTCCCCCAGGATCTCACTTCCAACCTTCAAGTCATACGACGGCCAGGGAGACCAGGCCGACCACTACGATAGCTTCGATGCCCTAATGACCCTACATGGGGCGTCTGATGCCATCAAGTGCCGAGCGTTCGTGACCACCCTGGTCTACGACACTCAGGCTTGGTTTCGGACCCTCTCCCCCTACAGCCTTTGTGACTTTCGATAGTTCGGGTGAGTGTTCAAGGAAAGCTTCATCGGCAATGGTCCTCCCCGGTCAGTAGCGGGACTATTGGCCCTTAAACAGGAACAGAGGGAGAAACTTCAGGCCTACATCAACCGATTTTAATCGGAAGCCCTGTGTATCCCCCACCTGGATGTTGCCTTGGCCATCACCGCGCTGACCGGGGGCACCCGTGATGAGAACCTCTAGCGCGAGCTGGTCCTTCATCCCCCTACCTCCCTCGCTGAGTTAGTGACCCTCACCCTGCGTCACGCAGAGTGCGAGGAAGTCCTCAGCGCTTGCCGTAGCACGACAGGCTCGGGACGGGAGGGGGACAAGAGGCTACCATTAGAGCAATGCTCTAGCTCTGGCCATGGAAAGAGGCAGAATCGGGATGGAGACCACAAGGAGCCCTCTCAGAAATACAAGCGATACACTCCCCTGATCGCCCCCGTCTATGAGATTTATGAAGATATCAAGGGCTCGGTCCTCCTCTGCCAACCCAAGCCTATGAAGGCAAAGCACAGTAACCACCACAAGCATTGCCTGTTTCATAGTGACCATGGGCACTACACCGGCGATTGTCATCAACTCCAAGACGAGATCGAGCATCTCATCCGCCAGGGCCATTTATCCTGGTACGTGTCCGAGCAAAAGAAGGACACTACCGCCCCAGAGGAAATCGATAATCTCCCCCGTGGAGTCCACATCAACGTCATTGTTAGCGGCGTGGCATTAGGCAGAGACAGCAGCCGAGGGAGGAAGCATCATGCCGAGCGGGCGAGCTGGGCCTCTGAGCCCCCCAAAGCCCCGCAGGCGAGCGAACAACAGGCCCTGGTGTTCTCCGACCAAGACCTGGAAGGGTTAACTACCCCGCACGATGACGCTCTCATTGTATCCAAGCAATCGATGAGCCCTGATAGTCGAAATAAGCAAGCGGGAAGAGGAAGACCGAATACCTTGGAAATAGAAGGTGGATCTGCAAAGCTACAAAAAGTAGACCTTCTTCGAGCCACAATCCACCAAGACATGATGAGCCTCAAGCCAATCCATGCCCAAAATCACATCAAAGTCCTGAAGCGGTAACGCTTAGAGCCTGGCCGATAAGTTTTGCCATTCCACCCACACATGTACCTTCTCAAAGTAATACGAGGTGTGCACGAAATCGCCGGTAGGTAACTTCACCACCATATCACAGGACATCTCGGCCACCGGATCCTCCACACTCTGAGCAAAATCCTCTGAAATGAACGAATGAGAAGCGCCCGAATCGAACAAAACACGAGCCGCACAACCAAAAATCGAAAGAGACCTTCCACCAACTGCGACGCCTCAGCCTCTCCTCTGGTCATGTGGGTCACTCTGCCTCGGGATCTCTGCCTCCCCACAGTGGCTGACCGAGTCAACTGAGGAAACTGCCCTTGTTGCTGGTACTACTGCGACTGTGATGACATCTACTGGGGCTGAAACTACTGCTAAAACTCGGGTGATTGACACGGTCTCTGTGGACAGTCACGTGCCATGTGCCCTGGTTGGTCACATCTGAAGCAAACCACGGGCGTCGAACACTGCCTGCCTGGATGAGAACCGTCGCACCTCGGGCACCTGCCCCAAGAACCACTCACCGAACCCTGGCGCGGAAAAGACACAGGCTGCTGAACACTGCCCACCGACTACTGCGCCGGCTCCATACGACCCCGACGCCTCCTACCAAAATCAGCTTCCTTGAGCAGCTTCTTGAGCTTCGAACCAAAGGACGACGACTCTGGTGCTGAAGCCACAGACTGAGCTGCCCCTGAACCACCTGCTGAGGGCTGGACAGTACTCTGTTGCTGCACATCCATCGACTGACTGAAACCTGCCTGAGCCTGACCTGCATTGCCCTGCCCTCGAACCTTCTGCAAATCTCTCTCCAGCGCCGTTGTTGCCTTGCAAGCTACATCCAGGTTAGCCAGACCCGATGCAAGAAGGGGATGCCTTAGCTCTGGCCTCAAACCTCCAACAAACTGCTCGGTCTTCACTTCCTCGTCCGCCATGATGTGAGACGCATAACGGCCCAGCTCAATAAACCTGGATCGGTACTGCATCACAGTCATGTCACCCTGGGTCAACTCCAAGAACTCGCGCAGCCTCTGTGACCTGATGAAAGATAGGTAAAAAGCAAGCTCGAAAGTCAGGACGAACTCCTGCCACATAATCTGCCGAAGAGGACAAGACTGGAACACTGCTCCCCACTCCAACGTCCACCAAGATCGGGCTGATCCCTGCAATTGATGCATAGCCAACACCACCTTCTCCTCCTCAGCACACTCCATCGCACTGAAGATCCTCTCCAAATCGTCCAGCCACTCCTTAGCCACCTCTGGGTCTAGCTGCCCACTGAAAGGAGGTGGTTGGAACTGCAAGAACTCCTTCAGTACCCGACCATGACCTCCTCGAGTCGCCAAACCCTCACCAGCTTCACCTCCCTGCTACTGCTGAAGAACATACTAAAACATGCAGCGAAAGAAATCCTCTGCCCTAAGAGCCCGTGCCCCTCCTGCTGCATCTACTGGAATCGAAGCTCTACTCTGCTCCTCCTGACCCCCACCAGACTCTCCCTGTTGGGAACGAGCCCTCCTCCTTGGCACCATAACCCGCCTGGCATCAAGGAAAATAATCACAAATCAATAAAATACACGGGCCCTAAGACAGTCGCCGATTGTACAGGACATTCATAGACCCTCTGGACCACTGCAATCATTCCAGATTCCTATGTACCTCCTCAACCTCGCTCTGATACTAGCTGTGGCGACCCGGGATCTGAGTACAGGAAAGGAACCAGCACGACTCGAATCGCAGCCCGCCTCCCACGAGTCCGAAGACTCGGAAGGGATAAAGGATTGTGTGAGCGTACGTAAGAAGCTAAAATAACTTCGACCAGGGTGGTCGCTTGCAGAGGAGATTGTAGCAGTGGAGGCACCAGGGGTGTTTGGTGCACCTGCGGCAGCACTGGTGGCATCAGCGACTGTGATGGGCATTGCTGACCTGTCGCCAAGCTTGGTTCTGCTGGCTAGGGCAAGGTGTAGATTGGTGGAGGGTCGTTCTAGTTGGCAGCTCCCCGTGATGATTCTCCCTGCATCTCAGACTGTTTAGAGGCTGAAGATTGCTCCATCTTCTCCATTAGTTGTTTCTTCAGCAGGTCTATCTCCTACCGATACCTTTGAAGCATCATCAACATTGTCAGATCCATGGCCACTGTGCTGGGGATGGCCTCGATTGCTTCGCCCGATGCACCTTCAGGCAGGATGTCGAGCAAGACATCATCTTCTTCTTCTGCCATCACCACATTGGTGGTCAAAATAGTAGCTTCATGGTATGGAAGGTGGTAGACCAGGGCTTTCTTTCCCTTAGCCGTTGCCAATAGTTCTCTTGCGGCTTCTACCCTTCGAGTGTTTGGCCCTGGCCTCTCGGCCAATTGAGCCAGCTCCTGGGGCTCCTTAGGCAGCCTCCCATATTGGCTGGATATCCCAGCCATGTTGCAGGTGAAGATCTGCATTCTTCTTCTTTGTCTGTGAACCTTCCTTTTTGCATCGTCCAAGAAGATGAGTCTCTCGAACACCGAGATTCTTTTTCTTTCTTCTCGCTGAGGGATGATTTCATCAGCTTCAGCATCAAAGCCATCTTCATATCCATTGTCGTCGACCAACGATGTCATCCTTCTTCCTTCTTATTTTTCTTCTACTGCCATTGGTGGGCAGTGGTCTTCTTCAGCCATGGCCGCTTGCAGCAGTCGTTGTTGGCCCAGCGAGGGGTTGCCTAGACCCCTAAAGTAGCTTCTAACTATGTTGGTCATTTCTTCTTGCCCCTGTCCTTGATGTAGGACTGGGGATAATTGTCGACCTCCCACGGGAGAGATGTATGCAAGCCGGGCTCGTCCGGTGAGTTGCTGGAATCTCCTTCCCAATGTGGGGATGTCAGCTTGTCGGGCGCAGGCCCTGAGGCTTGCACGGCGTGGAGGGTCCACAACCGTCTCTTCCTTCCTTGGGGCCAAGCCCCTTTCCCTCTTCTCTTTTGCTCCGTCACATGCAGGGCGGTGATGAACTGGTGCATCCTGGTGGGCGGGTAGGATCTTCTTCGGGACCCAAACCTGCTTGCATATCTTCGGCCTAGGGGCCAGCCTTTCTTGGCCATGATGGCTAGCTTCTTCTTTCTCGGATCTCCTCTCAAAGAGAGCCTGATAGGAGTTGTAGAAAGGTACGACAGGAATGACCCAATCTGGGACCACCCGAGCATCACGTCCACCCAGGAAGATGAGAACTCCACTGATCAGTAGAGATTTACCGGACACGAAAAGGCGTCTGGTAACAGCAGCAATGTTCCTCCGAAAGCCCTTGTGCCAGCATCCTCTAGAATTCTTGGCAGGAATGGGGCAGGCCCCGTAAGTGATGTGGTGCACCAGGCAGTTGGCTACTTGAATCGGGCTCTTAAGCGAACCTGCACAGCATCAAGCCTTCAGGGCCTCGACCTTCTCGACAGCATCCTTGGCAGTAGATCGGCGAAGGCCAGCCCCAAAAAGTTGGGGAAGCCTACAGCAGCAGGGAACATCCCGAAAATAGTGGGCACCCCCAGGTACCCGTGTTCAGCATGGCCGGCGATGATCACAAGGCCAAAGGTAAGAGCAGCAAGTATGTTGACGTCATTGTTTGCCTGTAGACACAGAACATGCAAACGATCAGCAGTCTTTGGGAGGGCCTCAGGGCCCACATATCTCGACAAAGAGATGAAAGGAGACACTCGTCCCACCGGGCGTGCCAGACTTGTTCGCTTGACTTTTCTTTCATTTGTTTTATTTATTTATTTATTTATTTGTTTGAGTCGATCAACCAATTAATTAACCAGTAATCAATTGATTAATTGACCATACAGGCGTGCCAGTCACATGAGTGACAGATTACCAAATAACAAGATTTTGATATGATGAACATGACTCTCTCTCAAATAACCAACTATAATGACATTGGAGCACAACCCAATCTCCCACACTTTAAGCACACTAAGTGGTTAGATATTACCATGATCCACTAGATATGGGAGGGTATAAAAACTATCCTTGGACCTGCAAAATCACAAGAGTATGAAGTTACCATAGGTATGGGCTTGTATTACACAGTGCACTCACGTGTATATTTTGTTTGGGCTTGAAGCAATCACATAGATTGAATCCATGAGTACAGTGTATCATTCTTATATACAAGTTACATTTGTGTTGGTTGCTGCCTTTATAAGAATGAATGCTTAGCCTCGAAATTTAGAATTAATTGTGTGATGCACCAATGTTCCTTAAGCCTAAGGGGTGCATCCCAATGGGCCTTAGGTTCATGATACCTAGGGCATCATAATGTGAGATGAGGTCTATATGATCATAAGCATTGTTTTTAACGTGTGATGACAAACCAAAAAGAAGGGTAATAGGTAACTTGATGGCTGTGACAAACTATGATTATAAACCATTGTCTTATTAAATTTGTGTTTCATGATGCCTTGGGCATTTTACATCTAGAAGCATTTGAATAAGCAATTACTTGTAATGTAACATACCCAAACTTGTCGAATTTGATACAAATGGCAAGATGTGTTGAACTTGAGGCCTTAAGGAATCATTCCCATGGATCCCAAGTTTCATACTTAGGACGCCACATGATGAAGGCCGAGAGTCTATCTTTCCATTTAATTTGTGAAAGGTGGTAGTAACCCAATGGGGGCTAGCTAGCCAACCTAGTGTTTCCTGCTTGATAGTTGTTGGGGCATGTGTTTATAAAAGGTCGAGCATGGCCTGTAATGAAAAAAGGGTCAGAGCGGCCCACTGTTTGCATCCCAAGCAGGGATCAATGACCGTGGATCCCAAGCAGGTACGATCAAAATGTGACGATACTACGCCTCTTTTTTAGTTGTTTTGGGTGGAGTGATGCCTCACACTAGTTCCTTTTCTCCTTACGACCGTGGATCCCTTCAGGGAAAGGATTGGAGATGTTTGCCCAAACATGACTGTGGAGGTCCAGTCAGGACCTCGGCCAACCCTCATGACCATGGAGACGAAGGTCTAGTCTCGAGCTTACTGACCTTAGGACAGTGAGTAGAGTCTTGCTTTTTTGTGCACACGTGGTCGAATCCTGAACGCCACAGTTCTGCAAACCGTGTCCTGCACTCACCTGCCTTTTAGGACGGCCGGTGTCCCGTGAGGGTTGACAGATAGTAGACCATAAAGGGATCATCAAGACATGTTCTCAACTGTGCTCATATTCGATCTCTGGAGTTATGTCCCGGTTGCAACCAAGAACAGTTTTCTCAGTTAAGGCAAATTGAAAGCTCAAGCAAAGAGAAAATGTGCTTTTTCATTGCAGAAGACCCAATAACATGTAGCCTATTAAATGTCAGCCCGGTAGCATGAAAAGCTGTTGTGCTCACCAAGAAATTGAACAAGGACAGAAGGAACATGCTAGCTAGGAACCTTACAAGATGATATATTTGACCCTCATTGGCACCCCAAAGAAAGGTCCTCCTTCCTCACAACTAGAAGAAAACAAAGGCAAATTCCCAAATTTGGTTCCATAACCATGAAGGCAAAGCGCTTCCTACACTCGAGGGATCCTAACTTGAGCCAGAACGACATGGGTGCCGAACCCAATGAGATATCAGGCAACCATAACCATGGATCGGAACCGGAGAAGGCAGCTTCTTTTACCCAGAAGAGATCAAAACACAAAACTTGCCATGCGTACCTTTGAAAGCCTTGTAGAGCTCGACTGCGTCCTGCCGCGCTGAGGTGGAAACCGGAGGAACGATAAGGGTCGACATACCCAAACTCTCCCCTCTCCCGTAGCAGCACCTCTCTCTCTCTCTCTCTCTCTCTGCGTGTGTGTGTGTGCGCGCGCTCGCGCTCCTCCTCCTAGGGTGTAATAAATTGGGATGCGCGTGACTCATTCCGAGCACGAGAGTGAGCCGACCACCCACGACTCATCGCCGGTTTCTCAACCGCGCACGTCCGATCACTTCCCTCGCGTGGGACGTACCCGAGCTTGCTTAGAGTCCCAGTCGGTCTCGAGTCTCGTGAGTCCGTCCCGCATCAGGCGCTTTGGTCGAGATGTGCTCGGATGAGCGGAGGATCTTCTTAGATTGGGCAATGGTCGCCCAGGATTTGATTTGAGATTGTGTGGCAGTGGCGAGCTTGCGGCTCGAGGATGAGCGTTGGCAGTTGCCAATTATGGCTCATGTCGTGGCTCTTGGCATGGTGTGTTGCGTTTCGAGAAATTACAGTGGTGGTGCATTGAGAGATGTTGTGATTGTGGTCCGACAAGACACTTGGTGAGTGTGTCGGAGGTGCTGACCTGATAGGAGTAATAGTTTTTCCTGGTGCTAGAGGGTGCTATTCCCAGCATGTGTAAGGTTTGAGGTCAGGTCGAGCACGGGGACTCTTCCGTTGGTTGGAGGTGTACTGAGTTTTCCCTCGGTTGGAGGTGATCGTGTTTGGCTAAGGTTCATCATCTTGCATCATGTGTCTGGATTGGTTGGCCTTTGTGTGCCATGAAGTCCGTGTGAGACACATTCTATGTGTTGGCAAGGTGGTTGCCTGTGAGAAGCGTTGCCCATTTCCTGATGTGTAAGGGTGTGTTAGCGTTGCTCCGAAAGGATGCGTGTCGGTTGGGCGGTGTTTGTGAGAGTTCGTGGTTGGTGTTGTGTTTTTCGAGATGTTGTGAATTGGAGTCTGCGGAGTTGCAGAGGATGTGTTGAGCGTCGGAGGATTGGTTCCTTGGTAAGAGATTATCTCGGGTTGCGTGAGACGTGTTGTTGCCATGCCGTTGCTTGAGACATTATGATTCGTGGCACTAGCTAGATTGAGAATTGGGAAAATATGTTGGCAGGGCTACCGCATGAGTACCCTGTTCATGTGTTGGAGGTGGTGTGTTCGAGTGAGATAGGTGGTTTTTGGAGAAGTGATCTCTGACAAGATTATGGGTCCCGGTTGGTTGTTGTGAGCGACTAGTGAGGTTGGCTGAGTGATCGACTATGGTAAGAAGTGTATTGTCTGGGGACCCGCGTGCATTGGTCATGGCATCATCGATTAGCTTGCTGTGGTAGCAGGTGACATTATTGGTTATGGAGAAGTGTGCCATGGTATGTGAGAGCTTGTGTCGGTATGTGAGAGCTTGTGCCCTGAGACTCTGTGATGAGAGCGGAATCAGGAGTGGCAGGCATCCTTTTGGATCATTTTGAGACGAAGGATTTGATGAGACAGGGCGAATGACGATGCCTGTGTATGGAGGTCTCTGAAGAGATGTTGGTGTTGGATATGGTGATCCCTGGTCTACAACCAGCATGGGATGGCTTCCCCATAAGTCTGAGTCGAGTGGCATGAGGACCGAGGAGAGACCTTGTCATGTGTTTTCACCGTGCTCCCTTGAGAGGGTAGAGTTGGCGTGAGGTTCGAGATCGGTTGCGATGTCCGAGCGATATTTGGCTTGAGATGCGGGGTTGGTGTTGCTGAGGTGTTCGGGTTATCGGGTGTAAGCTGGAGGAAGCTCAGTGATGGCTGCCCCTGGTGCAGGGTGTGAGTTTGGTCAGTTGGTTGTGAAGCTGGTGTTTGGTTGGCCTGGCGAGCGTGGGCGTTGACCGGTGTTGGTTTCCATGATAAAGGTTGCATGTTTTTGGTAAGCGAGATCATGGCAGTGTTGTTGTGGTTACTTTTCCCATTGGCTGAGGTGACGCCGAGCTTGTACTTCTTGCATGTGCCTGCTCTGATGATCGATGTGTCTTGGATTGTGAGCGAGGCATGTCCGTGATCATTGTCTGGCCACATCCCTCAGGATCATGATTTTTACGAATATCGAGGTTTGGTTGGGGCCCTGACGACATTGTCAATTGGTTCCAGCGTTCTCCCCTTGTCGCTTGGTGCTTGTCCTAAATTTTGAGGACGAAATTCTTTTAAGGGGGGGAATAGGTCTACCGGCATGAGTCCATTCGAGATAGTCACAGGTCGTAGACCTAGGAAGCCAGTTGACCTTGTCCCCAGCCTATCCATGCTAGAGCGTCGGAGTCACCTGAGTCATTTGCTAGGCATGTTAGGAGTCTGCATGATGACATCCGTCGTCACACCGAGTCCAGCAATGCATGGTATAAGGCGGTCCAATTCTGTCATGGATTAATTTAACGGTCTATCGTAGACCTGTTATGTAATTCATGATCCATACCTTATGGTCCGTTAAGCTCAGCCTATTGACAGAATTCTTTCTGTCAAATTTAACGCATGTGGATTGATCTGTTATGGTATCTTAACGGCCTACAGGAGGTCCGTTAAATTCATCTGTGCTCAGGAAATAAACTACCTGTTCTCTTTATTTTGCCCTGCCGGCCTTTCTTACAATTCACACACCTCCTCTGCTCCATTCTTCATCGGCTCATTCATGCATTCACATACATCCACACTCTCACATCGTTCCACAAACATTCGTTCTCGCATTTCACTCCGACAAATGCATTCACGCAAGCCATGCCTTTTTCTGATTTTCACATTCACACAATCACATATCTCTTCATTTCCTCGCATTCATGACATCCAATTCGCACAAACATACATTCATTTATGCACATTCATCCATAATCACATGTTCACATTCAATAAAATTCTCATCATTTCACTATGTCAACCCATCACATTGTGCATGTACAAAAACTAGAAAAACTCATAAAATCACAAAAAACAAATAAAAATGTCACTCCGCCGACCTGTCGCTGTCCCCGGTGCCCTCATGTTGCCTCGACGATGGCTCCATGGCACTGTGTTCTTCCTCTTCCCTTGGGTGTCTTCTCTCCGCCTCCTCATTTCTCCGGTGGGTGGAGGAGCTAGCCAGGATGTCGCCCACCGACGCGCTCTGTGCCGCACTTCGTGAGCCTCTGGCAGCGCTGCTCTGTGACGTGGCCCGCTCAGGTGCTCGGCCCATCAGCCGAACGGTCCGCTCCATCGTCCGAAGCTCGATCTTTAATTCAAAGATCTTGACCCGTGCCTCACGAGCCTCGGTCCGATATCGCTCAACGTCCACTGCCTCCTCGCTCAGCCGAGTCACCTCGCCGCTCAGTCGGGTCACCTCCCCCTGGAGACGGTCAACCTGTCCTCGGAGATAGGGCACCTCGGCCGCTTCTGCCAAGGCCGCAGCTAGATCCTTTGCCTGCACATCACATTTGCATATAGGTCAGTTTAAAGCATGCATAATCACAAATCATTTTTGGGAAAATGTTAGTTTCTTACCCGCTCTGCGAGGGTAGCCTCGGCCTCCTCGGCTCGGGCCACGGCCCGGGTAAACTCTGCATCCCTCTTAGCCCGTCCCCCGGCTGGCTGTGTGGAAGAGGATGGCGCGTATGGTCCCGCCCTCTGGGCTCCCTTGGCCCGCTGCATGTTAGAATGTCGGTCAGGTTTGCATGATGCATTTCAGTTTTTAAGGCTAGGAAAACTCACCAGAAGCTCAAGAGCCGTTCGATATTCGTCCCGCTACTGCACCGTGGTATGAAGGAGTCCCTCGAGCTCAGCTATCCGCCCCTGTGGGTCTAGCTGCATTTAGGAAAGTAAATGTCAAACATAGCATTCATTTATATAGGATAGGAAAAGCAAGTTTTGCATTTTTTTCATACCAGACGTCGGGTGCCGCGGTAGATCCGACTGCCGTATCGGCGGGTGAAGGCTTTCAAGTATGCCTCACTGCTGTCCGCCCGCTCTGTCACGGCCTTGCCCTTGCGTTTCCAGTAATGAATATACTTTCTGGCTCGGCCGCTCCAATCAATATCACTACCGATGCCCTTGGTAGACTTCCCCGGGCGTTCGTCATGTCAGTGCGGGAACCTCACCGCTGGCTGGTGCACTCCCCCCGTCCTCATGATCAGTCGGTAGTGCAGCGGCTCGATCACATTAATGCAGTGCAGCCAGATGTCCCGTCCCCGGTAGGCTAGAGAAGCCTCCACGTAAAATCATGATTTTATGGAGTTCATAGGGTTCGTCAAAAAATAGCGATGATTTTTAGATCAGCTAGTGTCAAATGACTCCCTAGAACGTTAGCGTTCCATAGTCACTGATTTCGTATCGATTGGTGGTCATTCGAGACCATTAGGAGCCCGAGAAGTTTGGTGGTTCCATTTGGGTTGATTTGAAGAAATCGCCCGTTTCTTGCCGTTTCTTAGCCAATTCGACTCCCGTCGGAGTCTATGTGTTGTATATCATCGTTATGGTTGTACCCCTTCATTTTGAAATGAACGGGGCGTGGAAAGGCCACGATCGGGCCGATCCCATGGTTTGTTTGCCGTGACGCCTACATGGTTTAACAGTAACCGTGTAGGGCTTAGCGCGGCTGGTTTTGGACCATTTAGTCTAGGTTGATTGGGCGTCTGTGTGGTCACGCGACAGACCACCCAGTGGATGGCACGGCCAGGTGTGAGCCATCCAGTCCACTTGAGTGACTGGTTCTCAGCCGTGCTGTTTTCCCGTTGTGTTGAGCGGCCAGGGCTTGACCGCTTAGCATGGTTGACCTTGGGTCAACAGTTTTCTGGCTATTCATGGAGCGATTTCCCTCTAACCGTTCCACTTCATGAGCGGTCCTTCTCTAACCGTTCTGACTACCATTTGACCGGTTATTGTAGTAGGTCAGTTGGAGTGAATAGCCTAGAATGGACCATTCTGTCTCCATGGGCGGCCTCCTGTGCACCGTCCAGTTCCTTGAGCGGCCCCTTGGTGACCACACAGTGAGTCCTATCCGTTATTGTGTTTGTTGGCCGTGATGGCCTATTTCATGTCCGTCTGTCTATGTGTATGTCCCGTTTGACTTGCGTCAAATGTTTAGGTTGATTAGGGCGGTGTCTCTAGTGATTCTGGCTTGGACTGCTAGTGTCTGTGAGTCTGTCGGGTGGTCTGACTAGATAGGTCGGTTCAAGGTTGACTGAGTGCGGTCTACTTCTTGACTGCTATAGCTCCTTAATGACCCAACCTAGGACTGCCAGTGTCCTTGTCTCTGCGTGCGTAGCGGCTCTTCCTTGACTGCTTGGTTTACCTAACGGCCGAGCGACAGATCGTTTATGTCCAGAGTGTCATTTTCTCGTCGTTTCAATTTTTGCTTGTCTTGGCTTGACCTTGTGGCTTACCCATGACCAGTGGATGTCTGTTGGCATCTTATAAGGGCTATGACCATAATGAGATGGCCAGGAGTGCTTGTGTATGGTGTCGTGTCTGTGCGTTGTTGTCGGGTTCTGGTCAACCTGGTGTGACCCAGTGGTTGACAGGCGACCTTGTGTGTGTCTCGGTAGTTCTGTCTAGCCCGAGATAGTGGTTCTGAATGCCTGGAGGTATTGTCTTACCTCGATTTACGTGTCTAAGTGTGCTGAGGGTTCTTAGTGTTCCCTCATGTCTCCGTGAGTCATTTCCTACGGTGGTGTCGTTTCCTCTGGCTTAGGATTAGACCGATTGGCAGCTCGTTCCGCTTTGTGCGACGATCTTGACTTCGAGTCATGAGACTCAAGGATCGTTGTAGTTGCAGGTCTAGTCACCTTGTCCTGAGTCTATCGGTGGTTGGTGTACTACCTTGGTGCTTCGTAGTATGTGCCACAGTGCTTTCTTGCATGTCTGTACTCCAGCACTTGTGTTTTGGAGTTTGTGTCTAGTGAACCTCCACTAGTCATAGCCTGATGATGCGTTTCAACGTGTCGGCCCACCTGGGAGTGGTGGCGTGGTAGTTCCCGAGATACGATTTTTAAGCTAGTTTCGTTGGCCCCGGTCCAACCGTAGCTTCCTACGGAGGGGAATACTAGCTAGAGGCATGGCTTAGGCGAGAGCCAGTGTGTGTACACTTGATGCGGGACGGACACGGGAGCCGACTCTATGTGGTGCGGGCCTCAGACTCTAAGATGGACACGACTAGCAACACACGACTAAGGGTGGCACTAAACCCGACTCCAAGAGTCCCTAGGGGCTATACGTCGCTCACAGAAGATGCGTTCACCCTACATGGGTTCTGAAGGTCTGATAGACAAAAACATGCGTAAAACGCTAAACTCGATCCGGGACCGACAAAAGTGATCTGAAACCCACAGATCCTGATCCGATAATTATCTGAAAAATTCAGGACATTACAGTCCTCCCCCATTAAAGAAATTTCATCCTCAAAATTTCAAGACAAATGCGGGAGCAGAGGGGAAGAATGCCTTAGCCAACTGATAACGCCGTTAGAGCACTAGCACAGAAAACCTCAATTCTCACGAAAGCTCCTAATCTGAGGGACATAGCCAAACTACAATCACGAACGACACCTTGCTATGCATGCCGTACACACTGGTCATCAGAGCAGGCACACTCCAAAGGACACAGTCTGGCATCACCCCAATCACAACATGAGAACCAATCATGGCATCGCTTCCACCATCTCACTCACCGAGGAGACATAGCCCTCGTCACAAGAAGCAGCTATCGATCCATCCTATGGTCGACGGACAACCACACATCAGCGTTATAACCAGCTGACTGGTTTGATGCCCAACTCAAGGGAACAACCACTACAGAGGCACAAAAAACATGTAAAGGTTATGCTTCAGCGCTGCGAGAGAGAGACGAAGCTCCGGGATTTCGTATTCCCGTCTGGTGTTTTGGGCGTCTTCTCCTCCCTCCCGGTCGGCTATGGCCGGTGCGGCGGGGGACCCTCTGCTGCCGGCGGAAGGTTCTGGTGCTTCTCAGGAGGCTCTGGCGTCTTCATCTTCTGCAGTTCGTAAGTCTTATGCGCAGGTGCTCCTGGATAACGCTCATCGAGTTTTCTCCCCTATTCCGATTAAGGAACCGACATTTACAGATCGGGGTGAACCTGCGGTATATTTTTCCAAATCTGATATTCAATCCTCGATGCAGTCTCTTCAGTTTGCTATTGTGGCCAAATGTTCTTATGGTAGGCCATCGTTCACGGAGATCAAGAGCTTTCTCTCCCAACGGATGGCATTCTCGACGGGTTTTATTATCAGCAAATTAAACCCGAGGCATCTCCTTTTCAGATTTGACAGTGAGAAGGACTTCACGAAGCTGCTTATTCAAAAAAACTTGTACATAAAAGGTTTTTTGTTTCGATTCTTTAGGTGGACTGTCGATTTTGATTTTGATGTCGACCCGCCTACATCCCCAGTCTGGATTGGCTTTCTTGGTCTTCCGGTAAATCTATATCATGAAGATTGCCTCCGTTCCATCGCTGGGAACTTTGGTCCTGTGTTGCGCATCCATGAAAGGTCTTTAACGATGGCTGACACCTCTGAAGCCTTAGTTTGTATAGAATTGGATTTGCTAGCTCCGCGCAGGGAGTGATTATGGATTGATATGGATGGCTATGGGTATTGGCAGTCTATCAATTATAATTGGGTTCCATCTCTTTGTTCATTCTGCCATAAGTTGGGGCATTCTAGCATTGAATGCAAGAGGAAGATGAATCGTAATCGTCCTCCGCTGGGGCCTAATTCAGATTTGAAAAATGCTAAACAGGTCTTTATTCCCCTCCCTACATCATCATCGGCTGTTCGACATAATGCCACACTGGTTGATCAATTGGAAGGTTCGCCTCATGGGGTGGAGCAGAATCTGGATGCTTTGGGTGGTCTGAGCCCTATACAGGAAGAGATAAATTTGCTGCAAGGAGGAGTTCCCACGGATAAACCGTTTATTGAGTTGTCAGGAAACTCAGTTTCTGATCCGGAGATTATTGATAATCCAATGTCAAAGCCAGACAATGATAAGCTTATAAACTCAGCTTTGGATCCTCCCCAAGCTACTAATCTCCACCCTGAAGAGATTATTTTGGTCAGGAATTCAAAGGTTTCTAGTCTTGCCAATTCTGAGAATATTAGAGTAATGGTGGCTCAGAACTCTGTTCATGGAAATTCCTCTGACATCTCAGGTCTTCCTGGTGAAATAATTAATGATGCTCGCATCACTAGGGCCAAATCTAAGGCTCTAGCTACCCACTCTTTTCATTATTCTAATGTCGACCCCATGGGTCGACACTTTTATCCTGGGTACTGATTTTGTACTCTAGACAGAACCCCGTGAGAAAAAGGTCGACCCAGTGGGTCGACACTTTTTGCCTGGGTTCTGTATTTTGTGGTTTTGGCAGAACCTGTCATCCCGAGGGTCGACCCGAGTAGGTCAACACTTTTACTGCACTTTTCAGATCGGGCTTGCCGGTTTGGTTTCGAACTTAGGGTTTGATGGTCTGATTGTTTGGGGCTTTTACTCCAATGACCTTAGGGTTTCCATACATACAATGGGTGTTGGTCTGAGGGGTTTAGGTATGGGCTAATGGGTCATTAGTTGAAGGTTTTCCTTCTTGCATAAATAGTTGCGGTTCTCCCACGATGGGAGGCATTCCTCCGAGCTAACATCTTCCTATTTGTTACAGGTGAAGGAGGAGGAGGGTTAGGGCACAGCTCGACTTGGAGGAGGAAGAAGAAGAAGAGGAGAATGCCATTTACAAGCTCCCCACTCCAGATTTGTTCCAGCTCTGAAGGCATCTGCTCGAGCTTCATCTCCGGATGTCTCCTACGACCTGGCCCGTCTTCCACTCTGCGAAGAAGCATTCCAACGCACACTACCAGTCTCTAGACGTGGTTTCACTGCAGACTTGAGGGGGATCCTTCTTCTCTCATCTCTACTTCTTTATTTTAGAATGGATTGAAAGATTGGACATTTATGTATATCCTTGTTTATTAAACTGAAGAATACATTGTGTGATGTGGGACGAGACGCGGACTGGGCACCAATTTGAAATGCACACCTAAGACTCTAGCAAGCTCATGTTCATCCCTAAATCAGGGAAGCGTCAGATTTACACGGTTGAGAAATCGGCAGTGAGTCAAGGGTGGTCTTGCTCACTCTCGTGCCCGGGTCAGGTCACTGGACGGATCTCGCTCTCTTTCTCACAGCGGTGATTGAATTTGATACGAGGTAGGATCCTAACATGCTCACAAGTAGCGGCATCAAGAGCCTATACTAGGAAAGTAAGCAACTAAAGAGAGACAGCGAGTGTACCTCCACGCTCCGGGCGTGGGGAAGATGACCCCGGCCCAACCCGTACTCCCGGTACAACAAATATTAATAATTACAAAAATTATTATTTCTACCCACTCCACATAGGAAGGTAAAGGGCTACATGTGGGACCCGGGAGTAGCGAGTTCGGGTTGATGGGCACCAATCTGGACCGCGCCGACGGTGGCAAGCGTTGGCAACTGTGGGGCCCACATCCTAGTTGGCAGGTCGAGGGGGCCGGGAAGGGTGCTACTGCGTCGGTGGCTCCTGGAGGGGCGATCCTGGGGAAGGAGGCGCGCTGGTTCACCGTGTGGAAGGCGAGTCGGCTGGCCCGAGGGTGGTCGTCAGTTGCTGTCCACGAGCTAGAGTTGCTATTTTGTTGCGCTCGACCCGGCAAGAACGGACGCTGCGATCAGCCCCGATGTTGGATTGACACGAGGTCAGTGGCGTTGGGAAGCTCTTTCAAAGTAATATGATCCCAGGCTGGTCCAAGAATTATGTACCCTCTTTTCTGGCCGATAGTGATTTTAGAAGATGCTATTTCACATATCTGGGACCGACAGGGCTGAAAGTGGAGTTTCTTGAGAACATGGGTTGATTGGGGGTTGGTGATGGATCTAGGTCATGGGGTCCTCATGAAAGTTGTAGAGGTGGAAGCAAGGAAAATGTGGATATTTTTTATTTGACCTTTTATGAGTTTTCAATTTTTTGAAAGATTTTAGAGTGGCTAGGGGTCGGGTCTGGAAAATTATGGACAGACAGGAAAAGGGGGCTTGCAGGAATTTTTAGGGAGGGCTAAAAACTTTATAAATTCATGAAAAAATTTTGGGAGATGGGATTTGATGGTCAAAACCTCCCGTTAAATTTTTAGCTCGATCTGAGGCGGTTAATGGGGGCTAAGGGGTTGGAAAGTGGCTTGCTGGAACTGTGATCTGCATAGTGGACAGATTGACAGGGATGGAAAAATGAAAATGAACATGAACGCTGCGGGGGCATTGGTGAGCCCAAACGGCATCACCAAGAACTCATAATGCCCATACCTCGAACGGAACGTAGCCTTCTCCACATTAGACTCTCGAATCCGCAGCTGATAATAGTCCGATCTCAAATCGATCCTCGAAAACACCCGGGCTGACTGAAGATGATCGAACAAGTCATCAATCTGAGGCAACGAATACTTGTTCTTAACAGTCGCCTAGTTCAACGGACGATAGTCGATACACAGCCTCAAACTACCATCCTTCTTCTTCACGAACAACACCAGCGCACCCCACAGGGAATAGCTAGGACGAATGTACCCCTTTGTCAGCAGCTCCTGCAACTGCGCCTTCAGCTCTCGCAACTCCGCAGGTGCCATACGATAAGGAGCCTTCGACATAGGCGCCGCACCAGGTACCACCTCAATCACAAAGTCAATCTCTCGCTACAGTGGCAACCCTGACAACTCCTCGAGAAAAATATCAGGAAACTCGCACATGACAGGAATGCCCTCCACATCCGGACACTGCCGATCAACCAGAACCACAGAAGCGAGAAAACCCTGACAACCCGTATCAAGCATACGACGAGCCCTAATAACCGAAATAAGCAAGCAGGAAGAGGAAGACCGAATACCTCAATAACAGAAGGTGGGTCCACAAAGCTACCGGAAGTAGACCTTCTTCGAGCCGCAATCCACCAAAGCATGATGAGCCTCGAGCCAATCCATACCCTAGATAACATCAAAGTCCTGAAGCGGTAACGCGTAGAGCCTGACCGGCAAGTTCCGCCCTTCCTCCCACACGGGCACCTTCTCGAAGCAATACGGAAGGTGCACGAAATCGCCAGTAGGTAACTCCACCATCATGTCACAGGACATCTCAGCCATCGGGTCCTCCACGTTCTGGGTAAAATCCTCCAAAATGAACGAATGAGAAGCACCCAAAGCGAATAAAATACGAGCCGCACAACCCAAAATCGAAAAAGTACCTTCCACCAACTGCGACGCCTCAACCTCTGCTCTGGTCATGTGGGTCACTCTGCCTCGAGATCTCTGCCTCCCTACAGTAGCTGACCGAGACAACTGAGGAAACTGCTTCTGTCGCTGGTACTACTGCGGCTGTGATGGCATCTGCTAGGGCTGAAACTGCTGTTGCTGCTGAAACCCGGGCGGCTGACTCGGTCTCTGCAGACAGTCACGTGCCATGTGCCCTGGCTGGTCACACCTAAAGTAAATCACGGGCGCTAAACACTACCTGCCTGGATGAGAACCACCGCACCTGGGACGCCCGTCCCAAGCACCACTCATCGAACTCTGACGCTGAATAGCCACAGGCTGCTGGACACTACTTATGGACTCCTGCTGGGACTCCTTGGGACTCCGTCGCCTCCTGCCAAAACTAGCTTCCTTGAGCAGCTTCTTGAGCTTCGAGTTAAGGGACGACGACTCTGGCACAGGAGCCACAGACTGCACTGCCACGGAACCACCTGCTGAGAGCTGGACGGTACTCTGCTGCTGAACCTCCATCGGCTGACCAAAACCTGCCTGAACCTGACCAGTACTGCCCTGCCCTCGAATCTTCTGAAAAACTCTCTCCAACGCCGACGTTGCCTTGCATGCCGCATCCAAAGTAGTCACACCTGACGCAAGAAGTTGGTGCCTCAGCTCGACCCTCAAACCACCAATGAACTGATCAGTCTTCACTTCCTCATCCGCCATGATGTGAGACGCATAACAGCCCAACTCAACAAACCTGGCGCGGTACTGCATCACTGACATGTCATCTTGGGTCAACTCCATAAACTAACGTAGCCTCTACATCTTGACGAAAGGCGGACAGAAGGCACGCTCGAATGTCATGATGAACTCTTGCCACGTGATCTGCCAAAGGGGACGAGACTGGAACACTGCTTCCCACTCTGACGTCCACCAAGTCCAGGCCGCTCCCTGAAGGCGATGCGTAGCCAACACCACCTGCTCCTCCTCAGCACACTCCATCGCACTGAAGATCCTCTCTCCGACACGGGAGATCCAACGCCGCCCTACGAAGATCTTTGGCGCGCAGTGGGCTGGCTAACGTGTCGACCAAAGATTGAAACACGGAAGCCCCCTTGTCAACGTAATGATGGGAGGTCAAATCCCCATTAATGGACCTTTTTCCCGCCCCCGTCGCCTGGCATTCGAACAACGCTATGCCGGGGAAGTATAAAAGCCTTCCTTCCACTCCGCCGGAGAAAAAGAGAGGAAGACACACAGAAAAAGAGGGAGAGACAGCCCCCACAGACACACAGGCGAGAAAGAGAAAGAAGAGGAGAGAAGAAGAAGAAGAAGGAGCTCGCCGTGGAGCTTCCTCCGATAGCCACTTCCAAGGAAAATAGAGTAAGAGAGAGAGAGTGAGGGAGAGTGTTAGCCGTAGGGTAGAGGGGTGAGCTGGGGCCTTGTGGCCTTGGGCTTGACCCCAAGCCCTCTTCCTCCTCTTCCCCCATCCTCGACTTCTTCCCCTCTCTCTGCTGTGTCCCCATGCTTTATCTCTGTACATGAATAAACCTTTGGCCCCTTGCTTGCCCGGGCCATCTTTTCATATCTAGTCGTTGCTTCACGATTGGTGATCTCCCGTTCCTGGTAATGCTTGCATGTTTATCCCTCCATGCCTTCAGCAAAAAAAACCCCTCCTCCTCTGACCAACGCCTGGTATTCCTTCTCCTTAGCAAAGCCCTCACCGGTTTATTTCTTGGGGGGTATGCCTCTGGGTGTTTCTTCAGCGGTACGCCCTACAACCCATTAACCCTCTTCGCCGGTACACCCCTTGGCCGATGCACTCAATCCCTCAACTCTTCAGCGGTACGCTAAGCCCCCAACCCTCCAGCGGTGCACCCTTGGCCTCCCCACCGGTACACTTGTCTTTCCCCCCTCTTGGGCCCAGCAGCCTTGGTCAGCCTTGCAACCCCCTCATCATTCTCTCCCATCACGCTTTACGAGGTCTGTTGATGGTGTGTCATCTGCGGACGCCCACCTACAATTGTTGGGTTCCGCCACTCCATGTGGGCGCGTTCCTAGTATCTCCCTTATGCCCGGGGTCAAGGGGAGATGCTGCCGAAATTTTGTCTGCATATAACAAGAACGAGGGGAGAGGGCGACAAGCAGAAGGGAACAACAATTCATTAACATTTGTAATAAAAAAAAGAAAGGGGGGGAAACAATTGAATCACGAACACTGTAAGAACAGTTGGACCGGGCAACAGGCAGACGCTCTGAATAATCACCACAGCAGTGGGGGAAAATGACGCGTACAAAGCTACATTCAACTAAGAGACAGAAGAAAAGAAAGGCCTTAAGGCCATCAAAGAATAAACCCTTCATCCCCTTCAACGGAGTGCCCAATATCCCTTCATTTCCCCCTTCACCGGTACGCCCTTCGCCGGTACACTCTCCTCCGTCTCATCCCCTTCACCGTTTCGCCTTCACCAGTACACCCTTCGCCGGTACACTCTCCTCTGTCTCATCCCCTTCACCGTTTCACCCTCACTGGTACACCCTCCACCGTCTCTCCCTTCGCCGGTACAGCCCCCCTACCGTCTCTCCTCTCCCTTCACCGGCACAGTCTCCCCCTACCGTCTCATTCACTGCCTCCGTCTCTTCCCCTCACCGGTGCACTCATTGCACCGTCTCACCCGCACCGTCTCTCTTCCCACCGTCTCTTTTCCTCCACCGTCTCACCACACGCCCCATCGCCTCTCCGTCTTCCCGTCCGTCTCACCGCACGCCCCACCGTCTCTCCCTCCACTGTCTTACCTCCTCCCACCGTCTCTTTTCTTCGCCGGCACGCTCACTGTCTCCCCCACCGGCACACGTACCCCTCCTCCGTCTCTGCGTGCGTCTCCTTCACCGTCTTAGCCCCCTCACCGGTACGCTATATACATATAATAGATAATGGCAGGTATTAAAAAAGGGATAAAGGGGAAATCAAATAAAGGGGTAATAAAAGGAACAAATCTACAAGCAAATGGGCAGTAAAAAAAGGGTAATAATAATAACTTCAATGCAACAAAGAATAAAGACAAGGATTCCCAAATTGGCGAACATCTCCTTTATCATCAGCACATTTTAGATGGGACCCTAAGAAAGGAGCTCTGCAGATCGAAATATTTTGAAGCCATCCTTCAATCTCTGCCTTAAACAACATTCTATTCAATGCGTTGGCCACCAGCACATAAGGTAGAGGAGATAAAGGATCACCTTGGCACAACCCCCCTGAGCTACTGAAGAAACCAAAGACAATACCATTGAAAATAATGAAAAAATGAGTTGTCTTCACACATTAGTCACATAAATGATGAATAGCCATGACATTCTGGGGTCCACTCCAAGCAACCCTGTCTTTACACAGCCCTTAATCACCTTGGCATAGTCCTTGTACAGTTGCACTAAGCAAGATACTGCAGGGAATAAAATATTAGAAGATTATAAAAGTTTCACACAGTTTGGAGAGGAAGTAGTAATGAGGTTGGATCACCCACCAGCCTCTTACCATTATTGCTGCTTGTCCCCTGGCAGCTATAAGCCGAATAAAAGCTTAAGAGATTATAAAGGTTCAGGTTTGGAGAGGACGCATTGACAAAGAGGATTGCCCACCGCCTTCCTAGATCCAGTCATTCACTGCTGCCCTCTGACCCCTGACACATACGATCGCCTGTTGGTCACTGACTCTAAAACTGTTGGCCTTACAGGAGGTCAACCTCAAGAGAGATGTCATCATCCTCTGCCGGTAAAAGAAAACAAAGAAGAGATTGGAGGCAGAGATAAGTCTGTTTCTGTTGGAATAGTGGAAGGGACGAAAGGCACAAGAGAAGAGTGAAGAACCGTAAGGCATATGGGGATCTCTTGATGCCTCTCTTGGTGCTGAAAAACCCCCAGAGGGCCTGGCTGCAAATAAAGAAGTGCAAAAGCAGCTCCAGAGGCTAGGATATCTCCACCTAAGGGTGGCAAGTCAGCTTTTTGTTGAATCAAACAAGTGCTTTAGATGCCTACAAGGTCATGAAGCAAGTTTCTGTCAAGAAGCTTTAAGATGTAAAGTAGAGAGCTATAAAATCCTTCAAGAACGGACAGCTCAGGATATTTTCTTCCTTCCTTGTCAAAGTAAGCAGCAATCCTTCTATAACATGCGGTCTCCAAACCTTTGTTTCTTTGAAACAGCTGTTGGAAATAGTCTCTTATGTAACTTTGAAGCTCCACCTTGTCTTCAATGTACCTATCCCCATTCTTAAGAAGCTGAATTCTAAGGGGCTTTTCTTGTTACTTGCAACAGCATGGAAGATGGAAGTAGGCAGTGTTTTTTTGCTAATCTTCAACCGTACTTAGGATGTTGTTTCCATTTCAATTCCTCTCCTAGGACCCACTTGGTATACTATTTGTTAAGGTCTGCCAGCTTCCCGCATTCTTCTTCAGAGAGACAGTCTCAATCTTCCTTCATTTGCAATTCATCATTGTGTTGCATCAACCAGTCTAATTCCTGCTGCAACACCAAATTCTTCTCCACTCCACTTCTTCGGGCAATCCTGTAACCACTTAAGCTTTTTCTTAAATGCAATGCAGCATACTTTCATTTTGAACCTCAGCCCCCCACTGAGCAACCTTCTCTTTGATGTCCTTATGCTTCTCCAGACCATTTCAAACCTGAACATCCTTGTCTCCTTTGCTGTTTGTGGAGAATGATTGGATTGCATCTGAGACGGTCTTTGTCAAACTCAGAGCTTCTGCTCTACTGAAGTTTTGAAACCACTCAGTGGAAACCAAAAACCTGTCCAATTTAGATTGACAATCCCTATTGTTAGGCTTGCTTCAGGAGTAAAGTCTGTAAGGTGTTGGCATCTCCATCAGTTCACACTCCTTAATCCATTGACCAAAAGGCTCCATCGATGGCTTCCAGGCAGTGTGTCCTTCCCTTTCCCAGGGATATCTAACTAGAAGTCCCCACATACACACCACATACCCTCCTAAAACTTGTTTATGTCAGATAACTCATCCATAAATTCCTGTTTACCATTACTGTAGACCATAGACTACAGCAAGAGTCCAAATTGTCTCCTAACATATTTCTGTCATCTATTTTGTAACTGAGTACCTGCCTGTTGAAATATTAGATCCCACCAGCTTCTCACCAATCCAAATAACAATTATTCCCCCCACTTATTTCTTCTGCCTCCTTAACAGTCTATCCTGTAATAGCAAACTGCCAATTAACTTCACTGGAATTACCAGAAGTACCCTTGACTTTGAAAGGTGCTAGAGAAGCCACCATAGAGTGGGCCAGGGTTTTCAAAGACTTGTCTGATAGATTCACAACCTTTGGAAAATCTCCCTTGTGCATGTCGACCGGAGCACATGAAGTCTTAAGTTGATCTGAGTCAATTCCCAAGGAGCAAGTTGACTCAGAAGACGGCATTCATTTTCAACCTTGTGCCACCAGTCCCCTGTTTCAAACTGACATCCCTATACCCCTTGTAAGGTTGCACGACCTCAGCATGTCCAAGAAACATCTCCAGAAACATTTGTGCCATCTGGTTCAACAATAATGCTAGCCCAGCATTTGAATTAGACCCCAACAAAGCTTCACACGGTCTTGAAGTTCAAGCTCTACTTCAGCCTCCACAGACACCCTTGCATACTCCAAGCTGTGCCAATGAACAGTGCTCCAGTCCACAGCAATAAGATTTCCAGACAGTTTAACGAGGGCCAGCAAAACCTCTACATCCCAAAGGACCAGTGGTACTCCCACCAGGCTTCACCACCGCCTCTTGCCTGGGACTGCACAGAGAGCTCCTGAGAACACATTCCATGGGGACCAATGTACCTCTGTTGACTGTTTATTCTTACTCAACTGTTCCTCATAGTGAGCCGATGGACAGAACACCAACACTCTCGAGGGGCCTAACTTCGCCATATGTCATCCATCTGAAAGTGGCCACAGATAGCAGTTCAGATTTAACAAGTGCATGGCCAGAGGTGCGGAATCCACCGAGAAAACCAGAGTTGGAAAGCAAGTGTTTGCTCTGCAAATACTCGGGAAACCAAGGAACTTCAACAGAAGGGGCCATCTTATCTGACTCTTCGACTGGTTTTCCAATTTCTCCCAACCCACATCCTTCTGCACCTTATTTTGATTATCAGGACACAGATAACTACGATGCCCAACGCCCTTACACCTTTGACAGACCACTGCATTCCTACAATCTGATGCTATGTGGCCCCACACCAAAAATTTGAAACACATAAGGGACGGATATCCATGCCAGGATGAGTGACGATGCGTACCTTGGGTACTCTGATGGTGATAGAAACTCTGGCATGAGGAAGTAAAACGTCGCTGATGAGACCTCACCCTTCGTGACTCCCAAACCTCCTCCCACTCTCGCCATCTCCTCCTAGACGCCCATAACTGCTCGTATTGCCAACATCAGCATTGGGGAATTAATCGAATGCAAAATAGAAGTTAACAAAAAAAATCTGCATGGCATAAATGAGCAAGGATTTGGGAGGCTGTGACCTATGTGCATGGTTCTAGTCTGACAGAAGTTTGATATCATAAGGATATCATGTAATCCTCATGACGTAAGTCAATACCCTATGTGCATCGTTCTAGTCTGACAGGAGATTAATATCATGTTTTCCTCACGAACCTGTTCATGTATGACAATATCCAAAGATTAGACACAAATGAACATAGAATTTCCTTAACAATATTAAGATCAACAAGTGACAAGCGGCCACAGCATTGACTCACTACTGAGATAGAGAAAGGACTGACAGGAGCTGCAGAGAAGATCCAAGTCAGAATGTTTTGTTCAATGTTTTAAGAATCATTACTAATATAATGCTTGATCCTTGGAAATTGCATATGAACCAAGATGAGGATCCGCCGCATCAGGCTGGATCAAACTAGGACCATCTGATTTTTATCAACTTCCATTTTTTCTGATCCTCGGAATTGTATCTGAATAAAGATGGGGATTGGCTGCACTTGTCTGGACTGGACCATCTGATTTTTATCAATTTTCCACTTTTTCAAACTTTCATACCAAAAAATTGGGCAGATCAAAGTGAATCAAGAGCCTGATAACAAAACTGAAAGATGTCAGAATAGACCTCCAAGGCATCTCATATCCAAAGTCTATTTTTTGGGCTTTCCTAACCCATCCAACTTGTTTCAGCCCTATTTCCTCCAACAAACATATAAGCTGATCTCCAAGTTGCTGCCACATTTATTATATGTTTAGCATCAAATATCTCAAACGTAGAGGGTGCATAGAGTGTCATGCATCCACAGAATGCAGAATCAGCTGATCCCACCCACGATTCGTGGTGCTATACTGGCGTTGGTTCACCTTGTTATTGTCTGGATGTTACACTTGCTTAGCTTACCTTGGAATTCGTGAAATGAATCTCTTACTATCATAAAAATTGTTGCTTACTACATTAGCTTAAACCTTTGGAATTCCTGGCCATGAAACTGTGGAAGTCTAGATTGTGGGATCTTGGATCCAAATAAAAATCAATGCCTGGCAAACAAATAAGGGCTCGGTCTAGTCCTGGGAGGAGCACCCGAACACTACTTGACTCTGCCCCCGGGGAGGTGAATGACTAGGTGTGGCATTTGACTCCACGGTACACCTCCTGGCCCACAAACCTCCCGCACACAACCACCGCACCGGAGGACCCTCTCCCCGGCACGCCACTGTGTCGGATAGCACCGCGGTACACCACTCCCGTCCCTCTCCCGCGGCACACTCCCACCGCGCCGGAGAACCCCTTCACCCCCGCGTCACCTCTCTCGGCGCACTCTCACTGTGTCGGATGAGCCCTCTCACACCGTGCCGGATGACCTCTCTCTCTCCGCTCCCCCCTTGGGGTCTCTCCCGCACAAGATTTCTCCCCCTGGCGTTCTGTCCCCCGGCTACTGTGCCTGAGGCCCAGTTATGGCCACCGGTGAGGGGGGAGGTCGTGTGCCTCCCCCCTCCCCCTCTGCCGTCGGTGCCTCTGCGTCTCCAGCAACTGCCAATCCTGCCTCCCTCTCTGCCCTTCACGGCTTTGACGTGGGAGGTCCTCTTTCGCTTCCTGGGACCGTTCCCCCTGTAGCTGGGCCCCTCCATCCTCCACCTTCGTCCGCGGTTGTCCCCGCCGTTGGTGGCCCTGGTGCTAACACCGTTGCTCATGGAGTTTCTCCGGTGGTCCCTGTACGCGCTGGTGTTGCCGCTGGAGGTGGGCTACTGGTGGTGGTGGCTTCCACCACTCCGTCCATAGGTGGTGCCCCAGCAGGTGATGGTCCGTCAGTGTTGGACATTGGTTTGGCTGCAGGTCTGGGTCTGGTAGCCCGCAACTCCACCCCTCCTGCGCGATCTTCGGCCATCTCTTCCCTTCCCACCGGTCTGCATCGCGGTTCCCAGTCTGCTCCCCAACCTATTCCTGTTAGCCACATATTTCCCCTCCTCCACACGCCATCTCTAGACACCGCCTCCCAACCATTGATCGCCCATCCGGACCCATCACAAACTCTATCTAGCGGCCACGCATGCCTGCAGTCAACTTCGACCCCACCGTTGATAGGGCTTTCTGTTGACGGGACAGCACTGCCTTCCGGTGCTCTGTTTCCTGCCAGACCCTCCTGTGGCCTTCCACCCCCTACCTCAGAAACTGGGCTTCATGGCCCCTTCACCCCCACGGTGACCCCCTTTGGCTCCTCGGTCTCACCGGCCGGGGCACAACACGCGCTGCCCACGGACGATGCTGTCAAGCCCCCTGGATGCCTCCGGTCGGGAGCCACTCCTCTTGCTGGTGGCCCTCCTGTTAAGGCCTCTTGCTCTGGGCAGGGGTGTTCAACACCTCCTGCTGCCTCTGCTCCACAGGTGTTAGGTGGTGGCCGGCCGTGCGCGGATGATGTCTCAGGCTGGCCTACGAAGGGTGCTGCCGCGGCTGCCGATTTGGGAGGGTCCCTCCTTACCTCCAAACCTTCTGCTACCGCCCCCCTTACTCATGGTCCTGAGCTCCAAGGGAAGACCTCCGTTCGCTGACATTCGGGCGCACCTCACCCAAAGATTCCAGTTTAAGGAGGACTTCCTGCTCAGCGTCATGGACGGCCGACACACTCGCGAACACCCGCTGCCTCCTCCGCCGGTACACCCGCGAACAGCTCCGCCGGCACACCCGCCAGCAGCTCTGCCCCGGCACACCCGCGAGCGACCGTGCTCGGCACACCCGCTGCCTCCTCCGCCGGCACACCAGCTACCTCCTCCGCCGGTACACCCGCGAATAGCTCCGTTGGCACACCCGCGAGCAGCTCTGCCCCAGCACACCCGCGAGCGACCGTGCCCGGCACACCCGCTGCCTCCTCCGCCGGCACACCCGCAAGCAGCTCCGCACCGGCACACCTGTGTACGATGGCGCACTCACTCATATGGTGCCACCGCCAGGCTGGCTCCCACCGCTTCGTGACACGATGATTACCCCCCCTCCCCCAGTGGCGACGATGGGGGCCGAAGCCAGATATTAACTGTCGGGTATTCTCAACGATTGGAGGCCACGTCATGCTCCAATGGTACGTAGCGAGCGAGTGGAGGCAATGGAGGCGACGTCTACGGCATCCGGCAACCCTCGTTAATGCCCCGTCCAACTGTCACCTAAGTCCTATGGTATTTTGGTCACTGGGTTTGAGGGGAGGACTATTAGGGTTCCATCATCTATAAATAACAGTGTAATCTCAATTTTTAGGTTACTAAAGATGTTGATTAGTATGGGATTTACAGTCTTCTTTCTCCTCCTGAGAAGGGATAGGGTGCGAAGCCCTAACAACGGGGTGTGAAGCCCCACTTGAGTTCTCCATCCCCACATGCCCTCACCTCCACCTGCTTGTTCTTCTTCTTCTTCCTCCTCCTCTTCCTTCTCCTCCTCCTTTCCCCCATTCTGGTCATCTTCTTCCTCTTTTTCTTCCTCCTTCCTTCCTTCTCTCTTTCCTCTGCCCCCCCTGTGAACCAGATAGTGGCCAGCCCCGCAGGTCACAACATTGTCGCCCACTTTCTTCCTCCCCGCCGACGATAGCAGTGGCAGCCGATGTCGCCACCCCACAATCAGATCACAATCGCCTCCATGCGTCGTCATCCTACGGCAGCCAACCCCCCTCCCGGCTCCGCCTAAGCCCTGCGTGCCCTCATCGCTGCCCTCTTTTCCATCTTCGGCCACGCCAGCGTGACCCGCTGCCAACGCTCACAAGCCTCCATCGTCCCCCAGTCGCTGGTCGGCCCCCTCTTGACGGGAACCCCCACCTGCAGCCGACCTCCCGATTCCCCCACCATGCAACACCCTTCCGTGAGCGACCTCCGCCTGCGCCCCACCATCAGGCCTTCCAGACTGCCCCATCAAAGCAGCAACAACTTCTGCTATAGGGGTGTCCGCACCAATCATTGCACCGACCCAACAGCTTCCAAGAGGCCTAGTTAGGCCCACCCAAGGCCCACCGATGCGCATGGGAGTCCTAGTTAGCCTTCTAGCTGCGTGACAATGTGTCTGCGTGTTTCCACCTGCACCCACAACACCTAAGGAAGGCCATGAGCGAACAAGAAAAGAGCCCATTGCACTTTGTCCCGCATCATCGAGGAGCTGCTCCGACGAGCACCCTTGCTTTGTCTACCGGTGCTGGACCCCCCAGCCGTTGGTCTTGCTGATGGGGATCTCGCAGAGGGGGGGGGGGGATGGAGGTGGGCGTCGCTCTTTAGGAGGTCCTAGCCTTACCTCCCTCTCCCAGGCAATCGGAAGATCTGCATGCGGCGTTGGAGCAAGTTGAGGAAGCTTATCAAGGGGAGGATTTAGCAAAAGTGGATAACAAGAGTCTCAACAAGGAGGAGTTAAAGATATCTTAGTCAAAGGTGGAGAACTATATGAAGACTCGGGCGAGTAAGATCACTAGGCTGATTGATGTATCCGATGTGGGCGTGGATAAAAGATTGAGGTCCACCTTATGTTTGATCAAACGTAGATGGCTAGCGGACATAACTAGGAAGGCAAAGGCTAAAATGGATAGTAGGAAAGGAGGGTCGGAGCAGATTGAGGAGTAGGTGGAGGAACGGTCAAGGAGAGTGCTTCCGAGATCGAGCCTCCGGGACAGCCACGGACTCGGATGATGGCGAGACCACCTCGAGGACGAAGCTATCAGGAAGAGCTTTCCGGAGATGTAGGATAGTCCTCCTGGAGCTCCAGGTTGCAGTGGTGGCCGGCGCTGTGGGAGCAGGGGGCTTGGCTGGGCAGCAGCAGGGCGCAGCAAACTCCGGGGACGAGGGAGATCTTGTGGTGGTCGGCGGTGGGGCTCTTAGGATCTGCAGTGGGGGTGGATGGAGAAGGGGGATGATGGTGGAGGGAGGAGACAATGGAGTGGAGGTGGTGAGGAGAGGGCTAGGTGTAGATGGGAGGGCTAAGGGATGAGAGGCTAGGGGGGCTGGTTGGAGAGTGGGGAATGGGGGAATGGAGGTGGGGGAGATGGCAGCCAAGAAGTGGAGAGGGGAGAGGGGGCCGCGGCCTCCCCTTGGGGTGGGTGAGGGAGTTTGAATTCTCCCCCTTGGGGAGAGGAAGGGGTTATGGGGAAGGGAAGAGGGTGCTTGGGGGAGTGGGTTTCCCCCTTGGAGATTGGGAGAGAATTAATGGGGAGGTTCTGTTATTATATCTGTTGTCCTGCTTTATTTCTTATTTCTATGTACACCACACCTATCCTTTTATCCCTTCCGAGCCTTCGGACTCGTGGGAGGCGGGCCGAGGTTCGAGTCGCGCCGGTTCCTTTCCGGCACTCGGATCCCGGGTCGTTACAGTTGGTATCAGAGCTATGGTTGTGAAAGTACATGGGAATTCGAGATATTTTAGTGATCAGAGTCCATAAGGTCCAGTACAGTCGGCAGCTAGCATAGGATTTCGTGCTTATTTTTTGCTTGGTTTCTCCCATGAGAGAGTGAGTGCGCGGCGTTGGCGTTGTGGAGGTGGTCATCGTTTTCCATCAGAGTGCCGGCATGGGGTCTAAGGATCGAGGTCGAAAGCTTTCTCCCTCATCGATGGTGGCCCCGGTTGTGCTGCGTTGGGCAGAGTTGCCAACAGGTGCGTTACTATGGTGCTGTGTTCGAGGAGTCTACAGCGAGGTCAAATGGCTAGCAAGGATTATTCATGGTTAAGTGGCCGTGAGTGTGCTTTAAGGGAGTTGTTATTAGGTTGGCCACTCCAGCTTGAGGTTCATCTAGCCCCTGAGGCGTTGAGAATATGGTTCGAGGTGGCAGAGCAGGCGCTTTGGTCGAGATGTGCTTGGATGAGCGGAGGACCTTCTTGGATTGGGTTGTGGTCCCCCTGGATTTGGTTTGAGATTGTGTGGCAGTGGCGAGTTGGTAGCTCGAGGATGAGCGTTGGCAGGTGCCGGTTATGGCTCGTGTTACGGCTCGAGGCATGGCGTGTTGTTGTTCAAGGAGTCGCAGCGACGGTGCATCGAGGGGTGTTGTGATCGTGGTCCGACAAGACATTTGGTGAGTGTGTCAGAGGTGCTGACCTGATGGAGGTAATGATTTTTTTCAGTGCTGGAAGGTGCTATTCCCAGCGTGTACAAGGTTCAAGGTCAGGTCGAGCACGGGAACCGTCCATTGGTTGGAGGAGTATTGAGTTTTTCCCTTGGTTGGAGGAGATCACGTCGAGTTAAGGTTCGTCATCTCGCATCATGCATCCGGGTTAGTTGGCCTTCATGTGCCATGAAATCCGTACGAGACATGTTCTGTATGTTGGCAAGGTGGTTGCTAGTGAGAAGCATTGCCCATTCCCTGATGTGTAAGGGTGTGTTGGCGCTGCTCCGGAAGGATGCGTGCCGGTTGGGCGGTGTTCGTGAGAATTCGAGGTTGGTGTTGTGTTTTCCGAGGTGTTGTGAACCAGAGCCTGCGGAGTTGTAGAGGATGTGTTGAGCGTCGGAGGATTGGTTCCTCGGTAAGAGATTATCTCGGGTTGCGTGAGACGTGTTGTTGCCATGCCGTTGCTTGAGGCATTGTGATTTGTGGCACTGGCTGGATTGAGAATTGGTGAAATGTGCTGGCGAGGTTGCCGCATGAGTATCCCGTTTCTGTGTTGGAAGTTGTGTCCTTGGGTGAGATTGTATTTTTGGAGAAGTAATATCTGACAAGATTGTGGGTCCCAGTTGGTTGTCGTGAGCGGCTGGTGAGGTTGGCCGAGTGATCGACCATGGTGAGAAGTGTATTGTCTAGGGACCCGTGTGCATTGGTCGTGGCATTTTTTGACCTGCTTGCTATGGTAGCAGGTGGCACTTGTTAATTTTTGAGAAGTGTGTCGTAGATTGTGAGAGGTTGTGTCCCGAGGCCATGTGGTGATAGCGAAATCGGGGTTGACAGGCGTCCTTTTGGATCGTTTTGAGGCAAGGGGTTCGATGAGACAAGATGAAGGACGATGCCGGTGTGCCGAGGTCTTTGGTGAGACGTTGGCGTTGGATATGGTGATCCCTGGTCTGTGTCCAGCAGGGGAGGATTTCTCGGTGTGTTGCATCGAGTGACGTGCATACCGAGGTGGGGTCTTATCATGTGGTTTCGCTGCGCTCCCTTGAGAGGGTGGAGTTGGCACGAAGTTTGAGATCGATTGCGGTGGCCAAGGTTTGGTCGGACGGTTGGACAGGATATCACATGGGGGCCCTCCTGTTATTATATCATCTAAAAGACCGGCTAGTTCGCTGTGTGTTTTAGGATTTGAGTTCCCCTCTATCAAAAATAGTGACAATCTAGGGGCACATAGTTAATCGGTAGATAGGCTGCTAGGTTGGATAAATTTGGGGATGATGGCCTCTATCTCACACGTTGTGGTTGTGGAAGACTCTTGACCCTGATTTATCTAGTCTAATAATATTATCCTTGAGTATCTTCTATTTTATCTTTCCATTGCATTTGTTTTAATAAATTCTTTTTATTTTAACCCAGCATGCATCATGTCCTTTGTGAGCATTCATGACTCATAATTTGCCTCAGCTTCTCTCCAATTAATGATCGTGCCTAAATTCTTGAATAAGAGATAGACATTCCATTCTGAATTTGAAAGTCTACTCTGAATTAATTGCTTGATCTCGTTGGTCAGTATGACCCCTATCTGGAATCTCCTACCTCAATTCAATACAATTCATTTCAGTTATTCCCTCCTTTGGTCCACTCATTAGTTGTGAACCGTACGATGGCATCGATTGTTCCGCTGGGCTCGTGTCCATTCCTCTAATTGAGTGAAATCCACAGTTGCCATGCACTGAGATATCTCTTTGTGTAAGAGGTTGATCATCTTTTTACTATTTTCCTTTTTGTCGTTCCAGACAGGGGTCATCCATGCTAGTTTGACCTTGTGGTTAGCTTAGAGTCTTCTGGATTTTTCTAATCACTTGTCAATTGTGACGAGTGTCTTCTTACCTTGATATCCACTTATCAGTTCGCTTCACTACATATCTAGTTTGTCTACACTTTGTGTCGCCACCACTCGCTCCCCTGTAAAGCAGACATCAAGGAGGGGCATCTGTAGACACTAATTTTTAGCTCACAAGTTAAGTTAGTCTCTTATTCTTCTTACTAAATTGGTCATCGATTGATTGATTCTCTGGCCCATTCTTAGCCCTTTTAATTCATTTCTAGCCCTTAAAGTTCATTTTCGTGCCCTAAAGGTCAAACAAACATTTTGGTCAACTTGTCTTGAATGCGACCTGGAATGTGACCATGTTCTTTATATCATGGTCAAGAGCTAGATCGTAGTCATCAAAATTTAAATTTTCTATCATTTGACTGGCCCACCATGAATGTGGTCTATCGCGTGACCACGTTCTTCTGATTGCGGTCACTGTGAGGATCGCGTTTATGTAAGGAAATCCAATCATGTTGAAACTTATTCTTTCTGATTTTAATCCTTCTAGAGTACAATCTAGGAAGGTTTCTCGTGTGCAAATCAAACTAGGAAGGTTCCTAATCCTTCTAGGATCCTTTCTACCTCAAATTTCGACAGGATTAACAAGTACTGATCCACCAATCATCGGATTCCTTTTCATACCCGAGTTAGGGTTCTTCCCACTCCAATATAGGGTTTTCACCCTATAAGTAGAACCCCATGGCCGACGGCTCAAGGGGATGCAACTTCGAGGAAGAGGGCGAGGCCATGGTATGCTAGGGATCTTCTACCTTATCTTCCTAATCGACCAAGGAGTAGTCTAGGGCTTCTTCCCCCTTATTCTCTTATTCTCCTTTGTTCTCATGTTCATATTGTTCTTTGTTGTTCCTCTCCAATCATCGCATGTCCTCACATAGCGTTCTTCAAAATCACATTTTTATCATCACACCCGACTCTTCTGATTCCAGAATCTGTTAACACTTGCTTTGGAGGGCTTGACAGTGTTCGTTTCCTGCTTGGATGCTTGACCTTGTTTCAAGAAGGGGTTTTGAGAGCTATGCACTTTTACTCTCAAGTCTTCCAAGTCATTTTTGTTGGTGCCTTTTTCTTTTGCATTTGTGTCACTTGACTCTTCAATTTCATACATATTTATGAGTGGTTTCTTTCCTTTAGGATCTGTCCCGGTCACAAATGTAATGGTTTTCATTTGGAATTCCTTTTTGTTAATTGGGTTGTAACCTAACCCTTCTTTTTGAGAATTTACTCTTGATCCTAACACTGCATTTAGATTTTCTTTTCCATATTACCAGTTTAACACATTCAGGTAAAGAAAAAAGACTTTTTCTATTCTAACCATGAGACAGAGATTAAGAGTTATAAACGATTCCTTTTAACTCAAATTCTGAAGTGCAGACACTTAACTCTTTCAATTTATAAAAGTTAAACCTTTAGATCCTTTCAAATTGCAGTTGTGGTTCTTATAAATGAAAAATTACAATAACCACAGCTCAGTCCAATGAATCGAAAGCAAACCTGTTATTCAGTGATGGTGATAGGGAAAGGATACCAATTGATGGGAAATGAAACCAATTGATCTTCAGTTAAAAAAATAGTTCAAATCCCTTGGATGAAGCTGGGGGTGAGTAAAGAAGTGTCATGAATTGAGCATGAGAATGCAAAGACATTGGAAGATGAAGATTGAAAAGATGTTCAAGTTAAGAAGACTACTCTTAGCTCCCCCTGACAACAAGACTTATAAAGAGAAATGCAGTCCATGCAATCATGAAGACAAATGATATGACACTAATAGGCATGACAGAATGCAAGTGTGCAACAATCAGACATAATGCATCATGCAAACGTCAAGTCTACTGTCATGAACACCAAAGACCAGCCAACACAATTGATTATTCAACAGCCATCAAAACAATATCATCCACACAATTCAACCAGTGAGATCTACATGTGTGAGAGAGAGATATTCAGATATCTAGAGAGGAAGATCTTTTAATCAAAGAAATTGAAGTCAGGCTGGGGGCCGGACGCGGAGACCTTGGTGCCTCTCCTACGATCGGGGGCCAGCCCAAAGCTCGTGGTCCCTCTTCCGCCTCTTCAGAAGCTCACCACACCGGAGGAAACCCAGCTTCTACGAGAGATCTTGGCAAGCATCACCATACCCCCGGAGGAAATGCAAGCAGAAAGGGCCGTAGTTCCCTCGGCGGCGTTATCCGGTCCATCTTTACTCGACGCTCCCCCTCCAACCGAGAGTAAGACCCTCGCCCTGCCAAGCTGTGAAGCGACGACGGATCCAGGCCCTACTGAGGAGGTAGCGAGGGAGACGGATCCATCTGTCGAGGTGCCTGCCCCAGTCTCTGCGGCCATATGCTCTTCGGTCAAGGCCGTAGCCCCAGGTACGATGGTGCGGGAAGCAGCAACGGGTCCTGACCCGACTCCGATGGTAGAGGCGGGGCAACCCTTGATGATAGCGATGTCGGGCAACCCTACCGTGGTCTCACCTTCTCCCTTGGCGGTGGTGGGCCAGAAGTTATCTTCTGAGGTGGGAGGACCCGATAGCTTGGCTTCGGCTCTCTCGTCTTCGTCGGCCATGGTGGACACTGAACTGTGGGCAGCCGTGGATAGCACCATCGAATTCAACCCACCGGCCGTACCTTCAATAGGCCATGCTGCCTCGGAGTTGTCGGTCCGCCAGACCCTACTAACACTACGGGCATGATGTTTGCTGATCCCTCCCTCACATATTGGGGGGTACATACCGTGGTCATGCGGCTCACCGGGGCCCTGCAGATGATGGGTTGCCCGTTGGAGGAATGGTCACGATGGGTCCTCTTGTTGTTGAAGTACATGAACTATCGTGAATTCCTCGAGACGCAGGCCCCCACTAAAGTTGCAGCCATTAATGCCCAGAGGGATGAATATCTGTGGGCCCTGGAGATGCAGAAGGGGAACCAAGAGCAACACTAGAGAGCCCTCGACGAGTGCCGTGGCAGCATCCACACCTTGGAGAGTAGGATAGAGAAGCTGAAGGGCTGGCTTGCTAAGGCCGAGTCCGATCTTGCCAAAGCTAAGGCGACCAGGTCCTAGGAATCTGAGGAGTTGGCCATTGCCGAGGCCAAGATAGCCTCCGTATCGACCGAGCTGGAGCGCCTCGAGGGACAGGAGAACCGACTACGCGATATGGCGAACTCCCCCTATGTCAGAATTCTTCCTCTCGAGGAGATCTTTCGGGGCATAGACTGAGCATCACTCCCCTTTATCTCTTTTCTTCTTTTCCTTTTTGTTGACATGTAACACAGGGGTATGTTTCTTCTTCCTCTCGTGTGGAACCAACGAAGCATCTTCCATCGGCCTCCAACCTAAGAGAAGACATCCTCGATCTCGTTTTCTCTTGATGAATCATGTTTATGTTCATGTCTATGAGGGCTTCATAGTTAATCTTCATCTAAATACTTCTGTGGGTATTCATTGTATATCCTTTTATTTTATCAAACTTGGAATATCAAGTGTGTGAGCGGAGCTGCGTCTCCGTGTGTTGGGTTTCACCATAGGGAAAGTTTCCCCATGGTTGGTAATGTGTAGACGGAGCTGCGTCTACGTGTGGACTTAGCGTCTGGGGCGTGTTCCCCGATTCTGTGTGTGGGTGTGTGTGCTGCGGTGGCAGCGTCTTGGGGCCAGGCCTCGTGTGTGTGTGGTTATTGCTACAGAAGTAGCGTGTGTGTGTGGTTGGGGTTCATCCCCGTGTGCTACGAAAGTAGCGTGCAGTGAAGCCTCACCCGGTTGGGTGAGGGGTGGACGTAGGGAGCCCGTCGTGGTCCCGAACCACCTTAAAATTCCCGTGTCTTGTGTGATTACCTGTGTGATTGTCATTTCTTCTGTCTTCATTCACAGGTACATTATATAGGTTTTTAATTCACTGCACAATCACTCACTGCTACCTCCATAATCTATGTTGAGCAAAATTTCCCTGTTAGTCACATTATTATTACGAGTGAGATTGAAAAGTTTGAGAGAACGTTTTAAATCTCACTTATGTTTTGGCTATTAACATTGTTAATCGTAATTCAATTGTATTTAGTTAGAAAAGTTTTTAAAATCTGCCATCTCGACAAGGGGATAATTCAACCCCCCTTCTTGTCTCCCATCTCTCTGGGCCAATAGAAAGCATGCCTATCCCTATGTTGAGGGCTTTTGCCCACGTACCTGCACTATCACACCATTGAGCATTGTCTCGGGTGAAGATTGTGAATTTAATCTATACACATAGGCCATGCGATATCCTCTTGATGAATGCATCACTCCCTCAGTTGTGCTTCGTGGTCCACGCTGTGTCTGTGAATCGTGGGCGATGTCTCTATCCCAGCCCCAATAGAGGGGAGCTATCTTATATATGTATACTTATTCTACGCTTGCTATGATGAATGTATGCATGCTTGAATATATAAAAAAAAAAGAAAAAATGGAATGAAAACAAAATGGATGAATAAAAACCATCCCATCCATGGCTCCTAAAGCCCGCTTTCTTGACTTTGGCCCTCGCGGCCTACTTCTCTCAACTTTGGGCTTTTATAGCCTGCTCTCACAATACCCTTTGGCTTTTGTGGCCTCTTGTCCCATATTCTTTGGCTCTCGATGCCTGCTCTCTCGATGGTGGCTCTTAAGGCCTACTCTCCTAATCTTGGCCCTCTTGGCTGGCTTTCCCAGTTTCAGCTTTATAAAGTTTACTCTCCGACTAATTTTGGCTCTCGCAACCTGCTGTCTCAGATTTCAGCCTGTAAAGCTCGCTTCCTTGATTTTGGTCACACGGCCTGCTTCCCTGATATTCCCCTGCTCCTAAAGTCTACTCCCCTTATCTTTGGCTCTTACAGTTTGCTTCTAATTCTAGCTTTTAGAGCCTGTTCTCTTAACTTCGGCTCTTAGATCCTGCTTTCAACTTTGGCTCTTATAGCCCGCTTTCTTAACTTTGGCTTTTACAGCCTGCTCTCTCGATTTTAGTTCTTTCCTAATCTTAGGTCACGCAGCCTAACTCCCCAATTTTAGCTTTTATAGCCTGCTCTCGTAACATCTTTCGGCTTGCTCAGCCCGCTCTCTCCCAATGTCGGTCTACGAACCCGCTCTCCCGATCGCGACAACCAACCTCTTAAGACGGGATGCACCCGCAGGCCCTGCTCTCTCGTCCCTCCCTCGCGCCACCTACAGGTGGGGAGCATTTGTGAACACCAAAATTTTTGCTCTATACTTGGCAGCAACACACACACACACACACACACACACACACACACACACACACACACACACACACACACACACACACACACACACAGCCGCGAGCGTTGCGCCCGCCGCGGCGGCATCGGTCAGGATCATCGCGACGGCGGCGGTTTCGATAACAATCAATTCGCCGCTTTCGTTTTGAAGCCACTGCTTGCCCCATAGTTAGCCCCGCTTTGGAGACCAGCGCCGATCCCCGTCTATGTTGGTCGCCAGCTTTTGCTCGATCCGAGCAACCACTCCCATTGCCTCGTAAAAATCATCAGGATCGACAGACAGCCCCAGCGCTTTGTGCGATGCCTGAATCTCGGCCAACGTCGCCGAGATGCTTGCCCTAGCCTGGTCCATCTGGCAGCACTCCTCCGATTTGCGGAGTGAACTTCCCTGTCTCGGCATCGACCCAGAAAAACGCAGATCCTCGCCTCCCAGCGTCAGGCTGCTCACGAACCTTTGCGCTGATAACCTGACAGGTATTTGGCTTTTCGTTGTCGCGATGGACGATCAGCCCGTTGTCGCACTTATTGAACCAATTCATTGAGCCTTCGATATCGGCCAGAGTAGGCAACCTTCCGCCGTTCTCGTTCACGGCCTTTGTCGGATGTGCCACGACGATTACGGACACCATCATGGTCCGGCAGAAATCCTTGAGCATCATTAGACATTGCCCGATGTAGTCGGTCATCAACTGATCCTTGCCGCGGGCGCGCTCCAGTTCATTCCACGGATCGATCAGCACCACGTCGCACCCGTCACGATTAACGGCAGTGACAGCCCGCTCTAGAACCCACTCCATGGTTCGGGGCCGCTCATCGAATTCGGGGACGGCCGACTGAACGAAGAATTGCTCCGCGCAGAACTTCTCGAATGTGTTGTCGTCTGACCAGATTTTGCGGAGCTTTTCACGCAAATGCCCCTCGTTCTCGGGGACGTAGGCGAACGATCGGCGGCCCTGTTCCCGCGCTATGTTGCACAGCATGTTGAGGATCAATGTGGATTTGCCGTGCCCGGCAATGCCGGTGCAGACCACGAACTGGCCGTGATAGAATTTGAAAATCTGATCCAGTTCCCACCAGCCTGTGCCCCAGCAGTCCTTGGCAATCGAGCCGCGCTGCGGAAGTTCAGCCAGCGAGAAATAGCCTGGCTGCCCATGCCGATGAATTCCAGGCAGTTCTATGATATTGGCCATCAAACAATCCCCCACCGGCTCTTGTTTGGGCCGTAGAACGACAAGTTGGCATCAAGCTGCGGCGCGTCCCTCACTTTCCTGATTTCACGGTTTCGCTTGGCGAGCGCCCCAGACACGGCAGGGAACCATTTCGGCTGTTTCGCGGCCCAATCCTGAAGGGAGATCAACTCAGCCTTGAGATCGAGGTTTGAAAACGCGTCCTGCCACTGGTCAAAATGTTTTTTGGTCAGCCGAATAGGAGGGGCTTCAAAAACAATTTCCGACAACGAAACCGCGTCAGCGGTATCTTCTTTCTTCTCTTCTCTTATCTCTTCTTCTCTACTCTTCTCTGGTGCGTCATCTTGGCGTCGGGTTGGCGTCGGGTTGGCGTCACGTTGACAACCATCCGGCGACACATCGATAAACCCTTTATCTGCAAAGAGTTGAAGATCAGGGTCGGTATCGAGGAAGCACAGTTTCCGGATGACTTGAGGTGACGCCGGGATGACGCCATCGCGGTCCGCGGCGAGCATCCAGATGGCAACCAGTTGACCGCGCTGCGCGTCGGACAGGTCAACCCAGCTGGGATCACGCATCAGCTGGCGATGGATTTTGATCCATGGCGGCTGGCCGCGATCCTTGCGGTAGCTCTGCCACTTGTCCCAATTACGGATTCGTAGCTCGCTCATGCCGCCTTCCCCTCTAATAGCTGCCATGCCTCCAGGACCCGCACAGCGGCATCCAGATTGTCGCAGCAAGCTGTGAATGCGCCCGCCCGCTCAAGCTTGGCACGCGTCTCTAATTGCTTCTCGGTTGACCTCCGGCCCGGCGCCTTGAGCTCCATGGCGTAGATCTTCGCGTCATGGATCATGATCAGGTCGGGGACGCCGGCCACCACGCCCATGCGGCCCCGTTGCCGGAGCACCGCCGCGAGAACAAGACGAATCAGGTGGCCGGCGTGAGTCGCGCGTTGAAGGTGATGGCGCGGGAGTTCGACGTGCCGTTCCTCGTCTTGTCGCAGTTGAATCGCGCGAACGAACGGGCGCAAGAGAAGACGCCGAGCATGTCGGATCTGCGGGACTCCGGGGCGCTGGAGCAGGACGCCGACGTGGTGCTGCTGTTACATCGGCCGGAAGTCTACGACAAGGACAAGCCGGAACTCGCGGGGGTGGCGCAGTTGATCGTGGCGAAGCACCGCAATGGGCCGACCGGATGCCTGGATCTCCGGTGGCACAAGGAACTGACTCGATTTGAGATGCCGAGGGCGTCATGACACAGCAGGAGTTCGAGGACTGCACCGCGTGCGCCAAGGAGATGCTGGCGCTGGCGGAGCGGTTGAAGCAGGCGACGGCGTGCGGGGATGCGGTGTGGCTGCTGGCGTACGCGGCGCGCATGGTGATTCAGCACACGGATCGGCAGTTGCGTGCCCGTGACGCGCGGGAAGGCCGGGCGGCATGACCCACACGCAACACATCGCGCTGGCCCGTAGGGCGCTCGCGGAACTCAGGCACGTGAGTGTGAAGCACACCGTGTTCAACAGCGAGTCGTTGGCCAGTGTGCGCCCGGACCTCGTGGTCACGATGCAGAAGGCGATTGACGCCTACGACCGTCTGTCTCAGGCCAACCTTCGGCGCAATGGCCGCAGAAAAGCGCGTCGGGTGAAGGACGCGGACGGGCGGACGGTGCTGAAGGCGGTGGCCTGTGGCTAAGCGGATTCAGCGGCGTGTGTTTGTTTGCTCGGTGTGTCGTCAAGAGGGTTCTACGACTCGGAAGTCGCTGCACATCGACGTGTGTTCAAGGGTGTGCGCCATGCGAGTGCCAAAGCGCGATCTTTCAACGGCCTATGAAGTCGACCCGGTAACTGGATGTTGGGTGTGGCTGCGCGCGAAATCGTCCAATGGATACGGGATCATGGGAGTCAAGGGTGGGATCACGTTCCTGGCACACCGGTGGTTCTACCAGACGTTCCGCGCGGAGATTCCAGCGGGCCTGCTGATCGATCACCTCTGCCGCAATCGTGGGTGCGTTAATCCCGACCACATGGATGTGGTGTCAAAGGCTGTGAATACACAGCGAGGCGTGAAGGCTTCGTTGGTGGCAGCGCAAGTGTGCGAGATCCGCAGACTTGCCGCTGCAGGCGCAACGCCGCATGACCTTGCGTGCCGCTTCGGAGTCAGCGAAACGACCATCGAATCTGCCGTAACGGGACGGTCATGGAAGAACGTTGATGCCCCGCCGTTGCCTAGGTGGCGCATTGAGAGACGCCCTGCTAGGCGTGGGGTTGTGACGTCAGATATCCGACGGGCCATATTGCAATCGCAGGAGTCCGCAGAGCGTGTTGGCAAGATGTTTGGTATATGCGCTGGCACTGTTCGAGGCATTCGCAGACGGGCGCGTGCGGCATGAAGCGCGGCACTTGGAAGAAGCGGGAGTTGGCGGTGGCAAAGAGACTAGGCGGCGTTCGTAAACCGGTAAGTGGTAGGGACAAGCACGAGGCGGACGTTGAGACGCCATTGCTGTGTGTGCAAAGCAAGCATGGGCGAGGTCGACCGGGTTATCTCGCGGACTGGCTCAACGGCATCGTCGGCGTGGCGAGGGACAAGGGCAAGGTCGGTATCGTCGTATGGTCGGTCATGCGAGAGGACTGTGATGACGCGGTGGTGCTCATGAAGTTAAGTGACTTTGTGTCGCTGCACGGGGCGCTGGAGCCGTCAGAGGCGGCAGAGGAGCAGGCATGAACGGCCGATACATTCTCGACGAACAGAACAACCCCGTGCCGTGCCCCGACCTGATGAGGTGGGGTCGGTTCATGGAAGGCGCGCGCCGCGTGGCGCTGGAGTCCCGAGACGATGTGCGAGTCTCGACGGTGTTCCTGGGGCTGGACCACTCATACGGGCTTTCTGGTGGCCCGATCCTCTACGAAACATACTAGACAACTTTCAATATTCCGCTAACAATGACTCATTGACTTAACATTGACAAAATTTAAGACAACAAGAAAGGACACACCAAGACTTCCAAGTTAGAACACTCCATGATTTACTCTCACCCTTTCCCATCTGATTGAAGGTCCTCATCCAAGCAACCTAAAAAAGGTTGAGAAAACTGGGTGAGTGAAAGCACAGTAGGAATTATATCTTTGTGTCAGGCATACTTAAAGTGATTAACCATTGAATAAGAGGTTAACATGCTAACGAGGAAAATAAGGGTAAAATAAATATCATAAAGAAGCATTTAACTACAGCAAGCCAAAATGATGATATGAAAATAACCTGGGATAACAACATGAGATAGAACTAATGTACGGCGAGAACATCATGTGATTGGCCATATCAAGCATGCAGGTATAGTCGTATAATGTAGAATCATGAAATTTCAAGTGGAAGTGAATGTCATAGATCTAACACGCTAGCAAGTACTTTAGTGTAATGTCACACCTTCTCATTACAACTCCTATGGGTAACTAGTACTTTTGGGCGCTCCTCCTAGCATCAGACTGGGCCCTTAATGATGTGTTCACATTGAGTAGTGGATCTAAGATCCACATAAAAATCTAGATATTCATTAATTAATGCCCAGGAATTCCAAGGACAAGCTTATGTAACCAAAGGCATTAAGAGTAGGGAGACGAGTTCCTTAGAAGAATAAGTCATAGAGAAATGACTTAAGAATTAAGATTCATGTTAATTCCAGTAACAATGGTTGGGAATATGACATTAAAGGGGTCAAGAATATCCAGGAAAATAGCTTGGAAAGGCTAGAATATGGACAAGACTCGAATATCATAACACAATGCAGGAAACATGAATTAGGGAAAAATTGAGATGGAACGCAGTTGGCATACACCCTACAATATGTATAATGCGGTCTGAGTCATGGCTGCATTCAAAGCAGGGATGGTGGGTCTATCGACAATGACGATAGGTCTATCGATAGGAAGAAGTGATCGGTCAATAGAGACATGCAGTCGGTCGATAGGGACAATCATGCTTACCCAAGATGAGTCTAACACAATCTATAGACCCACCGTGGTCATCATAGGTGCAGTCAAGTCAAGGGCCACAATCTCATAAAAGTGGTTTAATAGTCCACTGCTATCACAAACAGAGGATTGAACACAGTTCTAATAAGGACCACATTTGCAATAATGCTGGTTGAACTCGGATAGTACTCGTTCTGCCCACTCAAAGCCAGTTGAACCCCATGCTACACAATAGGATGTGGATTCCAGTGGTTCCAGGGTTTTTAGGGTACAACTTGCTCAATGTCCTTGTGGGAATTTGAAACTCGTGGAAACTTACGGAGGCCTTGTTGTAATGGTTCCAGTCCGGCGGAAGGTATATCTGGGAGAGGGTTCCAGCTACTCTAAAAATTAGGGTTTTAGTAACACAAAAATCCAACAGTTGTGGTGAGTCGATACCACCAGAGTGGCATGACCCTCAAACAACTTTTTAAAAGCATCGAATAACATTGGGCTGGCATGTCATGATAGCACAAAAATTTCTGAACGATTAATAGGTCAACAGTATGTTACTCTACTCTTTTTCTGCATGAAGTAGCATGGAGATGAAATAAGCATCAAGAGAGTGAGAGAACATGGATCTTGTTCAAGATTAAACAATATTTCAAGAATCCTAATCATTTAGTGTGTTCTAGATCATTTTCCACCTAAGAACATACTGTCTAATCATTGATTTTTGAGATCAAAACATCACAAAAGGATAGGGTTTATTGGAAACCCGAGCATGGAACATGGTCTTTAGCAGGGCCATGACCAAATAGACGTGGTATATTGTGGTGTCACATTAAACTAGCTTTTAACAATTTCAAATTTTTTAGAAAAGTAAAGAAAAGCTATAGTAGTGGTTGATCGTGGTGCCACATTCATAGTACTCCCTGATATGAATGAATGGGTTGCCGTTCCCGTCATACTTCTGATAAATGTTGAAGTGGGGAACCGGTACCATATCGGCCAATACCGATTTGTATAGGTATCAACCCTGCCCGGTACCAAAACCGGTACTGGGTTTGAATACCCTGCCGTAGCCCACCCAGCCGAACTGCCGCCGGTCCGCACCCCACCCCTCCATCACAGCAGAATCACCACCGCCGGCAGGCCACCACCAGCGAGACCGCACCAACGTCGTCTAATATATGCTGTAATTACTTTTCCATTCTTGTACGCTGTAAACCCCAGCCCATCCCCATCCTTTTCGTGCTTCCTACTTCTTTCCGTCCCGTTCTGCCATCCCCGTTCTCATGGGCCCTCCCCTCCCTCAGGATCCACAATCCACGTTGGTGGGACCCTTTGTGACACAGGTGCAGCCCCCCTCGGTCCTCGATTACCCCGTGATCCACCCGCTTCCTCTTGGACGGACCCGCGACCTCATTCTCACTCAATCACCATATTCGAAATTGGAAACCTAAGGGACCCTAACTAAGTGCCAGTCTAAGTTCATCACCCAATTAATGTGTGTTTGGCCCAAGCCCACTTAGGCCCACTAGAGTCCGCCCCCTCCAATAGTCAACCAAGTTTCCACAGTTTGTTCTTTAGTTTTAGAAGGGAGCGCATAGAAAATTAATTGTAAACACCATGCTGCAAAGCTAACATATATTATTTGATTTTTGGTAATCTTTACTTTCTCATGTAACGAGTGAAATCGGACCCGATTTAATATACTCATGGATTCCCTTCTTCACCCAATTTAGATCCACTTGAATTCCAAGGGAGGTGGTTTCTCTTAAACATGAGACAAATAGATACAGAATATGGGCTCTGACAACAAGAAAACATCATAAACATTGTGTCAAATGAGTAAAGCATTAATTTAAAGGGAAATTAATAAATTTTGTTTATATTAAAGAGCAACAGAAAAGTCCTTTCTCTTACAAGGTTCTCCGCTTAACTTGATAGCAAAGAGAAAATCATATGAAAGAAAAAGAGAACCAAGTAACTGAAGATGATACGACACGAGTTCTTTACGTAAGACATCATGGATGTTGTTTTATGTACTATACTCACAGTAGTAAATAACAAACCATATTATGACATAGGATGCATGGTACCATGAATATTTTGACATACAACACTTTAAACTTTCAATGCTCAAATTGAAGAAATCAACTTAAAAGTAGAAGTACGCATGGAAAGGGTGTAGGCAAATGATCAACAAACGACTATTTTAAGCAGTGGATTGTGGTCTTATTTTGACAAAGTACCTACAAGAACCCATGAGTACCTTTTCGAATATCACAAAGGATGTTGTGACTAGACTGAGGAGCATTATAAGACATAGAGACAAAGAATGGTGCAGTAGATATATTATATGAACACAACCATACACTTAGGCAATTAATACTCTCTTGTTTGAGATGAAGGGCATTAGCATCTATATGTACCTTAATAACAGCAGCAGTGACTCCCTTATCAACACAAAAATATGTCTCTGAGCGATGAGCATATTGCTCCGAGAACTTCCTCATTATCTCGACAGACTTCTCTTAGGGTTCCACTGTAATATAATAAAATAAAACTTATTCAGAATCATGTTAACTGATAGGAAAAGAAAGTCAAATGAGACAGTTCCATTCCAAATGACATTTTATGAAACCTAAACAAGTCCTTTTAAGAAATTCTTGGCAAAACTGTTTTTCCTTTATAGCAATAATTTGTCCCCAAGTATTATTTGCCTTTACTGGTCCACAAAATCAGTTAAAAATTCTCCAAAGAGGTAACACTCGTGGCTCTTTTCTTGAATATGCTTGCCAGCACTTTTAATCAACAACGAGAAGAGATATTGCAGACGAGTACATGTACATATATGTCCATTTAAAGACGTCAAGTGGCGTAGTCCATAGCCCTTCCTCTGATCATATTTCAACAAGGATTTATTCTATGGTACAACAACAGGAGAAATTGGGTGCCTCATAAAGGCAATCTTTACATATTAACTATACAATTCTGCCGGAGAGATCGTCACCGACAGCAGCGGTGACCCGGTGCCATCAGAAGACAGCAGCGGTCCCATCTTGCAGCCGGCCGTGCGTGCCGCTGTGCTGGTCGAACTGGCATCGCAATACCGGTTCCGCGAGGGCGAGGGTGACAACCGCGTCGACCCCTCCGAAGGCCATGGCTATGCGCTCAGCAAGACGGCAACGGCGCTGCTGACGGGCCTGCGTCGCTCGACGGTGTCCTGATATGGCGCTCGCGGCGGGTCGGCTGCGACATCGGATCACGATCCAGCAGCCTGAGAACGTTCAGGACTCGGCTGGATACATGCAGACGATGTGGACAGACGTCGCCGAGGTGTGGGCGGCCGTCGAGCCCGCATCAGTGCGCGAGTTCATCGCCTCGCAGCAGATGCAGAGCGAGATCGTTGCTCGGATCACGATCCGATATCGCGCAGGACTGACGGCGCAGATGCGGATCCTGCATCGCGATCGCATCTACAACCCGCAGGGCTGGCTGGCTGACCCTGAGAGCGGCCTGGAATACCTGACCGCACCGTGTAGCGAAGGCGTCAACGACGGCGACTGATGGGTCTATGCGTCGTCCTCGCCACCGGGCAGTCAGTGACCGGTGAGCAGGTCGATTGCGTCCGCGAAATGCACGATGCGAAGCGCTGCCAAGTGGTCGTTGTTTCGGATGCCTATTTGCGCATCCCGGACGCGGAAGCGCTGGTCTCGAATGACTACGCATGGTGGAGAGAGCATCCGCAGGCGATGCACTTCGCAGGCCGCAAATTCTGCGCGCATCACTGCAAAGGCACTGAGCGATTGCCGGCGACGCGCGAGTTCTCATCAGGGACGAACAGCGGCCTGCAGGGCATGCGGGTGGCGCGTGATTACCTGAAGGCGACACGCATCCTGCTGGTCGGCTTCGACATGCACGGCACGCACTATTTCGGCAAGCATGCCGAGCCGCTGCGCAATACGACCCCTGAACGTTTCAAGCGGCACTTGGCGCAGTTCAGGGTGTGGAGCGGATGTGAGGTCATCAACTGCACGCCGGGAAGCGCGCTGACGCGATTCGAGATGGGGGATCTGCGTGAAGCGTTACGGCCCGGTGATTTCGGTGCCATCGACGATGTATCGCACTTGTACGCCGAGCGCGTCGCAGAGCTTGATGATGGTCGCGGACCGTAATTCGGATCGGCCAGCTTCGAAGGTCGCGATGGTCACCGGACTCACGCCGGCCGCATGAGCGAGTTCAGCCTGGGTCATACCGCGTAATGCGCGGATGGCTTTGAGTTTTGGGCCGGTAATCACGGCCGGCATTGTCCCGTTCATGGACTGAATATTAAATACAGCAGTCTGTTGCAACAATATAGAAAGCTGTAGTAAGGTTCCTCTTGTGGTCACAGACCGCCCGGCAAATAGCCGGCCAACAAAACGCAAGAGGATTGATTCATGCAGACCAGTACTGTTGTTCAGATCAAGGCCCCGAACCTGAAGGTCGCGACGTTTCGCATCATCGGCACCGCGCCACTGGTGCAAGCGAAGTTCAGCCAGAAGGCGAAGGAACTGATGATGGCCACCCAGGCGGCAGGCTCAACGGCGAAGTCCAAGAAGGTTCGCGAGGCCAAAGATTTCGATGCCGTCTGCGAAGGCAGCGTGCATTACTCGCGCGATGGCTGGGTAGGCATTCCGGCCGGTGCATTTCGCGCCGCGATGATTTCGGCCTGCAGGCTGGTCGGCTTCAAGATGACCATCGCGAAGCTTTCGGTTTTCGTTGAAGCCGATGGTTTCGACCGGGACGAAGGAACGCCGCTCGTTCGATTGATCGCGAAGGATTATCGGCGAGTTGACATGCACGTGCGCAACGCGACGGGCGTGATCGACATTCGCAGCCGGCCGATGTGGGATGAATGGCAAGCCGATGTGCGCGTGAAGTTCGACGGCGATCAGTTCACGTTTCAGGACGTGTCGAATCTGCTGTCGCGCGTCGGTGAACAGGTCGGATTGTGTGAGGGTCGGCCCGACTCGGGAATCCCGGCGTCGAGCAGCAGCGACGCGAGCCGCTCTTCCGTCTCGTCGGCCGCGATGGCCGCCCGCCGCGAAGCCTGCTGTCCCGGCGGGTGGATCGACCTGCGGCGTCCGCACCGGCGCGTGGCAGGCGCGGGTGCAGCGTTTGATCTCGATCAAGCGCCATGCCGCGACGGCTGCCCAGAATGCGTGCATCCCCGAGGAAGTCCGCATGGCCCACCACAACCGCCGCGCAACTGCCTTGCGCACCGAGCTCCCCGCGACGAAAGCCCCGCTGCCCGGCCCTCCCCGCCCGGCCTTGCCATCGGGTGCGGACGGGCTCGTGCATGCCGCCGAGGGCCGCTTCACCCTGGGCCTGTCGCCCACCGCGATGGGGCTGGCCTGCATGGACTGGTACGCGCACCTGCTGAACGCGCCGTTCCGCCGGCTGTCGCTGACGGGTTCCGCCGACATGGGCTCGCTCGTGCTCGCCGATCTCGACGGCTCCGGGCGTATCCGGATCGCCTATACGAGTTCGCGCGACGGCCTCACGGTCGTCTCCCGGGACAAGGCCGGCGAATGGACCGTGCGGAAAAGTTTCACGCGCTTCGACCCCGCGTCGGGCGACGGCGCGCTGATCGCCGCCGATCTCGACGGCTCCGGGCACAAACGCCTCGTAATGCTCTCGAAGTCCGGCGTGCTCGTCTTTCCGGCGTTCACGGCGGACGGCGACATCCCCGAGCCCCGCGTCTATCGCATCGCGACGGATTCGCCGTCGAACGCGGACGTCGCGGACCTCGACGGCGACGGCGTGCCGGACATCACCTACCTCGTGCGCGGCGACAAACCGGAGCTGCACGTGCGCTTCGGTCTGAAGGGCGGCGGTTTCGGACCGGAACGCGCGTTCGCGACGGATTATTGGTCCACCGATTTTTCGCGGCGCATCGCCGGCGGCTTCCCGGGCGTGAGCTACCGGAAACGCGCGGCGGAGATATTCGACGTTGCGCGCGACACCGCGCCGTTCGCCAAGGCGGAAACCGTTTCGCCGGCCCTGTATTCGCCGGCATCGCCGTTGCGCGGCACCGGACTCGTCGCGCTGCTGCCGGGCACCGGCGCGGAGCCGGACATGATGGCCGTCGCCGATCCGAAAGGCGCGGCGGTGCAGATCTACCGGCGCGAAACGACCGGCGATTTCGGCGAACCGGTGCCGTTCCCGGCTCCGGCGAATCTGACGACGATCGCCGCCGGCCGGTTCAACGCCGGCCGTCCGGCGCTGCTCGCCATCGGCGACAAGGACGGCGTCCTGGGTTTCGCGCAGTTCGACGACAAGGGCCGGCCGCCCTTCCCCGTTCCGGTGCCGCTCGACGGCACGCCCGTCGCGATGACGACGGACAACGGCGGCCCGTCCGGCGCGGCGCGCACGCTCGTCGTCGTGAAAAAGGACCGGAAGGCGTCGCTCGTCCTCCTCGCCGGCGACGGCGACAAGGGCCTGAAAATCGTTTCCGTCTCGCCGCTCGACGCCTCCGCGACCGACGCGGAATGCGTGCTTTCGACACCGCTCGGCGTCGTCGTCACCTGCGGCCGGTCTCCGGCGCTGCTGCTCAAGGAGTCGGCGGACAAACCCGGTTCCTTCGTCGAGATCGCGAAGGATTCGCCGGCGAGGAAAAGCATGCTGACGAACGTCGGCGCGTCCGACCTCGGCGTCGGCGACACGGACGGCGACGGCAAACCGGAACTGCTCGTCGCGGCGCCCGGCTACATCCGCGCGCTGACGTTGGACGCCAAGGGCGAACTCGTCGTGAAGGACCAGTTCAACACACGCCGGCCGGGCGATAAACCGCGCTGCCCGTTCGTCGCGACGCTGCCGGGAGAAAAATCGCCGGGCGTGTTTTTCTACAACGACACGGACAAGGGAATCGAATGGCTCGCGCCGGACGACAAGGGCGTGTTCCGGCACCGGCGCACGATCCTCACCGGCGCGCTCGATCCGCAGCAGTTCGTCGGCGCCGCGCGCGCGGGTGACGGGAGATCTCGATCCAACATGAACTTCATACAAGGAACAATTTGCCACCCTAAACAAGTTCTTGCATACAGTTTTAACCAAGTCCCTCGAAGGATTTTGATTCTTGACTCAATCTGTCTCTTCCATCAGAGATGATATTCTAACTTACAACTTCAACCAAAACCCGAGGCTTTGTTCCCTCCCTCCTGCCACCCACTCACTCTCTAATCCACCCCCCCCAACTCACTCATACACAATGATAAATTCATCCGTAGCACGCAATCAACAACCCTCTATGCTAAAACTTCACTTACTTGAACATATGGTTGTACTCCCTGGATAGAATGGCACCAGTAGCACAATTCAAATTCTAGAACAGAAGAATATATGATTAAATACCATACAAGTTCTGTTTGTAGGGATTTGAGACATCAATATTTTATGCCATATCCACCTAAAACTTCTTAGGTGCATAGCCAAAAGGAAAAGACTGTGTTGGTGATTTGGCAAAAAACATGTTTTCTTGGCATGCTACTGTTCTCATGAAACAATTTCTTCATCCACAAAAAACCTCTGGTCACAATTTCACAAAAAGCCCAGTTCATATGGGAGAAGGAGATGAGTACACTGTCCCGCAGTTGGTGATGAAAAAAGGCCCTCCAAATTAATGTTCATCAGAACTGCAGCCGTCAACACACTTACACACTAAACAAAAATAGGCATTCACGTTAAATTTCCTAGTGGATCAAGTTGATAAAGTGAACATCCTTGCTTGATTGACCGATGGCAATGATCCTACAACAAATAAGAATTCATACGCCAAGGCAGCCAAGAGTAGTTTAATATTTTCCTAAAGATGTACTTTTGAGATGTGATAGATGTGTGTCTAGGTTTAAGCTGTTATTAGAGAACCATGAATTCACCTAGCTGCTCATTGAAAGACCAAGCACTCTTCAGCAGTAAGCATCCTAGAAAGATTTCACTAACAAGCCTGGAACCAACTCCCTTCAAGGTCTACCTTGATTGGATTATGAATCCAGCCTCTCAAGTTTTATCATCAATTGGATTATGCATGTTTGCTGGAGGAGGACAAACCATACAAAATGATTACGATGACCAACATTCTCAAAAGCTGGAAAGCACTTCTGGACAGAAAACTGCATATATGCTAATACCTTTTGCATGAAAATGACAACTCAAAAGACTCAAAAAAATGATAGATGGCAAAAGGTGTAAAAGAATGCAAATGTAATGCAACAACAGAAAAGGTGTGACATTTTGGGACAAAAACAAAATATAAGAGAAATCCACATGCAGAAAGTGGCAGAAAACATGCATCAATCAAACTCTACATTATGCAGATCCTTCAAAGGCCATGGACGACCCACATTGGAGGCAAACCTGATCCCATAATGGACGGTATATGATCATGCATTCTAGTCCAAATCTCCCAAAAACAAGGACAGCCATAATAAATTTGATCTTGATCGCATATTTCAATAACATAGAAAACATTATTTGCTCACAAATGTATACACAGGAAATAAGATACACAAGAAGAAAGGTTGATTCCACGGACACTCTTAACCTTTGACAGCACCCATGTGCAGACAGTGGCAGAAAGTGTGCATCAGTCAAACCCTACGTTATCTAGATCCTTCAAAGGGCAAGGCCCATCCATATGAGATCCACAACTAATCCCGTAAACATTTACCACAATACAATCTCGCATTCCAGTGCAAACATTTTTCCAGTAAATGAATAAATAAAAGTCTTCCAAGAAGAGGGCTCACTCTCGTACACACTTTTAGCCTTTACACATATAATATCTAAGATCATGACCGCACATCCGTCCCACAGCCAGATGGTGCAAATTCAACTCGCGGCACCAAGTAAAGCATAAAAAATTCCCAGGACCATATTTATAGCCGACGCTAGACACTTCGAGTGTGTCAAAAACCTCACCGGTAGTGCATCAAAATATCTGCAACCCAGAAGATGTCCAGACAAGTAGAATATCGCTTGGTCTCTTTATTACCCACGAAGGAGAGTAACGACGAAAAGATCAAGCTGTTTTTCAAAGATTACAACCTCGAAAACCTGCGCGCATGGGCTACACAGAATGCCACCGAAGTTACAAACGAACTTCGTGCCCTGGCTACTGAGGTGGACAAGATGAAGCACGGAGGCAAACCGAAAACAGCTTTCGGCCTGGCTGTTCGCGAACAGCTTGCTAAGTACTTCGAGGATCACAAACAAGAGTGGGCCGACTTCCGTGCGAAGCGTTCCAAATCCTTCGGTACAAACGAGGATGGCAACGATATCACATTGGAGCGTCGTGCACCTGCTACCATGATGGTAAGCACCACCCTGTCTGGCCTGGACTTCACGCCTACGCCTGAAGTGATCCCCGGCCTGGTAGACCTTAATCGCAACCGTCCTTTCCTGGAACAATATGTGAACAGCGCAGGTACTTCCCGCCCTCACATCGTGTTCACAGAAAAGAAAAACCCAGAAGGACAGGCGCAGTTCATCGCTGAAGGCGCTCTGAAACCTCTGATCGATTTTGAAATCGTAGAGGGCCACAGCTATGCCAAAAAGGTTGCAGCGGTCATTAAAGTGTCTACAGAGATGCTGGAAGACGTTGACTGGATGGCAGCAGAGATCGAAAGCGAATTGGCATACCAGGTGGATATTGAAGTAGACGAACAGTTGTTGGCTGGTACCGGCGATGGCTCACCTTCAAACGTGAACCTCAAAGGTATTACCCAGTATGCTGCTGGTTACTCCCTGACCACTGTGCTGACCACTACGCCGAACAACTTCGATGCAATCCGTGCGTCTATCGCGCAGATCGTTTCCCTGAACTTCGTGCCTACGCATGTGTTTGTTAATCCCATCGATGGTGCAAATATGGATTTGACCAAAGACGGAGAAGGCAGGCCACTGCGCATGGAGTATATCACACCTGACGGTCGTATCTTCCGTGTGCTCGTTATCGAAACAAATCAAATCCCTGTTGGTGATTTTCTTATCGGTGACATGAGCCGCTTCAAGGTTCGTAACTACAAACCTTTTGCCGTTGCGTATGGCTGGGAAAATGACGACTTCAGAAAGAACCTGGTAACTATCCTGGGCGAACGTAGGTTGCACGCCTACGCTTATTCCAACGACACCGGCGCGTTTATCTATGATAATTTTGCCGATGTAAAAACCGCTATCACTGCTGCATAACGCAGCGGTGCATAACGGAGATCATTAACCGAATTTCATAACAATACAAACAGTAAACATGGCAGACAATAAAGCAAAAACAAAAGCTGTCGGCGTGAACCAGACATGGAAGAGACGCAGCGAAGCCAGGGAGCAGGGCTTGGAGAAATCCGAAGTAATCGACCTGCAAGCTAAAACAACATTGTATAGCACTGACAAGGATAAGCACCACGTTACAGGTAGCGAAATTCTTGTGCACCCTAAAAATGTTGAAAGGCTGGTGGAAGCTGGTTTAGCCACAAGGGAGAAACCGAAGGCAGCAGACAAAGACAAAAAGTAAGATAACGCAAATACTATCCCGATGGCAAACATGGTAGATATGAGTTTCTTTACAGGCGAACTGAACGTACCGAATACGAACAGGCCCGCTGTAGTTGAATCCCTAAACAAGATCATACAGACAAGGCAGGCCGAATTACTGCGCGCTGTATTGGGTGTTGAAACATACAACCAGCTTGTATCTGCCATCACTGCCGCGGGCAGTAATCCTCTGCCTGCGCCCTGGGCAGGTCTCATGGATGGCGAAGATTATCAGTTTAATGGTCGTTCGTTCCACTGGATGGGTATCGTTGATAAAGAGAATAAACAAAGCATCGTTGCTAATTATGCGTATTACTGGTATCTCAGGAAAGACGCTAGTAACACAACCGGTGTGGGTGAATCTCTTATCCTAACGGATAACGCTACACGAACAAACCCAATGGAAAAACAATGTCGCGCATTCAATCAGTTAGTAGACTGGTTACATGATATGTGGCATTATCTAAACGCAAAGTCTGATAGCTTCCCGGACTGGAACGGAGAAAGGCCCGATCATCTGAATCTCGAACCGCGACCCACAAGTCTGAAGACTCGGAAGGGTTAAAGGGATGGTGTGGAAGTACACGAGAATCTAAGATAATTACAGAAATACACAATTTATATGAATAAGTAGGAAATAGAATTAACATTAAGTAAATTACATGGTCCACAATATAACGACAGTAGTCCACAAGTAGTACAAACAAGAAAGGAAAGTACAACTACACGGGACATACCCCGACTTTGGCAACTGGTAACTAACCCTGGGCACTAGAACCACGTGGAGTCTCAGACACGCTCCTCTGAAGCCTCACCTCACCTGAAATGCGGTAAAAACGTAGAGAATGAGCCTCATAACAAAAAGCTCAGTAGGGATCACTCGGACCCCCACCTCGTAAAATGGGAAACTACAACGCGAGACAGCTAAAGGCAAGTACAATAGGAATAAATAAACAAAAAAGCCCTGCTATGCCTGACACCAGTCTCACGGTGAGAAAATCAAGATACACGTCGCGGTGAACAACTGCGAGTCATCACTTGACAAAGATAGGAGTACCACCCACTAGAAGCAAGGTCGAATATGTCCCCTGACGTCTTAGAACATGCCTCAGGTGTCCCCCTCGTTGCCCCAGGCGAAACGAGAACACCGTACAAGTAACCACAGAACAAGGACTAGCTGGGGTCATGCTCGTCAGCGTGGGTCCAACCGCCCCCAACCACGTGTGTGCACACTGACCATGTATCCTAGGTCAGGCCTCTGACTGGTTTTCCCCTCAGTCAGACTCTGACTGTAAGATGTGGGGCCCTACGGTAACCAGTCTAAAAATCATCTCTCAGGGTGGCCTCGCCACCACTCCCTGGTGGGACCACACGCGTGTCGGAAGGCTACGACTAGTGGAGGGTCACTGAAGGAGTAAACTCTCTAACCAACGGAAACAACGCCTGAACCGGACAAAGTACAAGGACCGCTCCTCGTACCAACACCGACTCATGGTGACACAGGCCGAGAACACACCACCTCCCGGGACCCCACGGCACCCACACACATGGCCCCCACACGATGTCCTACATCAGTCGGACCACAGGTCAAAACGTGGATCGAGGTCCACTCACTCGGGATTTAAATCGGCAAGAACCGAACTCCGATCGGACAGAACACAGGTGGCGGTCCACTCTGGACCATCCCTGGCATAAATGGTCAGATGTTGGACCGCCTCAAGGAGAGAGAAGGTCCTCACTGGACTGCATGAGGAGGAGGGGCGGTCACCCACAGTCCTCTCGAAGGAGATAAACGGTCTCCTTCAAACCGTTTGGAACCTAAGTGGTCCCCTCTGGGCCACCTCACGCGTTAAACGGTCCCCTTGAGGCCGCCACGCAATAAAACTACACAAAAAGGTCAAACGGTCACCTTGTGACCATTACGGACTGAAACGGTCTCCCTTGGGACCGCCAGGTGGGGTTAAAACGGTCACCCCATGACTGCCAATCCCAAAAACTGTTCAACGGTCAAAATGCAATGGTCAAAAATACCTCGGGAGTCACGCTAGCTCCGTGAGAGAAATGATCGGCCGCTTGGCCTCCGCAGAGGGTAACGGTCAGTAGGTCAACCGCATACCCTACCGACACTCCCTGGTCGGCTAGCGGTCACCAAGTAGGCCGCTAAGCCTAAAAACGATTCCTGTTAGGACCGTTTTCCTACCAGAAAATTGAGAACAGCGAGAATGGCCCAAAAATATCATTCCACGTCCCATTCACCACCAGGTGATGGGGAAACAAAGGGCAAACTCTTCCCCATGCCCCAGAGCATCATTTGATGCCATCAAATCACGAAATAACGCATTAAAACTCTAGATCCGACACTCGATCCTCAAAGCATGGATTTTCCTTCCCGACATAAAATAACCCTCTCTCAAGCTCCCTTCGGCCTAGAAATCGTGGGGAAGATAAACAATGAACTAAGGATCTGTCACCCTACCTCAAGGTCGCCCGAAACGCGATGGATCGCCACCGATCTTCAAGCTAAAAATCGGGTCGAGAATCGAAAAAACACGTGGAAAAAGTCACGGAATGTCTCCGAGCCTCCGAAACAGCTTCAAATCACGTCGATCCAAACACGAAAGACATCCAACACGCACAGTCGGACACAACAGAGCTAGACACTCTGAGAAAATAGATCCGGGACCCGAAAAAAAGGATCTGAAAGGTGTGGGATATTACACATGCCCTGCACCAGGGCCAACCATCACTGAGCTTTCACCAGCTTACGCAGTTAGCCCAACTGACTACCACAAATCTGTCGACTCCACGCTATGAACCATCTCACACCTGGCAAGCCGAATGCTCATAACAACACTGGACCAACTCCAGTCCGAAGATAAACCTTCAACAAATCCCATATCCAATCTAGGAAAAGGCATATCTCATGATCGGCCACCCAAGGCCTCGTCGGCACACGGCTCTTGCCGATCTCAAACCGTAACAACCAGCATCTTCTGTCTGTGAAAGACCATTCGCTGGTCACCATCTATTCGTCAATGGGAAACCTTGACTTGCTCAGCTTCTTCCTTCTTTCCCAGTCCTTCACCAGATCTGATAAGCACATTTCAAATCTCAATAGGCCATCCACTGACTCTTGCATAGGCCATTACTACATCTCGAGCCGATCCACACTCAGAAATTGTATTTGATCCTGATCCCCATGCCAACTCTACCCTCTCAGGGGAGTACGGTGAAATTGAATGGCAAGATTCCACAATCCTCGGTCCTCACATCACTCGACTCAGGCTTACAGAGGGATCCTCCCTTGCTGGTCACAGACCAAGGATCACTGTTCAACGACAACGCCCCTCCATGGACCTCCATACACCGACATGGTCTATCGCACTGTCTCATCAAATCCTATCTTATCTCAATTATTCCAAATGGATGCCTGCCAATCTTCAGCTCTGCTCTCGCCACAGAGCCACAGGACACATCCTGAACAGTCCTTGGCACATATCTCCAGAACAGACAGGTGTCGCCTGCCACCACAACAGCCTGGTCGACGATGTCGTGACTAATGCACATGGTCTCTAGACAATACAAACCTTATTGTGGTTAGCCACTCGGTTAGCCTTACCAGCCCGCTCACAGTTACCAACTGGGACCCATAATCTCTCAGAGATCACTCTCCAAGACTATGATCTCATCCGAGGACACAGGTTCCAACATGAGTCGAGCCCACAGCTTACCGACTCTGACCAATATGTCCTTAATCTCCATCAGGCCACTTCCTCAGCGACCCCATCCTGGTTAAGCACCAAACACCTGAACGGCTTCCTACCAAATGAACAGGGTACTCATGCGGCGCACTTGTTGACACATTTCCCCCAAGTCTCCATCCTACCAGTGCCATGAACCATAGTATCTCAAGCAATGGCACGGCAATCACATGGCTTAAATAGCCAAGGGCAATCTCACACCGAGGAACCAATCCTCCGATGCTCTTCACAGGTCCTCAAGAATTCACCCGTAACAACCAACGCTACGATCTTGGACCTGTGGGTCATGGGCCCACCAGGCTTCTGCTGGGCACTCTGATCCATGCGCATAGCCACCACAATGACTCGGGATCCACCATCCCGACAATCCTCAACTCGGCTGGGCAACTCTGAAAATAGGGTGAGGAAAGCTCCATTGCCTCAAACCCAGAGCACAGACTCTCTCTCTCTTTAGTCTTGCAATCCTCTGCCACTCTGTAGGCTCTGATCCCCAAGACATCAGGAATCACAACACCAGCCATGAGTCTTCATAAGCACCACCCAACTGGCAAACCTCCTTCCGGAACAGTGCCAACGCACCCTAACAAACTAGGGGATGGGGAACGTTTCTCACATGCAGCCAAACTACCACAACACCAAACCCGTCTCGCACGGACTTCATGGCACACACAAGAGGAGGCCAACCAGTCCGAACACATGGTGCAAGATGATGAACTTTGCAAAACACGATTCTCTCTGACCAGGAAGGAACCAGCATACTTCTGACAAATCGGGAGATCTCCACGCTTGACCTGACCTTGATCCGCATGCACGATGGGAATCGCACCTTCCAACATCAGAAAAACCATCACTACCATCAGGTCAACTCCTTTGACAACACTTGTCAAGTGTCTCATCAAACCACACTCACAGCATCTCCTGATGCACCATCGCTACAATTCCTCGGACTGTAACTCATCATGCCTCGAGCACAGACCCAGCTGATCACCAGCCATGTCCTGCCATAGTAGTTGAGCTAGCCACTACCATACGCACCTGACCTATGCTTGCCTCTGATCTCGAAACCATTAACACGCCAACACACTTAACGAGGAGCGAAGAAAACTACCAAAAGATGCCAGGCTCGAAGGCTGGAACACTTCTAGCCACCGAACATCATTCCCTCAAATCTGTCCGTGCTAACACCAATCCATTCTCGATGCTCGGATCCTCAAAATATCCATCTCCTGAGCTGCTACCGCGTGGACCACTACATCAAGAGCCACAACACGAACCATGCTCGGCGCCAGCCAACGCTCATCCTCGAGTCCCAAACTCACCACGAAACCTTTACAACTCACCTGCTGTCTCAAACGGTGCATCAAAGGCAGTACACAATGGCCCCAAATTCCACAATCTAGGCTACAATTCAAGCCACTACCACACAATCTTGAACTGAATCCAGGGCTAACACAACTCATTCACATGGAGACGCGCAGGGCTTAGAACTCACTAGGACAACTCTGCCTAATCCTGCCTCAAAATCTGTGAAAATAATCGAGATCGACACATCATCTCTAGCCACACAAAGCACAGTAAGAACACTGGACCTAATAATCAACAGCTCACCAAGAAGATCCTCCGCTCACCCGAGCACATCTCTCGTAGAGCACCCACTCTGCCATCTCGAATCATGATCTTGACACCTCAGGGGCTGGGTAAATTCCAAACTGGGGTGGCCAAACACAACATAACACCTTAGAACACACTCATGGCCACTTAAACATGAACAATCCTCACCAGCTACCTGACCTCGCTACAAATTCCTCGAACGTAGCACCACAGCTCCACACCTACCGACAACACTCTGCCTAATGCAACACAATCGGGGCCACCATCTCAAGGGAAGAAAGATCTCGATCCTCAGGCCCCACGTCGGCACTCCGATGAAGACTGCAACCACCTTCATAGTGCCAATATAGCACACTTAAACTCTCACGTGAGAAACAAGCAGTAAATAAACACAAAACCCTATGTCAGCTGCCTACTGTACTAGACCTTATGGACTCTGATCACTGCAATATATTGAATTCCCATGTTCATCCACAAACACCGCTCTGATACCACCTGTAATGACCCATGTTGGGTCTAGGTGCAACGGCAATCAAGAGGGGGGGTGAATTGATTGGCCCTCTAAAAGATTAATTCCAAACAATTTAGATCAACTTTGATGAACGATGGATAGATAAGTAATTAATTCCTATGCGCCTAGATGAACAACGAACAAGATATAGCAATTTGGATAATGCACTCAAATCTCTCTCGCGTGTGATTAACAAAGATATGAATATGAAGGTGTGTGCAACTGTGACGAGGTGTCGAATAATGAAGAACTAGAACAAAGGAAGCACAACCACAATTACGCCACAAGCAAACCACAAGGCACAGAGAATTTTTAGGTGGTTCGGCCACACACCTTGTGCGCCTACGTCCACCCCTCACCGAATACGGTGAGGATTCCACTATCTTATAATAACCCTTACAAGACAGCACACACGGAGCAATGCTCCAACACACACACAAGTAGAACCTATACACACATGGGAGTAAACTCCCAACCACACATGGGGAATAATCCCCAAACACACACGCAGAGTTCCTCCGCCCAAAATGACACACACACGTCAACACACACACTCGGAGATCAAATCTCTGAACACATACACAAAGTATTCATTTAGAAATTTATGAAATGTGGACAAATAGATACAATGAACCCCAAACAAACTATAAAGACTGAAACTAAGAAGATATAGCAAGTATAGAGCTCCCCGTTCTCTGATTCATTCGGTTCTTCTTGGCCCGTTGCCGGATGGTCACGAAGCCGCCATCATCTTGCTCCTCTCATCATTCCGCTCCCTTTTATCTTCTATCACGAGCTCCAAAAATCTCTCCAAGTAGATCAAAACCTCCTTGCAAGAGCCCGTCCTTCCTTTTCCCCCTTTTCTTCTCCTACAAGCACCAAAGAGATAATCCATCAAATTCAGAGTAAAGGTATATATAATGCATAGAGTGGCCAAATGACCCATAAACCCCTTCTAAAGTGTGTCAAGAACACCCTCATAAGTCTAGGAACCATTGGGGATATTTTGGTAAAGTTTGAAAGGGTTTAGAATGGGTTTAGGTCACTTTCGTAAGTCCTGATCGGAATGGGTCGACCTATGGGGTCGACCCCTGAGTTTACAGAAAGCAGACAGCCCAAAACAGGGACCTAGAACATAGGGGTCGACCCCTGCACTCTGTCTCCAAAAATAAGCTTCTGTTTTTGTAGCAACCCTGAATTTTTGAAACTTAAATTTTTAAGAAAATATTAAGACACGCCTTCGTGAAAGGCGTTATACATAAACTATCATTTGGGAGTGTAAGAGCTAAGTGACATGCGGGACAAAGTGTTACATTATAGGAGCCACCTCTTGAGGCCGGAATGGCCCAAAGTGTTGCATGACGGGAGCCATCTCTTGAGTCTATAGGGGCCACCTCTAGAGTCATCCACAACTAAATGACTAGCTATGCGCTATACCATTCTTAATATCTCACATTTACAACCTACTATACAACAAAAGAGAGATTTTGATTTTTGGTCTCATCGAAGTAAGTGTTACGTACTTATATAAAATTGGAATATCATGATATACCAAATATATTACATACTTAGTAGTACATCCACACATATATCACATATACATGTAATTAAGTAGCTTGGATGATCATGGACTTTATAAATTTGGGTGGCATTATTAGAGACAAGTTTTCTACTGATTTGGACACTCTTCTTGGTGACCTACGTCTAGTACCTAAATCTCATCGAGGGTTTCATTACTTCTCACAAGAAGTACACCAACTGAGTTTTACTCAGGTGTTAGCTCACCAATCTCCCACACTAGCTGAGTTTTGCTTAGGTGTTCAACTCACCAACCTCTGGTTTTTGATTAGGTGTCTAGTACATCAAGTTTGCTGAGAGAGTTGATCAAGTGTCACCACACCAACTTTCGATTTTTGATCAAGTGTCTGGCACACCAAGTTTACTGAGAAAGTTCATCAAGTGTTAGCACACCAAACTCTGATTTTTATTAGGTGCTCGATATGCCAAGTTTGTTGAGAGAGTTGATCAGGTGTGTCAACACACCAACTCTTGACACACAAGAGCTTCACCTCCACAAACAATATGCCTCTATCACTAGGTATATATGGAGAAAATTAAAGCTCAAAAAAGTAGGAGGAGTGTGGCAAACACACAACAAAAATAGGAATGAAAGAAGATGCACGTAGACGCTTTCAGCTCGTAGTAGCTCTGGTTTTGATCTCTCTTTATATGACTTGAGCACATTGAAGATGGACTCCTTCGATGAAGTGTTGTTTGATCTAGAATGGGTAGCTCACAGCTAGCACTTAGATGAGAAGTCTTAGATATTCAAGATCTCTCAGGTTTCACCATCAGCTTCATCTGGTCCTTAAGGCCTTGTACTTTTAGTGACTTCTCATTGGCTATTTGTTGGACATAGCTTAGAGGGAGGTGCATGTTTTGATCTGACATGTAACTTAAGAAGGAGAGAGAGAGAGAGAGTTGATGTAACCATTGTGTTACGGGCCTTTTTTTGAGAGTTATCTTGAAACTTGATCTGCAGGGCTTTAGCGTGATCATGATCCCTAAACTCATAAAGAATCTCATTAGCTTGGATTTATTTGTTGTAGGAAGGGTGTCGTCCTTCTGTCGCCCCTATTAGCATCATAACTCCATGCTTCAGACAACTTTATCTCTTGTCAGATGATTTCATACAAGTAATCTGGATTTATCTGTGCTCAAAATCTTTGCAGAAGAATAGCTTTGTTGGTGCTCAACTAGATCGTTAGATGCAATCTCTTTCAAATATTTTATTATGATATTTCAAAAATTTGTGTGAGAAATATACTCTGAGTTTGAATTTGCTTATAAGTGCTCTAGAGTATATTTTTTTTAGCCAAACAAAATGATTGGATTGATATTCGTTTTGCCTGTGACAGACAATTGATATAGAAAAGGTAGAAATATATTTGATTGAACATGAGAGTAGATGAAATACACCAGTCGATTAGCTTTTAAAAGAGTGCAACTACTTTGGAAACCACGGGGATACATTAGTTAAGGAAGCAGACAATAAGGCATAGTTGAGAAAAGACATTGTCAATTACATTCGTAGATATTCAATTTAAACTCAATCAACGAAGTAAGATTAATTCGGTTGAAATCTTTCTGCCTTGGTGGTTTGTTGAAACAATGCAGTTAAATAAGATAGTTGAACGATAGTTAGTCGCAAGGGATGCTGACTAAGACTAGAGCATATTTTTGTTAATATGGAAGATATAGAAGACACAAAAATATTTGCAATTGGACTCCCAACTGTACATGCTCTGATCGACACAAATGTTTATGACTTGTCACGTCTCGGTATTCTGCATCGGGGCGTGACAAAGGCAAAGGCAAAGGTGGTTGATCCTCCCCCTGCCAAGTCCATCGAAAGGCGAGAGGGTCCCTCTCTATGGGAGAAGATGAAGAAACTGTACTTATTCCCTGGATATAAGACTCGAGTCTTATTCGAATGGGCTACCAAATACAACAAGATCCCTCTCCTGGAGCCAAAGAGGCCAAGTGACCTCAGAAGAAAGGATGACCCACGTTTCTGCCCATATCACCAAATGCTCGGGCATGATATCGAGGAATGCTATATCTTTAAAGACATTATTGAGTCCTTAATTAAGAAAGGGGAGCTGTAGATAGGGGAGCACAAAATCAATCCCCTATGCCAGCATGAAATGCCCACTCTGGGGGCAACGGTTAATATGATATCCTTATACCAGCAACTACCTGAAGAAGTTCCGGAGGCCTACACTCAACACACATATGAGGCATATATCTTGGCGTCGGTAAAGGACCAGAAGAATTGGCAGTCCTTGCCGGCAAAAACAAGAAGGAGGGTAGCACCTCGTCGTGACCAGGGAATTCACATACGAGGTGTCACACCTCAGCCGGCACTGTCGATTGTGCCCCTGGTCTGGCATGAGACATCTCCTCAGGTGGTCTTCAGAAGGCCCACCAGCAACAAGAAGAAACAAACCCCCCTGCAGGTGCACAAAGAAGCTAGTCTGATAGTTGAACGGCTTCAAGAAATCATAGATGGGCTAGATGAATATGAGCAGCTTGAAATCCGGCCTATTCAGTTAAAGGAATATGTCCTTTGGGAACATTTTGAGTCTCTAGAATTAGCAGAAGAAGCTAAAGCTGGAGTTGAAGAACCAGGCATATGGGATGAACCTCTACAAGAGCAGCGACCGACTACGAAGAAAAAGAAGAAAAGGTTAAAAGCCAAAAGAAAAGGCATTGTCGTAACTTGCAACACTTTGTCGGTCCTATTTGACATGGCCCAAATTTCTGAAGAGGATGATGAAGAAATATGCCTTACATCAGTAGAGGCAAATCAAGCTGAAGCTTCCACCTCCCAACATGCTACAAGGTCTGGAAGAAAATGGGGGTGCCTTCCCCAGGCTAACCATAACATTATGTTCTGGGGTGGGCAACCGTACTAAGTCCCCCAGTCTGAAGTTAATGGTGTAGAAATTCCTCCTCCAGTGGGACTCTACCATGAACATGCAAGCAGTCGAGAGATCCCCTCCTTTGCTGAATTCCTGTCATCTCAGGAGGGCAAGCAGCTATGCCTACAACTGCAATCAAAGGTCAAGAATACTCCGACCTTACCCTCAGCGGTCCCTCTTGTGGTAAATAAAGACCATGTAGGCATTCCAAGCCTCACAGAATTCATGCAAGAGAAGGAACCAGTCGGGTCAACACAGCAAGTCCAGGCAGCCCTTGAAGAAAAAGGCGAGACGCCTTCCGAGCCAGCTCCTCAAGCACACAATGATGGCAGCCGTAGCAAAGTTGAAAAATGAATTTGGCCAATGTCAGGGCCAGCAATAGAATAATAAAGCAGTTAAAGAGAATCATTGCAAGGTTCACTATCTAGGAGATACTCTCACTAGATGAAGAGACCAGACAAGCTATCATTACGACCTTGCAAACCCCGATGCACTTTGAAAGCTATTTCACCGAGGCACAACCGGAGGTGGCTATGACTTTTACGCAGGAGGATAGGCTTCTACCCTCCGTCAGTCATAATAGACCGCTCTACATGAGGGGGCAACTAAATGGCCTGCCAATAAGCAGAATTTTGATGACCCGGGGGCAGCAGTGAACATACTCCCCTATCACGTATATCAAAAATACTATTTTGATGTGTACCTGATCGAGGTCAGGGATATGAGAATTGCTAGCTTCAACCAGAAATTTGAAGTCCCCATGGGCATGGCAGAGTTTGAACTCTCACTTGGCGACTTCACCACCAAAGTGAGCTCGGAGGGCCGAAATAAGGGGTGACTTATTCTGACTCCGAGAACTAGTGTAAACAAGTTTTGGAAAATCTCTAAAAGTTACCTTACCGTTTCGACAATCTACAACTACCTTATGTGCGGATGGCCAATCGGCTCCTAGTATGACATCAAACATGTCTATATCTAAGCATACGAGATTGGTAGGTAGATTCTTCCCTTTTATCATAACTTCACAGTTTAGATAATGGTGTGAAATCTCGGATTCGTTTCTGAGAGGAGTGGAAATAACTAAATCTATCCATTTCAGTTCCATAGGTAGTGGATCAATAAATCTTTTAGAAATAAAAGAATGAGTTGCGCTAGTATCAAATAATATGCGAGCAGACTTAGAATAAATCTTTAATGTACCTTCCGCCAGTCCACCTTCATTATTGTCTGCCTCTTGGAGAGTTTGGAGACGGCCTTGCTTCTTCACCAGGCACTTTTCTTCACTAGCTTGGCCATTAAGTAAAGGACATTCGGGAATCCGGTGATCACGGCTCCCGCATCGAAGACAAGCTCCCAATCTCCTCTAGCATTCCTTGGCCGTATGGCAGAACTTGTCACAATGTTTACACACTTCTTTGGAAGGTGTGGTAGTAATGGAAAAGGGCTTGTTATTCTTCTTGGACTTCTTCTCTTGGGAGGAATCTCCTCCATTGTTTGACCTCTTCTTTTTAAAGGAGGGTTTAAAAGTGCCAGAGCTTGTAACGTGCTCCTTCTTGTCCTTCCCATAGATCCTATCGGACAGCTCCGTGGCGTCTTCCAATAAGTGGGCTCTTCGCACCATCTCCGAATAGACTTGAATGTTCATCGGCGCCAGTTGGGTAAGGTATTGTGGCCGAAGTCCATTGAGAAACCTTCGAGCTTTCATCTTCTCGGTTCCCACTAGATGTGGTGCATGCCTTGACAGATAGGAGAATTGGGCCTCATATTTGGCCACTGATAGAGCCCTTTGTTTCAGTGCGACAAATTCCGCAGCCTTCTTCTCTTGTATCCTATCAGAAAAATACTTGTTGTTGAAGTATTTCACCAACTCGCCCCATGTGATGTGTTCATGAGGTAGTGTAGCTTCTACTGATTCCCACCAAAATCGGGCATCCCATTCTAATTGAAAAGTTGCTAATAGCACCTTCTCCTCATCTATGCATTGCATTACCCGGAATATCCTTTCGATTTCCCGTATCCAATTTTCGGCGTCGTCGGGGTCGGACGAGCTAGCGAACCTTAGCGAGTTCATGTTACAGAAACTTCGATGGAAATCACCAGCTCCGTGTTGCATTCCCCGTTGCTCCACTTGTTGTAGCGCCTGAGTGAGGCCTTGCACGGTGCATTGCATGTTGCGCCATTGATCATGTTCGGCGGCCATGGTCCTGCAAGAGTTTAAATAACTATATTAATATATGATTAACCAAGAGTCTTATCTTTCTAAGTTAACGTATCCCATGGCTCTACCCAATCTCACCGGTTAGAAGGTATAAACCAATCCTTGGACTTGGGTTTCCTAGGAATTGAATATCCTAGGCTCTGATACCACAAAAATTGTCACGTCCCGAGCGCGGAAGGAACCCAGAGTACGTGACAAGTTTATATCATTCATGTCAATCAGAGCATAAGGAAATTTGACCTTATAGACAGAGTGCGCATACAGATATAATAACCAAATCCAATTCATTCATTAAGAATCCCAAGTACAACCATCATTGCATAATTCACTTGACTCATAGTGCTATTCTAATGATAACTAGACTCAATAAAGAGAAAAGTACAATAATGACTCAAGAAAGGTGAAAGACTCGATGTAGACGATCTTGGACAGCTTCTAATCTCTTCACTCATGGTCATCCCCATCCGATGGCGACTCACTATCAGAATTACTTGAAAAATAAGAAAAAAATACTTGATGAGTGAACGCTCAGTAAGAATTATATCTCTAGACTAGGCATTTATTTAAGTAATTAACCAATTAATCTATGGTGGCATGCTCATGTATGCAAGATTTTAATTGCTTCTGTATTATTCTATTAATTATTGCTAAAATTAATACTACGTGCCTGCGAATTCTAATTTCTAATGCAATCTCTTGACAAACCCCACTAACCCTTTAGGGGCCTCATCAGCCTCTTGGGCGGCATCCCCGGTTCTTGGTAGCAGTAGTCTGATATTTATATCGGGTTATCGGTACCCTGAACTCTGGGTCGTTACAGGAGTCGTGTGACTGAAGAGCCATTAGGTAGTAGGTCGAGTTGCCAGTCTAGAGTATGGTGGTCTCGAGCCACCAGGTACTCTGTGTTACTCGCGATGGGTGCGTGCGTGACCTTCGGTGTTTCCTCTTTATGGAGAGTGTTCATGTTCAGTGACCCCCTACTAGTCATAGTGTGCCTAGGTACGCGTATGCCTACCTACCAGGGAGTGTTAGGTGCAAGGTTGGGATCTAGAGGGGGGGTGAATAGATTCCTCTACAAAAATCAAGCTCAATTGAAATCACAACCAATTCAAATTATGATGGAAGCTAGCATTGCCGTCTAAACCATCTACCGATGATCATATCTACCTAGCGAAAACATCTCACACTAAAACTTGAACTCTAGTATACTTCAGATTAAAGACAATTTGCAAATCTAGATAAGTTCTGACAAACCAATTAGCAAGTAGAATAGTTTGATGATTCAGTTAAAACTACTTAGAGCATTGAGCATCTAGCGGTTCATTCAGAACAAGTCTCGAACATTTAGTACATACTCGAAATGCAATATAGAGCTAACTTACGCATGAACTTGCGAAGGAGGTAGAAGATAAAGAGTGTACGCACAAGCCAAATCACAGTGGATAGTGATTTTTTAGGTGGTTCAGTCTGCTACCCACAGACCTACGTTCACCCCTCACTCAAATAGAGTGAGGCTTCCCCTTGCAAATGCAAGACCGCAGACTCAGTCTACAACAACCGCTAACTAACAGCTTGAGACCGAGGGAAATAAATCCCTCACCCTGATCTCGCACACTATAAGACTAGACCCACAACCATTGGTAGTGACCAGAGGAACAAATCCTCCCTTCTTCTGTAAACACAAAAGGAACTGTGAACAGCAACCCACTACTCACAATACCCATAGGATTCAATCCTCTCTTCCTCTGAACCCACAGAGGGAACCTGGAGAAACACTTCTCCCTGCCTCTGAAACCTTAGAGGGAACCCGAACCCTGAACAGGATATCAAAAGTATAAGTAGGAAATGGAAAACAAACAAACAAAAACACAAAAAGGAAAATAAAAAAGAAGATAGCTCCTCAGGAGCAATGCAGTTTTTGATTTGATCCACGAACTGATGAACACAACAAATCTTTAATGTAGCTCTTGCTGCACTCAATTCTTCACAAGCTTGGCTACTTCTCTGAACTCTCTCTCGAGCTCTCTCTTCTCTTCTTCTTCTTCTTCTCACAGACTCTGACTCTCAGATGATCTCTCTGATTTTTCCTCTCAAATTCTTATTTGAGCATCACCATTCTCACTTTCTAAAGCTCACTCTATTTCTTACAGCTCTTCAGTCGTAGCTGCCTTCTTCAAAGACCGGAGGCTTCATTATATAGAGCAGTCGAAGTTATGAAAAACTCTGAAAAATGAATCCTGCCATTTTCATTTTTCCCAGTAGATCCTTCGTCCTTCAGGTGCCATGTCAGATAATCCCTGGATCACGTGCCCAGTGTCCTACGATAGTGCGCCAGATGTTTGCTGATCAAGAGCACCCGACTTCCTCAAGTTTTCCACGCGCCCAGCCATTTTTTTGCCTTGGCGACCTATTATTCTGCCATAACGGCCATTTGTTAGCCGTATCACTTATTTGTCACCCTTATCGCTGAGAGCCGTCGCCTTTGTTGGACATGTTCTGCCTTCGACCGTCGCCTTACCTATCTGTCACCGCTGCAGCTTCATTTGTTAGCGTTATCTTCTATTTGTTATCGTTGCAGGCTATTTGTCGGTCTTGCAAGGCATTTGTCGTTGCTAACACCCATTTGTCTCCCATTTAAAATAACAACAAGAATAAATAAAGAATAATGAACATGGCTGTGTCTGCTCTGAGACTCTTTCCTCCTCTGGACCCCGAGTATGGGAATATTGATGACCCCCTGACAGGTCGTGCTTTGACCTCGGGATTAATCCTATTGTGGCCAAAGCATGACCTCGTCCCAGGCCAATAATCCTCTGAATTTAATTTGTTTCGATCGAGTTTTAACCGCATCCCCTCAATCCTCAAATATCAAATTTACTATACTCTGGCATACATTATCCTGATGATACATGAGTCTGCCCGAATACGGTCATACTCGGCCCACCTCATGGGCCCATATGTACGTACCGTAATGCCATGCATAGTCTCAAAGTGAAAAGGCCCCAGTATCCCCCGGAATAGGGGGAGGTGTTGCCGAGATCTCTCCTGAAGTCACTAATAAATGATCAAATAAGTAATAAGCAATAATGCTAAATGCTACTATTTTGCTAGCCTACATGATTTGACTCTCCGGTATATCAAATGGTGATCAGCGAAAAGTTGGGTTATGCCCGGTCGGAGGCTTTCACTATGCGTGATGGTGGTCTTCAGATCTAAATTCTCTGCCTTGTACCAGGAGTCGGTCGAATAAATAAATACTACTAAATTATGTGCTTGCATGTAATTTTATCTTTCATATATTCAATGGGCCCCATGGTATCTTTATTTTGGCGATTAATCAAGAGTTTTCCTTCTTCCGAAAGTATGTAATTAACGTTGCAACCTTTATGGTACGGCGGATTTTGAGTCTCGACACGATCACTCACTTTCGTCTGGTTGGTCAGACGGTGAGCATAATAAACTTGTCACTCAGTGATTGGCACGTCCATGTAAATAAATTGATAAATAAATAAATAAATAAAAATGTTCCAGTATTGCATTGAATGAAATGAAACTGTGAAAACATGTTTACATGATTTCTTATTGATGCCTATAATGCATGTGATTTTTCAAGAAATGAGATTGATTGTGAAAAGTTGGGGAATATACTTGCAAGAATGCATACATGCATGTGTATAAATGCCTTGTTCTAAATGGTAATGGATGTGGACACATGATTGCATGGCAAGTCTAATTTGTTTTGAAGGTCAGAAACTCATGTTCATTTTACCTTGCTAAATGTATATGTGTTTTAGTGCTCATTCAGGGATACAAGAAGATCCCTTGTTCATAACTATGCTCCTCGTGAAATTAATGCTCCATGAATGATAAAATCAACGTGAATGACTTAGCTCATACTAATTTAATGAATGAGTTCCCATGCTATTGTACATGCCTTTGCATTTGGCATGATTGTCTACATGTGCGTGTTGAAGCATTTGAGTGTTGAAGATTTGGTAGATACACGAGTGCTATTTAAATGTTTAAGCTTCCATGCCTTTATATTTATGCCAAAGCTTGTGGCTCATATTTTTAAGGAAACATTTACTTGATGCAATGTGCATTTGGATGTGTAAAGATACAGAGTTGGATGTGGAAGAATCAAGTTAAGGAGAACTTAATTTTCGATACATAAACTAACTTGATGTTTGTGTGTTTTACAGGTTCAAGGATGATTTTTCACATGTCAAGTGGATGATGGTAACATCTAACCATTTTTATGCTTGAATTGAATAAGGTTTGATGTTGATTTATAACCTAAACAGGCAGGGGTCGACCCATAGGGATGACGTTCTCCTACTATCGGGGCAGCTGGGAGGTAGAAAATAGCATGGGTCAACCCCCCTTCATGGGTCGACCCCAGGGATCGACCCCTTTGGGACTGGGTTCTGTTTGGGTGTCCCGAGGTGCAGAAAACTTAGGGGTCGACCCTTTTCGACCAGGCTTCACGAAAATCTCCTAAAATCGTTATTTTGGCTTCGAAACTTTACCAAATTACCCGCAAAAGGTTCCTAGACTTATGAGGGTGTTTTTAACATATTTTAGGAGGGCTTTATGTGTCATTTGGCCACTCTTTCTGGTATATATGTATGACTAACAAATTTGGGTGTTGATGAATGCCGGTCTGCTCTTTGTCGCCGTGCATCTTCCCCATCCTCCATCTCACCCGCCCCGAGGGGCGCTGGGTTGTGTGTGTTAGCGACCAATCGCATTCAGCGCGTCTGCACGACGTTGCGCGGACTTAACGGTGCGATGATTTTCCCAGACCAGCTCGTGGCTGCTCGGCTCGGTGCGAATAATGAGGACGCCGAGAGCCGTTTCCATCACCCGGTAATTGGCTGTGGTGCTGAGGTTGCTCATGTGCCCGTCTCCGTGTTCGTTGGAGACACTTCACCACAAGTGAAATTGGATGTCCAGCAGAAAAGTCACCCACAGTGAAAATAATGTTGTGCATCGCACAAACTGCTGCGGGCAGCTGCGACTCGGGGTGAAGGGGCTAGGTGCCGGTCTTGGTCTTAATGATGGTCTTGGCGAGGTCTTCGATAACCCTGCGCTGCCCTGGGAGCGCCTGATCCCATAGGGACCACATCGCCTCGGCGCTCGATGGGTCGCGCATCAGGAGGCTCGCCACGTCCGTCTGGAGGGCTTCTGCGATGGCCTCTAGGGTTTCCTGTGTGTAGCCCCGTTGACCGCGCTCCAGCATAGAGAGGTGGCTGGCGGTCATATCGAGCCGGCCGGCCATTTGTTCCAGGGTCATGTTCCGGTGTTCCCGCCATTGGCGGATGAACGTCCGACGGAACTGGCGCTTTTTCATGCGCCCATTCAATTTCAGGGTCAAAAACGCCGCCATCGCCTGTGGGTGAAATTTTCCCGAAATGTCACTTGCGGTGAATTTCACTATGGGTTAAGTTGGTCTGGAAATGTCAGACCGACCCACACACCCACTGAAGGCTTGGCGGCTTAAGCAAAAGCCGAAAGTGACTCTAACCGCGCTGGCAGGCGAGGTTGAGGTTTCCGCTTCTCATTTGTCCGAGATCGAGAATTACAACAACGAGCCATCGCTTGGCCTCGTCATGAAGCTTTGCCGCAAGGCTAACCTGTCTATCGCCGACTTCGAGAAGCCGAAGGAGCCAGTAGGATGCTAGCTCACCAGCATCATGCCGCGCTCTTCCTGAGCGATCGCCAACTCGGTCATGGCGATCATGCCGGGCACGGCCTCGCGCGGGACGTTGATGATGCCTGTCACGAAACGAACTCGCTGACCGCCGACATCTCGCGGGACGCAGACGTAAAAGCTGACCATCGATCCTTCGATCTCGGTCTTTGCCAACGCCAGCGCGACAATTTCCGGGGCGTTTCCCGGATCGTAAATCGGCAGCTCTGCGATGTCCGTCATGCTCGCTTGTCCCCGCTGTGGATTGGCTACAGGGACATTGAAAGCCTTCATTGTCATTCGCGCAACTTAAACTTGCCGCTTGTTCGCCGCATTTCCTTTCTCGCTGCGCACCATGTTTCACTTCGGAACACATATCGACCAACGACTATCCACCATCGGCAAGCGCGAGTGTCGGTGCATCACAGAAAGATGGCCTGCGGGGTCGTCCGGTCGTTTCGCTCTAATGCCGTTCAAGGCCATCAACTCGCGCCATCAATTTCATCCACTGAGCGGAGGGCGGCGTGAGCACGCGCGACAAGAAGCCAACGTTCGAACCCGAATACATCAGAGACCTTTCGGTTCTTGTGTACATGGCTCGTCTCGCTGACGAGTCCGGCGCTGATGCTGTTGATCGCATGATCGAGAAGGACGGCGACGGCGGCAAAAAATTGCGTGGTCGCGCCGCTGCATATGACCCGCTGACGCGCGCTTATCTCAAAGCTCTCGGCATTTCTCCCGATGAGGGAGCCGCCCATCACATCGCGGGGGGGTCGACATGACGGGCGGCTTATTGCGCGGGGACTACGCAATCTCAATCAACGGGAGGCTGCAATGAATGAACGTGCGCCGTGGATTCCCAAATCTCTCGTGTCGGATGAGGACACATACAGCGACCGTGACCTCATCTTTTTCTCTATCGGCATTCTCATCGGCCTGATCGCGGGCCTGACCGGAATGGCGTTCGCTTAGTTCGGGCCAATTTATGTTGATACGCCACGAGTCTTACTTGGGTGTGTGCTTTATCTTCCTCGAGCAGGTCCAAGTTTTTTCGCATTACTTGGTTGTTCCTGGCCTCATCAAAATGTCCCACCTGTAATGATTGATTAGAAATTTTTACTGGAACCACTACCTCTACTCCACACGCGAGATGGAAGGGTGTTTCGCTTGTGGCAGCTCTGACGGTGGTTCGGTGCGCCCATAGAATGCTAGGGATGGAATCTACCCATGAGTCTCCTGCCTGTTCCAGCCGAGTCTTGATGCCATGGAGGAGCATCTTGCTAGCATTTTCCACCAATCCGTTGGCTTGGGGATGTCCCACCAAGGTATAGTGGTTCCAGATCTCCAGTTCCGAGCACTTTTCTTGGAAGGCAATGCTTGCGAATTGTCTGCCATTGTTAGTTGTGAGCACTAGTGGGATCCCAAACCGGTAGATGATACTCCGTAGCACAAATTTACAGGTTACCTCGCTTGTAATTTTTCACATCAGTTCTGCCTCAACCCATTTGGGGAAGTAGTCAATAGTGACCATAAGGAACTTCTTCCTCCCTTGAGCTTTAGGGAAAGGACCCAGTATGTCTATGCCCCACCGAGCAAATGGGTGAGGCTCCATCAAGGCATGTAGCTGCGTAGTTGGTTGGTGGTGCAGGTTGGAGAACTTTTAGCATTGGGGGCACCTCTGGGCATACTCGAGACAGTCTTGTTGTAAGGTAGGCCACCAATATCCTTGTCGGATTAACATCTGCATGAGTGCTCGCCCACCCACATGACTTCCGCAGAGTCCTTCATGGACTTCTTGGATGGCCTGCTTGGATTCAGTGGGGAATAAGCACTTTAGTAGCAGAGCTAAGAGGGATCAACGATACAGGCGGCCATTGACCACTGTGAAGTGCGCTACTTATGCTCGCGTTCAACGATCCTCAGCGCGGTCGCTTGGGAGTAGTTGTTGCAGTAGAAAATCCAGGAGGGGTCCATCCAAGAGGGTTCATAGTCGATGGCATTTACTTGGGGTGTTGACTCTTCTATGATCGGTGTCGATAATCCCTCGATCAGGATGGATATGGAGTTAGAAACCATGGTCACAGATGCCAGATGAGAGAAAGCGTCTGCTCGGACGTTCTCCTCCCTGGAAATATGGACCATCTTAAAGTGAGAGAATTCTCTTGCCGCAGCCTTGGCTTTCTCCAGATACTTGACCATGGATGCTTCGCGTGCTTTGGATTCTCCCTTAACTTGGCTGGCGACGAGCATGGAGTCACTGTATACTCGCACGCTGGTCACCCCAGGGGCGTAGCCATTAGTAGCCCTGAGAGGAATGCTTCATACTCGGGCATGTTGTTTGTGGTTGGGAAGTTGAACCGGAGGGTGTACTGCAGCTCTATCCCCACTGGCGACAGTAGGACCAATCCCGCTCCGCTACCAGTCGCGCAGGACGATCCGTAGATGTATAGCTCCCATGTTGATCCCGAAGACTGCTCGGGTGAGTTCTCCACGGGAATTGTGCATTCGGCCACAAAGTCAGCAAGGGCTTGAGCTTTGATTGCGGTCCTTGGGTAGCACTTGATATCAAACTCACCCAGCTCGATCGCCAACTTGACCAACCTTCCTAATGTGTTTGGATTCTGGAGGATCTGGCGTAGAGGTTGATCAATGAGGACGACGATTGGGTGAGCAAGGAAGTATGGTCGCAGCTTACGAGCGACCGTGATTAGGGATAAGGTGAACTTTTTAACCCACGAGTATCAAAATTTTGGCCCCTGTAGTGCCCGGCTTACATTGTAGACGGGCTTCATAATGTTAGTTTCCTCCCGGGCGAGCACGGCGCTCATCATGCTTGGCGTCACCGATAGGTAGAGAAGTAGTTGTTCCCCCCTCTATAGCTTGGAAAGTATAGGAGGAGTCGCTAGGTAGTACTTCAATTCCTCGAATGCCTACTCGCATTCCTAGTCCCATTCTATTTGTCCTTTCTTCTTCGATGCTTTGTTGGCTTACTTGATGAGCTGAAAGAACAAAAGGCATCTCTCGACTGCTCGAGACAGGAACTGAGTCAAGGTAGTGATGCGTCTGGTGAGGCACTATATGTCCCTTACTTGTGCTGGTCGCTTCATCTCCAGTATTGCTCGAATTTGATCAGGGTTTGCCTCTATTCCTCCATGGGTAACAAGGAAGCCAAGGAACTTTCCAGATTTCACACCGAACATGCACTTGTTCGGGTTGAGCTTCATATTAAACTTCTTGAGTGTAGCGAACGTCTCCGCCAGGTCCTCCAGGTGCTCGGTCGCTCGAAGGCTCTTGACGAGCATGTCATCGATACAGACCTCCATATTGTGGCCAATCTATGCGTCAAACATGTGGTTGACGAGTCATTGGTAGGTCGCTCCCGCGTTCTTCAATCCAAATGACATGCGTATATAGTAGTACAAGCCATGGTCGGTGACGAAGGCTGTCTTATCCTGGTCGGGTTCGTGCATGCTGATCTGGTGATACCAAGAGTAGGAATCTAAGAAGATCAAAATTTCATGCCCGGCCATGGCGTCGACCAGTTGGTCGATCTGTGGCATGGGGAAGCTGTCTGTTGGCATAACTTTGTTAAGGTCAGTGTAGTCTATGCACCTTCGCCACTTACCATTACTCTTGGGGACGAGGACTACGTTTGCCACCCAGTTTGGGTACCGGGGGGGTCAGAGTAGCCCTGAGCACAGATTCTTGCTTACTCGTTCCCTGATGATGGCTTGTCGCTCGGGGTTGCAGCATCTTCGGCGCTACTGGACCGGGCGGCAGCTTGGGTCCAACTTGAGTTGGTGCATTATGATCTCTGGTGGGATTCCGAGGAGCTCATCCTCGGACCAAGTGAATAGGTCCTTGTTGGCTATGAGGAAGCTTACGTAGGCTTCCTTATCTTGCTCGGATAGGGTGGCTCCGATCCTCAACATTCTACTTGGGTCTTCTCCCACCAGGATGAGGTATAGGTCCTCTGCTGGGGTGCTCGCGCTCAGACCTGGATCTACCATCCTGGCCTTCTTCTCGGGTGACGCTTCCTAGAGTTGTTGATCGTGCGTTGAAAGAAGATAGCACCTTCTAGATTGCCTTTGATCTCCTCAGACTTCCCCCACTCCGCGAGGCATGGGGAACTTGAGTTTCTGGTGCTACGAGGAGGGGATGCCCCGAAGAGTGCTGAGGATTCCTCATCCTATGATGGCATTATACCCGGTCATGGCGCAGACGACCGTGAAATCTGCCAAGAAGGTCACATCCCTTGGTGCGGTCCTGAACATGATCGACAATGAGATGCGTCCCTGCAAGTGGACCGTTGTGCTGGAGAAGCCATACAGTGGTGTGTGCAATGATGTGATTTGGGACGAGTCCACACCCATAAGCACAAGACAGTCGTACGAGATAACATTAGGACTGCTTCCATTATCGACCAAAATACGGAGCACGGTACATTGATTGATGGTGGCAGAGACCACCAATGCATCTGAATGGGGAGTGATTGCACCATCTAAATCGTCATCAGAGAAGACGAGGGGATCCTTCAGGTGTTCCCAGGCGGCAGCTTCCCATTGGGTGTTGTCGCCTCGCTCCTCGTTGTTGATGGCTGAAGCGTGTAGATCTAAGAAAAATCCACTTAGGAAAGATAATGAATTAATAATAAGAAGCTTGGAAAAGATGGGAAAGAGAGAGAAAGGGAGCATGCGTAGGATGTTAAGGGGAATGTGATCGCCAGAGGGGTTACCTCAAAGAATATAACGATAAAGCAATGGAGGGATCGCATATAAATATCTTTCAAAGTGTGGGAGATTGTGAGTGCACCTTCTCTTCCTATCGGCCGGCCGATGAAGAGAGTTCTTCTTATGTAGACTACCCTTGCAAAAAAAAAAGAAAACACCAATAAGAAAAGATATTGATTAGAAATCAAGTGTGTAGTATCAAATCCATAATATTAACATGAACATGGAAAGCACGGAATGGAACACACTTTGTTGGGTGTTGGCCCTTAAACTCCTATGCAAAGGGTATGGGAGATTATGATGAATGATAGAATAGAGGAGGGTGCAAGTGTTGCACTAAGGAGACCTCAATGTGGTTGAGATGAGAAAAAGAATAATAAAAGAGTATGATGCATGAACATGAATATGAACTAAAGACACAAAAGAAGAGAATAAGAGGAAAAGATAGGCTTATTGGTTTTCTCCATGGCTTTGGATCTTCAATGGGGAAGGAGCCTTCAGAGGATGAAGCTTTGGCACATGGGAGACTCCTCCTTCAGCCTTCAATCCTGCAGCACCTCCCCTTGAATTAGTATTGATCTCCTCCATACAAGGGAGAGAAGGGTCCTATTTATAGGGCTAAAATTTAGAGTTAAATCTAAGAGAAATTAGAAAATCATGTTTAAGTTGGATTTGGAAGATGATAAACCTTAGGCAAGTGTCCCTTCATCCTCGGAAAGCCATATGACTCCTTTCCCAAGTGAAAAGGGGCTCAAAACGGAGAAACAAGGAGGTTGTCTGCGAGTTCTAGAGGTTTCAGGGAAATGGGACGCCGTGGTCGCCCATTGAATGGACGTCCACCCTCATGGACGTTAATTCAAAGCTTAAAATCACTCCCCAATGGTGTTTCTCCTTTTGTGCCCACGTGCACATTTTGTTAGCTTAGTCTTCATCCAGACGATCGTTGCTTTCATGTGATCATTCGAAGTTGCTTCATTCATAACCCTAGAAAGATTTCCAACGCTTAGTGTCAAAGGCATGTCACATCACATCTTGGCATCCACTTTTCAGTTTATTCTTACGTCATTCCTCTTCGTCTACACTATGTTCCATTCTGTCTCACTCCCTTGTAAAGCAAACGCCAAGGCGGGACAGCTGTAGACACGCCAAAATTGATGCTATGTTGAATAAATTTCATGTCACAATATACTGCCCCAAAATGGACTCCATTATTGGTTTGATAAGTTTGGTTTTCTATTTTTTTGATATTTTGAATGTCGCGACCTACAAGCGGGCGCTATTTGAATAAGCACCTCCTTGGACGGTCGCTATTCCTCTGGGTGCCCTCTTGCACTGACCTTGTTCCCTCTTGCACCGACCTCATTTCCTCCTGCACTGACCTCATTGTCGCTTGCACTGACTTCATTGCTAGAATAGCATCAACAAAATAAAAAGCAAGAAGTAATGCCTCCGTGAGAGGATGCTCTCTGATACACGCCTCTTCAAACAGGCGTTATTTACCCTTTCTTTTAAAGTATGGAAAAATCTAATATTTCCTGGGAAATAGCGACCGTATCTTGGGCGCCTTTTAGAACAGCGACTGGGTGTAGGTCGTGACTTCAAATCCGTCTCCGCTTCGCCTACAACTTTCCCAGTTCGCATCCTTCTTTGTTTTGGCTCCGTGACCGATCGTGGAAGGAGGATCTGCAACTTCCTTGTTTTAATCTTATTGAAACAATGATCCTTTACCCTATAAATACCCTCTGATCCATCTGCCTGAGGGTTACACGACTTTGGCTTAGGCAAGACTCTGTGCATCGGCATTCTTGTTCCTGTTCTGCTACTATTGCCACGCTTCTACTACAACTATAGCAGTGATTGAGCTTGTTTCTTCCTCTGTCCTGCATACAGGAGCAGAAGGAGGCCCATCTCCTTCCTTTTCATCTTTTATTCCATTTTAGCATATTATCATCATCACCTTATTTCACCACGGGTTTATCCATCATCATATTTCTTTTATATTTCCTTACATACATCTTTCCCATCCTCTGCTCCTCTTAGGGGTTTAAACCAAAATACAAGGTATGTTCATGCTCAATTTGCATAAGACCATATTCATAGAGCTTTGATACTACACTTTTGGCTAATCCAACCTATTTGTCTTCATTTGTATTCTTTCAAGGGTAATCAAAGAAAGAACCCCCTTCATCGACTGGCCGGTAGAAGGAGGAAGATAGAACCACAATCATCCCCGTTTCTTCACAAGGTACATGCGATCATCTTTCTTACTTTTGAGGTAACCCCTCTGGCGATCACACTCCTAGAGTAGCATCATATGCTCCCTCCCCCTTTATCACTATTCTTCATGAATTAATCCATATCTCTATTATTATTGATTTATTTCTTTTTAAATGTCTATTTGACACATTTACAAATTGGCGATCACGGTGGGACACTTGATGTGTTTATTTTGATTACCCCTCCTTTGGCACCCACGTGTACCCCTCCCTTTGTTACCCTTGTGTGCCCCTCCCTTTGGCACCCACGTGTGCCCTTTCCTTTGTGCTCCACATAGCACACTCCCCTTATGCACCACCTGCACACACACACACCCCCACTTGATTAGCCAATTTTTGAACTGTCTATAGCATATTTAGGAAGAGCATTTGGTTTCTAATCCTCCTCTTACTTTCTGTTTCATCGAAACTAATACCACGACTGTTTATCAGCGGCTATTTGTCATTCAGCGTCCTATCACAGAGGTGCTCATTGCATTATTTTCAACTTTATTTACTATTTTTATAAGCTACACCTCCGCACAGGGGCGTTGTTCACTCATTCAGCGCCTAACTCGCAGGTGCCAGTTCTTTGATTACTATTGATCCTCCGTACATGGGGCATATTGTTTGGAAATTTTTAATTAATTAAACTTCATTGCAATTCCTTCATCTAAATATGTTTTCAAACATAACCTTGAAATAATTTCTTTCTAATTAAACATAGTATAGATATGGTCACCAATGAATCGAAGTGATCATTTAATTAATACCCACCAAAGCTAGCTAGGCTGAGTTGTGTACCCTCCTCCTCAGATAAGTAGTTGAAACATCTACTGAAATCAACGGGAGACTCAAGTTTAGGAACACCTCCTGTATGCTGATCAATGCCTCCATCCTAATAAATAAAGACCGACTTCAACTCAGCCAAAAGTATAAACAGTGACGTGCTTCCCCTACGAGGTACAAAGGCCACTGCAGCAAATTAATTTCTCCTCTGTGAAAGTCTCATTTGATCTATGTATGCTCCACAAGATGTACATGGCCACAGTGGATGGCTACCCACCACAGACAATTCCTTGAATCATCCACATGTTCTCTGCCTGTGTGGCGCTTTGAACCGTCTGCCGGGCCTGCTGAAGAAGAGAGAGAGAGAGAGAGGAGCCACTGATAAGATAAGCATGGCTGGGTTTGTCACAACCCCAAAGGTACCATTGAGTTGCTTCCTTTGCAGCCGTGTCAGCGAGAGACATGCTCTTAATTGAGGAAGCTTCCGGCCTTTATGCCTCTTCCCCACACCCAAGGCAAGCAAACAAACAAAAGGAGGTCCAGACGCTGAAAGGTGCATGGTCCCCCTGATGCTCCAGTAATGTCAGGACCCCCCGCCAAGGAAAGCAAATTAAGGACATCCCTTCAATTTGTTCCTCTCCCCCGGCCCTTCTTCTTTTTTTTTATCCCCTTCCTGATCAGCAGTATCACACACATACAATTAACATGAAATATGGAATTCACCATATATGAAGCCAAAGGTGAAATGATTGGCTTTCCCTGTTCAGAATTTTCCCCGAGAGCTCTCGGGCCCCAGGCAATGATGCGCCCATGGACATGGCTGTAGATGATGTAATCTACACAGATCCTTTAGAAATCATTACTTGCTGCTGTTAGATTATACTTAACTAAACCATAATTAAACCAAGCCCATGAGAACTCTTAATTTCATGGTCATCACATCAATGATTGTGCTTGTTATAAGTTTATAACTTCACTTACCATAAGTAATCAATACATACTATCAAAAACTATAGTTATCGATCATACACCCAAACCATGGCTCTATATATAGAGAGAGAGAGAGAGAGAGAGAGAGCGCTCAACCAAATAACCCCCAAGTGTGGTTTTATAATTAGTACCATAAACTAGTGGACACTAGCTAATCTTCTCTCTTAAGCATAGTGGTCACTAGTTTGTGACAGATGTTGTGATGTGAAAGAGTACTTTAAAGAAACGTAAAACATGTTTCTTTGAGTGATGCTCGCGGAAAACTAGGGTTTGCAGATTTGTTACAAACCCTATCACGTACGTCTCATGAAGTGACTCCGAGAGAGAGAAAAAGGAAGATGTATATTGCAAACTTGCAGAACCTTATCTGCAAAGCTATCACTCTTCTTTAAAACAGTGATCGGCACAGAAATTCTTCGACCCACGCCTCCCCCCCCACACCTCACCTCCCTCACCGGTGATTGGCAATTCGCTAGCTGCAGGAAGAGTGATGACACAGGAAATGAGAACGGACTGAGACAGACAGAGGGTTTTCCTCCGCTCCTTCCGTTGGATTAGGACGAGAGAAAGAAAGCGAGCATCATTGTCCTGACCACAAGTCCGCATCCACTTGGCCGGGGAGCTCGCTAGCTCGCAAGCGCAGGGCCAGAGCTGGGCGTGCTGTCGAGTAATGGCCGATCACACATGGCCAGCCTCCACTGCAGCTGGCGGAGGTGGGTGCCGGGCGAGCGGGGCAGGGCAACTAGCCACTGTCGCCACAGGCGGGTGTGCCCCTCGTGGCTTGGTGGGGAGGCCCGTCTGTCTGTGGTCTGTTGCCCACAGACTCAGCTTCGCTTTTCCAGCAGCCCCCTCTCCCCCCCCCCCAAACCCACGCAACAGCCGTTGTTGGCCTAGTGAGGGGTTACCCATACCCCTGAAATAGTTTCTGACCACAGTGGTCATTTCTTCTTGCCCGAGTCCCTGGTGCAGAACTGGGGAGAGGTGTCGACCTCCTATTTGAGGGATGTAAGCGAGCCGAGATCTTCCGATTGGCTGCTCAATTCTTCTCCCCACTGTGGGGACATCAGCTTGTCGGACGCATGCCCTAAAACTTGTGCGGCGTGGAGGATCCGAGACAATCTCTTCCTTTCTCGGGGCCAGCCCCCTCTCATTCTTCTTCCCCACCTCGGTGGGCTTGGAGTGGTAGTGAACATGTGCCTGTGGACGAACAGGTTGGATCCTTTTAGGGACCCAGACTTGTTTAAACTTCTTCGGCCTTGGGGCCAGCTCCTTTCGACCTCGGCAGCCTTCTTCTTCTTTTTGAGCTCTCCTCCCAAAAAGGGCCTGGAAGGAGTTGCGGGTCGGCACAGCAGGGACCACTCGGTCTAGGATTGCTTGAGCATCACGTCCGTCTATGAAGATACAGACACCCCTGATCAAGATAGATTTATCAGATGCAAAAAGATGCCCGATAACAGTAGCGACAACATTCTTCCAGAAGCTCCTCTGTTGATGTCTTCCGGGGTTCTTGGTATGGACGGGGCAAACCCCATGAGTAAAATGGTGCACCATGCAACTGGCAACCTAGATTAGGCCTCTTAGTGGACCTGCACTGCGTCGAGCCTCCAAAGCTTCGGCCTCCTTGACAGTCTTCTCCCCGTCAGGCTTTGGGGACTCCACTTGCAGCATGTCCGCAAAGGCCAGCCCCCAAAAGTTAGGGAAGCCAATAGCAGGTGGGAAGGAACCGAACATGGTGGGTACCGCCAGGTACCCATGCGTAGCATGGCCACCAATGACTGTAGGGCCAAAGGTGAGAGCAGCAAGTCCTGATGATGTAATGGCTTCCTGAAATAAATAGGCAAATAGTCAGCATTTTTGGGGGGATTCCCAGGAGGCGTCCACTCTTGGCAAAGAGATGAAGGGAGACTTGGTCCCACTGGGCATGCAAACTTGGTGGAACGATTTATTTTCTCTCATGATGATTATTTCTTTATTATTATATTTGCATAGGCGTGCCAGTCACATATGTGACAAATTTATGGCGCGCTCGATCTGACTAGTCAGTCGATTGTGAGAGTCGTGTCGGGATCAGAAGTCCGTAATGCCATAAAGACTATGATGTTAATTACATCATTTGAGAAGAAGGAAAACCCTTGATTAATTGCCAAGATAGAACGTCTTAGGGGGTTATGCGAATGCGAGAAGAATACAGACTAAACCTAAACGATAATGCCATGTGATGAGTTTGTTATTTTGGTTTATTTATGCATTAATAAGTGAGATTTTCATTATTTTCGAGCCTTGATACAGGGCGGAGAACTTAGGTCCAAAGACAATCATCACGCATAGCGACAACTTCCAGTCAGGCGTGACCTGGCCTTCTGTTGAGTGTCATTCCATATACCGAAGTTTGGTAATACATGCATTAAAGTAATAATACTTGCACTAGTTTTATTATGCCTAACCCTCAGTACAAGGTGGAGAAGTTAGGCCCAAAGACCACCATCACGCATGGCAGAGACTTTCGACCTGGGCAGAACTTGACCCTCTACAAAGTGCCATTCGATATACCGAAAGGTCTGGCCACATGCAAGCAGACACTATATTCATAACATGGGTAATTAGGAACATGAAATTCATGTACAGAATGTGTGAAGCACATGTGACGTTGGCATAATTACATTTTTTATTATTTATTATTATTATTATTATTTTTTATGCACATATATATATATATGTATATATATGTATGTATGTATATGACGAGTCGGTGGCGCGAAGGCGTTAAGAGCCTCGAGTCGGTGGCGCAAAGGCGGGTGATTCGGTGACGACGCCACCAAATCCAAAGATGAAGGAGTTGATTCGGTGGCGATGCCACCGAATCAAGTCCGCAGGCTAGCGAGTCGGTGGCGAGAAGGATGGAATTGAGGGAGAGTAATACACGGCATTGACGTGACTGGCTTACTGACAAATCGAGGGAGATTGCATAAAATATGCAGAATGTCCTTTGGAAAGCTTAAGAATACGGTGAACTGCCCCTTGAACATAGAATCTAGCAAACTCTTGGTAGTCGTATGCGTTAGCACAACTCAGGTGGAGAACCCTTCTTGGCCAGTAATCTGAATGGCAATGGTGCGGGAGGTGATAACCGCGTTAATAAAAAGACTCCGGTAAGCAATGAGATTGCCACCAGCGTCGCTTTTGAAGGAACTGGCACCAATGTAAGGGAGATCTTCTTAGCAACCGTCATCGGAAGTGTAGTCTTATCAACTCCGAAATAGCCAGAGATCAGGACATGGACCGGCATGCGACTGATAAAATCTTGAATCTTGAAATGCAGCACCGGTACTGAATCATCCTAACTTGGCTCATTATCTCCCTGGGGACCAGACCCAAGGGGCACCAGCGGTAGTGCACACCCACTCCGTGGGGTGGAAAGGGATGGAAAAGAAATGGAGGGAGTAGGTTTGATAGGTAGTGGGGGAGGCGTAGGTAAAAGCGACAGAGGCAAGGCAGTAATGAGAGGTTCAGGTGAAGGCGAAGGTGAGGGCGAAGGCGGCAAGGAAAAGGTGGTAACGATCAGCTTGGATGCAGGTGAGAGTGAAGGCAAAGGTGAAGGTGGAGGCGTAGGTGGGGGTATAGCCTACTTAGGCTCGGGCAACGATGGTGAAGGAGATGGCAAAGGCGGTGGAGATGGGTTAGGCAATGGAGATGGTGACGAAAGTGCTGATGCGGGCAATGGGGATGGAGATGAAGGTGGTGATGCGGGCAATGGGGGTAGTAGAGATGGAGGCGGTGAGGGTGAAGAGGGAGATCATAGTGCCCACCATTGACATATTGACACAACGCGTCGAGCGGCATTGGGGGTAGAAGTAGTGGTGGAGGAAGTGGTGGAAGTGGTGGCAGTAATGGGAGTGGAGGAAGTGGAGGTACCGGCCTGGGGAAGAGCTTCGGTTTGTGGAGGTGATGGAGATGGCATAGGAGATGGCAAAGGTGATGGTAGAATGCGTGATAGAATAGGTGGGAGTGTAGATGATGGGGCGGGTGCATCGTTAGATAAAGAACCACAGGGGTGCCCCTGGCCTTGTATTTGTAGATACGGCTGCTCGGATGGCACCTGCTGCTATGGCCTACTACGGAGATATAGAACAACTTTGTGAATGGCAGCCCAATCAATCCTCTTCCGATCTTCCAAGTCGAAAATAAACTCTTGGAACTCGGGGTAATCTTTAACCAAATGCCCCTGCTGGCGGTGATAATCACAGAACTAAGACAAATTCCCGATCGCGGGTCGGCAAGGCACAATTGGAGGAAGTTGCAACGCATGAGCGGCCACCAAAGCCCTGAAGATATCTGTGAAAGACTCCAACAACAGAGGATGAGGAGCCCGCTTCGGGCAAGGTGGATGCCAGGGGGTATGAGATGAAGTGGAAGGCTATGGAGGTTGCGAAGAAGGCAGTGGTGGTTGTGTAGGCAATGGAGCATGGCGACTAATAGAATGACTAGGTGGAGGTGTAGGGGTAGGATGAGGAAGTATATAGTGGATGGCATCCACTTGCTCGGGGTGTGGCATTCCCTTGACTGGAGGTGGACATGCATGAGGATATGAACAAGCAGAAGGCTGACTTATGGAGGGTTGATTTATGGAGGGTTGGTAGGTGGGAGATTGGGATGCAGAGTGTTGATAGGTGGAGGATCGGTATGAGGTGGAGGGATATGAGGCAGAAGGCTGACTCGTGGAGGGTGAGTTGGTGGGTGACGGGGTGTATATGGGCGTAGAAGGTGAAGGAGACTCGGGATCAAGGGAATTATGGAGTTGTTGGCGGATGAAGTAGGTTGGCTCGGCTGTAAAGGTGTTGCCAAGAGGTGATATCATTTAAGGCTAAGATAAATCGATATTCTGGTGTTGCGTTGGAAATAAGAATCTTGATCGTAGGCCAAAGTCTTAACTAATTTCTAAAAATCTAGAAAAATTATATTCTTATAAGAGAACGAAGTGCTTAACAATATTGTCAACTAGGCCGAACCCTAATAAAAATTAGATTAGGTTGAATTAAGGAATTAAGGGTCAAAATCGTTATTTTAATAACCTAATTTAGACCCATCTTAAAAGACCAAATTCGAACCCGTTTCTTAACTAGTCGAGCCCAAATCAGGCCCATTTGAAAGCTTAACTCTAGTAGATTATTTTGCCCCCAAAACCCTAGCCGCTAGAGCTTTCCATCGGCAGTGGCGACGCGGATTAGGTGTTTTTCCTGAATTTTTTGCCGAGTTTTATCCCTTGGACTCTTTAGACTAATTCTATTGATAGAACCCACTGTACACCCTACAAATAGAGGGCTTTCGACCCCTAGGAACCCTATTTACTTCCCCTACCGGTGGTGTGACCTTAGGTGGCAGATCAAGGATGAATTTCGGTGAGGATCGTGGCGTGTTTGCGATTAGGGTGTGAGCGCGTCATCCCCTTTCTTCTTCCAAATTGGTAAGTTCCTCTCGGGCTAAAGACTGACAAAAATATATCATCTTGTGCGGCTTCAAGTCCTCTTTCCAGTGATACATAAAATCCTAAATTTCATGTAGTATCCTGTGAGAATTTCAGGTTTTAGTGGAAGCATATCATAAGTAGGGTTAACTATGTTCTATCTCGATTTAAGTAGGGATTTCAGGCACTAAATATTTAATTGATCATGCTATCTTGTATAAAATTTCGTGCTCGTTTTATTGATTGTAAAAGCCCCAATTCTCATGCTCTATATAGTGTGTACTTAGATATTGTTGCTAACGCTAGCCAAACTCACCGGACGCGAGCAAGGCGAAGGTAGCAGGAAACTGTCTAGAATGAACGGCTATTCGATAGACCGCATGTCCATATGAATGGCCGGACTGTCACCGCCTATGATTTTTACGTTATTATGTTTTTATGGGACGAGCGGCTACTTCAGGACCGCTTAACGACCCATGCTGCCCTATATCGGCTGCTCATCTCCTGTCGGGCCCTTGCCTGCAGAGCATGAACAGCCTCCTGACGACTGCGCAGGACTTTGAATGGTTCTGGAAGAATCGTTCTTCTTCCTAGAACTGTGTTAATTCAAAATATAGCATGTTTCATCCCTAGTTATTTAATCTTAATGATAGGCTAGCAACCAACAAGTAAAAGGAACATATGTAAGACTAAATTTTATAATTGTTTAATTATTTCTTACATCATGGCCTTAGTTTATTTCAACAAAGTTAGATTCAAACATGATTACATGAACCATGCTATTAGGATTGTTTGACAATTGTTCTACTCTAGTAGGATTGACTGACCGCTACACTGATTTTCGATATTTTGTCAGCCTCATTTCCTTGTAATGGTTGGGACTCTCCACCCGATATTCCTTCTGTCAGACTAGGACCTTCATTTTAGGATCTCCGTTAGTCCCTGCGAGCCTGAAATTCCCACTATGACGTCGGGCAGGTTGTATCATTAAGAGCTGAACCTATCACATGATTGAACCGCTTGGATTGCTATGTTGTGAGTCATGGCTAAATTTGGACAGGCTGAGGCTTGAACGGCCGAAAATGGACCGTATGTCTCAATAGGCGGCCCATTATGAACCGTGCATCCCTAGCGAATTGCCATTTAATGTTGGTCGATTAATCTTGTTCTATCTTCGACCAAACCATATTTTTAATCGACCCAATAAGCCCTAGGCTAACTAGTGGAAAGTGGGCTGGACCCTGGTTCAGTTCTGCCCCACTTGTGACAGCCCAGAGCCAATTTTGGGTGTATTTCTCATTTATTGTTAAGCCCAGTTAAACGGACTGTATTGGACCGTCCATGTACACGAGCGGATCGTACTAGACTATTCACCCTCTAAGCGGCCCTATAAGGGCCGTTGATCTTCTTCTTAGGCTGTAAGTCCTTCTGGTTATGTGCGGCCCAGTTTAGACTGTACATCCTTTGACCGCCTACAAGCTCTCAGAAAAAAATAAAAAAAGAAGAAAAAAAGAAAAGGGGTTAAAAATAGAGATACCCCAGCAGACTCAGTCACTCTCTTCACTCGAAGGTGACTGGGGGCAAAAAGGCCAATAACCCGACTGAGGTGAAAACTAGCAAGGGCACCTCAGGCAAAATTGGGTAACCCCTCGGTGTGAAAACCCGCAAGGGCACACCAAAAAAAGTAAAAGGGGGCTAGCTCTGGCCAAAACTCGCAAGGGCGATAGAGCTGGTAAGAAGAACAAAAAAATTCTCTTCCTCTATACTCGTCACTGATGAAAGCCATCGACCGTGACATCCCCCCTACGGCAAGTTCAACATCACCTCATAGCAATGGTGGACACCACACCCTCAAGGGTCGGTCATCACCAATCCTAGTCTCAGTTCTAGTCCCAGTCTCCAACTACAACACCTTAAATAGTCAACTGGCCAGCTCCAATTCTAGTTTCAACACCAGTCCCAGTTCCAATTCCAGTCCTAGTCTCCAGCTACGACACCTTCAATGGTCAGTCAGCCAGCTTCAGCTCTAGTTCCAACATCGATTCTAGTCCTAGCCCCCGACTACAACACCTTAAATGGTCAGTCGGCCAGCCCCAGCCCCAACTCTATCTCTCGTCCCAATTCCCAGCTATAACACCTTCAATGGTCAGTCGGCCAGCTCCAGTTCCAGTTTCCCAGACCGATGTGAACTACATTTTTGGCTAACAATATGTCGACAGCAAGCTAGTTGGGGACCAATGTTGGCTGGCATACTTCAGCCTTCTTACAACCCCAGTAGCTTGGGCCAACATATCGTCACAGGCTAGCCCCAGCCTCCAGCAGACTCCAACGAAGTCATACCACGTTGTCAATGGCACAGACTCCAGCCACCAGTTTCCAGTTTCTAGTCCCCTAAACTAACAGACTCGTATGGGTTACCTCCTAGTCCCCCAGTTTCCAGTCATCCCGGTCGACATGCCCCACTTGGGTAGACCCCCAGTACCCGGTATCCGGCTCCCAGTGCCTACCAGTCACCCCCAATATCCAGTACCCAGTGCCCCAGTACCCTGGGCTCAGCTTCCAGAACTCCAAGCCAAGCCTCCAGTACCCTATACCTAGCCCCCAGTACTTTGTGCTCGGCCTCCAGTACCCTATGCTCGGCCCCAGTGTACGCAGTGCCCAGCCTCTAGTATCCAATACCCAGTACCCAGTAGCCGGTGCAATGTCCCTAGTACCCAGTTCCCTACCTCCGGCATTGAGCACTCTATCTATATTGCCTAATTCCCGGCCTCCAGCCCCCAGTTCCTAGCAACAAGTTAACGCATCTCATGCATGTGTTACCATAATCACACTAGGATATAGTAGAAGAATCAACCATGACTAGCAGTTGTTGATATTTTTTTTTTCCTTCGAAGTGTGAGATGTGTGGAGATGAAGCAAGGCAAGAAATAATGAATATCAAGCATAGAAAATTGTGATCGCCACCAAGGCTAGTAATGCAAAGGGTATGCACCACGTACCTTGGAAAAGAAGTGATCACGGATGCCCACCAACAGGAACTCAAATGCTGGGATAAAAACGGTTCTAGATGGGCCACACAGCAGGAAGAGAGTTTGAGGAAGATCGCTGGAACCTCAGCGATGGTCTATAGATGGGCCATTGTAATCACCCAGATAACATGCACAGTGGACACGAGCACCGAACAAAGACGTTCTTCGACAGGCCGCAAAATAGGTACAAATAGTCTGATGGAGGCCACTTCACTTGGAAGACGGTCTAATGGAGGCCGCAAGCCGTGTCCAAACCCAAATGTGGGAACGTGATCCTCCACCCCTTCCGGCCGGCTAGGAGTGATGGGCCTCATGTAGGAAGCACTTCTAACCTATAAAACAACGTAGAACACAGAGAAACACCCAGATTAGCTCAGGGGCCATGCAATATCGATGAATGTAAATAGAGAACAAAGTGCATGAATGGAAAGGGGGATACCTGGGGATTTTTAAACCCCAACGAGATTTTGGCATTGGAGACTAGAAATTGGGACTAGGGAGTGAAAATTAGACATTAGATGCTGAGACGGTAAACTAAGATTTGGGTACTGGGAGCTGGGACTGGGGCATGCCCTTATGAGGCATGCTAGCCGCATTGCTAGACACTGGAATCAGAGGTGGGAAATCGAAGATTAGATGCAGGGAACTGGGGGTTGGAATTGGATACTGGAAATAGAGGCTGGGATTGAATACTAGATACCGGGACTGGGGACTGAGTGTTTGACATTGGGTACTGGGCTTAGAGACTCAGAGCTAAGTACTGGAGGCATACCTGGGTGAGGTATTCTGACCTGTCACTAGAAGCTGGGAGCTAGAAGCTGGAGATTAAGGACTAGATATTGGAGACTAGACCCAAAGGACTAGGGACTGGAAACTGGGATTGGAACATGATGCTGGGATTAGATGCTGATGGCTGAAGTCGAAGCGAGATTCTAGGAATCAGATAATGGAACTGGCTATTGAAGCCTGGGACTGGAGCTAAATAGCAAAGACTGGACACTGGGACTAGATACTGAAGCTGGCACTAGATACTGGCGACTGGGTCTTGGAGACTAGGTACTGGAACTGGAGCTGAAGTTGGATGTTGGGAGCTAAGTACTGGAACTGGCTCTTGGAGGCTAGATACTGGATGCTAGATATAGGATTGGGATGTTAGAACATGAGTATCAGACTGGACCTAGGAGCTGGATGCAGAAGGCAGACAGTGGAAATAGGTACTTGAAACCCGATATGTGAACTGAATACTGAGAGTTAGATGCTGGGACTGGGTACTAGGAACTGAGTATCAGAACTGGATACAGGAAGCTGGGTACTGGGAACTAGAAGTTGAAAGCAGGATATTAAAAACCAGAAGCTGGAAACTGGAAGGTAGAGACTGGAAACTGGAACTCAGATATTGGAGACTGAGAGCTGGACAAGGGATACCGAGACTGGGGACTGGAAATTGATACTTAATCTGGATATTGAAAGCTACATATTGGAGGCCTGCCTATGCGAGGCATGCTGGCCTGTTATTGGAACTAGATCTGGAGGTTAGAAACTGGATATTGGGAATCAGATTCTGGGAACTGGATACTGGTAGTTGGATACAGGAACTAGATGCTAGAATCTGGACATTAGAATAGGAGACTAGGACTGGATGCTGGAAGTGGGATACTAGAGCTGGATACTAGAAAACTGGGTACTGGAACTAGATGGGATTAGGTACTGGAAACTGGATATTGGAAGTTGGGTATTGGAGCTGGGTATCGGGAATGGGATATTGGAAGCTGGATATTGGGAACTGAGTACCGAAAATTGGATACTGAAAGTTGGATGTTGAATACTGAGTACTGGAGGCCTGCCTAAATGAGGCGTGTTGACCCGACTGGTTGGAGACTGGAAGCTGGAGGACAACCTATAGGGTGGTGTTGACCTGGAAGACTGGAAATCGGAAGTCGGAGGTCGACTCATGAGAGTGCATTGGCCTATCTTATTGGAGGGTGAAGGCTAGAGGCCGACCCGTTGTTATGTGTCGGCCCGTGCCGTTGGAAGTTGGAGGTTGACCCATGAGGGTATGTTGGCCTATGTTGCTGGAGACTGAAAGCTGGAGACCGACCCGTGAGGGTGTGCTAGCCTATGTTGCTGGAGTTTGAAAGCTGGAGGCTGACCCGTGAGGGTGTGATGGCCTATGTTGCTGAAGTCTAGAAGTTGGAGGCCGACCCGTGATGGTGTGCTGGCCTATGTAGCTAGAGTCTGGAAGCTGGAGGCTGACTCGTGAGGGTGTGCTGGCCTATGTAGCTGGAGACTGGAAGTCGGAGGTCGACCCGTGAGGGTGTGCTGGCCTATGTTGCTGGAGTCTGGAAGCTAGAGGCTGACCCGAGAGGGTGTGCTGGCCTATGTTGCTGAAGTCTGGAAGCTGGAGGCCGACTCGTGATGGTGTACTAGCCTATGTAGCTGGAGTCTGAAAGCTGGAGGCCAACTCTTGAGGGTGTGCTGGCCTATGTAGCTGGAGACTGGAAGTCAGAAGCTGACCCGTGAGGGTGTGCTGGCCTATGTTATTGGAGTATGGAAGCTGGAGGCCCACCCATGAGGGTGTGCTGGCCTATGTTGCTAGAGTCTGGAAGCTGGAGGCCAACCCGTGAGGGTGTGCTGGCCTATGTTGTTAAGGCTACTGGGGTGATTCTGGAGTGTGTCGGCTGTAGACCGAATGGTGGTGTACCAACTATTGACATGTTGTTAGCCAGAAATGTGATTCACATTCGCCTGGGAAACTGGAGCTGGGCTGGCCAGGTGCCCTTGGAAGGCATGGTGACCAGGAATTGTGACTAGAACAGGCACTGGCAATTAAAGTTGGGTCTAGGACTAGGACTGGTATTGGAACTAAAATTGCAACTGGAGCTGGGGACTGGAACTGGAGCTGGCCGACTGGCTTTCAAAGGCGTTGCCGCCGGGATAATAGGACTGGTGCTGGAACTGGAGCTGGCACTGGACTAAGTGGCTGGCCTTCGAAGGTGCTGTAGCCAGGGTACTGAGACTGGAGCTAGGCTGGCCGAATGGCCCTAGGAGGCATCACAGTCGAACGCTAGGATTGGGGACCGGAGCTAGATGGCTGACCTGTGACGGGATTGCAGCCGATATACTAGAGCTGGGTACTGGTACTGTGTCTAGGTGATTGACCCTGGGTCTGGGTAACTGGTCCGTAGATGCGCTGTAGTCGAACTACTGGACTGGCGACTGGTACTGGGTCCGAACAGCTGGCCTGGGGAGGCATCGTAGCCGTAGTGCTAGAGCTGACAACCGGTACTGGAACTGAGCGGCTGGCCTATGAAGGCGTTGAAGCCGCGGTGCTGGAACTGGTAACTAGTACTAGAACTGAGCGACTGGCCTGCGGAGGCGTTGTAACCGCAGTGGTGGGACTGACAACTGGTACTGGAACCAAGCGACTGGCCTGTGGAGGCATTGTAGCCATGATGCTAGAACTGAGAGCTGGTACTGGAACTAGCGTGGCTGGCCTGTAAAGGCATTGAAGCCATGGTGTTAAGACTGAGGGCTGGTACTGGGACTAGCGTGGCTGGCCTCTAAAGGCGTTAAAGCCACGGTGTTGGAACCGGGAGGTGGTACTAGAATTGGCGTGGCTGGCTTGTAAAGGCATTGAAGCCACGATGTTGGAAGCGGGAGCTGGTACTGGAATTGGCGTGGATGGCCTGTAAAGGCGTTGAAGCCACGGTGCTAGAACTAGCAATTGGTACTGGAGCTGGGCGGCTAGCTACTGACGCGTAGCAACCGGAAGGCTAGAGCTGATCGGCTGACCGTTGAGGCACGTAGCCAAGTACTAGAGCTGGGATTGGCGATGGCCGACCTTCAGGGGTGTAGTGGCCACCCTCGTTGTAGAGTGATGCTGAGGTTGCTGTCGGTGAGATGTCATGGTTGACGGCTTTCATCAGTGAGGAGTAGAGAAGGAGAGAGTTTTTTTTTTGTTTTCTCCTTACCAACTCTACCGCCCTTGCGGGTTTTCGCCAGAGCTGGACCCCTTTCACTTTTTTCGACATGCCCTTACGGATTTTTACATCGAGGGGACACCCGATTTTACCTGAGACGCCCTCGCGGGTTTTCACCTCAGCTGGGTTGATGGTAATTTTTGCCCTCAATAATCCCGTAGAAGGACTTGACTGAGGCCACTGAGGTATCTCTATTTTTAACCTCATTTTTTATTTTTATTTTTTTTTAACCTGAGAACCTTGTGGCTGTCATCCATAGTATGTTGCTGTCAGGGGACGTGACCTGGAGTTTGTGCTGTTGATGGCTTGTAGCTGTTGTAGCCATGACCATGACTCTCACTGGTGGCGGGGTAACATGGAATTTGACTGGTGGTCTGGGAACTGGTATGCCTTGGTGGCATAGTGCTGGAGTTATGACCGGGTTCATGGTCACTCGACCATAATAAGCTAGTGACTGGAAATGATGGGTTGACGGGTTCTCATGATGGATGCATCTAGGGTTGTTGTGGCACAGAGGTCAACCAAGGTGACGTATCGACTAAGATTGGTTGGGATGAATGATTGGAATGGTGGATGAGTTGCCAGTGTATGTGGGCTGACCATGGTGACGCATGGTCGAAGAAGGTATGAGCCAACCTTAGATGTGTATGGCTAACAGGGAAGTGTAAGATTAACAAGCTGGAATGGTGTACTGGCCAGGGACTGATACAGGCCCATCATGGATGCATGGTCGAAGGGGGCCGGCGTAGGCCGAATGTGATGGTATACGGTCGGTGGGGAAGTGCAAGATTCACAGGCTAGAGCAGGATATTGGCCTAAAACTGGTGTGGGCCAACTAGAAATGTATATGGTAACTGGAAAGTGGGTGACTGGTTTTCCCCGGATGGAGGAGAAGAGGGTTTTTTTGTTCTCTTTACCAGCTCTACCATCCTTTCAGGTTTTCGCTAGAGCTAGCCCCCTTTTGCTTTTTTCGATGCGCCCTTATGGGTTTTTACATCGAGAGATTACCCAATTTTGCCTGAGGTGCTCTTGCGAGCTTTTACCTCAGTCGGGTTGTTGGCCTTTTTGCCCCCAGTTGTCTCCTTGCGATGGGGACGACTCCTCAGTGCGGCCTTGGGGCCGTGGCGCCTTCGTGGTGGCAGAGGACGGCTTTTATTACTGGGATGGGCTCGAAGCCAAGCCGATCGGTCAGGACCGCGTGGACGGGGATTTTGCCAAGGCGCTGAACTATCCGTACCGCGGGCGCGTCACATCGGCGATCGACAGCCTGAACAAGTGCTGGATGGTGGCTTATCCGTCCGGTTCGTCCTCGGTCTGCGACAAGGTGCTGATCTACTCATGGGCTGACAACAAATGGACCCATGACGAGATCGACATCCAAGCCATGATCGAGATGCCTCTGGCGGGTGTTTCGGCCGATGATGAGGAAGGGATTATTGCTCTCGCGGGGACGGCCAATGCCGATGAGATCACGCTGTCGGTGGACAGCCCAGCATGGCGCGAGAGCCGCCGCACGTGGGCCTGCGTGGACACGACTCGGAGCATCAAGACGTTCACCGGCAAACCGCGCAAGGCGGTGCTCGAGTCGGGTGAGTTCTCGCCGAACGATCCGGGCCAGACCTTCCTCAATGAGGTGTTTCCGATCATCGACGCCGAGCCTGAAGCGGTTTCGGCTGAGTTCTATGTGAAGCAGCATCGTCTCGGCGAACGGCCCTATCTCGCCAACACGAGCACGATGGACGAAACCGGCTGCTGCCCTGCGGATATAGAGGGCCGGTATCTCAAGGCACGGATCACGGTTGCAGCAAATGCGCGCTGGACGGAGGCCACGGCGCTGAACTGGACAGGAAAGGCCGCCGGTGGCCGTTGATCTTCCGTCCCCGATCGGGGACACGATCCCACAAATCAAGCGCTGGCTGCTCACGCTCTATAACTACCTACAGCGGAGCGAGACGCGTGTTACAGAGACCGTCAACAACGTCATCGAGCCCATTGTCGAAGACCAGACGGAGGCGCTTGAAGCCGCAGCGGACTATGCCACGGTCGTACAGGCTGCCATCACAGCCGCCGGCGGGCACGCTCAGGAGGTCTTCGACGAGTACACGGCTGCCGCAGCCGCCGGACATGCCCAGGCCGCTCAGTTCTACCTCACGGAGGCCGCCAACCGCGTCGAGGCCTTCACACGGATCTCGCAAGATGAGGTCATTGCCACCAACATCGACACGGTGGCGGCGTATCTGGCGGGAACATCGGCGACCATCACAACGATCCAAGAGGCCGTGAGCAACGGCGACACGGCGATTGCCACGCAGATAACGAACGTCCAATCGCAGGCCAACGGCAACAGTGCATCTCTAATCAACATCATCGAGTCTGCGGAAGGCACGGACGTCAATTACGGACTGATTGCGACTGCCAACGGGCAGATCAAAGCTGCATTCAACATGCAGAGCGGTGTTCTCGGGTCGAACATCACGTTCATTGCTGACAAGTTCATCATCGCGCATCCGAGCGATGATGAAGACCTGATCGTGCCGTTTGTGGCTGGCTTGGTGGATGGCGTCTCTTCGGTTGGCATCGCGGGCGCGACAATTGTCGATGGCTCTATCGTGGCTCGCCACATCGCAGCCGAGAGCATCACGGCAGACAAACTCGATGTGAGCACGCTTTCGGCAGTTTCGGCGGATATCGGCGAGGTCACGGCAGGCCGTATCGAAAGCGCCGACGGCAACTCCTATTGGGATCTCGACACGGGCGAGTTCCAGATCGCGGTGGAAATCTGATGGTCGCCAAGGTGAAGTTCAGGGTTGATCCGACACTGGAGGCCATCGGCCTTTATCGCGATCCCAACGACGACAATGCGCCGCTCTCCGACCCGCTCAACAATTTGGAGAATGTTATTTTCCACCCGGAACTGCGTTACTGCGGGATAGTCAACACCATCACCGGCACGCTCAACCTGCCAGCCACAACGACTATACCGGAATCCTACGAAATCGTGTCCGTGCATGAGCACACACTCGCGGCTCATGGTGCTTCCGGCAAGCCGATGATCCTCGGCGTGATAAAAAACCATCCGATATCCGGCGGCGACGTTGCTTGGTGCGGAACGGTGCCCTGGGCCGTGGTGGGGCGGGGTGGGGGGTTGGTGCCCCTACCAGATGGGTGAGGGTTTGATGATTCGTGTGATGTTGTTTGCTTGTTTGCGTTGTCGTGCTTCGGTGAGGGTTTGGGCTGACTTCCATTGGTTGCATGAACGGTGCATGAGTCTGCAGTTCTTGCGGTCGTACGGGGACCCACCGCGGGACCTTGGGATGTCTTCGTCTACTTCTGCCCGCATTGGGTGTGGGGTGCAGCCGGTGCAGGTGCCGGCTGGTGGCTGGGTGGTGCAGGCGGGACCGTGCTTGCCGGGGGTCATGGTGAGGGTCTTGTCTACCGGGAGGTCGCAGAGGGCGCAGAGTGTTTCTTCGGCGAGGACTCGTTTGCGGAGTTCGCGGCGGCGGTGTCCGTTGGCGTTGTGCTTGGGGGCGGCCATGTCACAGCCTTACGGTGTCGCTTGTCCACTGGTTCGGGATGCCGATTCGGTGTGCTCGTCTGGGGCCTTGGTTGTTGTGGCCTAGGAGCGAGTCGGTGTCGTCGTGGTCGGTGAGTGACCATGCCGGGTAGTAGACGGGGATGGCTTGTCTGCGGAGGTGTTCGCCTAGCCGGAAGTCGTATGGCTTGTGGGATCGCTGCACAGCGGTGAGCATCCGGCGGATCTCACTGGTTGGGAGAGTGACCGCGACACCGTGGATCAGTTGGGGCGATTTGTACCAGGACGCGGTAGTGCCGAGCGCCCGGATGATGCGGCCTTGGTAGTGGTGCGGTTTGGTGGTGCCCAGGTACCAGGAGACCGCTGCTCGAGCTGGGATTGTGGTGAGGGCTTCCGCGATGTGGGTGTTGAAGCCGTCGACCGGTAGAGCGTCGTCCTGGATGACGGTTGCCCACTGGTCGGAGCTGTCAGCGAGTGACTCCCACGCTCGGTCTCCAGTGTCGTTCTCTCCGCGGCCGTCGTCCCAGGTGATGGTGGCGTTGAGTTCGGCCGCGAGGGTTTCGGCTTGGTCGCTTCTGGCTGGGTGCGCCATGACGGTTATTGCCATCAGATGTCGGGCTGACGGTTGACGAGTGCGCGCATTTGGGCGCGGTTGCGGGCCTTGCGGTAGGTCTTGTCGAAGAAGGCCCCTGTCACGTCGTAGTTGACTTGCGCCGACCGGTCAGTGTGCAACTCGATCGGGATCTCGGCCTGGGGTTTCGGTGCGCCGCCGTGGAGGAACCGCAGCTTTAGTCGCAGGGCGTAGTCCTCTGGTGCGAAGCCGGAGAACCTTGGGTCCATGCCCTTCACGTCATCGAACACATCTGTTCGGATGGCGATCACAGCCATGCAGGCGTTGGTGCGTTCCCCCGGTAGTTCTACAGAGGGGGCCAGTTTGCCGGCGAGGACCCGTTCGGTGGTGTCTTCGTTGAGTCGCCAAACGTGCTTGTACGGTCCCCACCACGGGTAGTTGTCGAGCATTCTGGAGACGTGGTCGAGGATGCCGGGGGTGTGAATGTAGTCGCAGGGCGTGATGAGAAGTTTTGGGGTGGTGGCTTGTTTGCGGGCGCTGTTGATAGCCCGCGAGAAGGAGAAGAACTCGGCGTCAGGATCGGTGTCGAACCCGGTGATGTAAGGTACACCGTCCAGCGATTCGCGGGCGTAATCCTGGATACGGTTCCACCGCGAATCGGTGAGGTCTTTGCGGGGCACCAGTACGGTGAGGTCGTCGGGCATCGGTCACACCTGGACGGTCACATCAGATGGTGTCGCCGTCGATCCGCTTGCCGACTTCGGTGATGGCGTCACGGGTGGCCTTCCTTGTGATGAGGGCGGCGAGCTCGGGAATGTAGCGTGGTGGTACGTCGAGAACGTCAGCGAGATTCTGCAGCTCGGGTCGGGCTACACCCACCCATGAGTCGGCTGCTGGGTTAGTTGTCATTTTCGCTCACGCCTTGGGCGGCGAACCATGCGTCGAGCTTGGCTTGTTCCTCGGGTTCGAGGCGGGCGTACACGGCCACGCCAACCGCCTCCGCGTGGGATAGGTGGGGGAGGCGTGCTTCGATGCGGGTATGGTATTTGTAAAATTTCCATGGATAGGGTATGGTATTGGTCAACCCGAGCTGAACCTGATCTATTTACATCCCTAGTGCACGTAGAACGAGGAGATTGACTCGGGCTTCGCAAAATCTTGAGACTTCTTCTCTATGTACGCCTGTGAGCTGGTACGTGGATCACTTCTTCGACAGACCGGGGTTGGGATGGGATGGCGGTGGGGCCCACGAGGCTGGGAGGAGGGTGCGTCCCCAGGGGGAGTTCGACCCCACTGGGGCGCGGCCACGCTCGGGGCGAACTTCCCCCTGGTGGGGTGGCCATCACGCGGGGTTGGCCCGGGTGGCTTTCTGGGGTCATTTGAGGATGCCCTTTGAGGGACTTGGGCTGAAGAAGTGCTGGGCTTGACCCGTGGGGGTCTGTCGCTTGGTGTCGGTGCTACTGCCAGCAAGGTGTTCGAGGGAGTTCCTGACACACCTCGGGTTGTCGAACGGCTCGAGTATCTGGCCGACGGGCCGTTGATACGGCCATAGACATGGGGTAAGGACTTGCAGGAGCTGAGAGAAGGCCTTTCGGGCGCGGGGTCGAGCCTTCGTGGGTTGTGCCACGTTCCATGGTTGGTTGGCAGGGTTGTCCCAGGTTGGCTCGAGTACTGAAGATGAACGGCTCAACGTCGTGTGTATGAGGGTTGGGGGTGGTCCCAACTTGCTGGAGGGTTGACATAGGACCTGGCTAAGGTGCCTGAGTCGTAGGTTGGCCCATGACTTGCTGCAGAATGGCTGGAATACGTACGCCCGTAAGGTGTTAGGGGAAATTCCTGGCACATGTGCATGGGTCGTATGAGTGTGCTACGGGCCTCTGAAGCCCGTGGTTGGCTGGGATAGGTCTTCCTTTGACTTTAGAGGGCTGAAGGGAGACATCTCGGGGATAGACCCTGGCCTCATTGCTGGGTGCCACGTGTCGTGGCTCGTAGTCAGGGTGCCCCCAGGTGGCTTAATCGAAGGCCAATATTATGATGACCTTGGATCCGAGTACCGAAAAGGAACCAGCGTAACTCGAACCTCGGCCCGCCGCCCACGAGCCTGAAGACTCGGAAGGGCTAAGGGATAGGTGTGTTGTACATAGAAATAGGAAATAAAACAAGACAATAGATATAATAATAGAAATAAATAACTAACTACAACAAAGTCCAGTCTAACAGAAAGTACAGTCTAAAGTAGTAAAACATACCACATGTCAAATGAACACTTAGTCCGGCAAGCTGACAACTAGGAACCTCCATGCAATGCCCTCGAACCTCGAGGAAGGACCGCCTCACCTGAAAACCAGGGGTGAGCCTCCTATCACTGGCTCAGTAGGGATCCCGCGGAACTCCAATCGAGAAAATAACGGCGAAAAGGAAAACTATGCTAGCTACGGAAGTAGGAAAGCAACTACGGTGGTCGGCAAAATCTCGGCTCTATAGCTACTCCTACTATTCCGGAAAACACGACCCAGTCTCCCATCGGGGGACAACCAAGTCACGCACCTGACATCTCGATCCCACGGTCGGGGAACAACCAGACACAAACTGCCCTATTCACGCTACTAGGAAAATGTCACGACACCTCGGTCGCAGAGGCCTGCCCTCCCTGAAGGGTCCAAGCCGAAACCTCGTAGTCTAGAAACACAGTCACGACCTCGCTGTCGTGAACTCAATGCTGTCTAGGGAAAACCCTTGGTGACGCTCACCAGAGACCCCAGACCTCGACTCCGGGAACACTCTCGAAAACTACGCACAAGACCTCTTCCCGCAGATGAGGGACAGAAACCTGTGACACGACAACTCACGTCACGTGACGGGAGCACCACCCACTAGAAGAACAGACTAGATACGTCCCCTGACATCTTACACTGTGTCACAAGTGTTTAGCTACAACGCCCCGGGCGTGAGACTCAGACACATAACAAGTACCATAACAAGGACTAGCTGGGGTCACGCTCGTCAGCGTGTGTCCTAAGCCCCCAACTACGTGTGCACACACAGACCATCTGTTCACTAGAAGATTTCAAAACTTAAGCTCTCTTACTTTTTCCTTGAGAAGTTATTATTTACCAATATTTTCTCGGCCTCAAGACATCCCTGCAAAATAAAATTCTCATTTTATAGATTTAGATGCCCAAGCTTTCTTAGGTCTCTTGGAGTTAGTTCCATGAGTAAAAAGATTTTTAGCATTACTAACAAATCATTCATCATCTCCCCTCATCAAGTCACATGTGTACATGGAATGACCAAACTTGCCATAGTAGAAACATGTGACCGGAGGTCTCCTAAAATTGTTTCTCCTATTAGCATTCCGAGAGTCAATGAAAGAGTAAGAATGATAGCATGAACCAATAAACGAATTCTTAGAGTTCATTTCAAAATGATCATCCTCAAATTTCATAAGATTGCACGTGTACATAGTGTGGCCTATGTTACCACAATAAAAGCACGTAACTCTCCTTTTTTCAAAAATATTTCTGCTCGTATCTGAAAAGGTACTAATCGAATGTGAACAAGAGCCATGATCTTTTGTGCTTTATCATGTGAATGTTTTGAAAAATGATCATGCACACATGATGATTTTCTCTTGTATTCAAATCTTTCCTTTCCTTTGGTTCCAAAAGTATTTTTCAGATTTTCATGCTCATTTCTGATTTTCTCAAGTTCTTGCTTAAAAGAACTACAACTATCATTCAACATTCTATTTATTATTTTGTAGCTCTCAATCTGTAGCTCTAGCTCATGTAAGTTTCCTAACTCATCAGTGATTACACACTTTTCCTTTTGATAGACAGAGAGCCCGTCACTCAATGCTTTAATTTGTTTATTCAACTTTTCATTTTCCTCTCTCAAATAACAGATTTTATCTCTGTGCACTTCAACATCGATCAAGAGAGAGTCATTTACACTTTTGAGTCCTGAACATTTATCACATGAAAAATTTTCATGAAAAGGATTTTTAAGTTTCCTCTTGAGTTTTTTATTTTCAGATTTTACTCTTGTTGTACCCGAACATTTTCCCAATGAAATGCTCAGAAATAAGGGTTCGAGAATTTCCTCGAACACCTACAAGGCATGGGCTACCTAGCCCTTCCTACAACCCAGTGGGCTTGACCCAGGGCCCTAACCATTTAACCGTGACGTACAGCTACAATTGCAACTAATTGGTACCACTCTCGACCGCTCAGTTGCGGGCTTTACCCGCGCTCCACACGACCTCCCGGGCCAACCCAGGGGCACCTCGACTACAAGCCATGCCACATGGCACCCAGCAACAAGGCCAGGGTCTACCCCAAGACACCTTCTTCTAATCCCCCCAAGGTTCCCCAAGGTCAAAGGAAGACTTAATTAAGTCAACTACAGGCTTTGGAGGCCTACAGCGTATATGTACGGCTCACACGTGTATGTCGAGCATTTTTCCGAACACCTTGTGGGCACATATATTCTGGTCTTTCTACAGCAAACCGCAGGCTAACTCACGACTCCAGCATATCGGTCGGGTTCTACAACGGCCCCCTAGCAAGTCGGGGCCACCCCGACCCTCAGACACGTGGCGACGAGCCACTTATCCTTAGCTTTCGGGCCAACCTGAGGCTACCCTGTCAACTAGCCATGCAATGTGGCACACACCTCGAGGCCGAGCCCACGTGCCCAAAATGCCTCTTCTTAGCTCCCACGAGCTCATATCCTCAGCCCAAGGCCCCTCAGCTAGTTATCTAGGCCGTTCGATAACCTGAGGTGTGTCGGGCATTTACCCGATCACCTTGCGAGCGGCAACTACGACTCGATAACAATAGCCCCCACAGGATGATCCCAGCATCCCAGAGCCTCGTGTCCCTTAAAGGACATCCACAGACAACAAAAGAAGACCCCCGAGGGCCACCCCCCAGGGCCACGGCTCACTCGGGGGGAGTTCACCCCCGATGCGGCCACGCCCCGGGAGGGCAAACCCCTCCCTTGGGGAGCGCACCCTCCTCCCAGCCCAATGGCCTCACGGCCATCCTCCAGCCCCAGTCACCCCCAGTTTCGATTTATGCACTGAAAGGTGTAGTGCATCGATTGTGAAATCTTAAAGTTTTCTTAATTTTTCTTCCATACCTCAGACCCAGGTTGTGCAGTTGAAGTAATTTCTATTGGACTGATTGCAAATTCCAGCCTTGTGACCAGTATCTTATTGTCAATACCTTCACACAGTGACCTGCTAGCTGCATCCCTGTGTTGATGCATGACTAGAGATTCCAGTCTATTTTGGTCCATCCTTGATGGTACCATTTCATCTAATCTCCCGTGTCCATAGCTAGGTCTTCCATAGCCTGATGTGCCCCTGCTGTCAACCGATAATATGGAGGCCAACTTGTTTCAGGTTTTAAGTGCTACAAGGGGACCATTGAGAATCTCTTGAACACATCCTCACGGCAGAAGGATGTATAGGTCTACATGAGTCCCTATATCCGTTCCAGGTTTTTACTAGAAAGTTCCTCTCAACGTATGTATGAATGTCCTGTCCAGACATTACTCGGCTGCAGTTTTGTATCCACATCCTGAGCCAGTTTGAGTGCTTCCTGCGGTGTCAAGAGAAAGAAAAAGGCACACACACAAAGTCACTTCACCTTCCAAGGCCGGGAGGAACATCACAATTGTTCTCCAGGGGATCTACTTTTCTTTTTCCCCTTTAATTAGCAGACAAGACTTGCCACTACTTCTGATTCTTTTCCCAGGCTTGCAAATGCTCAGATCTTATGCATGGCCTCCTTTTTCTTTTCTTTCCATCCATCCTTTCACCTTATTCTCTCGCATGCTTTTCCATTGGCCCCATGCGCGCTTCCATCCGGTCTCCCACTTGCTTATCTGATGATCCCCCTCCGGTACATGGAATGTGGGGGAAGGCGGGAATTAACCTATACGCCTCGGCGCAGCATGCGCGACGCCAACAGAAGACGACGTGCCACGGCGTTGGATGATGAGAAATCTCTTATTAAAGTCTGGGTAGGAGAGACTCGATGAGTCGACTGAAGGGACCCAGACAGGTAGGCGTCTCAATTTGTTTTGAATAATCCTCTTCTGCTGAGTCTTGTCCACCGAATTTCCCAAGGGAAGTCCTCCAAAACGGTGTGCAACTCAAGAGGGAACCTATCATGCATGTTGTTATAATTAAAAGGGCTGCCTTGAGATTTAGACTTGAAAAGGCAAAAGAGGGATTAGGGCAAAGAAAAGGCAAGATGTCTTTAGATCAGTGCCCACACAAAGTGACTAGAACCTGCATTAATTTGAGTGTGGGTGATGGCCGGATGCTGGCCGCTGAAATCGCAGGCCAGCGTGACTCCGGGGGCAATATGGGCCTTCCAGTCCACGCGCCGCGCACCCGCATAGAAGGCTTCGGTGTCGGGCGCGTCGTATTCCGCCAGCACCAGGAATACCCGGTTGGCGGTACGCGACCACAGGCAGGCGCGGTACGCCTGCTCCAGAGTGCCTGTGAAAGCCACGCCGGTGCCGCGCTCACGCGCGTCCTCGACACCCAGCGACTTGAGCTCCAGCCCCAGCAGATCCGCAAGACCCCGGGGACAACTGGCCATGAAATTCAACGCTTGCGATCCTTGCTCTGTACTCATGCCGGCTCCGGATCGGCCGGCTGTTCCGATGCCAGGGCCGCCGCCAACGGGCGCGGCGGCGTCACGGCACTCACGACTTCACAGGCCTCGCGGCCTGCATTGCGGAAGCGATGGGGCAACTGACTGGCAAAGTAATAGGCATCCCCCGGTCCCAGCACACGCGTCACACCTCCCACGGTCAATTCGACGCGTCCGCGCACCACCACCCCGCCCTGTTCTCCCCGATGCTCCAGGGTTTCCTCGCCGGTAGCGGCACCCGGCGCATAGCGCTCATGCAGCAGCGACAGCTGCCGACCGCTGCGCTGCGCAGCCACCAGACGCCGCGACACGGCCGCGTCCCCGGTCTCGACCAGCTCCGAAGCTTCAAAAAACGCCTGCGGTTGATTGCCCTCGTCGAGGGCGAAGAACCCGGCCAGGGTCATGGGTACGCCATCCAGCGCCATTCTAGGCGATGGTTTCTAGTTTTAATGGCAAATCTTGAACCCCTAGAATGTCGGGATTCAATACCCGCCAATTTGGTTCCATTTGTGTGTGATTTGGGGTCGGTGTGAGGCTGGATGCCCACGTGAGTCATTTTGGGTTGATTTGAGGAAATCACCCGTTTTAATGTCATTTTGTGATTTTCTGGATCCCTTCCGGCTTGTGGAAGGCTTATGTCATGCTTGTGGATGTTCCCCAGTCATTTGGGAATGATTGGGGCATAGAACAGGGGTTTTCTACATGGATTCGTAAAACCTGGCTCGAAACAAAGTAACGATCGTACCAGAGACTACCACTTGTGAAGGCGGCCCTCTGGCGACCACTATTTGGAGTTCTATTGTCGGTTTCAGGTTGCGATCTTGCAACCGACCTCAACCTAGCGGTGGTGGCCCTTGGGAGACTGCCATTTGGTTTTTATGTCAGTTTTGGTCGGTTCCAAGAAGCGGCCTTGCGATTGACCGCCTTCTAAAGTAACGGTCAGGCAAAGGACTACAACTAGGATGGGTTTCATACATTTTTCAAGGCAGCTTGGAGATGGCGATCTTGCCAAGACCGTCACCTTAAAGTGGCGGCCTCCTGGAAGACTGCCATCTGCCTATCTTACGTCGGTTTAGGCATTTGGGGTTTCCTATTAGATGGCGACCATGGCATGACTGCCATCTTAAGGTGGCAGCCCTGTCAGGACCGCCATCTGCAAGAGGCGGCCCTACAAGATTGCCTCCTGCCTGACTGATTCTGCAAGCAGTGGCCTTGCTAAGACTGCTACTTGGCTGGGCTATCTGGTAGCAGCCAAGAGGATGACTGCCACCTTCCCAGAGTGTTCTTTTTCATCGGTTTGGCTTCCGGTTGGCTTGGCTTCGACTCTTTGGTTAGCCCTTAGTCTCGTGGATATTTTGGATGTCCTGTGAGGGCCGTGACCATGCCATTGGGTGTTCGGAAGTGCCATAATATCGAGTAGTGTGCTGTGCTATTTTGAGAATTATTTTAAGGATCGTTTGGTCTCCGGTCAACCTGGTTGTGACACAGCGGTTGACACGTGACCTCGTGAGTGTCTCAGTTATCCCATGAGGATAGAGACTACGTTTTTGACACTTAGAGGTATCGCCTTACCTTGATTTATGTGTCCACATGGTTCGAGGGCTTTGGTGATCCCTCAAGTTTCGTGTTTCCTCGTTATGTGGAATTACGAGTCGGTTGAGCGGCCTTGGGGCCGAGGACTTTCAATTGATATGGACCCGACTGTTGTGTGTTGTTTCCATGTTGTTGTACCGTGGTTTTTGACTTAGGGACTAGGTTGATTAACAGTGTGTTACCGTGATGTGTGATGATCTTCACCCGAGTGTTGTAAGTCAAGGATCATTGTGTTAGTAGGTCTAGTTGATTGTCCTGAGTCTGGCAGTTGTGTGATGCCTTGTGTTCAATAGTACATGCGATAGGTGCGTGCGTCGCCTGTCCGTACTTTGGTGTTTTGAGTCTCTGTGTAGCAAATCAAAATTTTTTATATATTTATATGTAAATAATAATAATAAATGATAAAAATAAAATAAATGATAAATATTTTTCTTTATATCTTTAAAGTGTAGAATATATAAACGTGAATCCTATCCCACGTGTTAACACGAACGGAAAGATTCACGGCACGATTCTTAGAAGGTGAAGACGTTAGTACTATAGCAGAACCGTAGCATCCGATTTAAGAGAGAATTATTAGCTCTAATTAAATCCTAATTAGTGGATGATGTAAATTCTTACCTAATTGAATTAATGAGGTCATGGATTATGTCATAAGGAGAATTTATTTCAATATTTACATGTTAGAAATTAATGTCAACAAAAGTTAGTGTAATGGTAACATGAGTTAGTGAAATAAGAAAATAAGGAGAAAATTAACTTAGAATTAAATTAGTAATAAAATATCATTAAATAAATAAGGTAATTGATTATCTCGAAAAGGAAGATTTATTTCAACATCCACATGAAGTACATGGGAATCCAAGATATACAGTTTCTAGAGTCCTGAAAGTCCAGTACAGTCTTCAGCTGGCATTAGGTTCACGATTCCTTATCGCTTCATTTTCTGTGTGTCGTCTTGTGTGTGCCGTGTTAGCACTATGTGAGATGGTTTTGCTCTCGTCGGGATGTGACGAGGTACTTCTTTTTCATCGTGGTGTCTGTCTCGATCATGTTGTACTTGGTAGAGTTCGCCGGAAGGCTTGAATCTGCGGTACATTGTTCGAGATCTTTTCGTGATTGGTTTAGGTGGCTGGTGACTTTCAACATTGGTGTGATGTCCGTACACATTCTTACGTTATTTTGGTCATCCAGTTTGAGTCTGTGTAGCTCCTGATGCATTTTACATCTATCGAAGTGCTCGATTAGATCCCCTTGATTGAGAAGATGCTCAAGCGACCTAGGATTTTCCTTCCTGGTGAGTTTATGTTAGTAAGCTTGATGCTTCTCGTCTTGTTTGGTGAAGTCTTATCGAGGTAAGCCTTGGAATTACTGTCTTAGTGATGCCTTTGTGTTGTGTCTGCTTAAGTGCAGACAGTGTTTAATCTGAGCCTGAGCTGCTCCTCGTCTTACGGTTGCTTGGCTTTGGACCTAATTCTTGTGTTAAAAGCTATGGTGCACCATGTTCGTCGTGCCGTGTTCAGCGACCAATGTGTTGTGAAGGCTCGATAATTGTTTCAGGACATGAAGGTAAGCTGAGATTAACATTTTTCTTTGGGCTTTGTGCTGAAGCTGGTGCTCTTCTCCTTTGCACTTAGACTAATTGCGATCGGTTGTTCCCTGGATCAGTACTCGTGGCGTGCTATTTGCGATTTTCATGAAATGCGATGGCGCCGTGTATGTGCTGAATGTGGATACCGAGATATTTTCTGTGTGCATTGTATGAGTGCTCAGCGAAAGCATGTGGGTCGATTACCCATGGGCCGAGGATCATTGTTGTGAGATTCTCTCCGGTCGAGAGCATTATTCTTTCTCGATGTGACTTCGTTGTGGCTTCCTGTGCCTTGGTGTTGTCTGTTGCCGTGCTGTCACTAGAGCTATTCTGGTGTTGGCATTTGCATTTGTGAGTATTGGGGAACCTATCGGCATTCCTACTGATTGAATACCCTCTGCTTTGCATTTCTTCTCTTGGGTATTGTGTTCTCGGGACGTGATCGTGGTCCTTGGGATGCGTTCCCCGAGATTGTCATTTCTTTACTGTCATGGGTCCTCTCCTTGGTGAACTGCTCGATGCGTGACTAGTCCTTTGTAGTTGTGCATTCAGCTATTGTTGTGCCTTGATGTGACCTAGCTTGCAATTGGGTTCTGTGATTCTGTGTCCCGTATGGAGCTGGGATCCTGCAAGTGCTGCCATCATTATCGTTTTTGCACTGTTTCTCTATGATTTTATGTGTCGGTCTTAGCACTATGTGGACCAGGTCTTGTCGATTAGCTTTGCTGTACTTTTCTTTCCTGGTGAAGTTGGCTCGCGACTCGATCAGATGGCATATCTGAGTGAGGACTGACTTGATTATGGTTGTGGTCCAATGCTGTTATCGTTGGTGTCATGTGTGCCAGGTGTTCCCTATTGCCTTTGGCACTGGTGCCGATGTTGTCAAGCTGTCAGCTGTAAGGACTATGTCTCCATGCTTAAGATAATGCTTATCGTATCTGTCATTTTGTCTCTTCGAGATCTATTGTCGTGGCATGTGTCGTGTCTCTTTCCCTGTGAGACGCAAGTGACGTTGCCGTGTTTCAGAGATGTCAGACTTCTGTTCACTTGTGGCGTGCTCGGTCCTGAGTGTGTGCTTGTGCCTATGGTCTGACTGTGTTCCTCTGAGCTGTGTTCTTTTGAGATTCGTGTTGTTCCTAATTGTGTCTTGGGGTTTGTTCTTCCCTGCTTCCCCTTCGCTTAGTCTTTAAATTTTGGGGATGAAATTTCTTGAAGGAGGGGAGGATGTAATACCCTGGATCCTTATTGGGTCTTCTCGGATCTTTATTAGGTATTAAAGGAGTGTTTGACCACTGCCCCAGTGCTGGCCTTACCTTCTAGAGAAGGAGGTTTTGAAGTATATATAGATGTATCAGGAATTGGCTTAGGTTGTGTACTGATGCAGTGAGGTAGGGTGGTAGCTTATTCATCTAGGCAGTTGAGCAAGCATGAAGAAAATTACCCTGTTCTTGACCTAGAGCTCGTTGTGGTTGTGTTTGCTTTGAAAATTTGGAGGCATTACTTGTATGGGGAAACCTTTGTGGTATATTCTGATCAAACGAGCCTGAAGTATTTATTTTTCTAGAAAGAGCTTAATATGAGGCATAGAAGGTGCCTCGAATACCTAAAGGATTTTGAGTACCATCCCGGGAAGGGCAATGTTGTGGCAGATGCCTTGAGCCATAAGCCAATGGCTAAGTTGTCAAGTATAATGCTACAAGAGTGGAGGATGCTGGAGCAATTAGCAAGTTTACAGCTTAATGCTGGTGAGAAGAAAGATCGGGTTATGATCGCCCATGTCCAGCTTCATCCAGAATTATTGACTGAGATCGAGACCTTACAAGATAATGATCCATTGCTAGTAGAAATCAAAGGAAGCTTGAGTAGTCGACTAGATTTTCTATTGGCTGACGACGACAGGTTGTTGTTCTAGGGAAGAACTTGTGTCCTTGATTTGGTCGAAGTGAAGAATAAGATTCTTGAAGAAGCCCGTTGGTTCAAGTACACTATTAACCCGGGAGCTACTAAGATGTATCAGGACTGGAACATGACCTTTTGGTGGTTGAATATGAAGAGAGAAGTAGCCGAATTTGTGAGCAGATGCTTAGTGTGTCAGCAAGTTAATGCTGAGCATTTTTGACCTGTCAAGAAGTTAAAGCCTCCCGAGATATGACAGTGGATGTTGGAGAGCATCGGCATGAATTTTATTATGGGCTTACCTAGAACTCGTGGCTACTTTGATGAGATCTGGGTAATTATCGAACGACTGACGAAGTCTACGTACTTCTTATCCATTAAGTCAAAGTGGACGTGGATGTGTTGACTCTTTATACATGAAGGAATTAGTGAGGTTGCATGGTGTTCCTATGACTATTGTGTCTGATAGAGGCCCCTAATTTACTTCCCATTTTTGGAAAGGACTGTAGGAATCCTTGGGAACTCGTCTGAACTTCAGTACCACTTTTCATTCTCAAATTGATGCCAGATAGAGAGGACAAACTAGATTATAGAAGACATGTTAAGGGCCTGCATGATTGACTTTAGAGGTAGCTGGCATGAACACTTGCCCCTGATTGAATTTACCTACAACAACAGTTACCAGTCCAGCATCCAGATGGCACTGTTTGAAGCTTTATATGGAAGGCGCTGGTGATCACCTCTGTGCTGTGAAGAGGTAGGTGAGAAGTAATGGCTCGGACCAGATCTCATCTCTGAGTCATCTAAGAATATTCAGATTATCAGAGAGCATTTGCAAGTTGCTTAATCTAGGCAGAAGAGCTACGCTGATAACTGAAGGATAGACTTGGAATTCCAGGTTGGTGAGTATGTATTCCTGAACGTCTCACCCATGAGAGGAGTCTGAAGATTTAGAATTCGGGGTAAGTTGAGCCCAAGATTTGTAGGCCCATTTGAAATCCTTGAGAGAGTTGGTGAAGTTACATATAGGCTACCGTTGCCGCCCCAATTGTCTAGCATCCATAATGTCTTCCATGTATCTATGTTACAGAAATACGTGTATGATCCCTCGCACATTATCCATCATGCGGATCTGGAGCTGAAGGAGGATCTATCCTACGAAGAGAAGCCTATCAAGATTCTGGATAGGAAGTCGCAGCAACTCAGGAATCGGTCCATACCGATGGTCAAGGTGCAGTGGAGCAAGCGCGGAATTGAGGAAGTCACGTGGGAATCTGAAGAAGCGATCAGGAAGCAATATCCCGATTTATTCTAAGGTCAGTACCCGTAATTTTCCCATTTCGTTGAGTTCGGTGAATTTGGAGGACTAAATTCCTTAAAGTGGGGGAGGGTGTAACCAAAGATTGAAGATTTCTTCACAAGATATCTCTCCATTTCTGTCGACTCAAGTCATCAAGCCAAGCAGGTTAATAAACAGCCAATGTTGAAAGCGGTTCATGCTGTCAGTCTCACAGTGAAAAGGCATAAATGGGTGCGCAATCCTCCTTCCAATGAACCTGCTGAACGTCGAGGGAGTCCTCCTCGATAGAGCATAGGAAGAAGCTCTATGCATTCCCCAGGAACAAACACATGCATTGTTCGAGTGGGCTATCAAGCATGATAAGATCACTCTTCCAAAGTCAAAGAGGCCTGTCGACATCAGGAGAAGAGATGATCCTTAATTTTACCCTTATTATCAAGTCCTTGGACATCCTATCGAGGACTGTCAAATATTCAAGGACATCGTCCAATGCCTAATCAAAAGAGGGGAGCTACAAATAGGGGTGTACGGGGTTGATCCTTCCCGCCCTCATGAAATACCTAATGTGGGGGTATTAATCAATATGATATCCATATATCAACAGCTACCCGAAGGAGTGCCAAAAACTTGTAACTAGCACACCAATGAAGACTATATCCCAGTGCCTGAAGAAAACCAAAGAAATCGGCAAGCATCGCTAACAAGAAAAAGAACAAGGCCAGCACCTCGTCCGGCTCAGAAGGCCCAAATTCGTAGAGCCATAGCCCGGCCAACTCCGCCCCCTATAGTTCCTACCTGGCATCAAATAGCCCCCCCAGCGGCTATCAGAAGGCCAGCGGACAACACATAGAAGCAAGCCCAGGCGCGGGTGCATGAAGAAATCATCTCAGCCATGGAACGACTACAAACCGTTATGGACAGGCTAGACAAGCAGGAGCAACTCAAGAGCCAGCCTATGTAGCTCAAAAAGCATGCCCCTCAAAGACGCAATGAGTCCCCCCGGCTAACAAAAAGAACTAAAGAAAATGCAAGGGTGTTCAATCCACCGAGCAACCCGCTGTGGGGGTAGATGCCAGCCCAATGGGAGAAGGAGAAGAAGAATACAAAGGCTAAAATAAGATATAATGCTCTCTCCTCAACATGCTGTCTGCATCATCCAGTGTGGCTCAAGCTGCTGATGAGGAAGATGAAGAAATTTACTTTATACCAAAGGGAGCAAATCAGGCTAAAGCTTCTGCCTCCCACTATGTTGCCGAATCTGGGAGAATATCAAGACACCCATCAGCCAGCAAAGGGGCACAATACCACGTTCCTCCTCTACTCGGAGGCCTAAAACTAAGGGAGTTCATCTCGAAAAAATTGGGCACGTCCAGCAATGATGACGGGATGCCACTCGCCCCAGTCAAACAAGAGATGAAAGATAGCACTCTCAGCCCCTCCTGGCAAGACCAGGCCATGGTTGCACTGTTATACCAGAAGCTGCAGGAGATCGAAATACTGCAAAGGCGGTTACATGAAATGAATCTAAGTCCACCTATGCTGTAATCGGCAGGACATTTAGATGAGGCGACATACCTGTAGTGCTAGCTCACCTAAAGCTTCAGCACGGCTAGTCATACCCCAAATAGCACATGATCTTACAGGGGGCATTCTCTCTCAACCACTCCAACACATAGTCCCCCGGGCATGTCAGGGGGTAACTAAAGTATCTCTGAAGATGGTGCTAATGAGACCGCGCATGCAGTCGGACGAGCTAATGGCAGAACGAACAATGAATACGAAGATGACTGAAGAAGAAGTCACCGAGGATGAATTACAAGTAGCCAAACAAAAGGATGATGAGTCCGTCATGGACTACATAAGAAGGTGGAGGAATCTTCGTGAAAAGTGTCACCATCCTCCTAACTACGGGGATTTTGTTCAAATCTGCAAAGAGAATTTGAGAACGAAAATTCTACGATGGGTCTTTGACATTGAAGTCATGAGATTTGAACAACTAGGTGACATCGCAGCCAATATCGAAGTAGTTCTTGCAAGGCACTACTTGGCTTTGATAGCCCCGAGCCAAAAGAATGAGCAACCGGTAAACACCTAACCCAAGAAGAAATTTGCACCTATCTCCCGATTCTTTTTTCCGTGTAGTACATCTGCTTGTTGGAGTGACTCTTAGATCAACATTGTTGTAACTTCTTTATATTTTATCTTCAAGTGATCTAAACTTTTACGCTAAAATTTTCAATAGGTGATCTATTCAACCCCTCCCCTTCTAGCTTACCGTACTCATCGTGTTTATCAGCCCCTACATCATCTGCGATGCCTACGAGGGTGGGGCCTACATGGTCATAGACCACAAGGGCCACCAGCCCTTCCTGCCTCTCAATGGCAAGCACATAAAGTTGTACTGCGCACCAGAGCATGAGTTCGCACGCGACACCAGATAGTGCGCACACTCCCTGTCTCAGCCTCCGGAACTGGTCTTCCCTCTAAGAAGGCCGAACCGGGCACTCTTCCCAGTCCTCCTCTCCAGTCAAGCCAGGGGGCCAACCAGGCCCCTTCCAGAGTCATTGTCAGACGCCCTCAAAAGCCAGTCCCCTACTTTCGTCCTCGCAACGACAAGAGTGGGGGCACCACTGCATCAACCACAGCTTAGCCGCCAGGCTCTCAGGTAAGTAACAAAAAAATATATAACAAAATGGGGCTAAAAGTAGAGATGCCCCGGTAGACCCAGTCGTCCCCCTCTACGAGGAGGCGATTGGGGGCAAAAAGGCCAACAACCCGACTGAGGTGAAACCCACAAGGGCATCTCAGGCAAAATTGGGAAACCCCTCGACGTGAAAATCCGCAAGGACGCGTCAGAAAAAGCTAAAGGGGGTCGGCTCCGGTGAAAACCCAAAAGGGCGCTGGGGCCAATAACAGGAAAGTTTCTCTTCCCCACCAGTCAAGGTGGTCTTTACCTACTCTCCAATAGGCTGTGGAATCTTCCCACATCAATCGGTAATCAACCCATGGTTCCAAGCCGGTGGCTCGACACCTCCCAGCCTCCCTCTGCATCACTCACTCCAGTCTCTTGTCGATACCAGCCGGCACGTGGCATGCTAGCCGCTATGCCAGCAGAAGCTAGTTCCAGTCAACCCCAAATCTCTGCCATCACATAATCCTGTACTCTACATCTGATCCAGTATTCCCTGCCACGCTTGGCTGGGACAATACATCCCTCGGCCTCACAGGCCCCAGAACCCGTAAAAACCTAAGGGTAAGGGTAAAACCATGTCTAATTACCTACACCCTCCAATTTTTGGATACATCCCTCAACAGCATCCCCCTACGGACAAACATCCTAAAAAAAATAAACAATATCAAAATGGGGTTAAAAAAAATAGAGGTACCCCTGCGGCCTCAGTCGGCTCCCATTGCGGGACCATAGGGGGCAAAAATTACCATCAACCCAGCTGGGGTGAAAACCCGCAAGGGCGTCCCAGGGAAAATCGGGTAACCCCTCGGTATGAAAACCCGTAAGGACATACCAAAAAAAGCTAAAGGGGGCCAGCTCTAGCGAAAACCCAAAAGGGCGGTAGAGCTAGTAAAGAGAGAAAAAAACAAAATACTTCTCTTTCTCTACTCCTCGCCGACAGGGGCTGTCGATTTCAACATTCTATCGATGGCTATCTCCAGATCACCCCACAACAAGGGCGACCATTACTCCCTCAACGGCTGGACAAGGCCCAACTCCAGCCCCAGTCCTGCAGTCCCAGCCTCGTGGCCTCAATGCCTTCACAGGCCGGTCACGCAGCTCCAGTCCCAGCCTCGTGCCCTCAACACCTTCACAGGCTGGTCACCTAGCTCCAGTCCCAGCCTCGTGGCCTCAATGCCTTCACAGGCCAGCCACCCAGCTCCAGTTCCAGTCCTCAATCCCAGCAATGTGACCTCAATGCCTTCACAGGTCGACCACCCAGCTCCAGTTCCAGTCCTCAGTTCTAGCAATGTGGCCTCAACGCCTTCACAGGCCAGCCACCCACCTCCAGTTTCAGTCCTCAATCCTAGCAATGTGACCTCAACACCTTCACAGGCCGACCACTCAGCTCCAGTTCCAGTCCCCAGTTCCAGCAATGTGGCTTCAACGTCTTCCCAGGCCAGTCACCCAGCTCTAGTCCCAGCAATGTGACCTCAATGCCTTCACAGGTCGGCCACCTAGCTCCAGTTCCAGTCCTCAGTTCCAATAATGTAGCTTCAACGCCTTCCCAGGCTAGCCACCCAGCTTCAGTTCCAGTCCTCAGTTCCAGCCCCGTGGCTTCAACGCCTTCCCAGGCCAGCCACCCAGCTCCAGTACCAATTGCAGTTCCAGCAACGTGGCTTCAATGCCTTCACCGGCCAGCCACCCAGTTCCAGTACCAGCCTCCAGTCCCAGCACCGTGGCTTTAACGCCTCTATAGGCCAGCCCCCCAATTCTAGTCCCAGCTCCCAATTCTAGTATCATGGCCACAATGCCTCAATAGGCTAGCCACTCAACACCAGTCCCAGTGCTAATTCAGCAATCCAGTCATCACGCTTCCGTGAGCCAGTCACCCAGACCCAATGCCAACATCCAACTCCCGCATTTCAGCTACCATTCCCTTCGGGAAATAGTTGGCTAGTCCCAGCCCCCAGTTATGGCCTTTGGCTATCATACCACTCAGGGTCATTCAACCATCACAACCTCAGCTCCTCAGCCTAATGTAAACCACATTTTCGACTAACAACATGAAGACAACCAACACCCCACGCGTCGGCCTATGACCGATGCGTCCCAGAACCAGCCCGAGTCTTCATCTCGTAGGTCGCCACATCCCGGCAAACCTACGCTAACCCCATACAGCATGGGCTTTTCTCTCCTAGAGACTAGCCCCCAGCACTTGGTCTCTTTCTAGTACCCAGTCTCCAGTTCCCAGTATCCAAAGTCTAGTCACACCGTCCCTCAAGCCCAGTTCTCTACGTCAATGCCCCATAAACTGGGTGAACCTGGCCTGTTACACCCTGTACCAGTACGTGGTAGGAAAGAATCAAACAGACCAATAGTAAGTGGTTGCCATTCCCTGCATTCAACACTGTTCCATGGAACAAGAAGTGGAACAACTCAGCAAGTAACAATATCAAAATCCAGAATTTGTCATTAGTGCTCTATAAAAGGGGAGCCTAAGACATGCCCTTAGGGTAACAAAAATGTACAATCTGGATAACAAAAAGGGAGGGGAAGTGACACAATCACAGCCCAGTCTCGCTCCCCCCCACCTCCGCTAAGCGGGACTCCGTGGCAGCCAACTTTGTCTTCAGGGTCGACGCAAGCTGCACGCTCGCCTCATCCCCCATCTCGACAGTCTGCCACTCAACCCTAGCGAGCTACGCCTCTCGCTGCTGCTCCTCCAGGGCCTTCTCCAAGGCCTCATCTCTGCTCTCCGCATCTCTCAACCGAGTAGCACGGTCCTGGGCAAGCAACACGGTCGCGTCAGTGCGCCTCTCTTGCTCAGCGACTGCCAGTGCAAGCCGAGCCCGCTGCCCCTCCAGCTCTCGGATGGCCGCTAGTTGTCGAGCCCTCCACTCCTACGCCTCCAGAAGCCGCAGGTACTTTGCCCAAATGCTGGCCAAGCTGGACATCCAAAGCTCACGTGGGAACCCAAGGCCGTGATAGTCATGGGTGCACTCCCTCAACCACTGTTGGAGCTCCTCCGGAGAAGGCAGGGGGTCGCCCCCTGCGTAACCTCGAGCACATTGAAGCAAAGCCACGCCCACGCTAGCATCCAGCAGCGGCTCCGGTGGCAAGACAGATGAAGGCCACTCATTCCCAGCTCTAGGCAAGAGTGGCCTACTTCAGTCGGCACACCAGAAGGACCTGTGTAACACCACCAAATACAAAGAGGGTTAGCAATGCTCAGGACTTCCCTATGATAAGACAAAGTGAAAAACCTAAGAAATGTCCTAGCTCTCACCTGCTACGGCCCCCGCCGTGCCTGTAACACCCCCGCTCGAGGTCGGTGAGGGTAGTCCATCTCCCACCTCAACAGCGTCTCCTGTTGGAGTCAGAGAGGGCAGAGGCTCCTCTAACATCCGGGTGTCACCAGTAATCACCGGAGAGGTGAGAGGCTCCCCCAGATCCACCTCGATGGGAGTCGGCACGCACTCCTCCTTGGATTCCAGCCCTGGACATAACACAAAATGTCAGCCCTGTCATAAACCCTGAGTCAGCCAATAGAAGGGAGCAAAGGAGCTACATGTACCTTCCAACGTTGCCTTCATCTCAGCATCTTCGGCGGAAGAAGCCTCGGAGGAGGAAGAGCTCGGGCTTGAGCTCTCGTTGGTCTCCATGGCCGTACTGTCGCTGCCCAAAGAACCAGATGAAGCCCCTAGTGAACCCTCAATCACGGGCAAATCAGAGGCACCTGCACACCAGTAAGTCGAGTCAGGCTACTATCGAGTCCAGTCTTGTACAAAGACAACTCCCTAGCCAAAGGTGTTAGGGAAGAAGCTCACCAGCTGTGGCGTCCCCCTTGGAGACCCCCTCGATATTGATGAACTCCTCATCGCACCCAGTAGACGTAGTGACAGCAAGCTCGTCCCCGGCTACCCGGGCCGTGTCTCGGGGAAGCTCTCCCTCCTCCAGGGGAGAAGAGGTCCCTATATGTAACATCCGTAGTTTAGAGGATTCTTAATGGTGCGGATCTAGGATTCGTCTGGTAAATTTTCATTATTTTTAGGAATTTTTCAAAATAACTTTCCCATAACCAAATGAACAAAGATCTGCCATTCTTTCAGTGTCAAAATTCTCCCTCATCTTGTGTTAGTATCTAGACATATTTTATCAAGAGGCAATTTCCCATTTAAGTGCTGCTACGCTAAGTTTCATGATCTACGTGTATCATTATTTCTTGGCATTGTGCTGAGTAGTCCTACCATGCCCACAAATATGACAACCAATCAAAAGGTGTCCTTCATGTATTAAGTCATTCCAGGGTGGTTCAATTATTGTCTCCATAATATAGAATGAACGAAGACGTCAGTAGTACAGTGAAATAATTTCACCTGAACTCACTAAACAAAACCCAATATTACTTTGGTGACTCTACAACATTAGGAGAAATATTGAAACTCGGTTGTCTGCACCACAGCAGGCAGACTCAGTTTTCTTTGGTTTTCTTTCATTTGGTCTTGGGATCTTCATGTACTCGTAGTTGTAAATGTCAATCCTCTCTTGTAGCATCTACAAAAATAAAGTAGTCATCAACAAACTCAAACTAGAAATAAAGTATACTCAGGGCATGCATGTCTATAAGCACCAAATAATTAGAAAAATAATATAAGAGAGTACCTTGAGCTCTTCGTCCAAAGAAATTTTCTTTGGCTTGTATCCCTCCATAGGTCCTGTTCTTGACAATGCTTTTGTGTTTTCAAGCATCTCCCACCCAATGTCATCTTTCTCTTTAGTGATTTCTTTACTTGAGAATGAAAAATCCACAATTTTAGAAACATAATTTCTAGAGTGGCCAACAGTCAAAATCTAATAGCTATGCGACAAAAATTGGTAAAGACAGAGACCAACTAAGATGGTATCTACATGACGAAGCGAAGTAAACCAAGCTAGTATAGTATCTGATACAAATCAGACACAGTAATCACAAACAATTAACTAAACTCTTTCCCCTTTTTTGGCTTCCAAGAGCCCTTTGTCTGAAGGTGATAGTATGTTCTAAACCTCGGTGCTACTTAACACAACCAGTTACTTGCCTGCCTAATGCCTTTAATGAGATGAGCAAAGCCAACTGCTCCAAATACAGTCAGTGATATAAGCGGCGGCCCATATCGTAGAAATGGGTTTTTCCTGCAACATCGCTTGAACTTTGAAGCTGAATCCAAAACCCCTGCAGGTGAAACCGATGGATTAGCCTTCTTTGTAGAATCTATTGCTGCTTCAGTTGCCATTGCTGTGTAGCAAGCGAACCTGCAAAACCAGTTGCCGTAAGTGGAGGATGTTAAAAATCTAATTTTTTCTCATAGACAATCAACAATCTGATCTTAGTAAATGTTTCATCTCTATCTAACCATATTATACATCAGTTTATGAATGAACTTCATCTCTATCTAATCACATTATGCACCCATGTATCAATGAAAACAAGCAGCCTTTTCTCCCTGGGCAAATCATCAAAGAAATGCATGGATTAAAAAAAATCAATCGAGGCTAAAGTGAAGCACATGAGTGGTAGGCAACATATCCGAGAGGGACACCTTAACAAATGACAGGAGAGCGAGAGAGAGGTACTGCAGCAGACAACGGTTGCGGATGATGACGCTCGATGACGGCAAGTTGAACGATGGAGGGATGGCGGCAGACGACGGCGGCAGTGGTGGACGACGGCGGCCGGAGGAGCGGAGGAGGCCAGAAGGGTTTGGGGGCAGATGGGAAATATGGGACTGATCGCGGATCGAGGTGAGTGGGGGAGTCTGGATCCTGCTTAAGCGTTGGAGCGGGCTAGGCCGGTCCGAAGGGGCTAAGCGGACCTCTAGGACAGCCTACCTCCCCTCGTCTTGACTCTGTGACCCAATAAAACCGCGGGCGGGTGCCTGGGCCGGCCAACAGTTCCAAGGTCGCCTAATAGCGCAAACAATGTTGGCATACATAATCAGAATTTACATGATCAATGAATGAGAGGGGCAAAGAAAAACTAAATAGATGATCAGATTTATAAAAAATAAGTATATTCTTCTTCTTGTCCAAAATTATCTAAATACTTTACAGTTCTTGGGAGACTTCACGGGTTCCAAGTGGTATCGAGTCTACTCGGTAGTCCTATCGGGTATATCCGGTATCCGAGATCCGGGTCGTCACATTCAGTCCCTGTCAATAAATAAACTCTTTTGCTTCGACATTTAACCTATGCTGATGAATAAATCCTACCATCAATTTTCGCCATCATCGGTGAAATCGCCACGTTGCCATCCTCAATCGGTCAATCCTCTACCCCACGGCTCTACTCTTCTAGTCTTTAGTCTTTACCTGGCCCCACAGAACAGATGGAAGAAGGGAGGATGATTGCTGGCAGGCTGGTCAAGAGGAAGGACAGAGCCGTCTGCCGTGGATGTGAAGGAGTTGTCTGTGCTACTACTGCATGGTGGAGGGTCAGTATGGATTTGATTAATTGCATGAATATGCTCAGCAATGCTTGGCAGGACTGATGGTTACTAATTAAATGTGGCGGCATTGTCTATGTGGGACAAGCAACAAAGTCTACTTGGCCCTAGTGGAACAATTGTGAAGGGGCGCCTATTCCCCAGTGCCCAATGGGATTGATAGCTGCAATGGAATAATCCCCAAATGCATGTCATGGAACTGCTGGCGATGTTGAACTGTTTCTGGCATGAACTCATACATTGATTCTTGTTGCCAATTGCGGCCAGTGTTGCAGCTTGCTGGCAAGGGGAGTCATCTCAAACACGCTGCCTGCATATGGAGGCGACAGAGGATCATGCTGTGTCTGTCTAGGATGGATTGGCAGGTCATCCAAGTTTAATTGAGTTAGAACAGTGCCACTGGCATTGGTGAAGGGGATGATCCCAGCTGCCACCATCAACTGCTGTGGGGTCTGCACCTACTGGGGATAGAGGGTTGTATCAGTAAATCTAGTTAGACATGGAGGAGAGCACTGGAGATAAGTTGTATGGGGAAAAGCCTCTATGAGGGGAAGGGGAGAATGAGTGCGAGCTAGGCGGAGTCCGAGGCTCCCAATAAAAAGAAAAAAGGGAAGTCAAGGCTGGACATTTCTAAACTGTAGAATGGTATGATTTTTGCTGAATTTTGTAGTTCCAGAATTATCATCTAGATGGGGGTGTCAATCGGGATGGGCCAACCCGGAGGCCCATTTCCCCATCCCAGTTTGAACAGGGCCTGCGCCAACCAAAATCTCCCGGTCTTATTTGTTGGTCTGGCCCAGGATCAAATAGGGCTGGGATTGGGCTTTCTCCAACTCGGCATGCTTCTTTCTGAGAAACCCTAAATCCAACAAACAAGGTTAACCCCAGTTGGCACTCCTGCATTGTCTTGCTGGTTGCAGCCCTCTAGTTCCTCCCCTCCACTTCTTCCTCCCCATCTTGCCACAGGAACTAAGGGTTCTGGAGGGGGAACATGGACCTCACCTTCCCTTGAACTTGAACGGATCTGAGGTGAAGGTGTCAAGGGCCATGTTGGGGTGCTGGTGCGGAGAGTGGTGGGAGAAGGAGAGGGTGGAGTGGCAGAAGAAGCAGCCCCTGCCACCGGGGCTGAAGAGGGTGCTCACGTACACAGAGGAGAAGGTGCTGTCAATGTTGTGGGAGAGAGAGGAAGGTTGGAGCTAGCTCATGAGCAGGGCGGCAGCAACGGTGTTGGCGGCATCTCTCTCTCTCTCTCCCCCACTGGCCAGGCTGGGTTTTTTGGCGTTGGGCCTAAGTAGGGGGCAAATCTAGACACCTTGTCTGGGTCTGGGCTTGGCCCGGCCCAGCCGATTGACACCTATACACCTAACCAATCTGTATGCTTTTACATCAACTTAAAAAAAATGAAAAAAGTCTACTCGGATGGGCCTAGTGGTGAAATAAGGCTAGAAAGTGAGACAAACTGTGGGTTGAGATATGTGTAAATTCTGTAATTATGGTAAATAGAGACATGCTGTGGAAAATGCAATGTGAAATTGTAGGTCACTAGGTCATTAATTCTCTGCGAGCATGAGAGAGAGAGAGAGAGAGAGAGAGATAACAACCTTGCAATTACAAAAGAGCACGTGCGAGAGCACACAATGGAGGTGCATGACGCGATGGGTTACTGGGAGTCCTGAGTCGGGGCTCTGGCTTGTTGTAGAGTGGCTGGAGCATATGCGCCCACCAGGTGCTCAGGGAAGGTCCCGACATGCACGTGTGGGGGCGTAAAAGGGTGCTGTGAGCTCCTGAAGCTTGTGGTTGGCCCATATGGGTATTTCTTTTGACTTCGAAGGGCTGGAGAGAGGCGACTCAGGGATAGACCCCGACCTCATTGCCGGGTGCCACATGACGTGGCTTGTAGTCAGGGTGCCCCCGGCTCGGGTAGCTATGTTGGACACGGGAAAACCCGTAAAGTGAGTAATCGGGGGTAGGCCCGATCGATTGTTGATGTTGCCACGAGTCACGACTAGCTAGTTAGCACGCTTGGTTGGGCCCGGTGACTGGGGCGTCAACATGATGATATTGTTTGTTTGGTGGTCAGGGTGACCCTCGTTCCTTGGCGAAGAGTCGTATGATGCGGCAGGCTGTTCTAAGACCCGGGTTAACCCGGTTGTTGAGGTGCCAACAGTGTGATACCATATGCAGGGTGTTCGGGAGTGATCCCTGAATCTCTTCAGAGTGTCGCTCGATGTGACAAGTTGTCCCGAACCTTAGATCTGACTCGATTATCGAGAAACTGACTGGGGCAGTGCCCTGCGCTCGGGGGCGATCCCTGGTTGTTGTGTCGTGCTGCCTGGCCTGGCGATGCCTCAATTTTTGAGGCTGAATCGACTGGTAGAGCACCTTTGGCATTGTGCCATTTTACTCTATTTGGGTAGTATTTCCCTAGGCTTAATTCTCAATTAATTTAGAGAAAATAAGCAGATGCCAACAAGGAACAATTAAAGAGGGGCACGAATCTGCAGCCTCGTCCTCCTCCTCCTCAAGTCAATCTCCTTCAGGCTTTCATGAATAACATCACCAAGATGGAAAGAGATTGGAAGGAGAGAAGAGATGACAATGGCATCAACAACATGAGTGAGCAATATGTTTTATCAAGCTTTAATGATCAAGTGGATGTCGTCCGCCCTCCGCCTATTCATCACATTCATTCATATGGCTCTTCACCCCCACATTCATACTCACAAAACCCTCCATGTCAATGTACACCTCCATCACCCACTCATATGCCTCCACCACGGCATCCACTTGAATTCAAGGATGAAGAATTGGAAGCAACGCATGATGAAATTTTTGATGAAGAATCGGAGGCAGCACAATATGAAGTTTTTAAAAATGCACCCACTCTGAGTTTTCTTCATTTTTCTCTCCCACCATTACCACAAAAAGAACCCCCTACTCAGGATGGCACCACTATTCCTAACCCCGTCTATGAAACCTCATGGTACTATGATGATGGGTCAATACTTCAACAACCCACGTCGATGCACCATGAATATTCTCCTATTCTTAAAGTCTCACGCCCCACTAAAATTAGATGTTTCCTTCGCACTAAGCCTTCCACCATTATACCTCCTTCAACTTCCATACCATTAACCTTAACAACATCGGCCTCCCCCGAGCCTTCCACTAAGTCTTCACCTCCTATTTCCTAACCAATTTGTCTTCCATTACCGTCACTCAGGCCCTCCACTATCCATGAAATTCCAAAGCCAATTATCCCTAACCCTTTACCTAAACCCATGGCTGATCCTAAGCAAGGTCCACCCATTTTTGCACCCGAGCCAATCTCATCTGCTTCTGAGCAAAGGGAGAAGCTCGACATGTTTCAACCTCTATTTTCACCTACTCTTCCTCCAACGACACCCTCTATTAAACCTCCACTGTCTATTAAGCCTACTGCCTCCATCTTGCCTTCCTCCACCTCCCCTCAGAGTGGGTATATAATTATGAATACATGTGCCAAAAAGGTTGTTCAAGAGCCGAGCAAGAGGAATTCGGTCATGGCTATGGCTGTCAAAATCCAAGATTTTATTTGTCGGATGCCAATTTGTGTTCTTGTACTGGGCACTTTCGAAAAGTCTCCACCAATGCTCACCCCATTAGTTGTCTTCCAACAAGAGGTTTTGAGATTGCAATGGCGCCTGTAGGAACATATGCCACATTGTTAAGTGCTAAATTAAATGATGAGCTCCCGGTGTATTCCGACCGCCCACCATCGACAAAGATGTCGTATCTGGCTATGAAACCATGCTACTGGCCGAGCTCTGTGCACAGGGAGTTGCCCCAATTTCGGAGGGGATCATGCCGGGCCACTTTACTTTTGAGGGTGGTCAGCTACCAACCTCTAGCAGCATGGTTACGCTACCAACTTCTCATGCTGCCAGTGAGCATACCTAGTTTTTCTTCCCTTTTGCTCTTCTGATTCATTTCAACTTTCTGCATTTATCCTGTTTGTGGTTTCTTTGTCTTTCCTTGTGCAGTGACAATCTCTGCTGTTATAGAACCCTCTGTCCTTCCATTAAAGGTGAATGAAGCCTCTGAGTCACCAAGGCAGGACACTGGGGCTGGGCTGCCTAAAGCGAGGCCTAACCCAAACTTTGAGGATAAAGACCCAGACAATGCAATAGAGGGTCAACTTGAGAATTTTGATGGGGATGTTGAAGGTGAGTTGCTCCACCTCTGCTTACTTCTTTGTCAAGACTGTTTTTATGAAGACCGTTTCTCATAAGTCTCAGGTTGCCCAGGTGAAGGAGTTGGTGCAGGGCTTCAGACGACAAAGGGAGGAATCCTTCCCTTTTCAAGGGTCACTGAGTCTTCTGACTTGCTAGACCATGCTTCGATCGGTCCGGTGCCTGGCGAGTTTCCTGACGGTACCTTACCATCATTAGGCGGCTTTGTATGCATAGAAGGTATAAAGTTTTCTTTACTGACGCCCACGGTCGAGGTTCCTTCTTCGGATGAGAGCGCTACAAACCCAGATAATTTGGTCTTTCCTCTTTTTCAAGTGTGAATATCCTCCTGGGGTCAGAATAAACTTTACATCATATTCCTCTTTTCAGGAGAGACAGGTTTACAAGTTGTGGAGGTTGGAGATCCCGAGCCGACTCCTGAGAAGGAGCCTTCTGCAGCTGTGGTCCTATCATGTGGTATGACAACCCTTGTCGGGGAGCAAGATAGCTTCCATTTCTCTTTTTTTTCTTTGACATACTCATTGTCATAATTATTTGTCCTCCTTTGCAGCTCCAGAGGACATTATCTCTTTGGAAAGAGAGGCCCCAGATCATGCACCAGTTCCCTATACTGAGTTCCTGAGGCATGGGATTGAGTGGTCGGATTCTCCACAACCTGTACCTTTCGAAAGGGCAGAGTTGATGCTGATCACGCTTATGAGTAGCGCTCGGGTTTTGTTTCAGCAGGAGCCCCTGCCTGCGATTGAGGCTGTACAGAACACCCTCCAAAGTGGCACATGGGCTTATCATACCTTGGGACTACCCAAGGAACTTTGGATGGCGACTGTGGATAGCACATGAGAGGAGTTTTGGTGCCTATACGAAGCTTCAGAATGAAAGACCCATTGTTTGCAAATTCAACAACTTGAAGGTGACATTTTTGCTTTGATGGATGAGGCACATGCGCTACACCCAAAGGTTGAGGCCATCCGAAACCACATAAGCACCTTAGAGGCAAAGACAATTGAGCACAAAGAAAAGGCGGCCTAATTTCAACAAGCCGTCAAAGCTTTGTTGGTTAAAGCCCAAGAATCAATGGCGATTGCAGACTCTCGTGCAGAGGAGGCACAAGGGTTGCAGGTCGAGGAGACAGCTTTTATTGAAAGAGATTCGGACCTTCAGCGTAAGATTGCCAACAGGCAGACTCAAGTGACAGAGTTGATGAAGAGAAAACCATGTCACCTCTGAGTTGATTGGTTGTCTTCTTCTCTTATTGCTCCCTTCATTATCATTGTTCTTTCCACCTTTTTTCAGCATTCATCATTTTCAAGGTTACTCCGAGGGTTTATCTCCAGCTCCGATTGTGTTGATGAATGATAATGGCTAGCACAAGTTAGACTTGAAACATTTATGATGGCGTCCATTGTGTCTTCTTTTTCTACTTCCAACGCCAATTTGAATGGCGACCAAGTGTACGAATGCCAATTCTTCGGGCCTATAACTATTTCCTTAGAATGAGCGACCACCATAGTGGACGCAAATTCTGAATTGGCGGCGACCATGCTGGACGCCATTTTACCCAGATTTTCTCATGTCTCAAGTTTTTACATAAGTCATCTCTACATGAATTCTGTCCTTGAAATCCAAAGTTCTGTGAATCTACCTTATCATCCTACGAATACTTTTCCTTTGGAACTCTATTGGCTACAAAACTATAGTGGATGTCTAATATTACATGACCCAATGCCTGTGCATATAGGGCCCGATCTGGTCCTAGGAGGAACACCCGAAAGTACTTGTGCCCATGGGAGTTGATTGATCACGGTGTGGCATTGCACTGAAGTGAATGACTAGCTTGATTTATGACGTTCCACAATCTCTTTCGTGCTTGTTATTACTTGACTTGACGTGCGTGACTTGAGTGGCCCGGCATGGGCAGTACTTGAATAAATGAAGAGCCAATATCTCATGATGTGACTTGATATTACATGCTTGATATCCTTGTTAACTTTGCTTGATACATCTTGAAATCTTGCTAGTTCGTCCTTATTATTTCTTGTTATTCCACTCTCGTCATTATCTCACATTTTATCATACATGATTATGTCATATTGCATAAGTTGTTAATCACTTTAAGCAAGTCTGGAATAGAGATATAATTCCTACTGAGCGTTCGCTCACCTAATTTTTCCCCACTTTTCAGGTAAGCCAGACACCGGCTCACAAATAGATGGGGATGACAATGAGTGAAGAGCATAGAACCTCCAAGCGTCGTGCCGTTATGTCTAGTCTTGTTGCATTGTGTCTTTCCTTTAGAGTCCATGTCAAACTATATCTATTGTTTATTCAAGTTTTGATGTAAACTTATCCAGGCTTGTAGCCTGTCTATGGATGTGGTTCTTAGTTATGTGGTTATTGACATTTTGGGTCTGGTAAGTTGAGGTAAATGAATTATTGGATTATGATTGTTATACACTACTCTTGTCTTTAGCGTACTCTGTCGTTATATCGAAATTCTTATCGCTCTGATTGACATGAATGATATAAACTCGTCGCGTCTCCGGGTTCCTTCTGCGCTCGGGGCCTGACAGTTGGCCGCCCAGCAACCCGGGCAACTAGGGTTCTGGCCGCCCAGCTCTGGGGCACACATGGCCACACTTGTGGTCGTCCTCTATCGGGCTCCCAGAAACAAACTGAACTCCATGCGGAGCTCGATCCCACACCCCATTCGCCTCTCCGTGAAGCAAAAAATAAGGGGAATCCATCCCTGGGTATTCCTACATCTGGAAAAGCGCATTCAAACCATGAATCAAGGCCTAGATTATCCAAAATCGCTGCTCGTCCCAAACATGAATATCCCCCCCCCCCACATAAGCAATGCACCCACTCTCGACCTCGCTGGAGCATGAAATTGTGATGGAAAACATGGGAGAGTGCTAGGGATCTGTCCCCCTACCTTGTAAAAACTTTAACCCACTGAAAACCCATGAAAATGACGATCTCCTGCTCAATCGACTCCCATCGCCGCGATCACATCCGCCTCACCGCACACCATGCCCCTGGGCTTCCTCCTCGCTACACACCGCTGCCACCGCTCTACCACATGTCCCTCCATCACCCTGTCGGCTGCCGGAGGCGAGAAAGTGAGAGGGAAGAGAGAGGGGCGAGTGAGGAAGAGGAGAGACGTGAGAGAGTGAGATGAGAGAACAAAGGGGGAGAGAGGGGATTAAATGGGGTTTATTTTTTATTTTATTATATTCTTTCTATTTTTATTTACAAAATTCACATGAACCTTGAAAATTATCAAAAAATCAATTCAAGCTCCAAAAAATTACAAGAAAAAGCCCGGCTACTCAATGCGCCACCAAGGACCCAAAATTGCTCAGATAAACGGCACCTATGGGTCTCAAAAGCCAATATTCAAGTCCAAAACCAACACAGACATGATCCGCAACCCGTGAAAACGTCTTTTGGTTTCTTCCATCGATGCCAAACACGCCTTGGGTTAACCAAAGGCTACATTAATATTATCCCCCTCCCTGGGGCTCTCTTAGTGGGTTGATTTTGTCGAATATACCGTGTACTCATCGTGGATTTCACCGTCGGAAACACATGTATATGTGTATCTCTGTTCACCCTCGGGATTGGCTCCCCACCATCTCTCCATTCACAGTTATGAATTGGAGAGAATAGGGTCACCACTACAATCTGGGCGTGGAGTCTTCTGGCATGGTTAATTTCCCACATACCACTTGCTAATTGCTCGAGCATTTGCTTCTTACAATTTCAGTGGTTCACCGGCTCACGGTTAACTTCTAATTACTAACGAATTAACCTCCTTCTATGCCTAACCTATCGTCAATGGTGTAGTGGATGAATAATGCATCACCGCAATCTCTTTATCCTGAGAAGGGTGGGTGAAGGTCTGCCTGATGTGGCATGTTCCCCATCCCTGCTCTATGGGTAAGATTGATGTTCTTATGCGAACACTGTGTTTTCTCTTGACAGCAACGATTCACTGACTGGGGAGGGGGAACATCCCCATCAAACACCCACGCTGCCTTCTTCTTCTGAATCACCACAAGGCTGTAGGATCCCATCCACATGTGGCGTGGAGCCCTTCGATCCATCCAAGGTGAATAGAAATGGGTCTTTCGATCCGACAATGAAACCCACATTCCCCTGGGGAATAGTGGTGGCCATGGGTAAAGAACCTCTGTAGGCCAGCCCTCGAGGTCTCCTCCCATTCTGGCCATCCCTTTGAATAATATCTTTGGCCCATGGAGCATTTGTGCCCCTCGTAGGCTAGCCCTCGGGGTTTCCATCCATCCGGGTCTGTCGGTCGCCGTATTGGTCTCTCGGCTTTAAGGAGCTTACCCCAACTTCTGTGAGAATGCCTCTACTTTCCCCCTGCAACCCTCTGGGTATGGGGAGGTGCTGCCAAATTTTTGTCTAAACACTTAGGCCGAATTATGATGGAATTTACATCCTGAGAACTGTGAACTTACTTCGAACTAAGAGTGGACTGTGCTTGAGTAGGAACCTCACACCAGTCTAGATTTGCCATGTCTACTGGGCATTTGGAACCTAAATTCACTCAATAATCAACCCTCATTATCATCAAAAATGAGCCAAGTCACAACATAGCTCAAACGGGCTTTAAATCTTATAAATCACTTCAAAAAGGGCAGAAGTCCTAATCCGTCGTGCCTTAATCCAGCGTCTACCCCCACCACGCCGTTTCAACATCACACTCAAAACTATCAAATCCCCGAGCCCATTCATCCGGCGTGGTCCGATTCGGCACACCCCTGTTACCCCGCGCCATTTTAACCTTTTTATACACCCCACACCGATTTAACCTATACCTTCGTTTCTCCGCGCCAGATTAGAATGAAACAATCATCTCGGCGCCATTTTAACCCCTCTCCACTAGCATCTTCATCAATCCATTTATTCCCCTATCTCCCCCATTACATTTAACTCATGAATGCTCCATAATAAGCTAATAAAAATACATATATATATGAAATAATGATAATAAAATAGTAATCATGCACATGCTTACCGTTATCCTAGACCTCGGTATATCAAATGGTGATTTGCCGAAGGTCAGATTAGGTCTGGCTGAAAGCTCTCACTATGCATGATGGTGGTCTTCGGATTTGTGTTCTCCGCCACATATCGATGTCCTAGGGAATAAATACGATCGAACTGCATGTGCGAACTTATCTTCGTTTCCTGCATTGCATAGTATCATTTTTGACATTCTGCTTATGCTTACATACTTACGCAGCCCTGGTGGCTCATTTTCTTGGCAATTGATCAAGTGTTTTTTACCTTCTCGGAGGATGTAATTAACGCCATAGCCTTTACGGTATGACGGGCTGCTGGTCCTGACATGGACCTCACTATCGTCTGACTAAGTCAGATCGAGCGCATAATAAAAATTTGTCACCTAGTGATTGGCACGCCTATGTAATACCCCTCAACCCCCCAAAAAAACACACACATTTAGTGGGTCATATCCTGTAGCATGCTGAATTTACACTCAGGAATGGAAGGCATAACATACTAATTCTAGTCAACATTTCAGATGTGCTAAAAGAGTATTTTATGTGGCAAGAATTATTAAAGCATGCATCATTAACAAAAATAAGTGCTGCAAATAATTGACTGGAAACAGTAAAGAATACTTGTTTTGATTTAGAAGTTCATTCATTCTTGATATGCATCATACAGGGCTTGAATTCCACTGTCACCAAAAGTTGAGGTTTCTTTTTATCCCCCTCTAACGTTTTCTATGGTGCCAGATTTCTGTCTATAAAAACACAAGTCTGGGGTGCTTAGTCTATGAATAGGCTGGTATATAGGGTGCATCAGGGTTGGCTGGCTTGGGGACCGGCTCAACTCAGCCGACCCAGATCTAGTACGAGTTGGTCTGACTCGGTCTGATGCACCCATCTTGTACTGACCCAGATATGATACAAGTCGCCTGATTCGGTAAGCCTTGTTGTGCATTATAAGGAGACAATCACTTATGGGTATAAACATGCTAGAATCTAGCTTTCAAAAAAATTATCTTTTCAAATAAGGACTCAGTTTTTGGATATCCTTCATACTTCAAACATCCCTTGGGCTAGCTTCCCTTTTGTTCTGTACTTTATTCCCCCATTGTTCTTTTGGCCATTTGTATTGTTTTGTTTAATATCTGAACAATGTTAGACATGTAGAATGATGCACATTTCGATTCACTTGTAATGTTGATTTCTTAGCTGCACACTATTATTTCCTGACAAAAGGCTATATTGTACAGAAACTCATTGCATATGATCATTTAGAAGGTGATCCTGGACTAGATGGTGGAAAAAAATGCTCCATTGTTCACTGATATTCTTAACATAGTCTGTAGTTGTATTGATAACTCTTCATCAGATAGTTCTTTGTGGATGGTTCGCTTTTTGTTGCTAGTTTTCAGGTAACTCTTCATCAGACAGTCAACCCTCCATGAGTTGGCCGTTCGCTTATTCATATCCTCATGTGTCTCCACCTGTGTCTCCATCTCCGGTCAAGGAAACACCACACCCCAAGCAAGTGGATGCCGTCTACTACATTCTCGCTCCTGTGCCATTGCCTAGTCATTCCACTGGCCATGCTCCATTGCCTACACAACCTTCGCTTCCCTCTCCACCCCTTTCATCCCATACCCCTTAGCATCCGCCTTGCCCAAAGCGAGCTCCTTACCCTCTATTGTCAGCGTGCTTTACTGATTTTTTCCGTGCTTTGATGGCCACTCACACATTGTCACTCCCTCTGGTTGTGCCTTGTCAACTCGCGGTGGGGAATATGCTCTAGTTCTATGAATTTCATCACCAGTAGCGGCATTTGGTTGAGGATTGCCCCGAATTTTGAGAGTTGATTTACAACCTAGAAGATAAGAAAAGGATCGATTGGCCCACCATTCATGAAGTTGTTTTACATCTCAACAGCAAGCAGCAGCAACAAGAGGCGCCGCCCAGGCAGCCATCTCCATCACTACAAGACCAAGGGCACCCTTGTGGTTCTTTATCTAGTGATGCACCCGCTACATCACCTACTCTCCCACCTATTCTATCACCTATTCCACCATCACCTTCACCGTCTCCTACCCCCTCCATCTCCTCTACCTACCCCAGTCCCTGCTCAGGCCGGTACCTCTACCTCCTCCACTCCCATTACTACTCCCATTTCTACCACTTCCCCCACCACTACATCTACCCGCAGCGCCGCCTAACGTGTCGTGCTGGTACACCGATGGTGGGCACTGTGCTCCTCCCCTTCACCCTCTCCATCTCCACCTCCATTACCCTCATTGTCTGCATTGCCACCTCCATCTCCATTACCTAAACCTCCAACTTCGTCGCCATCCTCATCTCCTAACTCTTCACCACCACCGCCTTCACCGCCTCTGTAACGACCCAGAGATCCGGGTACCAGTAAACCGATACCAAGACCTGGGGACGCATAGCAAAATAACACAAACAAAAGAATGCTATGAAGTGAGTATTGAGGATTTAGATTTCATTGCCTAGGTTATGGGTGCACTGACATGCTTTCTTTGCCCCTTGTTACTCTCTTATTTCATTGAAGTGTGGTTTTCCGACTTTCAAAAAGAAAATTGAAATGATTCTGATAGAAATAATAAGTAATGACTATATATATATACACATATACATATGGCACATGGTAGCTTTTACTTGAAAAAACAATGACTGTTCATATACAAGCTCAGTGTTAGAATTAGATAGATAATAAACTGATGCAGGACAACCTACGATGTGCCGTGGCACCTATCGAACAACAAGCAGTCCTGGGCGACCAGAACAATGGCAGCAGGTCGACCTTGCAATCACACGATCTCTGGACGTGTCCCAGTGATGGGAAGGAAGGGCTGAGGCCCGTGAGCAGCCCCACCCGGTCAAATTCAGCGAGGAGCTCGGTGGAAAACCGACCGGATGGTGGGGCGCGCACCCAACTCCTCCGGGGCAGATCCCGCGCTCGAGGGCACGGTTGGGTCTCACTCTCTCGCACAAGGCAGCGAATACTCTCGCAAGTGAGACAGGGGATCGGGGACTCCGTCACCTTCGAAGTACCACCCCTGGCAGCGGGAGGACCGACGACCCCAACCACATGGACGAACCCCTCCACCGGTTCATCAAGTTGGACACCCCGACCTTTGAGGGCTCCCATAACCCCCGTGCTTATGTGGATTGGGAAACAGCCATGAATCAATATTTTGAGTCGTATCCAATGAGCGAAGACCGGAAAGTCCAGTTGGCAAAATATCCAACTCCACAAATTGGCCAAAATTTATTGGCTTAACATCGAGGCCCTCATGGACATCAGGGGGAGCCGCCTATTAGGACTTGGGACCGGATGAAGGCTACCCTCCACCAAAAATACATGCCCGTAACCTACCGCCAAAATCTCCTAGATGCATGGCAGAACCTCACCCAAGAGGGTATGACCATGGCAGAGTACATCAAAGAATTTGATAGCTACCTACTCTGGTGCGGCGCTTGAGAGGACAGGGCCGTTACACTCTCCCAATTTAGGAATGGTCTTGCTAGCCACATCAAGCGTGAGCTATACATGAGGGAAGTGCACTCTCTTGAGCACGCCTACCAAGTAGCCGTGACGTCGAGAGGTTCTACCAACCTCCTAGGTTTCAACCCTCACGTCAGGCCGAGCCTCGTCCTAGTAGCGTCTGTTCAGGAGGTTATTCTACTCCCCCCTCCCGATCGAGTCCTGTCACAAACCCTTCACACTCACTAGTCTGGCAGAACACCAACGCTCACTCCTGTCACTCCCTCAGCTAGGAGGGAAGACAAAGAAAAAGTAGTCGTCGAGAATCCCACCCATACCCCCTCAGCCAAGAACTCATGCTTCTAGTGTGGGGATATGGTCACTATGCCAGTAGTTGCTCGAGTCGAGGGCTCTCCAGTTTGGTTATTGAGGACAAGGAAGACCATGCACCTCCCGTTGACAGAGGAATTATAGAGTATGCCCCCGATCATTGCCTCACAGAATAATTTGAGGAAGAAGACATTCCTCAGGAAACCCCTACAGCCCCAGTAAACGTCATCAGCCATTGTAGCAAGGAGCCAAGGCCCACACCCCTAGCTTGCTCCCAGAGGACAACTAGGGTCGGTCCTCTCTATTCCAAACCATCGTCAACATCAAAGGTCATCTTTGCCAGTTATGTTCGACACCGGTAGTAGTATCAACATCATCTCAACTAACTATGTATCCCACTTGGACCTCCCTACATTCTCCCATCATCAGCCATGTGATGTGATATGGATTGATCACACCTCCCTCTCGGTTAGCCAAACATGTCATGTCCCTATCTGATTCGACACCTACTACGACCTAGTTTGGTGTGATACGTTGCCCATGCACATCAACAGGATCATTCCGAGACGACCATGGATGTACGCCGTGGACATTACGTACTTTCGCCGGGCTCACTTCTGTTCATTCAGCCATTGCGAGAGCTTGAATGCTTGTGGAAATCAAGTCCTAGGAGTGTCATTGCATCATTGGGCTGTGCCACATCATCTGGACTTTGATGTTGTTATTTGCTAAGTTATTCCACCTCCCGTTCTATGGAACAGTGCTGAGTGCAGGGACTGGCGACCACTTACTGTTAGTCGTGCTTCATTTTCTCCTACCATGTACTGGTGTATAGGGTAGGAGACTGGGCTTACCCGATTTCAGGGTATTGACACAGAGGACTGGGAAAGGGGAGAGGTGTGATTGGATTTTGGATACTGGGGGCTGAGTGCTGGGTACTGGGAAATAGGAGAAGAGACCAAGCACTAGGGGTTAGTCCCTTGACAAAATAAGGGGAAGACCCGTGTCATGTAAGGTCAACGTAGGCCCGTTGGGACTTGGGGGCCCACAGGATTAAGGCTGGGAATTGATTCTGGCATGTTTTGGTTGTAGGCTAATGCTTGGTATTAACTGTCTTTATGTCATTAGCTGGCAATGTAGTTCACATTGGCTTGACAAACTGGGGCTGGGTTGGCCGAATGGCCCCGGGAGGTGTCACAACCGAAAGCTAGGATTAGGAACCGGAGCTGGCCGACTGAACTGTGGTGAGGTTGTAGCCGAAATGCTGAAGCTGGATGCTGGCGCTGGGTCTAGGTGACTAGCTCACGGATGTGCTATAGCTAGACGGTTGAACTGACAACTGGCACTGGAATCGAGCGGCTGGCCTGTGGAGGCGTTGTAATCGCGGTGCTAGAGCTGGCAACTAGTACTGGAACTGAGTGGCTGGCCTATGGAGGTGTTGTAGCCGCGGTGCTGGAGCTGACAACTGGTACGGGAACTGAGCGACTGGCCTGTGGAGGCGTTGAAGCCGCGGTGCTGGAACTGGCAACTGGTATTGGAACTGAGCGGCTGGTCTGTGGAGGCGTTTTAGTCATGGTGCTAGGATTGGTCGACTGACCGTTGAGATAGGTGGCCGACCGTTAATGCTAGAACTGGCGTTGGCCAGCCCTCCAGGGTGTGGTGCTAAGGTCATCGTTGGCAGAATGTCACGGTCAACGACCTTCATCAATGAGGAATAAAGAGGGAGAGAGTTTTTTTTTATTTTCTCCTTACCAGTTCTACCGCCCTTGCGGGTTTTCGCTAGAGCTGGCCCCCTTTATCTTTTTTCGGTACATCCTTGCGGGTTTTCGCACTGAGGGGTCACCCGATTTTGCCTGAGATGTCCTTCTGGGTTTTCACCTCAGCTGGGTTGATGGTAATTTTTGCCCCCAGTCGCCTCCTCATGGAGGGGGGAAACGATTGGGTCCACCGGAGTACCTCTATTTTTAACCCCATTTTGATATTTTTGTTGTTGTTGTTGTTTTTCTTTTATTTTCCTTCTGGGGATCGTTGTCAGTAGCATGGTGTTGTTAAGAGACGTATTTGAAAATCGGGGAACGTAAGCAATCAGGCATGGGTTTCCCTCGGTCTGGGGCTTTCGGGAGTTGTGGGACTGTGAGATCGAGGGATATATCGCCCTGGACAAATGTGACTGGGGGTACTGGACTATACATAGAATACAGGAGTATGTAATAATGGAGATCCAGGATGCATTGGGATTAGTTTTGCTGGAATAGTGGCTAGAATGCCGCATGAAGGTTGATATCGATAGGAGACTGGAGAAGGTGATGTGAGGGATGACTGGGAAGTGTTGGGCTACTGGTTTGGAGACGTAGGTTGATCAGTGATCGGCGCGAGAGAGTCTCACGGTCTATTGGGAAGTAGGTGAAGACCACCCTGACTGGTGGAGGGAAGAGAACTTTTCCCATTATCGGCTCCAGCGCCCTTTCGGGTTTTCACCGGAGCCGACCCCCTTTAACTTTTTCCAATGCGCCCTTGTGGATTTTCACGTCGAGGGGTTTCCCAATTTTGCATCAGGCACCCTTCTAGGTTTTCACCTCAGTCGGGCTGTTGGCCTTTTTGCCCCCAGTCACCTCCTCGTGGAGGGGGACGACTGGGCCCGCCGAGGAGATGCACTCACAGTAATGTCAATTTTGACGTGTCTATACCGGGACCTGGGAAGGAATCCACAGTCAGTGAAAATATTTACGCCAAGCAGAACCTTGCCATTGGGGAATATGCTGCTTGAGGCATATCTCCTAGATATGTGGCGGCAGGTCGTCCAATACTTGGATGGCTTCAGGGGTGTTGTCGACTTGCTTGGACCAGTCAAAGTCATCTTCTGGTGTGACTTGAGGTACCATGTCTCCTTTGTAGAAGATAATGGGCTTGTCTCTGTTATCCTTCTTCTTACTTCTGAGTTGTCATTTGTAGGTAATGACAAATGTTGCGAGCTGCTCGACCTTGTGCTCTTCCGAGGCACATGTGAGCTAGATGCAATATTGTGGCAGGCGTATGCTTTTATCAATAGCTCGGCTAATAAGATTAATCACAAAATCGATTTTGTGCCTCTCGGGGTGATCTATGGTTGACTTGGAGTTGAGCTGTAGCCAGCGAAGCTTGGCCTTCACATCAACGAAGAAGAGGTCATCCTCATTTTCTTCTGAGAGCCAGCCGTTGCTTTTGCTCTTGATTATGGGGTAAGGACTGATTCCCCCAAAATAAAGGGCGCTATCGGTAAGGTTGTATTCTGCTGGAGTGAACGAGGACAGGTCTACGAAGATCGTATGCTATTCCCCATCCTTAGCATACTTGATGCATTGATGGAGAGTTGACGGGATGACCGAGTTTTCATGGAGCTAGGGCCTACCCAGTAGTACTTTGTAAGATGTGTTGGCATCGATGATGTAGAAAGTCACCTTGGAGGCGAAATCATCGAGCCCCAGGTCAACATCCACCCGGCCAAGGACATCCTCGGTGTCTTGATTGAAACCAGATATCTTGACTGCCTGAACCTTCTGGAGGTAGGGGGTCAGATATAAAGTCTTGAATGTCTTTAGCGGCATGATGTTGGCAGCGACACCGGCATCCACCAGGATCCGATTTACTTCATGCCCATTGATTTTTCCCCTCATGTAGAGAGGGTGATTATGGCACAACGGGGAGAGCAACATGTCTTTCTCCGTGAAGGTGACAGTAGCGGCGACGGCTTCATATGTGGCAGCCTTCATTTCCACCGCATGTGCTTTATAGACTTCTAGCTCTTGGAGTATCTTGATAAGAGTTTCTCTCAACTCTTTGCTCCAAGTAATGGCTTCCCAAATGGTGATGCTGGCAGGGAAGCGCTTCATTTGGTGGAGGACTTTTTGGTCTGCCCGAGCTCAAGCATCCTCCAATGTTGGTAATATGTCGGGCTGAGCTTTCTGTGGGCTGTTGTGTTGCTCTCCGTCGGGGAGTTGCATTGCCTTGCCTTTGTCGCTGGGATCGTGCTGACTCTGACCACCCGTGGATTCTTAGAACAGAGGCACCAATGATGGCTCTTCTAGGGGTGGCTGGCGGACTGACCCGTCCTTACCAAACTATCCTACTTGTTCTGCAGGAGAAGAAGGGGCTGGCACAGGGATTGGGGTACTGGCGGCGATCTCCTCCATACCACAAGGATCGAAGATGCCGGGTCCCTTTCAAATTTTCACCTCCAGAATGGGGGAGGGTTACTCTCCTCGAAAGAGGATAATTCACTCCGGGTCGAAGGTGGACGGATGGAGAGGTAACTTAGGGATCCTCCCACGCCCTCTGCTGTGTCCTCGACCACGACCTCGGTCGCGGCCTGTGTGTTCCGAAGCTAGTTGTAGCCCAAGTGGGGCAGTAGTCCTTTGTCTGGTTTGGGAGGCCACTGGCTCACCTCTCCGAGGAGGGTTGATGTTATCAGGGGGTGGAATAGCCACCATGTTGTAGGTGCAGCCCCAGAGCATTTCTTCCAGCTGCTCTGCTGTAATCTCTTTGTCCTTATAGAACAAGGAGAGCTCTTCTGGGATGAGAAGTCTTTCGCCATTATTGATTTTTTAAATCATATATTGGACCTAGCTTCGAAGGTGAGCTCGCTTTTGCATTTTTTCCCACGGGATGTAACTATCTAGTGGGATCGCGGTCGAATTTTCGTCAGAACTAATGAATCCATCAAAAGATAAAAGGAAGTAACAAATAAACAAAAGAAACAACAACAAGACACTCCCATGAATCAAAAGAACTATGGAAGACACGAAGAGAATTGCACTCGAACACCGTTGTGACGGATCGATGAACACGAGCATGAGCATCAACTGCATAATAAAGAAGGGGACTTAACTAACATCGTTCACATGCATTGCATGAATAAAAGAAGAGACTAACAAAAAGGGGGAAAGTTCCCCACATGCATTCCATGAATAAAAGAAACTCCTCACATGCATCACATGAATAAAGGAATCTCTCTCACAATCATTCATGCATTGCACTGCGCTTCGTTCATGTACGCCTACGTTGGCCTTCCCCTCAGGACCCATCTGCATAGACCCTTCCTTTGATCCAGCCCCAGCTACATTGACCTTAGCCAACTGGCCCTTCACATATTCATATGCGCATAGACCTTGCCCTTCACACATTCACATGTGCATAGACCTTGCCCTTTACACATTCTCAATATGCATAGACCCTGCCCTCTACGCATTCACATGTGCATAGACCTTGCCCTTTACACAATTCAACCCATCCTAGCCTGTCACACTCTTGGCTTGCCCTGCCCAGCACGCTTCAACGCATCCTAGCCTGGCACGCTTCAACGCATCCTAGCCCGGCACAATCTTGGCTTGCCCTACCCGGCACACCCTGCCGGTGCCCTGCCCGGCACGCTTCAACCTATTTTGGTCCAGCGCACTCTTGTCTTGCCCTGCCAGGCACACCCTGCCTGTGCTTTGCCCGGCACACTCCAACCTCCTAAACCCAGCACGCTCCTGTCGCCCTCCACCCGGCACGCTCCCATTGCCCTTACCCAGTGCACTTTGGCCTAACCTAAGCCAGTGCACCCTCAATCCCCTCGCTCGGCGCACTCCCGACACACTCTGTCGGTACACCTGAGATGCAATACTATAATAAAAAAAACATAATAATAAAATAGTAATAAAAAAATAAATAATAAAAAAATAAATAATAAAAAAGAGGATGTAACGCACAGGCAATAAAAGAAGAACCAACGAATAAAATAAATAAATAAATAAATAAATAATCATAATAACAAATAATGATAATAATAATGAATAGAACAAGACGGCTCTCGTCATCCTCGGACCCTGCGCATGGGAATATCAATAAGACATTCGTGGGTCATGCTTGGACCTCGGATTCGCCCCAATCATGGTCACTGCCTGACTCACATCCTAGGCCTAGAGTCTGCTATCTTTGAACATGTCTTTATTTTGGGATCTAATCCCAGGACCTTTTCCCACTGCCCCTTTGGCACCGGACATATATTAATAATGCCCACGCAAGCCTTGCTTCGACCACGAGAGTCTCCCCCAGTATGGTCGCGGCTCGATCTTGCACCGGGCCGATAAACTCAATGGTCCCCGACCACTCTAATTGGGATTTAACTGAATATTTCCCATTCCTCTGAACAACAAATTTACCATACCCCGGCATACATATGTTCTGATTTTTTCATGATGATTATGATATTTTCAAGTTGGACACTCGTCCGAACATTAAATGGTCCCCCGAGTGATCGACACGTTCTGAATGCTTGTTTCCCTAGACGTAGAGCTTTCCAGCTGATTCAAGATCGCTATCATCTTGTTTCTCTCGATATAAATTCTTTGGCCATGAGGCCCTTATTCCTGACGATCAATCAAGGGTGTTCTCCCGTATGGGGGATGTAAATGACACCGTGACCTTTATGGCGCGACGGATTTTGGTCCCGACACGAATCACACAATCGTCTGACCGAGTCAGATCGAGCACACCATGGGCTTCCATGAAGCCCGAATAAATTGTCACTTTGTGACTGGCACGCCCACACACTTAATAAACGAATAAACTAATAACAATAACATTTCAATAAAAAGTGTGTCCACAGGAGATAACAGGTTACAAGCTTAATTCTCGGGGTTACTGCAGCTCGGGTTGACGGGCAGCGGCATACTTCTCGGCTAATGCTGCTGCCCAAGCTTCAAGGAAGTCATCTCCTAGGGTGACAAATGAGGAAGTTCAGAAAGATGTAAGTATTTGTCAGTTATTCCCCACTTCTCATGTCTGGATCATGTTCCTATATGTAATGATTTTTTGGTGTTTTTTTTTTGTAGGCTGCTGCATTAAAAGGATCAGATCATCGCAGGGCTACAGATGTCAGCGCTAGATTGGATGCACAACAGAAGAAGCTGAACCTTCCCATTCTTCCCACAACTACTATTGGGTCATTTCCTCAGACAATGGATCTTAGGAGAGTCCGCCGTGAGTACAAGGCAAAAAAGTAAGCAGCCTTAAACAATTATTCTCTTTTTCAAAAAGCAAATGTGGCATGTTAATGTTCTCACTAATCTGTACGTTCCTTACCGTTACTTTTTAAAGGATCTCTGAGGAGGAATATGTCAATGCAATCAAAGAGGAGATTAACAAAGTTGTTAAGCTCCAGGAAGAACTGGACATTGATGTCCTGGTCCATGGGGAACCTGAGGTGAGTTTCAGTCACAAGGACAATGCGCTTATCCAATGTGTAGTATTGAAGCTTGGCCAATTTGAAAAGCAGTAGCTCCTATATAGTTCTTTTATAGTGCAAATTAATCATGTGCATTTTACATTTTGGAAGAAAGAAGTCCTGATTCGATCTTATGTCGCAGAGGAATGACATGGTCGAGTACTTTGGTGAGCAACTGTCTGGCTTTGCATTCTCAGCCAATGGTTGGGTGCAATCCTATGGGTCACGATGTGTCAAACCCCCGATCATTTATGGTGATGTGAGCCGTCCCAAACCCATGACTGTCTTCTGGTCTACCATGGCCCAGAGCATGACTTCTCGCCCAATGAAGGGAATGTTGACAGGACCAGTCACGATCCTTAACTGGTCTTTTGTGAGGAATGACCAACCCAGGTGAGCCCATATGAACATTTGCTCGTGGGAAAATTCTTAGTAGTGTCGACTCTCACATGTTGTGAAACGTAGAGATTGATCCTCTCTGACATATTTCCAGGTTTGAGACATGCTATCAAATTGCGCTTGCTATCAAGAAAGAAGTGGAAGACCTTGAAGCTGCTGGCATTCAGGTACACATTCTTCCATTGAAGCCTTGCTTCAAATATTTTCTGTTCAAAGCAGGTTACGCTGAATTTTGCTGCTTCTGCTTCATACTCGCACAGGTTATTCAAATTGACGAAGCAGCTCTGAGAGAAGGTCTGCCCCTTCGCAAGTCAGGGCAAGCTTTCTATTTGGACTGGGCTGTACACTCCTTCAGAATCACAAACTGCGGTGTGAAGGACACCACTCAGGTCCGTTCGCCTTCTCCATATTTCTAATTTCTCTCACGTCAGCTTGTCATGAAGCTGTTCTGGAAGATCGAAAGAGAAACAGAAAGTACCATCACTAAAAAAAAACTGTGCACTTTCCTCTGCCGCAGATTCACACCCACATGTGCTATTCTAACTTCAACGACATCATCCAATCGATCATCGACATGGACGCGGACGTCATCACCATCGAGAACTCTCGCTCCGATGAGAAGCTCCTGTCCGTGTTCCGCGAGGGTATCAAGTACGGTGCGGGCATTGGGCCCGGAGTGTATGACATCCACTCACCTAGGATCCCCTCGACCGAGGAGATCGCTGACCGCATCAACAAGATGCTGGCGGTGCTAGAGACCAACATCCTCTGGGTCAACCCGGACTGCGGTCTCAAGACCCGCAAGTACACGGAAGTCAAGCCTGCACTCACCAACATGGTCGCTGCAGCCAAGCTCCTCCGCACCGAGCTCGCCAGTGCCAAGTGAGGCAGGCACGCACTTCGACTTTAATTGGTCTAGCGTTTGAATTCTACATACCCCCCCCTGACATGTGGGTTTTGTGATTTTGTTAGTTATGAAATCTTGGATTGGATACACCGGAATTCTAATCACGAGTGTATCTTATCCTTTTTATCTTCCTTTTTTCTTTGAGGATGGGGATTACCGGTAGGATAAGTGGGTGGATTTGACAGCCTTAATGGGACGCGCCTAGTCAAATCCGAAAATCGAAGGATGCATGGGCTGGCAACCCCAGGAGGGCGTGCATGGGCCAAGCCTGGTTGGGACAGTAAGTGAGTAGGTTTAATAGTCCGAAAGGGACGTGTGGGTTAGACTTGGAAGCCGATAAGCGAGATGGGTTGGCAGCCCGGAAGGGACATGCACAGGCCCGATCCAAAGGGATGAAAGGATGGATTTGACAGCCCGAGTGGGACATGTGAATCAAATCCGCAAGTTGATAGGCAAATAGGGTTGGCAGCCTGAGAAGGACATGCATAGGTCAAGCCTGAGGCGGCAAAAGGATGGACTTGACAATCCTAGTGGAGTGTGTGAGTCAAGCCGGAAGCCAAGAGGCTAGATGGGTTGACAGCCCGAACGGGGCATACGTAGGCCAGACCCAACAGAAAGAAAGGATGGATTCGACAGCCCTAGTGGGATGTGAGAGTCGAACCCGAAGGCCAATAGGCAAGATGGGTTGGCAGCTCGAAAGGGACATGCATAGGCCAGACCCAGAAGAAGGAAAAGACGGATTTGACAGTCCTAGTGGGACGTGAGAGTCAAACCCGAAAGTCGAAAGGCAAAATGGGTTCGCAGCCCAAAAGTGACATACATAGGCCAGACCCAGTGGGAGGAAAGGATGGATTTTATAGTCCTAGTGGGACGTGAGAGTCAAACCCGAAAGTCAATAGGTGAGAGATGGGTTGGCAGCCCGAAAGGGACATGCATAGGCCAGTACCTAGAAGAAGGAAAAGACGGATTTGACAGTCCTAGTGGGACGTGAGAGTAAAACTCGAAAGTTGAAAAGCAAAATAGGTTGGCAGCCCGAAAGGGACATGCATAGGCCAGACCCGGTGGGAGTAAAGGATGGATTTGACAGCTCTAGTGGAACGTGAGAGTCAAACCCGAAAGCCAATAGGCGAGAGATGGGTTGGCAGCCTGAAAGGGACATGCATTGGTCAGTACCCAAAAGAAGGAAAAGACGGATTTGACAGTCCTAGTGGGGCGTGAGAGTCAAAACTGAAAGTCGAAAGGCAAGATAGGTTGGCAGTCCGAAAGGGATATACCTAGGCCAGACCCAAAAGAAGGAAAAGATGGATTTGACAGCCCTAGTGGGACGTGAGAGTCAAACCCAAAGGCCGACAGACAGAGTTTGGGTTGGCAGCTCGAGAGGGACATTCATAGGCCAGATCTAAAAGGACAAAAAAGGGTCGATTTGACGGCCCTAGTGGGACGTGAGAGTCAAACCCGAAAGTCGATAGGTAAGAGATGGGTCAGCAGTCTGAAAGGGACATGCATAGGCCAAGCCCGATGGGATTGGAAGGACGGATTGGATAGCCCGAAGAGACACGGGATCCGAACCTCTAGGAATCCAAGATATGAGTGGAGTTGACATGCCGAATGACACATGAGTCAACTCTTGAAAAAGAATGGACGGATTTGACAGTCCGAAGGGACATGAGGGTCAAATCCATAATTTTAACATGTAAGTGGGGTTGACTAGCCAAAAACGCATGTGAGTCAGCCCTGCAAGAAAAAGAGGGGGCTTTGACAGCCCAGATGGGGCATATGAATCAAATCCAAAGGTTCCATTGTTGGTGCTCCTGGCGGGACAGAGTGTAACAATGTCGGAACGCCCCGGTGGGACTGAGTGTTGCATAATGTCATGGGAGATATAGCCAAAGCATTAGTACAATGCCTTCGCCATTATAGGGTGGAGTTGCTGACTTAGAACCACCCATAAAGCATGTTGAAAGAGGATTTTCTCTTCACATTACCGACCTCACCGCCCTTTCGGGTTTTTCCCGAAGTTGGCCCCCTTTAACTTTTTCCGATGCGTCCTTGCGGGTTTTCACATCGAGGGGTTGCCCATTTTTGCCCGAGGCACCCTTGCGGGTTTTCACCTCAGCCGGGTCTGTGGCCTTTTTGCTCTTAGCCAACCCTTGAAGAGTGACTAAGTTCGCTGATAGGAGTGGAGATAACTAGATCCATTTCTAATAAGACAGGTGTCACAAATAATGAAGCAATAAATCTCTTAGAAATAAATGAATGTATTGCATCGGTATCAAATAGAACATGTGCAGTCTTAGAACAAATATTCAATGTACCTTCCACAATTCCACCTTCACTTTGCTCCGCCACTTGTAGTGCTTGGAGATGGCCTTGTTTCTTCACTGGACACTTCTTGTTATTGACTTGCTCATTTAGTAAAGGACAATCGGGACTCCGATGGTCATGGCTCCTGCAACGAAGATAAGCTCCCAATCTCCTCCAACATTCTTCGGCCTTATGCCCTACCTTGTCGCAGTTCTTGCAAAATTCCTTGGATGGTGGTATGGTAATGGAAAATAGCTTATCATTCTTTTTGAACTTCTTGTCTTTAGAATGATCTCCTCCCTCAGTAGACCTCTTCTTTGTAGATGGGGCCTTGAAGGATCCGAAACTTGTAACATGTTCCTTCTTATCTCTCTCATGGATCCAGTCTGATAATTCCATGGCGTCCTCCAATAATTGTGCTTGTCTAACCATTTCAGAATAAGCTTGCACATCCATTGGTGCCAATTATGTAATATATTGGGGTTTTAACCCATTGAGAAATCTCCGAGCCTTCATCTTTTCCGTACACACTAGATGAGGTGCGTAATAGGATAGTCTTGAAAATTATGCCTCACATTCTACCACGGATAGGCTTTGTTGTTGAAGTGTGACAAACTCCGCAACCTTTTTCTCTTGGACACTATCTAAGAAATACTTATTGTTAAAGTGATCTATGAACTCTCCCCATGTAATATGTTCATGTAGCAATGTAGCTTCAATAGACTCCCACCGAAATTGAGAATCGCACTCTAGCTGAAAGGTTGCTAATAAAACATTCTCCTCATCTCTGCATTGCATCATACAAAAAATGTTAGGTCTCTTGGGTGCAACTAGATCTAGAAGGGGGGGTTGAATAGATCTGGTACAAACTATGACCAATTAAAAACTTTAGCACAAACAACATCTATAATGCACATGAGAGCACTTGACACAATGCACAGCGGAGCTAATAGGAATAGTTCAAATGGGAACGGTAGACCATAGTGCTTAGACTGTTGAGGTTGACACTCCTTTAGAGCTGATTTAGAGATAAGAGAGATTTGTTGCACTAGAGAATAGGTATCTCATCAAACTCCAAGTAGATGAATCGAACAGACCAGCTACATGTGTGAAGACAATGCTAGAGTGTGTGTTGAGAAAACAACTGCAAATGCATACATTGAAGCCAACATACGTACTTGTGAATGGAGGTAGAGAATATGGATCAAACACACAAATCACAACCCACTGCATAAGTCATTTTTAAGGTGGTTTAGTCTAGAAACCCGCAGTCCTACGTCCACCCCTTACCAAACTGGTGAGGCTTTACCACACGCTGCAAATGCAGAACCACACGGGGACGACGTCCCCCCCCCCCCACACACACACATAGGAGGAGAAAGCTCCTCACAAGGATGCAGTCCTCAACACACACGGGGACAAACCCCACATACATAAACACACAAACAAAAAGGACAAGCTGTAAGTGTAGTAAAAACACTTTCGATCTCTACCCAGAGCACCACACACACACACTCATAAACTGATTGCAAAGTGAAAATGAAAGCATAAAGCAAGGTAGGAAGAAGACAATTGTGGCTTCAGATAAATGTCATGAATCACTAGCAAGCTGGGAACGCCTTAGGGAAGGATGCACTCCTTTCTCTTTTCTCTCACAGCACTGGACTCGGTCGGCCTTATTGCTGGGCTGCTCTCCTTTCCTTCTATTCTTACTCACAGATTTGCTTGATACACATTGGACCTGGCTCTCTTGAAGGGCAGTAGTAGTAGCTCCTCTTCATGCAGGAGATTGAATTTATAGAAGAGCCAGTGGAGGATTCTCTCCAAGAGGACTACATCTGATTGGATGAATTTGAAAGAGACTTCTTTGAAAAATACCTCAAATCTGAACCTTCCCTCCACAAGCACCTCTGGTCCAGGGTCACAGGCAGCAGGGCATCCGTAGTTACAAAGGTGGCCACGACCTTCTCTCCATGATTCAGGTGGCATATCCTATACCGGTAGAAACCTCGTCAAGTCTGCTTCGCAACAGACATGGTCCCGCCAGCATCCAAGCTCAGAGCTGATCGGAGGAATGGATCTCGCCGGACTGCACAGCCAGACCCTGACTGGTGACCTGAAGCTGAGTGTAAAGGCTCCCTCAACCAGCTCGGATGAGCTCTTGATGTGACCTTCAGAGGGCATGAGCTACATCCAGTCCTCTCTCAGTACCAGAAAGAAGGAGGTCAATCGCCCGCCCGAGCACCCAGTTACGGCCATTCTCGTCGAAGGTCGCAGACTGCTCCTGTCTGTCTAGGTTGGACCGACCCCCACTCTTCAGCTCATAACTTTCTTCTCCGACCTCCAATTGTGGTCGCATCAGTTGTCATTCGAAGCTACTTCATCCACGGTCACGTCGCCCCCAATTTTGCCTCCATCAGAGTTTGGTAGAGCCTGGGCCAGCTTCGGCATCAGTACCCTTTGATTCTGCATTAGTTAGAGCTCAGTCAGACCAGCTGTGTACTCCGAGCTACAACGAACGCCATCATCCACCAAGCAGCATCGAACTCATACGGTCTATTCCCTGGTCAGTTCTAGTCGTCTCAGTGATGATCCCGCCTCTGGCAACCTTTGGACAAGCCTGTGGCTGTTCCGACACCGACACCCTATCCTGTAGTCCCAGACCGGGCAGAATAGAGAAACTTGTGAAGATGACAGTGCAGCACCTCGGCTTGACCTCCGGACGACTACCAGCTCCTACGGCCGACTTCTACCTCACCCCTAGTCAACTCAACATCAGTCCTGCCTTCCTGCAGCACTGGGAGATGCCCGCGTCAGCTCAACATCCACTCTCAATCCCGGCTGGTCACATCAGGTAGATTCAGGTGTATCATCTTTTCCCCTCCCCTCGCTTGGTCGACTGAAGGCCCCTCCCTCTGTGGAGGTAGTTTTGGTTGTAAACAACTTAAGCCCCACCCCAAGAACACCTCTTGTGTGAGGTGTAGTTCTATAACTATTTTATTTTCAGGTCAAGCGCCACCGACGCAGTGTGCGGGTACGTACCCACGCTTCCCCACTCGCCCTCGTCTTCGACCGGGATTGGTATCTTTACACCGATCAGGTGAGCGACAGGTCCCTCCCTTACTGGTCTATATTTTGCTAATTTAGTATTGTCTTTCATCCCCATCGGACGATAAGGGAGTGCCCGGACTCGTAATTCTCTTTTGTGTGCCCACCACGGAGAGTGAGTGAGAGCCACCCAACCCCACGCCCTGGCCTGCCGACCTCCCACGAAGTTGGGACTCCCAGCCCCTTAGGGGGTCCGCCGAAGCTAAGCCACCTCTTGGAATGATTGGGTCCCAACCTGGATCTTCACCACCATCCCCCAGTTGCCATCGGGAGATAGTGTGTGCCATGCGAGTGAGCCGCTAGCATAAGTCTGTTGATTGTCTTTGTATGCTTGCGAGCCTAAGTCCTTGCTTCATCAATTCATCCATTATCATCTTAGGGCTATGCCACATCAAGTGGTATCAGAGTGGTCATAGGCTTGTTCTCTCAAGTCTAGTCTTGAGGTGTCTTCACACTAGGTCATTCATAGGTGCACGCAAACGCACACCCGTGCATAGCCCACCCAACTTTGCCTGACCACTCATAGTGGAGCTCATTGTCAATCCAATCCATCCTCTTCCAATTCCACAATGAATCCCAATCCCTAAGGAAACCCCGCCCCCAACGAGCAAGAGCTCCCTGATCACATGAGGTTCCTTGTGGAGGGTATGGCTAGTATCTTAGGACGGCTTGATGACGTAACGGCCTGGCTTGAACAACTTCTGGAAAATAGGCCCGCCCCAAGGGTGGGTGATGGGAGGGCACCTCCTCCACAAGAGGAACCAGCAATAGGAGAGCTCAACCTTGACCAGCCTCCTGAAACTGTCTGCAGGAGAGGAGGTTCACTTTCAGATTGAGTAGTTTTGGTTTAAAGAGACAGATTTTATGGGTATTGTTAGGGGAGCGTGGAACTCACAAGTTGCTGGTAGATCTGATATGGCTATTCTGGTTTTGAAGCTAAGGCACATGGCTCAGGTCCTTAAGACTTGGGGGATAGACACAACTCTTCAGAGAGGGCGGCAAAAGATAGAATTCTTCAGCAGATTGAGAGTCTTGACTACTTGGAGGAGGCATGACTTACGGATGCTGATGATAGGAGCCTCAGGAACTCTCTCAAGGGCCAATTTGATGAGATCCTCTCTAGGGAGAAGACCTATTGGAGGTAAAGGTCAAGAGACAGATAGATCAAAGAGGGGGACAGGAATACGGCCTACTTCCAATGTATAACCTTAGGGAGGAGAAAAGTTAACACTATAACTTCCATCAACGTGGGAGATTTCTATTTTTCTTCAGATAAGCATATCAGGAATCTGACGAGAGACTTCTATTCCAGATTATTTACTAAGGATGACTATTTTAGGCTGAGGATTGCAGCTGATCTTCTTTTTCGTCTTTAACCTGAGGAGAAAAATGCTATCTCACTGAGTTCTTTTAAGGAGGAGGTACGTCGGGCAGTCTTCTCTCTTACTGGGGATAAAGCTCTAGGGCCGGATGGTTTTTCTTTGGCCTTATTCCAGAAATGTTGGGATGTCATCAAGGTTGACCTTATAGTTGCTGTGAGAGAGTTCCGGGCGGAAAGGGCACACTTGAGGGGAATCAATAAAGCCCTCCTAGAGTTTATCCCCAAGAAGCCAGGAGCCCGAGATTTTAGATACTTCAGGCCCATTAACCTATTGAATGGCACCTACAAGATCATCACCAAAATGTTGGCTAACAGGATAGTTGACAAGATGGTTAGAATTACGGACATGGTGGGTAGTTGCTTCCAGGGAGCCTTCATCAGGGTAAGACATTCAGGATAATTTCTTGGTGGCCCATAAGTGTTTATTTGCTATGAAGTCTCAGAGGAGGAGAAGGGTAATTCTTGATGTGCTCGAGCAGATGGGTTTTAGAGAGAGGTGGATTGGTTGGATCCGAGCCTGTATTTCTTTTGTTTCCTTTGTTGTCCTCATCAATGGGAAGTTGACTTCCTATTTCTACAGTGACAGGGGGCTACGGCAAGGGGACCCTATGTCTCCTCTTCTTTTTGTGCTTGTGGCTCATGTGTTGAGTATGGTGTGACAGAGAGCTGAGGCGGCGAATCGGATTAGAGGCTGTTAGGTTGCAAGAGGAGGCCCATCTATCACTCACAGAATGTTGATAATACTATCCTTTCTTGTCAGAGGATGAGCAGCAGCTTTTTGATACTAGACTTTTACTGGAGATCCTAGAGGAGGTCACTAATCAGAAGGTTAATATCAACAAGAGCCTACTTGTTGGGGTTAACATGGAGGACTTGGCAATTCAGAGGGCACTTGTATTCTGGATCGTCACTTAGGTGCTTTCTCTATTTCCTACTTGGGTGTCCCTCTGTCCCCAGGAGCTCTACGGTGTGGTGATTGACTTCCTATCATTCAAAGATATGAATCCAGATTGGCTGGTTGGAAGGGTAAACTTCTATCTTATGGCGACAATTTAATTTTATGCAGATCTGTTTTGGATAGCATACCTATCTATTTCCTCTCAATGCTCCCAACACCGAAGTCGATGGTGAAGAAGAAAAAGTCTATTCATGGGAGATTCTTTTGGCACGGGAGTGGGCGGACATGTAGGGGTTGGCATGATATCAACTGGGGAAAGGTGGCCACTAGCAAGGAAGTGGGAGGCCTGGGAATCAAAGATATTAACCTCAATTTGATATGGAGTTAGATTAAAGGTGGGCTAACTCAACTTGATTAAAATAGTCTAGAGTTAACCCATTTTTAGTTTGATAGGAAGGTAGTTAATCTGGGAATAAGAAGGTGGACTAACTTACTTTTAATCTAGTGTGATTTGCTAAGTAGTGGGTTAACCTAGTAACCTCAAATCTTGCAAAACCGCCATTATTTACGGCAGCCGGACAAAGTGGTGGGCGGCGTAGATAGGAGATGGTGCTGGGGGCATTTCCGTCTAATGCCCGCGAAGCCACCGATCACGGGGCGGGAGGGATCTGGCGCTAGCTGACGTGTCACGCAGCACGAGACCACACGTGCCTCGCTTGGGGCGGCACGATTTGATGGGCGAAATGACCAAAATGCACCTACATGGATCGTATAATAACACGATTCTACCTTCCCGTTCGATGGTTCGTCACACCAAAAGCTTAACTGGCGTGTGTCCCCGGGGGGACTGTACCCTTGCACTGTGACGGACACCCCCCCCCTCCCCCTTTCTCTCTCTTTCTCTCTCACTTTGTCACTGCATGTCTTTGTCTCCCTATTACTCTCTCACTCCCCCTTCTCTCTCTCTCTGTCTCTCCACGCCCACCACCCCTTTGAAAATTCCTTTAAAGGACACCATGTTCAGTCCTCGGAAAAATGGAAAGCTGACTCCCTGGAGGGGCACCCGCGCCCATGGCAACATCACCAGGAAACAAAACACAAGTTTAGCACAATGGGGGGAAGGGGGGGCGGTAGAGTGAGAAGGATATGAGTACCTTTCCCCTATTCTTTTTATGCTATATACTAACTAGAGAGAGAGAGGGAGAGAGAGCAAAGAGAGAGGAAGTGGGGAGCAAGTGTGCTGAGTTGGTACTTTGTTGAGAGACTCACACTCGAGCAAAAGGGGACTGATCAGAGAAAGCAGGGAATTGAAGGGTGCAACAACTTTTATGGGCGCGGGTGGCTCCATGGGGCTCCGGCTAGCTGGTGGACCAGAGTTTGGTTAGAGGGGGGAGGGGAGGGGGAGGATCAGGCATCTTGAGAAAGGGAAGCCCGGCAAGGGGAGGCGTCTAGTGTACATAGTTCTGAGCGGAGTTGTCCTCGGGGCAAAACCGTGTGCCTTCTGAGAGTATTGTTTGGAGGGGATCGATCGTAGGATGGGCATGGGTCATGTCATCCGTGGAGAAGATGCTGTGTGTAGAGAGCAGCTTGTTAGAGATCACCTGGTGTATGTAGTGGGAGAGTGTGCCTTTGGGAGGAGCATGGGCAGAAACATGTATATTTGAGTTCTTTGTCATTGTTGGAGAAGGGTTCCTACGTAGGAGTTTATCCAAACCCCGAGAAAAAAGAATTCCTACGTTCATGAAGGATATATAAATGGGTCATCGATCGATCTGCTTAATTGTTGAAGACCAGCTACACAGCTACAACGGGTATATATTGAGGTCGTCTCAGCTGCGACGTCATTTCAGATCTAGAACATCATTATAAATTAAAGCTCCTCTCTTGTCTGGGTTGCTTTTGGTTGTGCAAGACAAGAAATATGCATCAGATGACTGAGCCCGAGTGTTTGTGTGAGTAAAGAGAAGCTGGGTAATTAATTTTGCGTGTGCAGAGGAGCATCGATCACGCAGTTTCAGGGGAAAAGAAACTACTGATCCCACATTCCACTACTGTTTAGGGTACAAGTATATATAGCTATATATCTGAAGCTTGCATGTGGTACATCTGCGCGCTTCGTAAGATGCAGACTCTCCAAGAAAACCTGAGGGTGATCAGTGAGAGAAAGAAGTAGATAGTGCATACTGAGCAGCAATTTGCTGGTGAAACACCACACCCTCTTGTTTGATCAGCCCATCCAGATCTGCATGCATGGATCCAATTAATGCCTTATCATTACTCCATCAAAGAAAAAGGGAAAAGGGCATCATGGCATTGGCCAAAGGGGAGCCCGATCATGAATCCATGGGCGTCGTTGTTGCATGGTTTTAATTGCTAGCTAGAGATGGCAAGATGTGCCCATTGAATCAGTGAGAAGCTTTCGAGAAATTGATGTGTCCATATATGGTCTAAGTGAAACGCTGTCAGTGAGTTATGATCACTTCCGGGACGTTCCCCGGCCGCCTGACGTGACATGTCTGCGTGTAAATATCTGCAGACGATCACCCCAAGAAACCAGACAATGTCCATGTAAACCCCCTCCCCCTCTCACAAAAAATAATAGAAGAAAAAGAAAACCTCAACCTAGTCCATATAAAGCGGGGGCTTTACGCAGACCAGGTTGCCCCTGCCACACAAGCCTAGGTAACCCCCCCTCGCCCAGCCCTTCAACTTCTTTAATAAAATCCCCCTTAGGAATTCCAAGGGACATAATGATTGACGAACACCACACCAGACCCAACATATAAGGAGCACCTAGCACGTAGAGCTCGGAGGCTTTTGGTTGGTTAGCTTGTTTGGCTAAATAGACACCGAGAGCATGTTGCATGATCATCCCTCATATGGCGTTTAGCCAATACACAAGTCTCCATCTCTAGAGTTTGTTCACAAGTCTTGATGTGAGATGGAGTATCAAGTTCTGGCCTTAATGAACATGCCTTGTCCTGCTACTGCTTCACGATCGTGCCCTGCCCGGATGCTGCTTTGGGGAAAGCACCCTACCCGATCCCTACCTTGGTGATCGTGCACTATCCAGATGATGCTTTTATGAAAGCACCCTACCCAGTCTCTACCTTGGTGATCATGCACTGCCTTGGATGTTACTTTGATGAAAGCACCTAGTCCCGTCCCTGCCTCGATGATCATGCATCACCCAGATGTCATCTCGATAAGTGTGCCCTAAACGCTTTCACCCAAACAACATGCATATTTCACAAGTCTTGATGCAAGATGAGGTGTCATCTTCACAAGAAGTTAGTGATGACTCCATATGCCGGGTAGTTGGGTGTGTCAACTTTACTAGTAGGGTGAGTCGACTCAAGGAACTATGAGTCGACTCATCTTTAGTTTTGAGTTCTCAGCAAGTCGACTCTACTGAAGTGAACACTATTGACTTCTATGCACTTAAGTCGACCAGATTCCATTTTGGTTGACTGATTTTAGATCTCAGTCAATTGCATTTGACTTATGTCCTACTTTCAGCTATCTAATTACTGTGTAATGGACAAACTTCATTCTATTTGTCTCAAGATACTAGTTTATGAGATTTGTGTAGATAGTAACCATTCTTTTGTACATTTGTCTTTATATTAATACAATTCAATACTTATCAAAAAAAAGATGAAGTGTTAGGCCCCTACCTCTATGAACGTGCCCCAAACATGACTGCCATGGTCTCATGGTGCCTAGCTCTCTTAATCACAACAGTGCCCCTGGCACCCAACTACTAGTCACAGCGCTCGACCGCTAGGGTCTTGTGGTGCCCAGTTTCTTCAGTCACAATGGTGCCCCACACTCCCGACTCCCAGTCTCAGACCCACTCGACTGCCAGGGTCTCACAGTGCCCCACTCTCTCTGTCACAATGGTGCCCTTGGCACCTGACTGCCAGTTCCAACAGCTCCCGCCCAGCTTCCATTTCAGGGGCGCCAACCAGCCTTATTGACTACACTAGCTTCAACCACACCCGACTATCATGGTCTCAATGGCGCCTAGATACCCCAGTCACAACGGTGCCCTCATCACCTAACGACCCAAATACTCTAGTCATAATGGTGCCAACGACACTCGACTATCCAACTACTCTAATTACAACAGTGCCCACAACACATGATTGCTCAGTCCAGACGGTGCTCAACTATTTCAGCCCCAACGGTGCTCAGTCACTCTAGTTGTAGCGGATTTCATGACACCTAGTCGCTCTAGTAACAATGTCAACGGTGCCCAACTACCCCAGTTTCAACGATGCTTGATTGCCCCAATCATGGTGGTGCTTATGGCATCCGACTACTCCAATCACGACTGTGCCAATGGCACCCGGTTACTCCCGCCACAATGATGGCTATGGCCTCAACTACCCCAGTCATAATGGTGTCTATGGCACTCGGCTATTCCAATTTCAACGGCACCTGACTGCTTCATTCATGGTGGTACTCGTGCCATCTGGCCGCTCTAGTCTCAACAGCGACCAGCCACCCCAGTCTCAATGGCATCTGGCTGCTTCTGTTACAATGACGCCCATGCCATCTGATCACCTCGGTCTTAACAACACCTGGTTGCTCTAGTACAACAATGCCCACGACACCCCAATTTCCCCAATCTCGATGGTGTCCCATATTGGGAATACATTGTGACACCCCTCAGGTGGCATCCTACCAAGTCACGAGTCCTCTAATGGATACTATGTAGAAAAGTGGAAATACTCGCATAGCAATGTAATGACCCGGGGAGCGTCACAAATGACAGAATTGTCCTATGGCTTGCACACACTTGTAATCAGGCTTTCGACACCCCATGTAACATCTTTCATGACATATAGTGACATAATCTAGTTGGGGAATTGATTCCCATCCTCGCCAGCTACCAGTCTCAATGTCGTCTCTTGGCACCCATTTTCAGCTTACAAGTCGAGTATTTCTCTTATTCATCTTGTATGATGTCCCAAATTATCCATTGTTTTGGAGTCTTCCTTGATTGTATTGCGAACCCATTTCCATCCATTTGCCAGCCTGGCATGCCGTGGAGGCTATTTTTCACAATTTTCACATTTTCTAACCTATTTTCTTGGTCATGGTCAATCGCACGATTGTGTTCATCTCTGGCCCCAGTCGCTCGACTGACTACGTTCTCAGTTAGAGTTCAAGTTGACCTGAACTCTATCTTCTCTGACCAAGGATGCCCTAGAGTCCTAGTTTAAGCTTTCTACTTTGAGGATTTAGTGCCAGATCGGTTCCTAACCCTTCAAAGGATCTTATCCTATCAATATCCCATAGATTTATCACCCAAATCTCATATTTTGGGTAATTATCCTCCAACTCCGACCTAGGGTTTCTAGGGCCTATAAATACCTCCTTATGGCCATGAGCTTGAGGGGGAGGGCATTTTATGATTTAGGGTGAAGCCATGCTGCACTGCCAACTCTCCTCTTCGACCCCCAATCGCCAGGGAAATACCAAGTTCCTCTCTCCCTTCAAGGGTTCATCTATTCTCTTCTTATTATATTCTTTCCATTATCTATCATCACATGCATTCATATTGCACTCTATCTCTATCTTTCTACTATGTTTTTTTCCTCATCATACACACACAACACACCTATTGTTGTTCCCTTCCACAAGGGTTAAAAACCCAACCACCCAATGTGTTCTCTCCCCCTATGTTCATGTTTATGCTTTACGTGGGATGGATGCTATACATATAACGTTTCTAATGGGTTTTTATCTCTATTTTGACTTTGTTTCATAGGATTGGGTAGGTGTGGACATGAGGCCTTGCTTTCTAGCAGGCTGGAAGGCGAGGAGGAGTTTAAACCACAAGTTTCCACACTCTATCCTGAATGCGGTGGTCGAGGGGACCACATTCATCATAGTCACAGTCAGTGCATCGACTGCATTATGAGTCACTAGCCCTGCAAGGTGTTTTTTAGCTATTTCATCATATTTCTAAGGTACGCAACATAGTGACTCAATTCTTTCCATCTTTTATGTTGTTAATCCTAAGTGCCGATCATGGTATGTTCTTTATATTCATTCATCGCCTCTCCCCTTTTGTTCTATTACATAATCCTTTCATAGCTTTCTTATGCTTGTTCTTGTTCGGGGGGCACTTTTATGCCTACACCCTTTTTGGTGATCACAGTGGGACCTCTAGTGCCCATCACACCACTCTTGCCTTCCTGCCATCTTTGTGTGTGTGTGATTCTATTTAGGTTGCATTTCATTGGTTTTTCTATTTAATTTTCATTGCTTTTGGTTCTGTCAAGGTCGCGGCCTCTTCAAGGACTGCTTTCATATCAAAATGCAGCCCCTATTCAGAACGTGTTCATGTTCTGGAAGCCCAAGGGCAGCCCCTTCAAGTATGTCCTCCGCTTGATTGTTTGACCTATTTCATGGCTTTTGGTTGTGATTTTCATATTCCTGCATTTCTGTTCATCATATCTTTCTTTGCATTCACCTTGTCATGTTTGCATATGTTCATTTCATATTGATTTGCTAGTCTCTAAGCTAGATTTGCATACACTTTGGTGCACTTAGGATCATGCATATTCTCATGATTAGTTATGCATGCCCCCTTTGGTGAGTGTATCCCTCTCGGTCGCATGTTTCCTGTGGCCGACCAGGGGACTCATCCCAGGACCTCTGTAAGTCTCCGCGAGCCATAGATTTTCACACAGACGTCGAGATGGTTGCACCATTGTACCCCCTAGGTTATGCATTTGCATCCATGTGAGAGAGTTAACCTTAAGTCAACCCGGGGTTTGGGCCCCTTTCTCTTTTTAGGATTCCTATTCTTGAAGAAACTATGCTTAATTAAAACATTAAAAGGTCCACTAAAACTCCTAAAAATAAATTTCGCATCATCTTAACTTGTTTGGCTTAAGTGAGACATTCTCATATTGCATTGTTTGTCCCATTCGGGTCTTTGATATAATGTGGTTAGCCCTACGACCACGTTCCTGAACATGGCCAAAGTTCATACCACGGCCATTCAAGCCCTTTTGGCTCTGTTTGTTCTACATTTTTCATCCTTCATATAGGCTTTTGGTTGCTAATTCATTCAGTTTTAAAGCCTTTGTTGTGATCATAACTTCATTTCATCATTTTATGCCACATTTTGCATTAGTTTTTGTGCATAAGTCCCTCTGCCTCAGGTGTATTAGATAATCCTATCGGGTATATCTGGTATCCGGGATCTGGGTCGTCACAGCTGGTATCAGAGCGTTGTTGTGTGAAGTACATGGGAATCCGAGATAGATAGTCTCCAGAGTCCTTAAGTCCAGTACGGTCTTCAGTTGGCTTAGGCTTCACGATTTATGATCGCTTTATTTTCTACTTGTTGTCTTATACGTGCTGTCCTGGCACTGTACGAGATGGTCCTGCTCCCGTCAAGATATGACGAGGTGCTTCTTTTTTCGTCATGGTGTCTGTCTCGATCATGTTGTACTTGGTAGTATTCGCCGAAAGGCTCAAATCTGTGGTACTTTGTTCAAGGTCTTCTGTAATTTGCTCAGGTTACTATTGACTTTTGGCGTTGGTTTGATGACCATTCACGTTCTTATGTTGTTTTGGCCGTCCCAGCTTAAGTCTATGTAGCTCCTGATGTGTCTCGCTTCTGTTGGAGTGCTCAATTAGATTTCGTGATTGAGAAGTTGCTCAGGCGAGCTAGGATTTTCCCTTCCTGATGAGCTTTTATTAATCGAGCTTGATGTTTCTCATCCCATCTGGTGGAGTCTTTTCGAGGTTAGCCTTGGAATTGTTGTCTTGGTGATGCCTTTGTCCTGTGTCTGCTTATGTGTGGACAGCTTTATTCTGAGCCTGATCCTTTTCTTGTTTTACGGTTGCATGGCTTTGGACGCATTCTGGTGTTAAGAGCTGTTGCATATTGTGTTTGTCATGCCTTGTCTAATGGCCGATGTGTTGTGAAGGCTCATTAATTTTTCAGGACATAAAGGTAAGCTAAGATTTGCATCTTTCCTTGTGCTTTGTACTGAAGCTGGTACTCATCTCTGTTGCACTTAGGCTTCTTGTGATCGGTTGTTCGCTGGATCAGTACTCGTGGTGTTTTATTTACGATTCTCGTTAATTGCGATGTCGTCGAGTGTGTCCTGAGATGCAGATACCGAGCTATTTTTTGATGCCTGTGTGCGTGTGTGAGTGCGCAGTGGAAGCATGTGGGCTGATAACCCACTAGTCGAGAATTGCTTCTCCTTGATGTGACTTCATCTTGGCTTCCTGTGCCTTGATGTCGTCTGTTGTCGTGCTGTTGCTGGTAATTTTCTGGTATTGGCAACGACATTTGTGAGTATTGGGGAATTTGTCAGCTTCCTTGCTGATTGAGTATCCTTTTGCTCTGCATTTTGTCTCTTGGGTGTTGTGTTCTCAAGGCGTGCTTGTAGTCCTTGAGATGCATCCCTTGAGATTGTGGGTCTTGCTATCATTTCATGTTGTTGTGGTTCTTTCTTGGTGAGCTATCTGATGCATGACCTACCCCCTGTGGTTGTGTGTTCAGCTACTCTTGTGCCTTGATGTGACCCTACTTGCAATTGTGTTCCGTGGTTCTATGTGCTGTACGGAGTCAAAATCCTGCAGGTGCTACCGTGTTGCTATTTCGAGTGCTATTTCTGTATAATTTTGTGTTTCTGTCTTGGACCATTGTCTTGTTAGTTAGCATTGCGGTACTCCTCTTCCTGAGTAGAGTTAGCTTGTGACTTGATCAGATGTAATATCTGAGTGAGGACTGACTTGATTATGTCTGTGGTCCGGTGCTGCCGTTTTGTTGTTGTTGTTTCCGTGAAATTATTGTTGGCATCCTGTGTGCTAGGTGTTCCCTGTTACCTTTGGCACTGGAGCTGATGATGTGGTCGAGCTGTCAACTGAGAGGACTGTGTCTCCTTGTGTAAGCTGATGCTTGCCGTGCCTATCGTTTCATTTTTCGTGATCTGTTATCATGGCAGTCGTGTCTCTTTTCTTTTGAGATGTAAGTGACGTTGCCTTGTTTCGGAGGTGTCGGACTTGTGTTCACTTCTATCATGCTTGGTCCAGAGCGTGTGCTCTTGATTATGGTCTGACTATGTTCCTCTGAGCTGTGTCCCTCGTGATTCGTGTCGCTTCATAGTCGTATTTATTGGGTTGTTCTTCCTTGCTTCTCCTTTGTTAGTCCTTAAGTATAAGGACCCAGGTGGCCAGGGAGGAGCGTTCGCGACTTCCCCAGACAAACCCCCCCCCATGGGGATGTTTCCCTGCAAACATCAGGGGGCCGTTTTATCCTCCAGGGGCAGCGGATAATTTGCACTCGATCAGGTGGACCATCGCAAGCCCCTCCCCCGAAGCAAGAAGCCTCTTCTACCCCAAGGAGAGAGAAGTCCGGAGCTCGTCGGCCGCCTCTGGAGATAGAGGACTTCGAGGGGCATCGAGGCGACATCTAGGAGTGCCCTTGCTACCCCTCGACCCAGTGACAACTGGAGTTATCCCTCTGACTGCGAGACTTTGAGAGGCATTTTGTAGAGCAGGAGCGCGCCCTCTGCGCCCTGTAGAAGACCTCCACCGTGGTGGACAAGGAGCAATCTTCGTTCTTCGACCATGTCTTGAAGGCATAGATCTCCCCCAAGATCTCACTTCCGACCTTCAAGTCATGCGACGGCCAGGGAGACCCGACCAACCACTTTGATAGTTTCGATGCCCTGATGACTCTTCACGGCGCTTCCGACGCCATCAAGTGCCCAGCGTTCATGACCTCTCTCGTCCAAGGAGCCCAGGCTTGGTTCAGAGCCCTCACCCAATGTAGCATCCGTGACTTCAAGCAATTTGGGCGAGTCTTCAAGGAGAGCTTCACCGACAGCGGTCCTCCTAGGTCGATAGCGGGGCTGTTGGCTCCCAAACAGGAACAGGGGGAGAAGCTTCGGATCTACATCAACCGATTTAAATCAGAGGCCGTACGGATCCCCCACCTGGATGTGGCCTCGGCCATAACCGCGTTGACCGGGGGCACGCGGAACAAGAATCTCTGACTCAAACTCATCCTCCACCCTCCCACCTCCCTTGTCGAGCTAGTGACCCTGGCACTGTGCCATGCTGAGTGTGAGGAAGTCCTTAGCGCGTGCCACGGCACAACTGGCTCAGGTCGAGAGGGGGCAAGAAGCGAACGTTTGAGCCAAGCTCGGGCCAAGGGAAAAGGCGGAACCGAGACGGGGAGCATGAAGAACCGTCCTGGAGATACGAGTGGTACACCCCCTTGACTACTCCAGTTTATGAGATATATGAAGACATCAAAGGCTCGGGCCTTCTTCGCCAACTCGAGCCTATGAAGGTGAAGCATTGCAACCCCCTGTGGACGTGCAAAATTGCACGTTCCCGTGTCCCGACCAATCCAACATCAATAAACAACTTCAACGGAAGAGATTGCGGAGAACACGTCCCATCTAGACCCTCCGAACAAACAGTACACTACCGTGAAGCCACTCCTAGAGTCACGACAGCAAAGATGAACCAACCCCTGGGGGGCTCACAACTCATGGGCCCCGAAGAGAACTATATGCATCGTCAAATGGGCTCAAAATGGGCCCAAATCCACTTCAACGGCATGTCCATATGGGCCTTCAGCGGTACACCCAGTGAGGTCTTAAACGGCATGCCCAGCATGGTCTTTAGTGGTATGCCCAGCGAAGCCTTCAGTGGTACACCCAGTGAGGTATTCAGCGGTATGTTTAGCGAAGCCTTCAGCGGTACACCCAGCGAGGTCTTCAGCGGCACGCACTCGCGCCCCTTCTGTGGCACACCTTCTTTAGGTTCTCCAGTGGTATGCCCAGCTCTTTCTACGGCACGACCTGGCTTTCCCCCAACGACACATCTGGCAGGGAGGATCTTACGCCATGTCCTATGGATCCTCAGCACGCAGCGGGGTAGATGAGGTGTCAAACGGGGAGGGGGACACACAGCCTACCTCCTGTCAACCAAGGACAAGTCAAGTCAAATCCCCATTTATAACCCACATTCCCACCTCTGTCGCTCCACACTCGAATGCTCCTGTCGTTGAGGTTTAACAACCCCTCTTCCACCGGCGAACAAAAAGAAGATAGATGAGAGAAGATACACAAAAAAAAGAAACACAAAGATAGAGCACAGAAGCAGATAGAAAGAAGAGAAGAGGAAGAAGAGGAAGGGAAGAGGAGAGCTCCGCCGTGAGGTCACATGAATGATAATAACTCGTCGCGCTCTCTGGTTTCCTTCCGCGCTCAGGGCGTGACAAGTTTCATACATTTCTTGCCTTTGAACAGGGCCTTAACGCAGTTGTGCATAGTACCACCTTCTTATAAATGCGGTATTGTAGCTGATCGTGTTCTGTTCCTGTGAAAAAAGAAATTGTGTCCATATAGTGGACGCCAATTTCTGAAATTGGCATCCACTGTAGTAGACGCCAGTTCTTCTGTGTTTTCGTAGGATCTTCTTGTTCTGCCTGTTTTGCATTCATTTTTGCATACTATTTTTCATACTTGTTTTGTTCCTTTCTTTTGCATTAGTTCTGCATTCTTAGAGTATTTTTGGCTTGGGGGGGCTCCTCCCCCTACACTTTTAGGAGATATTTACGCCCTCTTGGTGAAGGAAGGAGCCTCCAATTGAGAACTCCTCTCATTGGATTGAAATTTTCTTAACCAAGGCCTCCGTAAGACCCCGACATCGAAGGATTCCCTCTTCGATAACTAAGCTGATTGTACCTTTGAAGTTCTCTGGGTTTAGTTAGCCTATACGCGGTGAGAATCAACGTAGTTGACACTGAAGTTAAACTATATTGAAACTAGGTTCCTACCTTGAGTGAATTGCATAAACTTTGTAAAATCATTTAATTCATCAAGATATAACTAAAACCAAGCGTAAACTTGATTTGATTGAAATATTGTTTGATTTGCATAATGTTGCACTTTGGCAATCATATTAATATGACTAATTATACCTATAATTATGAGAATGATTGTTGTACCTAGACACTTTCCCAACAAAAATAACAAGAAATGAGGGCTCGGGGATTACCCTGAACACCTTTAAGGCGTTGTTCACCCAGCCCTTCCTACGACGCACCGGGCCCAATCAAGGATCCTAACCAGCCCGCCGTGACCAACGGCATTATCAAAAGTTGATGGGGCCACCCCCAATTACCCAGCTTGCGAGTTTACCAGCCTTCGGCCAAGCCACCTGGGCTAACCTGGGGGTGCCCTGACCACAGGCCATGACACGTGGCACCCAACAATAAGGCCGAGATTTATCCCCGAGATTCCTCCCTCCAGCCCTCTAAAGTCAGAGGAAGACCTATCTCAGTCAACCATAGGCTTTGGAGACCCATAGCATGCTCATGCGGCCCATGCACGTGTGCCAGGAATTTTCCCGAACACCTCGCGGACGCACATATTCTAGCCATTCTACAGCAGGCCAGGGGTCAACCCGTGGCTCCAACACTCCAGCCGTGTTCCATGGCGACCTTCCAACAAGTCAAGACCGCCCCCGACCTTCAGACAAGTGGTGATGAGCCGTTCACTCTCAGCTCCCAGGCCCACCCGGGGCTGCCCTATCAACCCGCCTTACAACGCAGCATACGTCACGAGGCCAGGCCCACATGCCCAAGATGCCCTCTCTCAACTTTCGCAAGCTCTCACCCTCAGTCGTGGGCCAAATCTAAGGCCCACTAGTCATTTATCCAAGCCATTCGACAACTCCAGATGTGTCGAGAATTTTTTCGAACACCTTGCGAGCGGTGACAACAATAAGCCCCCATGGGCCAATCCCAGCATCCTGGAGCACCCAGTCCTAGAAAGGACAACCCAAGAGAATAGCAGGAGGCCACTAGGACCACCCCCCGTGGCCACTGCCTGCCCAGGGGGGAGTTCACCCCAGGCACGGTCGCGCCCTTGTGGGGGGGTGAACTTCCCAAGGGTAGTCCCTCCACCCAGCCCGATCATCCCCAACGTGGACTCGTCTCTACCCCAGTTCCGTGTAAAAGTGATCAACGTACCAGCTCTGAGTAGTTCGCGAAGACAGAGTCTCAAAATCACATAGGTCAATCTCCTCGGTCCACGCACACGTACAACCAGCCAACCAGTCCAAGTCTTGTATCCTTTGTCCTCTTATGGTCGCACGAAGTCAATGTGGGCCCAAAATAGATAAAAATGAGATTTTATAGGACATTGGGGAAAAAAACCCCTGTCCACCCTGCGTAGTATGCAGCAAACTCATTGACTATATAAACAAAACATCATTGACTCATAGTGTTTGCTAACATCAAAACATAGGGACTTAACAAAGCTTGGATGGGTTTTCACACATATTAAGAAAATAGTCGTACGAGAGTACATCAGGGGCACTACCATTGTCAACTAGTATCCTATCTACATTTCAATAGTTTATTATAGCCGATATTACAAGACCGTCATCGTGCAGGGTGGTTACCCCTTCCTAGTCTTGGTCAGAGAACACCAAGGCCTGCTGCTCTCTCGCCAATGGGGCTTTGGGGGGCTCGGAAGCCCTGCTCACCCGTTCAGCATGACGCATCCTTCCTCGGCTACTATCTCCTCCTAATGTCGGGGCACTAGAGATGACATTGATGTGGACTCCTCGGGGTTGAATGTCAATCTCTTCTGGCGGGATGTCGTGATCCTCCCTCTGCTCGGACACGTATCGAGATAGGTGCCCCTGGCGGATGAGACACTCGATCTCATCCTTGAGCTGATGACAGTCCCCAGTATGGTGTCCATGGGCATCATGGAACTGGCAGTGCTTGCATCGGCTGTGACGCTTTGGGTCAAATGTCATAGGCTCAGGTTGGAGGAGAAGGCCTGAGCCCTTAATGTCTTCATATATCTTATAGACGGGGGCGGATAGGGGCGTGTACTGCTCATATTTTCGAGGGGGCTCCCTACGGTCTCCGTCCTGATTCCTCCTTTTCTCCTGGCCCTAGCCTTGCTCGGATGATTGCTTCCTATCTCCTTCTCGACCCGAACCTGTCTTGTTGCGACAGGCACTGAGGACTTCTTTACACTCTGCATGGTACAGGGCTAGGGTTACCAGATCAGCTAGAGAGGTGGGCGGATGGAGGACCAGCTCTCACTGGAGGTTCTCATCGTGGGTGCCTCTAGTCAATGCGGTGATGGCAGAGGTGACATCCAGGTGAGGGATATGCCAGACTTCTGATTTAAATCGGTTGATATAAGCCCATAGCTTCTCCCCCTGTGCCTATTTTAGTGCCAGCAGCCCCACAACTAACCGAGGAGGGCCACTATCGGTGGAGCTCTCTTTGAAGATCCGCCCGAACTGTTGGAAGCCGCAGATGCTGTCGGGGGCGAGTGCTTGGAACCAGGCTTGAGCGCCTTGGACCAAGGTGGTCACGAACGCTTGGCATTTGATGGAGTCTGAAGTCCCGTGGAGAGTCATCAGGGCGTCGAAGCTATCGTAGTGGTCGGCCGAGTCTCCCTGGTCGTCATATGACTTGAAGGTCGATAGTGAGACTCTGGGGGAGATCTCGGCCTTCAAGATTTGGTCAGACAATAGGGATTTCTCCACATCCTCCTTGATGGACGTCTTCTGCAAGGTGAGGAGGGTGCACTCTTGCTCTGTAAAATGTCACTAGAACTCCCTCAGTTGGAGGGACAACTCCGGTTGACGGTGAGTCGAGGGGTTGCGAGGGTGCCCTTGCGGGTTGCCTCGTCGTTCCTCGGGGGCATCGGTCTCCGGGGGCTTCTGGTGTGTCGCAAACCTTTCTCCTCAGAGTGGAGGAGGCTTCTTGTTCTAGAAGAGGGTCTTGCAAAGGTCCTCCTGACCTATTGCGTACAGGCTGCCTTCCCTAGAGGGTGAAGCGGCCTCCGACGGTTTGTTGGGAAGCTCCTCCACGGGGGGGGCTTTCCCGGGGGGGTCATGACTTCTCCTCCCTAGCCGCTTGGGTCTTCATTAATTCCATGAGGATATCCAATTTGGCATTAAGGGTTTGGAGAGCGTCAAGATTCCTGTTGGGATGTTTTGCCCCCACAGCTGGTGGAGGTAGTTCGTCGGCTTGGTTGCCCTCAGAGGGGAGGTTCCCCGTGGGGTGGAAAGGCAGAAGCTCTCCTTCCCCTCTCCCCATGGCATTTCCCTCACCGTCGGTGGTCCTCCTACTAGAATTTCTTTGCACGATTATGGCTCTTCACTCGTTTCCCACAGACGGTGCCAGATGAAGAGGCGTGATCTCGCGTTGATCTTAAGCCGTGTTCAAATTGTAAAATACTAGCCTGGTCAACGTGCCGATTGTTCCAACACGATCTAAGGGGTAAAAGTGACTTGTGAGAGCATACGAAATTTAAATCGGATATCCGATTTGAGCCCGGCACTCAAATAGCTCAATTCAAAACTAATTTAATTTTCAAAGCTAACTTGGTTTAAAAGAATTTAGATAATTAGGGGTTCGGGAGTGTAAATTGTAAAATACTAGCCTGATCGGCGTGCCGATCATTCCAACATGATCTGGGATGTAAAAGTGACTTATGAGAGCTGACGAAATCCAAATCGGATATCCGCTTTGAGCCCGATGCTCAAATAACTCAATTCAAAACTAAGTTAGTTTTCAAAACTAACTTAGTTTAAAAGAACTCAGATAATTAGGGGTTCCTGTAAGACCCGGTAGTTAATAGATTCTTATCGGTATCGAAATATAAAACAATTCATGTGTTGAGGCTATTTTAATGGGCTTAATGGGCCTAGTTTAGTGGGCTTAGCTATTTCTACAAGTTTTTAGAAGCTAGATAGGGCATATATGCAATTTTACTCCTTTTAATGTCTTCTTGCAATTAAAGGTTTTATAACAAAATAAATAAATAAACAAATGCTCATTTGTTTTGAACCCACGTAGGGAGGCTCCCTCCTCTCTCCCCACGTCTCTCTCTCCCCCTCTCTTGCTCTCTTGGTGGTGTGCTCACCCCGGGGCTTTGTAGGTTTGGCAGGAGGTGGCCTTGGAGAGCCCAAGGTGTTGGTGGAGCGGAGGTGTCGTCGTGGAGTCGACCTTTGGAGCATGGAGGTGGAGAATCCCTCATGTAGGGCGTGGCTTCCTCGCGAAGAACGGCGAGGAACGGCGTAGTTTTGCGTATACAAGTAGGGGGATGGCTTTCTACTCGCCTTAGGATTGATTTCCTATCGTTTGCATGCTCATTTACTTGGTTGGATGCTTGGTTTGAGTGAAATGCATGAACATAGTCAATTATGTTTTAAACTCATGAAAAATCCACTCATGCCCATTGTATTTATGTTTTTGGATGTGTTGGTGGTTGGAAACGAGCATGTATTGGTAGGTCTTAAGCTTAGAAATTGTATTCCCATCGATTTGAATCGATTGGGAGGGGTTACCATTTGGTTTCCCCCATTTTGGGTGCTCTGGGAGGGTTGCGATCCTTCCAGAGAGCGTTTTTATTTGGGGAATAGGCGGTGAAGTGTAGCAGCCTAGGGCTGACTGCTATTGTCTGAAGGCGGCCATATCCTGACCGCTAAGGAATAGTAACGACCTAGCAACAGACCGCCATGCTCCCTTCGAGGCGATGCGAGCCTAGCGGCCCAAATCGGACCATTTTTATCATGGAGCGGTCAGTCACTCAACCGTCCCTTGATCAGAGCGGCCCTGTCCAAACCGCTACTCCCCTGTTGTATGTATGAAGTGTTCGTAGCTTAGCGGCCATGGGCAGACCGCTATTATTAGTGAAGCGGCCAGTCATCCAACTGTCACTTGGCCTTTGCGGCCTAGTCTAGACTGCCAAGTCCCTACATTTTATAAATTCAATGATGCTTATTTAAAAATTTGCCATGTTTAAACATTTTTATAAATTGTGGCATATTTTTATATCCCAGTAGAGTTATTTTATCTTTCCTTGTGATTGAGCCACTAGATGTAGCCCGACAACATTTAGTGTTAGCCCACCTGGAAGAGATGGCTGGGCAGTCCTGATGTATGATTTTTAGGCTAGTCTTTGTGGGCCCCTTTGCTTGTCAGTAGCATCCTACTAGGGGGGGGAAAACTAGCTAGAGGCTTGGTTCAGGGCATTGAGCAGGTGTGTGCACACGTGGTTAGGGGCTTAGACTGACGTCGACGGACGTGACCCTGACTAGTCACTCGTTAGTATTGTTCCTTGTACTACTACGGTGTCCCAGTTACCATGACTCGACAGGAGTGGAGACACCCGAGACGCAATATAAGTCGCCTTTGGACGCATCTAGTCTTCTTTCTAGTGGGCACTCTTTCTTCGTTTTGAATTTCTTAAATTTTTTTTTTGAATAACTATGTACAAAGTCTCATGAATAAAATTTCTTGAGGTACACCCCATTCCATGGATGGGCGAGCTCTTCTCCTTGGGAGTCCACCAACTTGTAAGCATTACTTGAGTAGGCTTCTTTAACAACGAACGGGCCTTCCCAATTCTCTTGGAGTTTTGCTTTAAGACCAGTGGCTTTAGTTAATTTCCTCTTTAAAACTAGTTCACCTACACTGAATTTTCTCTCTAGAACCTTCTTGGCATAATATCTTGAAATTTTCTTGTGATATACCTGTGCGTGATCGGCCGCGATCATTCACTTCTCATCTGATAGCTCTAGCTGGGCTAAGAGGTTTTCTCTCCGCTGCTCGGGATCGAGCTCGGGATCCAGCTGCACTCTTAGTGAGGGAACAAATATTTCATATGGGAGTACCACATCTGTCCCAAAGGTAAGCGCGTACGGGGTTTGACCCATGGGAGTTTGAACGGAAGTGCGGTAAGCCCAGAGGGCCTCAATGAGACAATCTGGCCAGTCTGAATAATGGTGAGATTTGCAAGTTTTCTTGATGATTCTTATGAGAGTTTTATTTGTAGCTTTAGCTTGTCCGTTTCCTTGTGGGTAGTATGGAGATGGATGATGCAAGTTGATGCCATATTTACCACACATGTCGCGGAGTTCCTGGGATGTGAACTGCAGCCCGTTGTCGGTGACGATGTCACGAGGAACGTTAAACCTTGCAAGGATGTTATGCTTGATGAATTTCACCACTGTTGATGCCTTGACTTCTGTCAATGCCTCAGCTTCTGCCCATTTCGTGAAGTATTCTATAGCGATGAGAATGAAGGACTTTCTTTGGATTTCTCCGGTTTTGTCCTCCAGGGGACCGGCTATGTCAAAAGCCCACATGGCGAAAGGCCAAGGAGCTATAAGAGGGTGGAGTGAGGACAAAGGAGCGTGGAATTTTTCCGCATGGAGTTGACACTTCACGCAATGGAGGACACAATTGGCACAATCCTCGCTCATGGTAGGCCAATAATATTACCGAAGGAGTTTCTGAGCAAGCATGCGACCATTTACATGGCCACCGCTTTCGCTGGAGTGAGCGGCTTCGACAACTGCTCGGGATTGGGTCTCATCGAAGCAGTGGAGGTAAACTCCATTGAGGGATTTACGATACAAGAGACCACCTATAATGGCAAAATGCTCCGCAGCTCGGTGAATGGCACGTCGATCGGAAGCAGTAGCATAATCGGGGAAGGAGCGATCCTTAAGATAATTCTCAATATCAAAGAACTAGGGATTACGATCCTCGAGGTCAATTTTAGGCTCATGAGAGATAGATTGGACTTGCTGAGAAGGCTCGGAGAACTATTAGAACAAGGGATCTGAATGTGAAGGGGTGTGCATGCTTTGCACGATGACAGTGGCTGATGGCTTTTCACTGAGAATTGGAAGAGAAGATGCCAAAGATGCTAATACATTGGCCAGAACATTTTGAGCCCTAGGAGTGTACACAAGGGTGAGCTTCTTAAACCGTCAGACTACCCTACCGACCAAGTCCTGGTAGGGTTTTAGCTTCGGGTCCCGGGTTCGATACTTGCTGAGGGATTGTCAGAGAATGAGCTAGGAATCTCCGATGATTCGGAGCTCCTTAACTCTGAGTGCCAATGCCATCCTTAAGCCCATGAGGAGCACCTCATATTCCACCACGTTATTTGTGGCAGGGAAGGTTAGCTGACAAGCACGCGGAATAACAACACCTTCCGGAGATTGGAGAACGGCTCTGATTCCGCAACCCTTGGAATTAAATGCATCGTCGAAGTAGAGAATCCATGAAGGTTCACCATCTATGATGGCTCCTAACTCTTCATCCTGGAAACTCTCATCAATAGGGGAAAATATCGGGAGGATGTAGGTGATATCAAATTGATTGAGAAAACTTTGCCACCTCACCAAACGATTAGTTAAGGTGGGCTTTTCTAACAAGTACTTGATCGGGTCCATTCGTGCCCTGCGCATGATCGGAGTCAATCTGTGAGTGAAGCAACTCCAGCCGGTCTGTTCGACGTGCCGCAACTGGATTCCCTCCCCAAAGAGGAGTCATTTAATTCACTGACTCAGACGGAAGGTCCGGGCCAAATGGAGGATAATCATTGGCTTAGGGGAAATGTCTAGGCCAAAAAAGGGGAAGGCGGACTTCGACATAATGTCTAGGCTGCTGGTTGAGTATCTGTTTGCTTGGATGCAGATGACTGGGCATCTATTGGCTTGAGCACCACTGGCTAGACATCTGTCAGGTTCAGCACCGATGGCTAGACATCTGTCAGCTTCAATGTCGATGGCTGGACATCTATTGGCTTGAATACCGATGGCTGGACATTTGTCAGCTTGAACGTCAATGGCTGGACATCTGTCGGCTTGAGCGCCAATGGTTGCTCATTTGTTGGCTTGAACACCGATGGCTGGACATCTGCCAGCTTGAGCGCCGATGGCTTGGACATCTATTGGCTTGATCACCAATGGTTGGACATCTGTCAGCTTGAGCACCGATGGCTAAACATCTATCGGCTTGAATGCTGATGGCTGTACATCTATCAGCTTGAGCGTCGATGGCTGGACATCTATTGACTTGAGCGTCGATGGCTGGACATCTGTCGGCTTGAGTTCCAATGGTTGGACATCTATCGGCTTGAATGCCGATGGCTATACATCTGTCAGCTTGAACGCCGATGGCTAGACATCTGTCAGCTTGATCACTGATGGTTGGATCATCTAAAACATTCTTGAATATTGTTGGGGATCTATCAGCCTGAATGTCGATAGTGGAATTGTCTTTGACACTTTTGAATATTGCTAAGCATCTATTGGTCAGAATGCCAATGGTAGAACATCTGTGATTATTTTTGGACATTCATTGGCCTGAACGCCAGTGATTACATATTTGTGAGCATCTATCGGCTTGAATGTCGATGGCTAGACACCTTAAACATCTTGGAGGATTATCGAACATCTATCGGCATTGATGCCGATGGCTGAATGCTTGACATTTATTGGCTCGAACATGGATGGTTGAATACCTGACATTCTAGAATATTGTAAAGCATCCATCGGCCTAGGCGCCGATGGCCAGACATCTTGGAACATTTGTGAATATTGTTGAATATTTATCGAACTGAACTCCGATGGTGAAACATCTGTCGGCCTGGGCACCGATCATGCCCTTCATCACCATTTTGTCATCTTTTCATCTCCTTCATCTCTTTTTTTATTTATATATAGCATCATTCTCATCATTATCATCTGGATCGATGTGCTGATGGTTCTCTCCAGTCGGGCTTCAAGTTTGGTCCTTCACCAAGTTCCCCTTGGCCCATTGGTGAAAGAAGAATAGCTCCTATGAGCTTGCACAAGGAAGACTAGACCTCCAAGGTGTGACACCTCCAATTATTATTTTCATCGAGGCCACTTTTAAAGTGTATCCCACATACATTGTCCTTTGAGCTTGGTTCATCTTAAGAGTTTTATCATCAACTGACTCTGTGGCTGTAGGCTGATCCTTAGGCAGCGAATGTGACATGCAAACATCTATGATCACCTATCCTCGGATGAGCTTCTTTGTTATTGTGGAGCTCCTCCTTCGGCCCTCATCTGTTTCAGATCATCGTTCTTATCATTGATTTGAGTCATCATTGTCCCCCGAATAAATTGATCCCATTTGACGGTTGATCATTTGGCTGCCTTTCTCTCATACAGGGTCACCCTTGAGCGGTTGTGGAGGGTGGGAACACGTCCTCTTCAGAGAGAATTCTGATCAGCTTTGACCGCATTTCTATAGGGCATCCTCCACATTGTACTGGAGTGTATGGAGCCGCAGTCATATCTTGCTAGCTCTTTTCATATTGAGAAAGTATTTCTTAGTGATTTTTTTCTTTTTTTCTTTTTTTTTCTAATTTTCATCATTCTATCGTCGGCCCTGACATTGGCTGGCTTCATTCTTTGAATCTGTGAACTTGAAGGAGGTCGATAGTATGTACATGGAAAATTGAGATATTACAGTGTTCAGAGTCCGTAAGGTCCAGTACAATTGGCAGTTGGCATAGGTTTTATATTTTTTTGTACCGCTTTGCTTCTTACGTGAGCGCTTGCCTGTGCTGTGTTAGCACTGTGCATGGTGGTTTTTGCTCTCGTCAGGATGTGATGGAGAGTGTTCTTTTGTTATGGTGTTGGTCTCAGTTGTACTGTGCTGGGTGGAATTTGTCAGCTGATGTGAATCTGTGGTGCAGCGTTTGTGTTTTTTGGTGGTGTGTTCAGGTGGCTGATGGGATCTGTGATGGCTGTGCATGTTCTCTGGAGGAGATTATGTTGTTTTGGCTATTCCACTTGAGGTTTAGTTAGCCCCTGAGGTGTTAAGGTTATGCTTTGAGGTGGTTGCTTGGATGCCTCATCGAGAGAGTGCTCGGGCGAACCTAGGATTTCCTTGCTGGTGAGCTACTATCAGATGAGCTTGATCTTTCTCATTGTGTTTGTGGCATCTTTTTAAGGTAAGCTTTGGAAGTGTTGTCTCGGTAAGGCCTTCATCCATTATCTACTTATGTGCCGACTGTGTTAGTTTTGAACCTGATCTGCTCTTGTTTCGATAGTGGCCTGACTTTGGACCCAATTTGTGAGTTGGGGGCCATTGTGTACCATGTTTGACATGCCGTGTTAGGCAGTTGTTGTGCTGTGAAGGTTCAATAATCATTTCAGGATGTGAGGATAAGCTGAGATTGGTGTTCTTTGTGGCTTGTGCTGTGGCTCTTAGCACGATGGTTTGCACTATGGTGACATGTTATCGACTATTAGCAGGATCGGTACTCGAGGCATGCTACATTACGGTTCATGAGTTGCGATGGCACCAAGAGGTGTGCTGAGATGCGGATGTCGAATTGTCTCTTTTGCCTTTGTGCATTGTATAGAGTGCGCAGCGGAAGCGTGTGGGCTTATAACCCATTGGTTGCAGATCGTTGGTTGGAAGATTCTGGCCAGCCGAGAGGATTGTTTCCTCAATGTGTCATCATCTTGGCTACATGTGCCTCGATGTTGTTGGTTTCCGTGCCATTGCTTGCGACATTGTGATTGTTGGCACTAGCAGTTTTGAGACATGGGAAAATCTATTGCCATATATGCTGATTGAGTACCCTTTCTTTGTCTACATTTCTTGGAAGTTGTGCTCTCGAGACGTAATCGTGGTCCTAGAGATGCATTTTTTCGAGTGTTGTTGCGGGTCCTTGTTGGTAAGCTTTGTGTGGCTAGTCTCATTTAAATGTGTGTTGAGCTATGATTGTGCCTTGATGTGACCCAACTTGTTGATGTGTCCCATGGTTCTATGTTGAGAATGGAGCCGGGGATTTGCAGGTGTTGTTGAAGTTGTGTGTTTGGCTTGATGGTTGTGTTCAGCTTGGGAGGAGTTCCCTGTGAGTCTGAGTTTGGCATTTTGTGGACCGTGATCTTGTCGGTTGGTTGTGCTGTACTCTTCTGTCATGGTAGAGTTAGCATGCAACTCGAATCAGATGTAATGTTTGAGTGAGGACTGACTCGATTGTGTTTGTGGTCCAATGCTGTCATTGGCATTCTGTGTGCCAATTTTATTTGTTGATTATGGCGCGAAAGCCGATGGTTTGAGTAGTCAGCTGAGATGTTTGTCTTCCTCGTGAAGGGTTGAAGCTTGTGTTATAGATGGTTTTTTGTGGCATGGGTCGTGTCTCCCTGTTATGTGAGATGATAGTGATGATGCCCTATTTCGGAGGTGCCAAACTTGTGTTCCTTGGTGTGTCATGCTCGTTCTGTGAATCGATTTGCCTTAAGATCCGGAGCATGATGATCTTGTCTATGATCATGGCCTGGCAGTGTTCCTCTGAATTGTGTTTTCAAGAATCATGATTTCGTGTTATCGTATTGTCGTGGTTAGTGTTCGAGATTTGGCTGATGCTTGGAGAGCGTAGCCAGCATTTAGGTTGTTCTTCCCTATTCCCTTGTTGGCTCCTTAAATTTCGAGGATGAAATTTCTAAAAGCCGTTGGCCTGGGGATTATAGACCGAAGAGGTTCTCTAGTCAATGTGGATTTTGGCCGCGAGTTGATACACGACTCTATTCTTGAATGGTGTTCCGTTGTTGGACACTATGCGACTGGGAGTACCAAATGGGTAGATGATGTTATGCCGGATAAATCTGGCTACCAGTTCACCGGTGACCTCCCGTTGGGGAAGGGCCTCAGCCCAGCTAGAGAAGTAGTCGGTGGGGGCCAGAATGTACTTATGGCCCTTGGAAGATGGTGGGAAGGGCCCTGCAATGTCCATACCCCACTCGGCGAATGGCCAGGTGGGGCTGTAGGATGTAGCAGATTGGGAGGTCTTCTGGGTACCAGGCCAAAGACTTGGCACTGATGACACATACGAGCATACTAGACGCAGTCTGTGTACATGGTCGGCTAGTAGAAGCCTTTGAGGTTGATATTATGTTTCATTCTATCTCCGGCCTAGTGAGCACCACACAATCCCAAATGGACTTTGAGCATGATGGCTCGAGCCTCACCTGGCGAGACACATCTTAGGAGAATCGACTTGCCCTTCTCCTAGACAAGTCGATATAAAGAGTCACCGATCAAGTGATATGATGTTGCCCGGCAGAGTAGTTGGACCTTTTGAGCTCCGTCAGGATGGAGCCACCCTTTCTTGAACTTGACGATAAGCTCATGCCAATCTTCTTCTTCTGGAAGAGTGTTCTGGTCGAGGTCATGGACCTCGTAGATGGTGAGACCAGAGTTACCTTTGAGTGAACTCGGCATCAGTCTTCTGTGCTGGATGGTAATGTCGACTTCTCCCTTGGGTGGAAGCTTAATGGCCGCAGCCAATTTCGCCAGGGCATCCGCCTGGGCATTGCAGCTCCTGGGAACATGACCTATTTTAAAGAAATAGAACTTCTGGATTAGCCTGGTGATGATAGTATGGTATGGAACTAACTCCGGCTTCTGCACGTAGTAGATGTTGAGGACTTGCCGGACTACAAGATGGGAGTCACCGTAAGCTTTAAGGCACTTGACGCCTATGTCGAGAGCCATCTGTAGCCCGATGATTAGAGTTTTATACTCAGCTTCATTGTTGGTCAAGAATTTCACGAGGGCGCAAGAGTTGTACAAAACTCCACCTTGAGGAGTCAGGAAAATAATATCGACACCCGCCATAGTGGATGAATTTTGATTGTCTTGGATAATTCCCCGGGACGCGCCATCGAAGTAGAGCTCCTAAGAGGATGTATTGGCTGTATGGGCGTCTTGCTGCTGGTAATGCAAAACATCTCCGGCCCATCTAGCTGGTGCTGGTGACTGAGAAGCAAGGGACTCCTCGTTGGGGAGTTCCATGTTGAGAGGAGAATTGTCTGGTACTGGATGGGCTACCAAGAATTCAGCCATGCCTTGTCCCTTGATTGCTTTCCTAGGGACATTGGTGTTGACACCCGTTTTCAGCCTACAAATTGAGTTATTTCTCTTATCCATCTTGGTGATGTCCTGAATTATCTGTTATTCTGGAGCATTCCTTGAGTATATTTCGAGCCCATTTCTTGATCAATTTTCAAGCCCTTTGAGCTTTGGAGGCTATTCACCTTGATTACCCTGCATTCAGATCCATTACGTAAAGTTCGGATGGCTGAACGGTCATCTGGCGTAAAACCTATCAGCCCCCTGGTAGTAGTCAACTGTTGATTGTGACCAGTAGGTCGTGGTCCATAGTTGACCATGATCTATAAATTTCTCTTTTTTAGGTGTATAATGGCAGGTCGTGGTCTTCATGAGACTGCGACCTCATGGTCGCGGTCTCTTGAAGACCACATTCTCAGTGACTTTTCCCTAGTGCCCGTGGGTGCGTCGACCTCATCCTTTGGCCCTGTTATGACCCTGGGAGGTTGCGGTTGTCACTTGACCGTGTTATTAAGGTCACGGTCTCGCGACTGATCATGTTTTAGTTGTAGAGCCCAGATCATTTCGAACTCTGATTTCTTTAGTCAGGAGTGCTTGGGACTCCTTGTTGGCGCTAGAAGACCCATTAAGGATCCAGGGTATTACATCCTCCCCTCCTTTAAGAAATTTCATCCTCAAAATTTAAGGACTAGTAAAGGAGAAGCAGGGAAGAACAACCCAACGACACCAACATGAATCACAAGAAACACCGTTCAGAGGAATACCGTCAGACTATAGTCACAAGCACACGCTCAAGACGCAGCACGACACAAGTGAATGCAAGTCCAACACCTCCGAAACAAGGCAATGTTGCTTACGTCTCACAGGGAAAGAGACACAGTCATGCCATGACAATAGATCTCGAAGAAACAAAACAACAGACATGGCAAGCATCAGCTTAAACAAGGAGACATAATCCTTACAGCTGACAGCTTGACAACATCATCGGCTCCAATGCCAAAGGTAACAGAAAACTCCTGGCACACAGCACACCAACGGCAATAGCACTAGACCACAGACACAATCAAGTCAGTCCACACTCAGATATTACATTCGATCGAGTCGCAAGCTAACTCTACCAGAAGAGAAGAGTACAGTAAATCTAACCGATAAGATCATGGTCCACATAGTGCCAAAACAGATACATAAAATCATAGAGAAACAGCGCTAAAATAACAACAACAACAGCACCTGTAGGATCCCGACTTCGTACAGAATACAGAACCACGGAACACAACTGTAAGTTGGGTCACATCAAGGCACAATAATAGCTGATCACACGACTATAGGGACTAGTCATGCATCGAGCAGCTCACCAAGAAAAGACCCACGACAATGAGAAAACGACAATCTCGGGGAACGCATCTCAAGAACCAAGATAACGTCCTGAGAGCACAACACCCAAGAAAGAAAAGCAGAGCAGTGGTTACTCAATCAGCAGGAAAGATGATAGATTCTCTAACACTCACAAATGCCAATGCCAACACCAGAAAGATTCCAGCAACAACATGGCAACAGACGACATCAAGGCACAGGAAGACAAGACGAAGTCACATCGAGGAAGATAATTCTCTCGATTTGCCAAAATCTTATGATAATGATCCTCGGCCCATGGGTTATTAGCCTACATGCTTCCGCTGTGCACTCATACAATGCACACAGGCATCAGAGAAATATCTCGGTATCCGCATCTCAGTACACATTTGGCGCCATCGCAATTTATATAAACTGCAAATAGCACGCCATGAGTACTGATCTAGCGAACAACTGATCACAAGAAGCCAAAGTGCAATGAAAGAGAGCGCCAACATCAGCATAAAGCACAAGGAGAAATGCCAATCTCAGCTTACCTTCACGTCGTGAAACGATAAATGAGCCTTCGCAACACATCGGCCGCTGGACATGGCACGACAGACGTGGTACGCAATGGCTCTTAACACCATAACGGAGTGCAAAGCCAAGTAACCATAAGACAAGGAGAAGGTCAAGCTCAGAAGAAATATTGTCCACACTTAAGCAGACACAGGACAAAGGCATCAGTAAGATAATAATTCCAAGGCTTACCTCGAAAAGACTCCATCAAATGGGACAAGAAGCATCAAGCTCACTAACAGAAGCTCACCTGGAAGGGAAATCCTAGGTCACTCGAGCATCTTCTCAATCAAGGAATCTAATCAAGCACTTCAGTTAGAAGCGAATCGCATCAGGAGCTGAACAGACTCAAGCTGGGATGACCAAAACAATGTAAAAATGTGTACGGCCATCATACCAACTAGAAAAGTCAACAGCAACTTGAACCAATGACAAGAAAACCTCGAACAATGTACCGTAGATTCAAGCCTTTCGGTGAATACTGTCAAGTACAACATGATCGAGATAGACATCATGACGAAAAAGAAGCACCTCGTCACATCCTGACAAGAGCAAAACTATCTCGCATAGTGCTAATCCAGCACACTCAAGATGACACACGGAAACGAAGCGATCATGAATCGTAAATCTAACGCCAGTGAATGACTGTACTAGACTTTCAGGACTCTGGAAACTGTATATCTCGGATTCCCATGTACTTCACACAACAATGCTCTGATACCACTTGTTCTTCGCTCAGTAGATGTTTGATGAGAATCGTGTGAGATCCAGGTTATAGAACCTATTCAGACTTAGTTCTCATTGAGTGGTAGGTGACTGTCCTACAGTAGCTAGTTCTTATTCCACATTTGATTCTACTGTAGTCAAATTTTTACGGGTGACTGATCCATTCAACCCCCCCTTTCTGGATCATCTACAGACACTCCATCTGTAGGAATTTGGTCTCTAGGCGTCCATATAGACTTAAGAGCTCGGGCGCCATAGCACACTCTGTCTTCTCATTTAATTGTTCCTTCAGCAGCTCTAACTCCTGTTGGTACTTTTGTAGCGTCATCAGGATGGCGGGGTCCATAGCTATTTTATTACTGGTGCCTTTGAGTGTGCTACTGGAGGCACACTCAAACGGAGGAGACATGAATACTCCTTTTTGCTCAGACGTCACTATTCTGGGAGTGACAGTAGCTATGTCTTCATTAGCAACCTGCTCGCTCTCAGCTGCTTGCAGTAGCGCAGCCTCAGCTTTGTCTCGTCCTATCACCTGGTCTTTTCTTTCAGCAATCTCGGTCGGCTCTTCTTGTTCATTTGGCAGGGGACCAAGTGTATTCATCGCCCCTGTCATATTGCAACTAAGAACTTGCATTCTTCTTTTATGCTTTCTGACTCTCCTTCAGGCCAGACGGGAGAGAGTCAGCCCTTTATATAGTGAAATTCCTTTCATCTTTTTATTTTGTGGAGGCTTTTCAAGCCTTCTAGCCCCGACTTGCTTCTCCTCTTCATTCGTCCCCATGAGTGACATTTTATCTTTTTCTTCTTCTTTGGCCCTGATGACATGGAGTGGCCCTTGCTGACCTAGGGAGGGGTTCTCGAGATTATGGAAATATTCCTGGACCATCTTTGTCACATCTTCCTGACCACACTCTGGAGAAACCGCAGGAGACAGCACTTGGACTCGGGCAAGCGGCATACATGAAAGCCTTGTCAATTTGGCAGCTTGAATGGAATTCCTTGATAACTTGGAGGTGTAGGCTTGCCTTGCGCAGACCCTGGTGGTAGGCAGAGGAGTCACAACCACGGTCTCTTCTTCATGCATAGTCTCTTTGCCCCCTCTCTTGGGAACATCATCAGAATTTTTAAAGCCTTGTGAGGCTAGTGTAGGGCCCCGGGCCCTCTTGGGAACCCAGACTTGTCTGAACTTTGGCAAGTTTGGGGTTGGCCTCCCTTGCTTGTTGTCATTAAAATTCACCCTCGGCTTGCTAGCACTTGGAAGCTGTTGTGGGTGGGCATGGTCGGGATGATCTGATCCGGCAGAACTTCGGCATCGCGGCCATTGAAGTAAATCCGGATGCCCCCGACCAACAAGGACTTCCTAGATGCCGAGAGTCGGCCCCAGGGAGCAGCAAGAATTCTCACTCTGGAGCTCTTCTTGTTGCCCCCAGTGGGCTTGTTCTTATGTGCCACAGTCGGGCAAGTAATATGGTGGATGTGGTAGCTCACGACCACCGGACTTTTCAATAGAGTCTTCTTAATTCGGCCCCCACTTCGGTGGGCCACAGCTTTGTTGTTCTTCAGCTCCGCAGGTTTAGAACTCTTCATGTCCAGGAGACCTGTGAATTCAACTCCCAGGAAGTTGGGGAAGCCGACTGCAGGTGGGAATGTGCCAAAAACGGTGGGTACCGCCAGGTACCCATGTGCAGCGTGGCTGGCAATGATCGCTGGGCCAAAAGTGAGAGCAGCAAGTCCTATTTACATTATCGTTTCCTGTAATAAACAGGCAAACAATCAGTATTCTTGGGGAGAGCCCCGGGAGGCATCTTATCTTGGCAAAGAAATGAAGGGAGACTCTATCCCACCGGGCGTGCCAGCTTGTGGGATGAGGGTCGACCCCTGGTTCATCCCCCCAGACCGGCTAAACTGGGTTTGGCTGAGCCTGCGAGGGTTGACCCTTGGGTTCGACCCTTTCTGCGTGGTTCTGTGAGGGTCGACCCTTGGGGTCGACCCTTTCTGCAGGGTTCTGTGAGGGTCCTGCAATCGCAGAGGGGACAGAGAGTACAGAAATATAGACCTCTGAGAAGAAAGAGAAAGAAGTGAAGAAGAAGAAAAGAAAAACCAATACAAAGGTTATTCCTCGTTCACAGATCGGAGCCCAATTCTTTCTGCTCCTCCTCTCCTTCGCGCTCTCTCTCTGTTCCTTCTCTTTGTCTCTTCTTCCTTCTATCTTGTTGTTGTCAGTATCTCTTCTCTTCTTCTTCATTTTCTCTCCCCCATTTTTATTGAGGGCGAATGCCTATCTTTTATAGGCAAATCGGGAGCAGGGAGTCGATGCCATCGTCACCGACTCACCAGCCCGCCGCGCCGGGGGCACCACCAGATCGCTGGCCCGCCCTTTGCTTCACGCGCCACCGACTCATCCGCGAAGGGCACCGCCGACTCAAGCGCAAGGAGGCTTGATTGTCACCGAATCAATCGCCACTAAATCACCCGCGAAGGCGCCACTGAGTTGATGGGTTCAAGCGCCACCGAATCGCCCTTTAAGGTGCCACCGATTCAATGAGGGGCATTTTCGTAATTTTGACATTTTACCTCGAAATTGACCCGGTGAGGGCTTGTAGTCTAGAGAAGCCTTGGGGTTGATTCAGTGGCCCTGGAATATACTTCAAAGCCCTAATTCGGGGTTTGCAGTGATTTCTGGCACATGTCGAACTCGTACCGATTTTCTTAAGTTTTGCCCTGATTCGGCCTTCGGCATTGTGCTTTGTGCTGCTAGGCCTACTGTAGAGCCACAATGGGCTTCTTCATCGAGTGGTCTATCCCTCGAAATATTTTCGCCTTGACTAGATGTCTTTATGGCCATTTACGCACTGTTCCGACATTCCGCGTGTGTTTAGCAGACTTCTCGAGTTTTCCGCCGACATCGCCTTCGACACTAGATATCGTGTTTTTGGGCTTGCTTTGAGCTTGTATGAAGTGCTCTCATTGAGTGGGCAACCACTGTGAAGTTTTCATCCCTACAGGATAGCTTTTCGATCACTTACAGACCACTTTGGCATTCCGGGCGCCCCAATTGGGTCATCCGAGTTTCTTACTGATTTAGCCTTCGGCTCCCCATTTTGAGGAACCAGAGACATTTCTTCATCTCGGGGGGGTTTCTTTATCAGGTAGGGGATCACTTGGTACATTCTCATCCTAGCTGGATGGGGTGTGGAGATAAATCTGGCACGATTGCATCGTCGTCGGTTCATTGGCTCTGACCGTTATCCAGCCTTAGTGAGCTATGGTAGATGTTTTTACCCCAAGATAATGAAATGTAGAGTCCCTAGGACTTCTTATGAGGTGACCTGAGGCTTCAGTTGTCCGAGTGGACCGGTCTTCGACTTTCAGTTGACTTCTTCAGACACATAATTATTACCCAGTCATATTTTGGATGTCAACACCCTCCTGCGTGAGGTGTAGTGATTGTAATAGTAGGTCACCGATCGAAGTAACACCGACGCAGCGTGCGGGAAGTCCCATGCTTTCCTGCTCGCCCTTGTCTCCGACCGGGATCGACATCTTCACGCCGATCAAGTGAGCATCTGGTCACATTCCTCGCTGGTTTACTCTTGCTTATTTAGTATTGCTTTTAGCTATGTCAGACGGTGAGTGAGTGCCCGTTCAACAAATCCATCGAAGTGAGAGTCCATCGCGGAGTGAGTTGTGAGAGAGAGCCCACCATACCCACGTCCTCGGCGTGATGGCCGCCCGCGAAATTGGGCATCCCAGGCCTTAGGCATTCAGCCCAAACTAGCCTAGCCCCTCGGAGCGTCAAGGTCCCCCCCCGGACCATCTCCCTCATCGCCGAGTCATCCACAGGTACGTGTGTGCGTTACGTGGGTGAGCCCGCTAGAGTGGGTTCGCCGATCTATTGCTTGCTTGTGAGTCTAGGTTCTAGGCTCCTCGAGTCATTCCCCGTGGCATCCTTGCCCGCGCCATATCAAAGAGCCTCATTAATATTCCCTTTGCATAGGGTCTGAGGGAGGAGGAGCACGCCACTATTATTATCATGCAATGGAATCACCATTCCAGGTGATGTTTCTTGCGTTAAATGGTAGAAAATGAACCCTTGGTTTGTCGGGATTTGATTCTCACCAGTGTGGTTATAATTGGTCGTGATTTGGGGCCGATAGGAGACTGGTTATCCCCGTGAGTCATGTTGGGTTGATTTGAGAAAATCACCCATTTTGTAGCCATTTTGTGATTTTATGGATCCCTTCTGGCTTGTGGAAGTATGATATCGAGTCTGGGAATGTTTCCCCATCGTTTAGATGCGATTGGAGTGCGGAAAAATCAAGTTTTGTAGGTTTCTATGATTTTCGCACCGCAACGAGAACGTGCCGATCGTGTAAGTTGCGTTATCAATTGAACGCAGAACAATTAGGTGTCACGTCTCGTGTAGGAGATGAGCACTTGGGTGGTTGGGAACATGACCCATGTGATAGTGGCGATCCTCGGTGAACGTGACCTAGGCGACACGTTTATGTACTATTGCGCCAGAGATATTGGCCGCAACTATGTGTTTCGCACTTGAGGTTCTGGCCACGTCTATTAACGTGACCTAGGTAAGTGTCGCGTCGGTGTGTGATCGAGGCCCAGGTGATGGGCACATTCTGATGACATCGTGACCCTCCATAGGGGTGCGTTAATCATCGTGACACTGGGTATAAGTGTGTTAATGGTTTCCATTTTTTGTGTCTTAATTGAGTTATCTCGGGCTCCGGTGAACCCAGGATTCAATGCCTTGTTGGCTTTGGCTCGATGGATGCCTTGGGTGTCCTGTGAGAGTCATGTGGGTGCCAAGGAATCCCAAAGGGTGGCTTTATCCCGAGCAGTGTGCAGTGTTTCATTCGAGTTGGTTTGACTTCTAGTTGGCTTTGCTTCGACCCCTTGGTTAGTCCATTGTCCGTGGATGCCTTGGACGTCCTATGAGGGCTGTGACCGTGTGATAGGGTGTCTAAAAGTGCCATTGTACCGAGTAGTATTTCGTGCAATTTGAGAGTCATTATGATTTTTGGTCAACCCGGTTGTGACCCAGTGGTTGACACGTGACCTCGTGAGTGTCTCGACTATCCTGTGAGGATCGAGACTCAGGTTTTAGACTCTTGGAGGTATTATCATACCTCACTTTGCATGCCTATGTGGTTCGAGAGTTTTGGCGATCCCTCATGTTTCGTGTTTCCTTATTATGCGAAATCGAGAGTCCGATGTGCAGCCTAGGGGCTGAGGACTTGTGTTTTACCGTGATTTGTCTTAGGGACTAGGCTGATTGAATAGTATATTGTCATGATGTGCAATGATCTTGACCTGACTCTTATGACTCAAAGATCGTTGTGTTAGCAGGTCTAGTTGACTATCTTATGTCTGGCGGTAGTTTTGTGTGCTGCCTTGTGTTTTATGGTACTTGTGACGGGTATGTCTGCGACCTAGGAGTGGTGGCAGTACAGTTCTTGATAGATGATTTTTAGGCTAGTTTTTGTTGGCCCCCTTGCTTTGCGGTAGTGTCCTACTAGGGGTGAAAACTAGCTAGAGGCCTGGTTCAAGGCATTGGGCTTGTGTGTGCACACGTGGTCAGGGGCATTGGATGAGTGCCGACGTGCTTGACCCTGACTAGTCACTCATTACTGTAGTTCCTTAGTTCCTGTTGAGTGTCTCAGTTATCATCATTCCAGGCGTGTGGGAGATACTTGTGGCACAGTGTAAGATGTCAATGCACGCATCTAGCTGTTCCTCTAGTGAGGAGGTGATTCGATCACTTGACACATTACTTGTTGTTTTCGTGATTGGTTTCCGTCATGGTTGACCTGACTTGGCGGGTAGTCTGTGTTTGGCTTCACCTACAGTCAGTGTAGCGTACATGATGGTGAGATCGTGTATGAGTTAGTGCTTTAGACTGTGTGGTCTTGAGTTGGGTTTATCTTGGTAGATGAGTGTGGACGCACTTTTTTATCAGATTAAATTCGTTCGTTCGTTTATTGGGGGATTAAGTGCGTGGGCGTGCCAGTCACCGAGGTGACGATTTATTCGGGCTGGGAAGAGAGGAAATCAAGGAGTTGGTGAGGGTGGTAGAAAAAATCACACGAGATCAGGTGAGGGAGTTGATGGACAAGGTGAATATCTCTTTTACTGGTGCAGAGAAGAATTTAAGAGAGGTATTCTCTAAAATTAAAAAGAGATGGTGTGCGAGAATTCTGCAAGGTGAGAGAGCTCAAATGACAGAGGAGAGGGAGTGTGAGGAAGAGCAAGAGGAGAGGGACGTCCCACTTTCATTATGCGGATAGTCTCTTGGAATGTGAGGGGAATTGGGGGGGAGAGAGGCGGGAAGCAAAGAAGAGGGCGGTGAAAGAGTTGATCAGGAGGTGTAAGATAGACATCTTGTGTATTCAAGAGTCCAAGTATGAAGGAGATGGGGAGGGTATCATGAGGGAGATCAGTAGAGAGAGACTTCCTATGGGGGTGGCAAGGATATCATGATCCTTTGGAATCTTTTTGAAGTTGAAGAGGCGGAGCTTAATAGACAAGTCCGCAGATGAGCTATCTCCCTACATTTTCGTAACGTAAGGGATGACTTCTCGTGGGGCTTCACCGGGGTGTATGGCCCTCAAAGCAGGGAGGATAAACGGCAACTGTGGGAAGACTTGGCGTGGCATCACCACACTTTAGGACGGCCTTGGTGTGTGGAAAGGGATTTCACAACATTGGTAGCCCCTTGGGAAAGGACGAGGAACTACACCCATACAAGGAACATGGAAGATTTCACCAATTTATTGAGGAAGTGCCTTAGTTGACATTGGCATGGCTAATGTGCATTTCACATGGTCCAACCTGAGAGCTAATCCCTCCTGCTCTAGGTTGGACAGGTTTCTGATTTCTGTTGACTGGGAGGATCACTTTTCTCATGTAGAGGTGCAGTATCTGGCTAGAGCTATCTCGAACCACAAAGCCTCCTCTTGAAGACTAGCCACTCATATGATAGGAGGCTCAGCTTCAGACTTGAGAAGTTTTGGTTCAAGTAGGCATATTTTTTGGAGATAATTAGGAGAGCATAGTGTGTTCAGTGCATAGGCAGGTCAGCCACGGCTACTGTAGGTAAGAAGGTGAGGCACATGACTCTGATTCTCAAGACTTGGGGGGTAGACAAAACCCTCCCGAGAAGGGTAGCTAAGGATAGGATTCTACAACAGATTGAGCGCCTTGATAGCTTGGAGGAGGCAGGACTGATGGATGATGCTAACGGGAGGCTCAAGGACACTCTGAAGATAGACTTTGAGGAGATTTTTACTAGGGAGGAGATCTACTGGAGGCAGAGATCAAGTGACAAATAGATCAAAGAAGAAGACAGGAACATTGCTTACTTTCAGCTGATCACTTCAAGGAGGGGAGTGAACACCATCACTTGTATTCGGGTGGGAGACCCCTCCTTCTCCAGTGATGAGGATATCAAGGGCCATGCGAGGGACTTCTACTCCAAACTGTTTGTAGAGGATGAGCAGAGCAGATCGAGGATAGCAAATGACCTCCTCCCTCGCCTCCTTCCTGAGGAGAGGGAAGTCATCTCTCAAAGCTTCCCAGAGGAGGAGGTCTACTAGACAGTGTTTTCTCTTGCAAGGGATAGAGCTCCGAGCCCGGATGACTTCCCATTGACTTTCTATTAGAAGTGTTGGGACATTATTAAGGGGGACCTCATGGCAACAATGAAGGAGTTTCAAGAGAGTAGGGCTCATTTGGGGTGACGGGGGTGGGAGGCATCAATAAAACCCTCATAGTCCTTATCCCCAAGAAACAAGGAGCACAGGACTTCAGAGATTTCAAGCCTATTACTTTACTGAATGGTACTTACAAGATTATTTCCAAAGTGCTTGCAGGGAGGTTGGACAGAGAGCTGGACAGGTTGGTCAGTAGCTTCCAAGGTGCTTTCATCAGGAGGAGACACATTCAGGATAACTTTTTGGTAGCTTATGAGTGACTCTTTAGTATGAAGTCCCAAAGGAAGAAAGGGGCGGTCTTGAAACTAGACTTTGAAAAGACCTACTACAGGGTCAATTGGTGATGCCTAGTTGATATACTAGACGAGATGGGTTTTGGGGAGAGATGGACAGGTTGGGTTCGTGCTTACATTTTCAACCTCTTTGTTGTTCTCATCAATGGGAAGCCGTCTCCTTTCTTCCATAGTGGTAGGGGACTTTGAGGGGATCCTACGTCCCCCCTCCTCTTTGTTCCAGTGACTCATATCTTAAGCAAGGTCTAGTTGAGAGCTGAGGACTCAGGTTTGATCAGGGGTTTTTAGGCTGGGAGAGGTGGCCCATCCATTACATATTTACAGTACGCAAATGATACTATTCTATTCCTTGCAGAGCATGAGCACCGGCTTTATGTGGCTAGCCTTTTGTTGGAGCTGTTGGAAGAGGTTAGTGGTCTCAAGGTCAACTTTCATGAAAGCCTTCTAGTAAGGGTGAATATGAAGGATAGGGCTCTTCAGAGGACGGCCTACATGTTGGAATGTCAGATAAGATGTTTTCCTATATCCTATATGGGTCTCCCGTTGTCCCTGGGTGCTCTACATTGTGCAGACTACCAACCTTTAATCTAGAGACGTGGCGCTAGGCTGACAAGCTAGAAGGCTAGGCTGTTATCTTATGATGGTAGACTTGTCTTATGTAAATCAGTGTTAGACAACCTACCCATTTACTACCTATCTATATTTCAGATCCTGAAGACAGTAGTAAGGAAGGTAGAAGCTATTCAGGGGAAATTCTTTTCGCATGGGAGTGGAGGTAGGTGCAGGGGTTGGCATGATATCAGATAAGGTAGAGTGGCAACAAGCAACGAAGAGAAAGGTATGGGATTTAACAATATTAGAGACTTCAATTTGGCTCTCTTGTATAAGCGGTTGTACAAGCTGGGGGCAAGTGAGGAGGGGTTGTGGGCGGAGGTACTATGGTAAGAGGCGGGTTTGGGACCTGGCTCCATCTTCTCAACAGCATATTCTCCCATTTGGCGAGATATATTGACTTGCAGGGACATTATCTCTTCCCGTGTTTGGGACCAACTAGAGAAACACGTCAATGCCTTTTCTAGAAGGACAGATGATGTAGTGACTTCACTCTGAATGCCTCTTTCGTGGGCCTCTTTGTAGCTTCAGCTACCCCTCTAGGGTCAGTCGCCTAGACTTTTAACACTCAATTGTCAGAAGGAACCTGGGCAACTTTTAGGAGGAATCTCAGGCTTGAGGAGACGGAGCAGCTTCAGGACCTTCTTCACCTCCTCATGGACTTCGCCCCTCAGCACATCAAAGAGGACGAGTGGACATGGAGGCGGGAGAGGGAGGGTACTTTCTCTGTCCGTTCAACCTACTCCTTTATCTCTGATGGAGTGGTCTGCCATGGCCTCGCCCAGCAGAGTTGGCAGTCGAGGAGCCTGCTGAAGGTGAAGATTCTCATTTAGAGGATCTCTCATGGGAGGCTGCCCATGCAGGACAAGTTGTTACCTTTCCTCCATGGCATCTCTCCGAGTTGTTGTTTGTGTGGAGAGAAGGACAAGATCTTGGACCACCATTCGTAGGCTGCACTTACTCTTAGGGAGTATGGGAGGAGTTGGTGAGGACACAGTGCGCTATTGGCCGCCACAAGGAGGTGCTTCACCTTATAGGGACTTGGAGCAGATGTTGGAACCTCAGAGGAGACATAGTTATCTATTAGATGATTCTCCATGCTACCTTGTGGTCTTTGTGGGGGGAGCAGAATAATAAGACCTGCAAAAGAGAAGCTAAGGCGGGGGAGACTGTGGTTTTGTTTATTTGTGACAGGGTGAGGGAATGGGCAGATCTCCTTTATAATGTGAATTCCCATAACTCGTCCCTTTTTGCTTTATTGGGGGCTTAGAGGGGGCAACACTGGCTTGGTATGCTCCGTGCATGTACAGGGATTTTTGGGTGCTTACTGACTTTACTTGTACATCCCTTTTCTTTTAATACAATAGTGGTACCACTCACTTAAAAAAAAAAAACAAAGTTAGCATCTTAGAAAAAAGTAGGACACATATAGGGACATGAACATTATTTGGCAACAGTCAATCGCCTGTGGCCACTATTAGCAACTGTGTATGGCAACTACCGGTCTCCAAAAATAGTTATCCATAATAGTTGCTCATGTTGTATGATGAATATGGCAGGATGCAAGCTAACCACAACGCAACAATCCATTCTTTTTTCAAGTTTACATGGAAGATAGGGTGACAAAATTTTTACTCCTACACATTCAGATATAGTCCGTACCTATCCTTTCCATAAAAAAATAAAAACAGGAAATGCTCCTCTCCACAGAATTATGAAAAGTCTTAATCATATCTGTTGAAGCCATCAATCACTTTGATCAAATGTATAATTCCACACGTAACGGCCCATAAAACACTTCAGAGGGAGAATATTACACTTCTCCATCTTCACTCCTCTCAAAATCTTCTTCTCCCCGTTCCTCATTATGTCACCCAAGTTCATTATGTCACCCAAGTTCAGGTTCGTTCAGTGCACAAGCATATAGTGGGTAAGAAGAAAATCCAAAAACATGCTCTTTCCCTCAATATACATGATGAATTTCTTCAGTGACTGCTGATTTTAAGGGGGCGAGTAATAATAGAGAACAGCCTATAGCAGAGCGTTCTTTGCCGATGCGCTTCGCCGTTTGCCCAACCAGAACGTCTCCCAGCTCGCACGACATGTAATCGATCGATGGTGTGACAACATACTTCGGGACACTGGTGGCAAAACTTCAGTCCCAGTGGAGGAATATCGTGCAGGCCTGCGATTGCTTGCTGAATACCTTCTGGAACATCGCGCTTTCTATCCCACGATTGAAGAGCTTGATTCTTGGTTGGTAGATCGAAAGGACACTCAGAGAAATCTACTCAATCTCGCAGAAGCAGGCCACATCTGTTCGATCGTCGGAGAGGGCGAAAGCAAGCGATTCCAATTTCGGCACGACCGCCTCTTAGAACATTTCCTAATCCAGGTGATCGAACGAGCGCTTCGACGCAATCGATTGCAGACAGCATCGCTTGATCCTTACATGATTGGTTACCTGGGGAAGGCCATCGCTGCACGCCGTGTTGACGAGTCGCTGATTCAGCGGGTGCTTGGTGAAAGCCCTGTCGCCATCATTGCTGCTATTGCTGATCTGGATAGTACTACACCTGATTGGCTTGAAGAGATTGTCAACCGTGTCCGCCAGTGGATGATTGCAACTCCGCACAATTGGACAGCAGAGCGCCATTATGCCATTTCGCTTCTGCAACAGATGAGAAGTCCACTTGTACTTCGCGTCACGGACGGATTGCCCTTAAGTTTCCCAATCGCCGTAGCTAGAGCGGCTCAAGGCGATATCCGAGCAGCTGCGTACCTGCAGAGCAATGACTTTCATCCGTCGAGCACAGGGTATTTCGACGATCTTATGGCGCGTTTTCTGTCATGGGATCAAGCGGAATCTACGAAGGAAATCAACCACCTGCTTAGAAATGCGAAAGCTGATGATGGCTGGCTAGCCAGTTTGCTTATTGTTGCGGGTTATTGCGGCGAGCACGTTTCGCCAGCAGCCATCTCGGATTGCTGGTCACGCAGCGCGGATAAAACGGCTACTGTAATGGCTGCTTTATGGGCAATACTGCGTTGTGATTTGGCAGGACACGAACCCGTCCTTCGCGAGATGTTCAATACCGTTCTGATGATTGAGGAAGACAAAACAGGAGGGAAATCCTCCCCTAGATATACAGTGTTGCAACGTTTGGGATGGGCTTCGAGGCATGGGTACACGCGAGTCGCCCTCGAAGCGTTAGTTCGGCTAGGAGGAGAGCACCGTTACCGCTGGACGGTTCTACTGCTTCTTGCAGAAATCAATAGCCCGGTTGTAACGGTATTTACCGTCACGGAAATTGCTCGGGAAGCGCATAAAGCATATAAAGCGAAATCATTTAGCATTTTTGCTTCCACATGGGAGGATCATTGGCGTCGGTGGAAAGAAGGAGGAGCTATGCTCACTCCGTCAAGCGAACTTCTTTATGAGATCTGGCGCAACCGCAAGAAGCCCCAGTGGCTTCGGGCCTACGCCGCAAGAATTTGGTCTGCAGCAGCAAGCTCTCCGATTCCTCTCCACGAGATCGAGCCAGAGGACTCCCTGTATAACGATGCGTTACGGTTTCGGGTGCTACTCGGAGATCGTGCGCTCACGCTGCCGCAGGCGCAGAATATCCCAGGTCCATTCTTGGAGTATCTTGCGGCTGCGTGGACTCCAGAGGTGCAGCCTGTTTTTGAAGAACGATTCAAGAGATTCTGTGTTGTAGCGCCGCGAACAGTAGAAAGTAATGAAGACCACACAGTTGCACACGCAATCCGCCAATTGCCTGTTGAGATTGCGGAATCGCTACTTGCTCAGTACTGGGATTGTCTAAAGACTCGGTATCTTTTCATTCAGGCTGCCTTTTACTTGGCTACGCCAAAATCGCTTGCACTTGCCCAAGAGGCGCTTCGCGTGCCTGTTCCAAACGTGATGAAGCACATTCAGATGTTTTTTGGCTCGCCAATGCAAGGGTTGAATACGCGAAGCTCCCTGCAGCAACTCGAAGGGCTTCTTCCATACCTATCCCTAATAGATTCGTCGGAATTATTGTCCCTCGTTGATTACTTCATTCGACGCGGTTACCGCGATTGGATCGTGGCCCACCTGAGACCTGAACTTGAGACGCGCCGATCTATGCCTTCAACGGACCTAAGAGAAACAGGACGTCTTGAGCGTACCATTGCCGAATTGATGCGAAGCGAGTCTGGGGTCTTCGCGGAACTCGACAGGATTGAGAAATACACAACTCCGCACTCACATCTCAAATATATTGTGGAACGCTTCGTTGAGATTGGCGGTTCGGGGCGAGAATTCTGTGCGCTCATGTTTAGATGGTTCGATGATTCCCGGTCATCGCTGCGTTTGGAGCTACTCTCGGCGGGAATCCGATACTGGGGTAAGCGTTCAGATTTGCCTGCACTAGAGCAACGCTACTCTCTGGAAGGCATGTCCGCTGGGACTGCTTTTGCTGACGTACGATTTGATGTCATGAGGCGAAATCTCGACTAACCTTTGCGGATCAGTCAAGCTCGACCGCTTACATCGCACTCTATTCGTAATCGTTGTCTGCTGGCGGGTCTATGACGCCGAGTTCGCTAAATAATGATTTCCACTCATCTTCGGTCATCTCATCAAACACGTATTGCACCTGGGGACGATTGAGCCGTTGTTCGTGAAATTCTTCCTCGCTACCTTGATGGATCAGGAAAGGATGCGAGCCACTCATCGGTGTTGGGTCCACGAAGCTACCATCAGGACGTTGTATCACTGTGTGAGCGAGGAAATAATTCCAACCAACGAACTGTTCAATAAGCCAACCATGAACCGGAACACATTCGGGGTGCTCTTCCGCGTAGAGCCTGGCATTTTCATGGCAATCGTTCAATTTCGCCTTTTCATATGGCATATGTGGCACATAAAGCGCCTGGGCCCTGCGTTGATGCAGTGCTAGCGCAAGTTCTTCCTCAGACAACTGGGGCATACGATGTTCCTTCGCTCGAACCGTTGTCATTCATATTGGGCTTTGATAAGACACAAATGCACATAGCCTCGGTCTTGGTTGCTCGCGATCGTCTCGATGGCGTGATGAATACTGGAGACGAATCAAGGAGTGAGCGAGGGTTCAGTAATGATGTCGCTCTATGTCTCTCTCCCATTTGTAGAGCACATTCTTCAGGCGAGTCAGTGTACTCTTCATCGCGTCTCCGGCGTGAAGGAGTAATTTCACTGATCCGTTAGGCGGGTCATCGCCGAGACGCTTCACGGAAAGGATGTCATAGCCGGCCACATGAGGAGACGGAGCCTTCCCGAGCTGCCCGGGCAGTTCGTCGATCTCAGAATCCTCTTTTTCGTTCCCTCTCATCTTCCGCAGACCCGCAAGAGTGGAAACAGGCGGTTCGAGAATCTGATGAATCGCGGGAATGATTGCTTTGCGGGCGAGGTTGTCCAGATCGACTTTTGGAGCTTCCTTAGGCGGCGTATAGATGATGGTTACGCCTACGGGAACCAGCAGAGGTGAAAACAAGGGGATTCTCTTCTTGTATTCTTCTAGCCCCTCCTGCACCCGAGCGCGGAAAAGATCAGAATCGCCCTTCACTAGAGGGCGAGCTCCCAGGTCGACCGCCATCAATTTATGGAAGTAGGCGAAGCGGCTCATCGCAGCTCCTGCCAAAAGGACCGCCTTCATCGCAGGATGGCTGTCAAAGGCATTGCGCTTCGCAGCGAACAAATTGCCCAAAGCACGGAGCGGAATTTTACGTTGTTTCAACGCCTGCTCTTGCGCGGATCGCCGCATCATCAGCTCGTACGCTGGAAACGCCTTCTTACCCAACCGCTGCTTCCAATCTTTCTTATCTCGCTGGAAGTCCAACCACGAGTCAACATGGTCGTCGTTCAGGTAATCGGTTTCATCTTCCTCGTCATCCAAGCGGTCGCCCAAATCGCCTGATCGGAGTTCCTGATATAGGTGTAGGTCGGCAAAAAAGTCGGATAGGCGATGGACACGTAGACGGATCCCCTCCTTGAAGATCATCGGTGCATACGTGCAGGACAAGAAATGAATCTGCGAATCGTCCTGAAGCAAAAGTTTCCGGCGCTTCAACGGCAAGCCAGGTAACGGACTCATGAGCAAGTCAAGGTAGTGCTTCGCCAGGTTCTGAATGGACGGAGGCGTCTTCTCTGGAGGAAAGAACTGCAACTCCAGAAACAGAGGTCCCTTATACGGCCCTTTCTTTCCTATACGATCCATCGTTTTTTGCACAAGCTTCTGGAAGGAAAGATTCGACTCGCTGTCACGAGTCCTCTTCGTTTGAAGGGAGCCTTCCCACCAAATTTCAAACTGACGGTCCCGGCGCTTGCGATATTGCAGCGCCTGGCCATACGTGGATTCGAGGAAACTGCTACGCATGCATGTCGCTCATTCGATAGGCGGAGGCGGGTTGCCTTGAGCTTGTTCTCCGCCTGATGGCACAGGTTCGGAATTAGCAACCATATCCTGGTATTGCTCCACATAGGTAACGGGATCAAGCTTTTTGAACGAGAACGTTGGCTTCTTGGCCTGACGAAGTTGCCGACTGGCGACTTCTGCGATTGCAGGATTGAAGATCGCAACGTTCTTTCCGTCGCCCACCTTACTCTCGTACATGATGCCGTCGTACTTGGCTGCTCGGAAGGATTCTGCGATGTACTGGGTCGGTGCGTAGTCCGCGTTATCCTCCGCTGGAAAGACTGGTAGCGAGAAAGCCTCATTCAAGACATGCCAGTTGTTGCCCTCAAGCTTTTGCTGAGTCATCGGCTCATCCAAATTGAATTCGGCCGCCAGTGTGCAGTCGACAAGCTTGACCTCCTTCAGAAGAACAAGCTGGGAAACCGTTAGAACGGAACCGGCCCAGGGGCGCGTTTCCATCATCGCGGTTTCTGCATCAGTCGCCATATAGAGGCAAGGGATTCCTCTCGGATTCACTCGGCCTTCATGAGCGCGATCCCGGAGCGGTTTCATGCGCTCGATCCTGTGCGGCTTGATCTCGTCGGTGAAGAACAAGTCGTGTGGGTGCACACCTACTGGATTTTCATAGCCATGGGCCGCTCGCCAGAGTATTTGGTTCGCGGGAAGTATCGTTGTTCGCTTCTCGCTTGTCTCCACGATTGTGCTGACGAAGTTGTGCTGCCATCGATCGAGGACATACCTGGATTGCGTACGGATGAAGCCGGCAAAGTCTTCGTAATCTTCACTCGCTCGGAACATAGTTGATACCCAACCCCTTCCAGTTTTTCCTGTTCCGCTCGCAATTCATGAAGGCTGCATTGCATAACGGCTCAGCAGCGCTATTTTCAAGAAAGCCCAAAGTCGTCCGTTCATACCTCATACTCTTACTGTACTTCCTCAGTCTTTATCCGAATTCGACACTTCGTTGTTCACGGCTTGTGCAATCGTTAATACGCTCACTGCGGCGTAGGGAGTTATTTTTGTTCTTATTCTCGCAAATGAGATTCGTCAAGTGAGAGCGGTGGGCTAACCAGCTCGTCATCTTGCAAACATTCTAAAAAAGAGAACATTCGCTCGGACATCTTGTTATTCACCAATCAAGATGAATGGCGCCCAGTAAAATGGGTCCTTGTATCGACCTGAGAAGAGCTTCATGCGTGCGCCGGACAGCGCGTTGTCTTTGCTTTCACCTAGTAGTAGACGACGATAGTATTCCTCCATGAAGAGGACTGTGGACTCATCAGATACCTGCCAAAGACTTACAGTGACGCTTGACGCACCCGCAGCCAAGAATGCTCTTCCAAGACTCATCACACCCTCTGCGCGGCTAACGGTTCCTGACCCAGTATTACAAGCCGACAGAACTACTAGGTCGGCTTTGATTCGGAGCTGAAGAATCTGACTCATCGGCAAAAACATTTGAGCTGGATTGGCCCCGTCTAATGACAACACCAAGGAGGGTTCGTTTATCGCTCTATCTGTTGGAAGGACTCCGTGCGTTGCAAAGTGAACATAACGATATCGAGTGAGATCAGTTTCCAACATAGTTGTCTTCGTCGCATCCAATCCCAGGCGTGTCTCTGTGGCCTGCCCTTCGGATTTGAATAGCCTAGCAATACCTTGGACTTCAGCTGCGGTGCCGGGAAGCCGGTCAAAAGAGAACCCGCGAGACAGAATACGCTTCATCTGACCGTCGAAAGTTTCGCCTGTCTGAGATGGCACCATAGAAGGCAATCCGGCACGCGTCGTGGTGCTCTTGTCGATTCTCGTCAAGGTATATCTATCGTCATTCTGCGATGTGATCGGATCTCCTATCCCTAGAAATGCCTCGGCCCAGGGTCCGGAGTTGCCGACAGATCGAACGAGATTCAATGAAGCGGCTGATGGATAATAACGAGTTGGCAAGCCCGCCAGGGGGAAGACCCCACTCGTTGCCTGAGGGGACAGTAACTCCAGAGGCAGGACAAAGAGCAAGTCATCGGGAACGAAGATGAGCGCTTTCGAGGCAAGAAGTTGCGCGGCGTGAGGCTCCGGAAAGAGTGCTCGAAAGAGCTCTTCGGAAGGTGACCAGTCCATATTGCCGAGCTGTGCTTGATTGAGTGCGGCGCGCAGTGGCGCTATCCGCTGCTGGAACCAGTCACGCGGTTTGTCCACCGAATAAAACGCAACCAGCTTGTTGCTCTGTCCGGATTCTTTTCTCACAATCCAGACAAATACTGCATTGTTCGTGGCTTTGAATTCGACAAGGGTCTCGCCGGCCCGTAAGAGAAGTTTGTCCATCTGAACCGGCACTGGATAAGCCACAGCAGCATATTGCGGATAATTAGCTTGCATACGGCTGACGAAGGCCGCCTTGTCGGCCTCCAATTTGCGCGACTCATCGGCAGGCTCGTTCACCTGAGACCGTGCCGGATGGGTTTTCGCTCCAAGGCTCGCGGCATTCGCGGCGCTTTCGCGGCTCTCTCGAATACTGAGTAGATGCTCCTCCGCTTGGACAGTAGTAGGAAGCGTCTTTCGCATCTCCTCTACAAACGTTCTGCCCCAGGACTGGGCGAATTGACGAGCGCGGTTCTCCTCTGCATATTTGAAAGCTTCAGATGCGATGCGATCATCTGCAGAATCACGATTCTGTTTCGACAAAGAATAGAGGCTCGCTATCATCTCGTCGTAAATGAAGCTGTACGTCTCGGAAACCGCACGCTGGTCGTTTACATCCGACTGTTCCTTGACACCCTCAAGAAGTGAAATCAGCTTTTCATAGATAGCAACAGCCTCGGCGGTTGCTCCTTGAGCTCGCTTTAGGTTTGCTTCGGCGTATAGAAGGCGTCCATGAAGGTAAAAGTTTGCCGATCTTTCAACCAAGTGACTGGCCTGCTGCACCGTAGCCGCAGATGCTGACAGGCTGCCAGCGGCTCTTTGAATTTCAGCAAGGCTGATCAGGGCATGTGCCTGGCAATCCTTGTCGCGTGCTGTCTCGCATTCAGAAGCGGTGGATTGTGCAAGTGGCATCGCCTTTTGGTAAAGGCCCTTTTGCAAGTAGACTTCAATTACGTCGAGCTTTAGATTTGCCCCACGCCCCTGCCGTTCCTGCTCATTATAGAGAGAAAGGGCTTTATCAAAGTCCTGAGTTGACGAGGTTCGATCACCGTATATGTTAATCAACTCGGCCTTGGCCGAGGCTTCGCCGGCCTCATCTTTCATCTGCTCAAAAATGGTCAAACCATCTTTGGCTGCGTCCAGCGCATCGTCCCATTTCCCCAATAGCTGAAGAACGCTTGAGATGGATAGGTCCGAAAATGCGAGATTCCGCTGGTCATTTGCTTCTTTGGCGATGTCACGTTCTCGTTGAAAGGCCAGAACTGCCTTCTCCATCTCTCCTTGCTGCAGTTCGAAGTATCCGAGATCTCGCTGAATAGACAATCGCGAAATGGAGGGCACGGTGGAATTAGCTTTGCTCTCTGCGAGCTGGAAAGTAGCGATAGCGCCATCGAAATCATGAAGCGCGTTTTGGTCTTCCGCCTTGGCGAGCAGAGCCGACACTTCAGATGCCGTGTCCTTACTCTGCTCAAAACAGACAACTGCTTGATCGTGAAATACGAGTGCATCAGAGTTCCTGCCTACTGCCCTGAAAAGGTCACCCTTCAGCCAAACTGAGCGCCCCTTGAGTTCGGAATCATGCACTGCATCGGCCATCTCATCCGCAATATCGGCCGACCGCTGAGCGTTTTCATAATCTTTCTGTTTTTGATAGTGGAACCCAATAAAGAGGGCGGTTCCCCCTTCGTGCAATTTGTTCCCCTGTTTGTGATAGATAGCCTCAGCTGCTCTGAATGCTGATAACTGTCTCGTGCTGTCTGATGTTGCACTGCTATCGTTCAAAGACAATCCCATCTGCACATACGTAGCCGCAGCCAAATCGGAAAGATTCTTCGTCTCTGCCAAAGAAATTGCTGTCTGAAACTCAGTGATGGCTTCTTCATAGTGGTGGTTGGCCGCCAATGCTGTCCCGAGCTGGGCATGGAATGCAGGATCTTTTGGGCGACTACCCAGAAAATAACGCAGCGACGCTTCCGCGCCTCCAGCTTGATTCAAAGCGGTGCGACCAAGGATATTGATTGCATTGGCGCGATCTTTGCTTTGTTTATCATCTGTCCTGTCGGCAAGTGCCAAGCAACGGACAAGCTCATCCGAGGCCTGATCCACTCGCTTCTGACGTGCGAGAATCCATGCGCGATTACATACTGTATAGACCTTGAGACCAACTATGAATTGTGTTTCATTCATCGAATCCAAGACGACCTCGGCCCGCTTGGCGTATTGATTGGCTAGATCGAGGTCTCGCGAATTTTCCTGGTAATAGTCAAGAAGCGCATTCAGAATAGGAAGCCGCGCAAATCCCAGCATTGGCCCCATCGTCTGAAGAATCGCATCAAGATCGCGTGATCCGTTTTGCTGTTTGGCGAGTGCGAACGGAAGATTGAGGATACGGTTCCAATTGGAATCAGTCGTAGAATTGGACGGCACTCCGTTGTAGACAAAAATGATTTCGGAATCTATGAGAGCCTCGGACAGTCGCTGTCCATCGTAAGCACGTTGTGCCAGGTCGTTGAGTTTTACCGAGTCGATTTCGCGACCAACAGCAGCAGCAAGGTCACTCTCATCTTGCGAATCCTTGATTTCATGGGCAGTGTGAACGGCCCTTTCCCGTGCTATCAGTTCATGAGTGGAATCCCTGGTCGCCTCATACGCAACAGCCATGCGGCTATAACATTCCAAGACCGTCTTGCCGTCGAGTTTGAGGGTGTCTTCCCCGTCCGGAATCAGTGCCGCAGCCTTCTGGAGAACATCGAGGGCTTGTACGTTGTCCTTGCCGTTTTGATAAATCTCTGCCATGACCATATAGGCCGTGAATTCAATCGCTGGCAAGTGTTGCTGATCGGCAACTGTCACAAGGCTTTGTTCGAGCGGCAACGCTTCAGTCCCACGTCCAGCGTGGATGAGCAACAGAGACTTCGAAACCAGCGCCTGTCGAACGAAGGAAGGGTTTTGCAGTTGATCGTATAGGTTGATTGCAGAGGAATAGAATGCGATAGCTGCATCAATTTCGCCAGCCTTATCAAGCAGCTCGGCGGCGCGGAGCGCGGCTTCCGCTTCGGTAAGCGTCATCCCCAGATTCTTGCTGTACTCATACAGTTCTTTCCAAATCTCTGTTGCTTCAATGCGCTTTCCGACAATGGTATACGCACCGGCCAAATCCTCCAGTGCTATAGCGTGCATTAAAGGAGTCTCCAGAACAGCATGAACCTGTTCGGGTGTTGCGGTCAGGCCATCCGCATCGGCTAACTGTCCTTGCCTTAGCTTCTCAAGAATATCGAGCGCCTGTTGTGGCTCATGGCGAACGCCATGAATCAGTGCCTCCGCTCTATTGGCAAAAAAGAGAGGAGAAATTTCGGAATGAGCAATGGCGAAATCATGCCCTTGCTTTAATGTCTTTTCCGCCTCGTCAACGTGATTTTGTCTGAGAAGGACGTAGGTCAAATTGACAAGGTGAGTCGATTGCGTGCGATAGCCATTGACCCGATCGATGTCGAGCGCGCTCTCAAGGGATCTTTTGGCATCATCTGTCTTCCCAAGCAAGAACTGGTCCCATCCAAGCTGGCCCAAAACGTCGGAGCGGATATAAGGACTCTTACTTCGTTCCGCAATACCGAGGGCCTCAGTTAACGTGGCGACGGCGCCAGGCATATCCCCCTTGAGCTGGTCTTCGTGAGAGATGGAGGCGAGAACGTCAGCTTCCAGGACCAGATTCAAAGACTCAGATGCCCCTTCAAGCGCGGAATGAAGAAGCTCCATTGCTTGAGGGAATTTGCCGTCTCTGAATTCGCTTCCTGCCAATGCAGCTTTGGCAAGAGCAATGTCAGGCGTGAACGCTTTCGATGTAGCGAGTTCAAGTGCCTGTCCTTCGTCTTTGGTAGCTTGAACGTAGTTCCCATCTTCGATTTGACTACGAGCACTGTCTAAGAGCGTGCGAACTTCCGGTATAGTTGCGCGAAGTTCAGGTGGAATATCTGGATCGGGAGACGGCTTCTGCTGGCCGAGGGCCAACACTGAAGTTCCCAAGAGACACAGGAAAACAGCGAATTTCGGTGGACGGACGACATGGCGGCCAATGTTCATCTTCTTCCTCGGGAACCGACCGCATTTCCCGTGTCCGCACCATAGAGGAGTGCGACGGTGCCTGAAAATGCACATCACGGTTTGAACTTCCAATAAATCCCTTGATTCAACATCTGCTGTTCAAGACCAAATCGGGATTGTGGCGGCAAGTCATACCGAATCAGCGAGAATAGATCTGCCAGAACCGAGCGATTATCGGCAAAATAGGAGTGTCCGATCAGGCTCGTATCGACGGTTGTGGCATCAACAGTGTCCGTGCTTCGCATGATGACAATTTTGTTGCCGGCCTCGCCCGCGCGTGGAAACTGATGAAAATGTTGCGATGCGATTAGTGCGCGATCCGTGGAGGAAGCATAGAGCGTCACCCGCCCAGCTTCGGATGCGATCGCTGTGGCGATCTGACGGAAGATGCCAGCATCAATATCTGGGGCAGCGAGGACAATCTCTCTAAACCGGATTGGTGAATGAGTGCGGGACAACTCCGCAAGCGCATTCAGCAATGCTCTGTTCCCCATGCTGTGCGCGATGAGCTGAATCCTCCTAGCGCCTGATTTTCGCGCCACATCTTCGAGGAACATTCTGAGGTGGTCTGTTGTCCATTGAATGCTTTCCTCATCGGCTGGATAGTCTTGAGCTCGCCCCTTCGATGGCCAACTGTACAAGATGGGTGCGCCGTCAAAACCGAGATCATAGGTCATCTGTGCGGTACGCCTTGTCGCATCCTCGAATGACACGTTGTATCCATGAATGAATACAAGCAGCGATTTTGAGTCCGAGGCGTCCACTGCCGCATGGACATCATTGAAAAACGAGGATTGGTCCTGGGCATTCACCCTGCTCAGAGTCACATAGTCACCAGCCGAGGCAAGGAAACTGAAACTCCAGAATGTTGCATCCTCAAGTTCGCCTATCTTGTGATCCCGAGGAATGCTGACGAAAGCTGTTCCGTAGGACAAAGAGCCAGAGGGGCTTCGATTTCCATCATAGGCTTGGCCGTATTTGGCAAGAACGGGCGAGGATTGGCGATCTGTAGCGTAAAAAATGCGGACAGTCTGTCCCTTCGGCTGATTCTCCGGCGGCCCCGCCCTTGTAACCGACCGCGTTCCGTGAAAATACGACCCGAGCTTCAGATTGAGAGAACTCGCCTGTCCTGGCGCAGCCACAATCTTTGCATCAGAAACAATGTTGCCCTCAAGCAGGGCTCTCACCGTATATGCTCCCGGATCAACGGCTAAGCGGAAACTGCCGGCGGCATCAGAGGTCGTCTCAACTGCGATTTCCCCGGTTTCCGAGATCGCCTGGATAGTGGCGCCCAAAATCGGAGCGCCGTCGGAACTGATGACCGTGCCTGTCACGACGACTTGAGAATTGAGAGTAGTTTGGGCAATCACCCTATGGCTCCGCCAACTAGCCCAAGTGCAGGCTAAAACCGTGCCCAAAACGACTGGGATCACGAGAGGAGTCGAGAGCTTTAGCGCGGATTTCATGATTTGCATAAGAATAAGACATTGCAGGATGCTTGCGAATCTGTTTCGTGACTGGCCGGTGGAAAGATGTGTGCCAGAAATGATTTCTCAGCTTTCAGCAGGGAATGTCTTCGTCAGTATTCGTATGCTGGCTCGCCTTCCTTCGTGGGAGGCGAATAGGTGAGGCTGGTATCGACCGAGAATGCCGATACGACGGCTTTTCACACACTGAAGTCGGGGTGCAATGCTGACTGGTTCTGGCAAACGCCATTCCGTCCTGTATGGCATTGCCTAGTGAAAAAGAGTTAAGAACATTGCGGCCACTTCATCGGGATTATAGGCTCGGGATTCGGCCATGGGTGCAAAGATGGGGGTTGGATCCCCTAAGAATGGGCATGCAATGGCCTTTTTTTTTCTTTTTCTTTTATGAAAAACTAATGCAAACACTTAGACATTCTAGACTCAAGACCCTAGACTTAGCCAAATCTCCAGTACGTGGCGGAGGCAATAACCTGAAGGTCTGCTTCGACGCAAGGGGCTACCTTCCGGATCGGCGTAACCGAACCTTTCGAGTAACATCTTTTGATATATCGGAGAGTTGGGATGCAAACCAAAACATTTTTTTTATTTTCTTTATTTTAAAATAATGATGCTCCTAGACTTAAGACACTTTTTTTTTGATCCCCTTTTCATGCAATGACCATCCTAGACCCAACTGGCGCTCTGATAACAATTTGATGCGGGACAGACACGCGACCTGGGACTCTAGCTCGTGATCGTCCCTATGCGAGGGAAGCGCTGGACCGTACGCGGTTGAGGTATCGACTTTTTCGCATGTACTCGGATTGAGTCACGGGACGGGTCACTCACTCACTCTCGCAGCGGTGATAAAAAATATATGAGCTAGATTAACCTATCACATGCAGCGGCATAAGAAAATATACGAGTAAAGCAAAATGCCGAGAGAGGAGTGGACACGATACCTCCACGCTCCCGGCGTAGGGAAGACAACCCCGACCAAATCCGTACTCCCGGTTAACAAATATTACAGTGGTATAAAGTTCTGACCCACTCCACACAAGGAGGTAACAGGTCACATGTGGGCCCCGAGAGTAACGGGAAGTGGGTTGACGGGCAGCATCTTGATGTCGCTCCGATGGTGCCGAAACTCACGTTTTTGGTGCAGTTCGGATGGCACGATCTGCGGGTCGTGGGGGCCACGTACTGCTCAATCCTCCGGAACTGACGGGATAGGTCCCGCTATGATGGTGACACCTGGTGGCTCGCTCCCCTGGATGGCGATCGGGCTGGACACCGATCGGTGTCCGATTGGCTCCGATCTCCCAATATTGGAGTTGCTGCCCACGGATCTAAAGCTCAGTTTTAGACCTGCGCGCTCTGGCGACAGAAGGTGCTGCGACCATCACCGACTTCAGATCGGTACGAAACCAGTGCCGTTGGAAAGCTCTCTTGAAATCGTTCGACTCTCTGTGACTCCAGGAATTTTAAAGGGGCCAAAATTTTGATGGCAGAATTTTGAACAGAGCTATTTGTGGTCTCAGATCTGGTCTGGTAGACTGAGATCTGACTGAGAATAGCCATTGACCATGATGTAGACCCCCAATCTGGATGTTGAGGTCTTCATGAAAGTTATAGAGGGGAGAGAGAGGAAGACGGAGATATTTTCTATGAAAGGTTCTGTGGAGATTTGGTTAGGGAAAAGTATTTTCTACTGCTGGTTGGTCGGATGTGGACAGTGACAGATAGAACTGAGTTGGGTTCTGAAAGGGATTTTTAGAAAATACAAACGAGATTATAAATTCACAAGAAAAGTTTTGGAAGAAGGATTAGGTGGATAGAAACCCCAATAAAAATTTCAATTCATTTTGACATGGGGAAGGTGGGTTCATGGGTAAACTATCAGGTTACTATGACAGAAGATAGACTGTAGGCAGATCTGGAAGGAGAGGGAGCACGAAAATGGAAAAATAGAAAACGAAGACTAGAGGTTGGGAAACTTTTTGTGGGACGTGGGATAAACCTCAGGCACTCACCCTCAAAATTTGGAATGCACCAGATCTAGAGGTTGAGAACTAAAAATCTGGGAAGAGCTTATTTTCCTGATTTGGTCAGAACTCCGATGATGACGGTGGCGACGCGATGGCGGCACGAACGGAAGGTGGCGGCAGAGGTTCACACCAACTAAAGATAGAGCACTTGTAATCCACCAAGTATAGCAGGGAATTCACCCTAGAAGATAGCCATCCAGCTGCAAGAGGAGAGGGAAGAGAGAGGGGAGCCCAAGGGCCTTTGCACTTTCCCAATTGTTTTGACTAGGTCACCCAGTACAATAAGGTCACCCTGCCTGAGCCAAAAAGGCCGGAGGACCTGAAGAGAAGAGACAGCTCGAGATTCTGCCCTTACCATCAGATGTTGGGGCACCCGATCGAGGACTGCTATGTGTTTAAGGGCATCATCGAAGGTATGGTGAAGAAGGAAGAAATAGAGTTGGGAGAGTACAAGGTCGACCCTCGACAACCCCATGAAGTGCCTCTTAGGAGAGCTGTGGCCAATATGATTTCCTTGTATCAGGCATTGCCAGAAGAAGTCGTAGAAGCCAGCACTCAGCACACTTATGAGGCCTACTTTCTAACACTAATGAAAGAACAAGAGAGATAGTAGCAGGTCCCTGCAAAGATTAAGAAGAAATCTACATCTCACTCGAAGGTGGGGGCACAAGTCCGTGGCATCACGCCACGACGTACTCCTCCAGTGCCAGCACCAACTTGGACCAGGCCGTCTATAGTAGTCAGAATGCATAACCACAATCGGAGAAGACAAACTCCATTGCCAGTGTCCAAAGAAATTAGTCCAGAGGCCCGGTGGCTATAGGACTACATAGACGGGCTAGATGAATATGAACAGCCCAAACTGAAGCCTTTACTAATACGGGATCATGTCCCATGGCAAGAATTGGAGTAGCTCTCGCTGAAACGAGAAGGAGAAGCTGCTAAAGTGGTAGAAAAGGATGGCAGCCTGTTCTGGGGGCAAGCGCCAGCCGGAGACAGGAAGAAGAAGCAAAGGAAGAAAAGAAGAGCCTACAAGGCCAAGAGGGAGACAGTGCTCTCCTGCAATACCCTCTCTACCCTCTTGAATCTACCCAATGAGGAAGATGAGTAGAAAATATACTTTACACCTGCTGTCGGGGCAAGCTAGGCCGAAGTCGCCACCGCTACTCATGCAACCCGGTTAGGACGAAAATGGGGGTGCCAGCCGCCTGCCAACCACAACATCATTTTCAGAGGAGAGTAGCCCTATAAGATAACCCCTTCGGAGGTCAAGGGAGTCCAAATCCCTCCTCCTTCAGGGTTATACACTTAAAGTGGGGGCAGCACTGCCATCCCTTCCTTCCTTGAATTTCTAAAAATGACAAAGGGCAAGCAGCTATGTCAGGATCCCAGACCTCAGCTTCAGCAACCTTTTGGTGCTTCAGATAAAGATAAGACTAGCCAAATGGTAGGTAGCAAGGGACAACAAGAGGATGACACCTAGCAGGAAGGTGCAGACTTAGAGTTTGATGAAGCAGGTCCATCAGGGGCTGCAGCGTAAGGCTTTTCCAAACCAAGATGGGCAGAAGAGATGAAGCTATCTAATGTCTGAGTTGGAAGCAGGATAGTGAATCTAGTTAAAAAGCTTCCGACAAGGTTCACTATCTTGGAGATCCTCTCCTTTAGTGAAGAGACTCGACAGGCGATCATCACTGCACTCCAGATGCTTGCCTAATATGAGGCGTGTTTGGCCGAAATGTTGCCAGAAGCCAATATGACTTTCACTCAGGAGGACATGTTACTCCCTACTGTCAGCCACAACAGACCGTTGTACATGAAGGGATAGTTGAATGGTCGAGAGCTGAGTAGAATTCTAGTAGATCCTAAAGCAACTGTCAACATCCGACCATATAGAGTATACCGGAGGTACTACTTTAATGTGCATCTCGACAAAGTCAAAGATATGTGTATCACCGGCTTCAACCAAAAGTTTGAAGTGCCTCTGGGAGTGGCAAAATTTACACTCAATATAGATTTGACTACGAGGGTGCAGTTTCATGTTATAAATTCTAGCACCTCGTACAAGGCATTGCTTGGCCGCCACTGGCTGCGTGAAAATATGGTGGTACCCTTATTGGCACCCAAATATGTTCAATGGCAGTCACGCCTAAACGACAAGAAGAATGTAACCCGCTAAAGTGCAGAAGCCGAAGAAAATCAATACACAAGGGTCTTCTCGAACCGCTGAAGTCTCGGGTCATCTGACATGAGCACCAGGGACTTCACCTCAAGAGGATTAGGAGATTGAGTTCTCTATTGACCTTGTGCCCAGTACAACATCGATATCCAAGGCACTATATCGAATGGCACCTGCAGAATTTGCAGAACTAAGGAAACAATTGCAAGAACTAATAGACAAGGAATTTATTCGACCAAGTGTCTCACCTTGGGGACCCCCAGTCTTGTTCATGAAGAAGAAGGATGGATTGCTTCACCTCTGTATTGATTACTGGAAGCTTAATCAGGTGACTATCAAGAACCGATATCCTTTGCCTCGTATTGAAGATCTCTTTGACCAATTGCAAGGTGCTTTGGTGTTCTCGAAGATTGATTTAAGATCGGGTTACCATCAGCTCTGGATCAAAGAGGAGGATATTTTCAAGACAGCTTTCCGAACTAGATATGGGCATTACGAATTCTTGGTTCTACCCTTTGGTCTAACGAATGCCCCTGCAGCATTTATGGACCTAATGAATCGGGTGTTCAGGCCTTATCTAGATAGCTTTGTGGTTGTGTTCATAGATGTTGTTTTGATATATTCCCCAGATGAAGCATCTCACAAGGAACATTTGAGGATTATTTTGGAGACTCTTCGAGCGCACAAACTATTGCGAAGTTTAGCAAGTGCGACTTCTGGATGAAGGAGGTTCATTTTCGTGGCCATGTGATATCAGAAAGTGGCGTGGCAGTTGACCCAGCCAAGGTTCAAACTGTATTAGAATGGGATGCTCTGAAATCCCCCACTGAAATTCAGAGTTTTCTCGAGTTGGCCAGTTACTACAGGACGTTCATTAAGGGTTTTGCTTCTATTGCGGCGCCTTTGATGACGCTAACAAGGAAAGGAGTGAAGTTCATGTGGTCTGAGGGATGTGAGCGAGGCTTCCAAGAATTGAAGGATTGGTTGACGTCAACACCACTCTTGATCCTACCCAACAACATCGACATGTTCACTCTCTACACTGATGCTTCAAGGATCAGGATCGGTTGTGTTCTAATGCAGAATGGTAGGGTTGTCACATATGCCTCCAGGCAACTGAGGGATCACGAGAAGAACTACCCTACGCATGACTTGGGGTTGGTCATTGTTGTCCATGCATTGAAAATATGGAGACATTACTTGTACGGGGTCAAGTTTAAAGTCTTCATGGACCACAAGAGTATTAAGTATTTATTTTCTCAGAATGAGCTGAATTTGTGCCGAGATGGTGGGTCGAATTCTTAAAGGACTATGATTTTGAACTGTAATATCATCCTGGGAAGGCTTGTAGTGGCGAATGCCCTTAGTCAGAAGAGGACTTTGTTGCAGCAAGACTGGAAAATGATTGAGGATGTGGTATGTTCCATGACATCAATTGAGCCTCAACTCTACCAGGCATTGGTTGCTTAGTTATGCCTCAGTCCAACAGTTATGGATTGAGTAATAGAAGCTCAGTGGGATGACCCTCACTTACAAGGTATGATCGGAAAGGCTGGAGTTGCTCGAGATGAAGATGGTGTGGTTAGATTTCAACTTAGAATTTGCGCGCCTGATGTGATCGAATTGAGGAATAAAGTTATGAAGGAAGCTCATAGATCGAAGTTCTTCATTCATCCTGGTAGTAACAAGATGTATCAAGATTTGAAACGGCCCTTTTGGTGGCCATGTATGAAGAAGGATGTACTGAAATTTATGTCCAGATGTTTGGTTTGCCAACATGTTAAAGTTGAAAACCAAAGACCATCTGGGTTGATGCAAAGGATCGAGATACCACAATGGAAATGGGAGGATATCACCATGAATTTTATTATGGGCTTGCCCCGATCATCGAAGGGTAATGATTCTATTTGGGTGATTGTGGATCGATTCTCGAAGACTGGACATTTTTTGGCCAGGAAGAAGAAGCAATATATCAGTGGAGAGCTTGGCACATCTCTATATCGAGAATGTCATCAGATTGCATGGAGTTCCGAAGCCCATTATTTCAGATCAAGATCCTCATTTCACGTCGAGACTTTGGCAAGGACTGTAGAATGCTTTTGGGTCTCAGTTGAAACTTAGGAAACTTCCCTGCTACTCTGAGATTTCGGCCATTGTCCAACATAAACTTCAAAAATAGATCAAGGCAAGATCTGTGCCAATCCAGTTTCTCTCTCTGGCTTAAGATTGAAGTGCTTCAAAGTAGCTTTTCGACGGTACCTTCTGTGCTTCGATCTAACATTTGGATTGAACGAAGCAGTCGATCTCGCCGGAGCGCGCGCCTGAAATAAAACCTGTAGATCCGTGAGCAACAACTCCAAAGCTTGGAGATCGAAGCCGATCGGCCTCCGACTGGTGTTTTCGGCCGATCGCCATTCTGGAGAACACGCCACCAGGGGTCCCCATCATAGCGGGACCCATCCCAGCAGCTCCGGAGAACTGAGCGGTCCGTGGGACCCACGGACCCGTAGATCGTGCCGTCCGGATAGCATCAAAACGCGGGTTCGGCACCGTCGGGACACCATCAAGATGCTGCCCGTCAACCTAATCGTCGCGACTCCCAGGCCCCACATGTGACCTATTACCTCCCTACATGGAGTAGGTCAAATTTTTGTACCACTGTAAAATTTTGTTAACTGAGAGTCCGAGATTGGCCGGGATTATCTTCCCCATGTCGGGAGCGTGGAGGTAACGATCCTAACTTCTTGGAGTTCATTTGCTTAGCTAGTATATGACCATATGCTGCTGCGAGAGCATAGGATCCTAACCTGTGAGTCCATGTCACCGCTGTAAGTGTGAGAGTGACCCATCCTGTGAGTCGACTACCCTTGAACTCTGCCGGTTCCTCAACCGCGCACGATGTGCGTTTCCCTCGCTTGGGATGATGAGTGAGCTTGCATTTCTGTTAGCGACATATAGCCCTTAGGAGCTCTTAGTGTCGGGCCTAGTGTCTCTCATGGCCGTATGTTGCTGGTCGCATCTCCATTTAGAGTCTGAGATCCACATCACTTAGAGTCGGTCCCCCTATCCGTCCCGCATCAGGGAGTGTTCCCTCCATACGCCCTCCAAGATTCATGTGGACCTCGCCACTCAGGGTCATTTGAGAAGGAGCTTCACCAGAGCCCCTATTCTATAAATAGGGGACGTCTTCCTCACAATGAGAGTACGAAGAATAGTAGAGTGCGAGAGCAGATAAGCTAAAGAGAAAGCCAGAGAGAGAGAAAGGGTGAGAGAAGAATCTGAAGGAAAAAGGAGCCAATTGAATATCTGTCAGTTCCAGGATCAAATCCTGAACTGTGCCACTCTATTCCAAGCTACATTTTCTTTTCTTCATCTGTAATTTCTTTTTATTTTCCATCTCTAGTTTGTTCTTCTGATTCTCTGATTTGAGGTCGGGATTCCACTTGGGGATTTAGGAGAAGGGAGAGCGTTCTTCGGTTTCCCTCTGGGCGTTAGAGGAAGAGAGACTAAGTCTCTGGGCTGAGAGTGGTGGGTTGTCATACGTATTTTTCCCTCTGGTTTAGAGGAAGGGAGGATAGTCCTTTGATTCTGGACTTACGGGTGGCAAGGCCACGGTTCAGATTTTGTGGGTTGCAGGATCTGTGTTGAGGGATTTGTCTCCCTCTGAACTCAAGCTGTTAGGCAGCACATGTTTACAAACTGAGTCTACTTGTCTTTTGCTTGAAACAAGGAAGCCTCACTCCGAAGGAGTAAGGGGTGGACGTAGATTGCGGGTAGCAATCGAACCACCTAAAAAATTCTCTGTGTCATCCTGAGTGGTTTGTTCTATGATTGCATGTGTGAATTCACTATCTCCAGGAGGTATATGAAAAGACGCTGCTCAAACGATAGGTTAGGCCTATCTGGAGGGTTGCCTTCTTGCGTGAGGAAACTCTAGGGTCCAACCTCTGCCTCGTATCCCTGGTGCCTATTTGTTATGTCATTTAGTTTCCTCCTCTACTCAGTTATCTCAATTCATATAGTAGAGCGTCTAATCTTTAATCTTCTTATTGGCACGATTCGCTCGCTGTTCCATTTTAACTTGGCGTCTCTAGCAGTTTTTGTTGGTTGTAAAGTATTTCACTTACTACATTTCAATCTCCAAGTGCACGTCAAAGTAGTGTTTTTGGTACACTCGATAGGGAAGTATGTTTACTTCTACCCCTGGGTCAATCAGGACCCTGTTGATAGGCTGCCCATTCAACTGCCCCTTCATGTAGAGCGGCCTGTTGTGACTGCAGGTGGGCAGAAGCATGTCATCCTCTATAAAGACCACGGCCACTTCAGGTGACATCTCCGCCAAGCAAGCTTCAAGGTGTGCTGGCGTCTGGAGTGCGGCAATGATGGCTTGCCATGTTTCTTCATCTAAGGACAGTATCTCCCATACAGTAAACTGGGCCAGGATCTTCTTGAGATGTTTGACTATTCGGTTCGCAGCCAGTACCTTGAGTAGCTTCTCTTCAGCCTTCCTATGCCTACCCCCACCTTGGACCTGGGGTGTTGGATCAGAGGGCGCCTCCTCCACTGGGTCTGTTGCGGCTACTTGAGCCTGTGGGGCCTGCTGGGCTTCCCCCTTTTCTTGCATGATTCGGCAAGGTTCGGGATGCCGTCAAATTCTTCTCTGGCTGAGTAGGGGCTACTGCTGGTGGAGCCGAAAGGCTACCTGCTTCTCTGGCCAGATGGGGCTCTTGAGGGCGTGACTGCCTTTCTGTTCGGGCCAACAAGAGCTTAGTGAATGAGGGAGTGCCTCAGCTTTTCGGCTTTTCGGGATAGAGACCCGATGGGGGAGGAATTTTTGTGCCTCGAACCTTAGACTCAGGGACTTGGTATGGCTGCTCGCCACTGAGCATGATGTTGTGGTTAGCCTGAGGAGGGCGTCCCCACTTCTTTCCTATCCTGGTGACAAATTGGGTGGTGGAAGCTTCAGCCTGGTTTGCCTCCGCTGGTTCATGGGGTAGCTCTTCTTCTTTTTCTTCCACAGAGAGGGCGATGTCAAACAACACCGATAAGGTATTGCAGGCGATGACAACCTCATTTTTCTTCTTATTCCTGGGCCTTCTCTTATTTTTCTTCTTCTTTGCAGCGGCGGGTGGCTGCTCCTGGGGAAGTTCACCCCACAGGGGAGGTTCTTCCTCTGCCTCAGCTTCTGCTTCTGGGTCCGATTTCTCTTCTGCCTCAGGCTCTGCTTCCGGGGCCAGCTTAAGGGACTCAAACTTTTCCCAGGGAATGTATTCCTTCAGCTCGACAGGCTGAATCTTGAGTTGCTCATATTCCTCAAGTTCATCAATGATGGCTTGGAGTCTCCTGGTAGTAAGATCGACCTTCTCATGCACCCGCATCGGGATGTGTTTCTTCTTGTTGTAGATGGGCCGTCTCATGACAAGTCGAGGGGCCATATCATGCCACACGTGGTTCACCGGTGATGGTGTTGGTCGGGGCGTGACACCCCTCTGATGAACTTTTGGGGTGGGCCGAAGGGCTCGTCTTTTTCCATTCCTCTTGGGCGTGGCCTGCCAACCAACTTGGTCTTGGGCCAGCACCATGATAAAAGCTTCATAAGTGGCGCGGGTACTGGCCTCTGCTCACTCTTCAGGCAATTCCTGGTATAGTGACACCATGTTGACGGTAGAAGCCAGGTTGGGCAGCTCGTGCGGTTGTGGGGGATCTACTTTGTGCTCCCCCATGTCTAGCTCTCCATTCTTGATTAAGGATTTAATAACGTCCTTCAAGACATAGCAGTCTTCAATAGTATGCCCAAGCATTTGGTGATTCTGGCAGAAGCGAGGGTCATCCTTCTTCTTCAAGTCACCAGGCCTTTTTGGTTCTCGCAATGTGATTTTGTTGTAGCTAGTTGTCCACTCGAATAGGAGCCGGGACTTGTCTCGAGAGAACGAGTACAACTTGTTCCTCATCTTCTCCCTCAGCGAAGGACCTTCCCGCCGTTCCGTGGACCTGGGCGGGGGAGGGTTGGCAGCCCCTTTAGCTTTTTCCTTTTGTTTCTCAAAGGTTTGGAAATCTAGTGCATGCACCTCTGGAGGAATTGGCTTCTTCTCGGCCTGCCTAGCCCTCTGGCTTGATGCGACCGGAGTGGAAGAGTACCGGGCGAGGAACACCTCTACCCGACTGGCCAGATCTAGAATGGAAGTTCAAAGAAATGTTTCATGTCATTGAAAGGGAGGTCCCTGTAGCCGAACTGTATTCAACAAGATAGAGACATGAGGAAATAGCTCTGGATTATATCAAAAGGTGGATGAACCTCGCCATGAGATGTAAGCGGCCTCCACATCAAGAGGACGTTGTCCAACTTTGTAAGCAAAATCTTCGGCGAGAGATTCTCAAAAGAATGATTGGAATGAAAATGAGGTCATTTGACAAACTAAACAATGCCGTGGTAGAGGTCGAGGCCTTCCTCTTTAGTGGCCCGTCGACTCCTGCTACTGTAGGCCATAAGGCTAGATTGGCTGGTAAACGGCCTGCGCCTATAGAAGTTGGCACAGTAGACTTCAAGGCTTTAGAGCAACAAAAGGACAAAGGGAAAGAGATTGCCCGCCCTCCTCTCGCCAGGCCGACAGATCAAAAGGATGGCTCCTCCTTGCGAGCCAGAATGAATAAGCCTTATTCATTTCCTAAGGAGAAAACTCGGGTCCTGTTCGAGTAGGCCACTCAATATAACAAGATCACCCTTCCAGAGCCAAAGAGACCCGATGATATCAAGAAGAAAGACAACCCCTGCTTCTGCCCATACCATCAGGAGCTGGGTCACTCCATTGAAGATTGTTATGTATTTAAAGGTGTTATTAAAAGGCTGATTAAAAAGGGGGAACTCCATATGGATGAATAGAGGGTGGACCCTCCCCGCCCACATGAGCTGCCCGAGCTACAAAGGATAGTCAATATGATATCTCTACACCGGCAACTTCCCAAAGAGGTGTCGAAAGCCTGTGAAGTGGACACTGATGGACCCGCCCCACGGGAGCATTTCAGATCCCCGGACCTGATACAGGGAATGAAAAGGAAACCAAAAGCGTTGAATGCGCTAGATGACCTGCTATGGGGGCAGACGCCGAACACCAAGGGGAAGGAAAAGCAGAAACTGAAGAATACAAGGAGGGACATAGTCCTCTCCTGTAACATGCGGTCGACTTTGCCCGGCAATGGCTAGGCTTCCGAAGAAGATGATGAAGAGATATGCTTCACACCGATGAAGGCAGAGCAAGCCAAAGCTTTAGCCTCCTGTTATGATGATTAGTCTAGGGAGAAGTATGGGCACCTTCCATTGCCAGATGAAGAAGCCTGCTACCACACCCTCCTCTATGTGGGAGAATGAGGGCAAGGATGTCAATTTCTGAGAGTATGGATGCGCCCGGCATTTGTAATAGAACACCACTAGTCCCATCTGAGATTGGGGCAGGGGGCAGCATTCTTAGCTTTGCCATGATGGCATAACTATCTCAAAAATTACAAGAAGTTGAAGTGATGCAAAGCAAGCTGAATGAAATGAGTTTGCATATACCTGGTCTGCACTTAAATTCACCAACTCTGACAGTGACGGTTAAGCCCAATATGAAACAGGTGGCAGAAACAAAGCCTGCCAAGGAAGAAATTACCAAGGCAGAATTATACGAAATTAAACAAAGGGATGATGAATCCGCTCTCGATTATATCCGTCGATGGAGGGACCTCTGTGCCAGATGCCAATATCTGACAAACCATGAAGAGGTTGTCTGGATATGCAAGCATAAGCTGAAGACAGAAGTCTTAACAAGGATGATTGGCATTGAAGTCAAGTCCTCGATCTCTTGAATGATATTATGGCTGATATCGAGGCCTTTTGGCAAAATATTGCCCTGCCACTGTCGCCCCAAATCAAAAGGACAAGCCCACTAGTGAACAACCAATGCATAAAGATGTTCACGTGTTTGATCTGCAAAAGACAAGAAACGGAAACCCGGGACACGATAACTCACGTCACGTGACGGGAGCACCACCCACTAGAAGAACGACCGGATGCGTTCCCTGACGTCTGTGGACGCGCAAAATTGCACGCCCATATGGCCCTGCTAGTCCAACAGCAACAGCAAAGTCGACCGAAGAGACCCTGGAGAATACGTCCCATCCGGACCCTCCGAAGAGACAACAGAAAATTATGTAAAAAAATTACTTTGAAGTTTATGATGAATAAAGGATTGAGTTATCTCTACTTTTGCGTACTCTATCTATGTGTCGAATACACTTATGCTCTGATTGACATGATTGATATAAACTCATCGCGTCTCCGGGTACCTTTCGCGCTCAGGGTGTGATAGGGACTACCCCGCCACCACTCCTAGGTGGTCCAACACAAAGTGTCGTCAGGCTACGAATAGTGGAGGCTCACTAGACACAGAGACTCTCCAAGGAAAACTCCAAAGTATGGACAAGCCACGTACGCACCTGTCGCACGTACCACTAAACACAAGGCAGCATACAGTCGCTAGACTCAGGACAATCAACTAGACCTACTAACATAACGATCCTTGAGTCACATGACTCAGGTCAAGATCGTCATACAAGCGGCAATGTGCCGTCAAATTAGCCTAGCCCCTAGGTCAAAAATCATGGTGAAACATAAGTCCTCAACCCCTAGGCCGCTCGTCAGAGTCACAATTCTGCATAACAAGAAAACACAAAACATGAGGGTCACTCGAGCCCTCAAACTACTTGGACATGTAAACCAAGGTAACACTATACCTCGCACGTTCAAAAACACCATCTCGGGTAGTCGAGACACTCACGAGGTCAGAAGTCAACCACTAGGTCACAATCAGGTTGACCGAAGACCACGTCAACTCTTGAGAAGATTCTCGAAACAACACGGGCACGTTAATCAGTACCATGATACTTCCAGACACCCAAACACATGGTCACAGCCCTCACGGGACATCCAAGACACCCGCAAGACCAAGGGCTAACCAAGGGATCAAAACCAAACCAATCGGAATCGAAACTGACGTAAAAAGAACACCCAAAATAGGTGGCGGTCATCCCATGGCCGCTACCTCACAGTGGCGGTCTCAGTAGGGCCGCCATTAACATAACTGAACAGGCAGGAGGCGGTCATCAGAAGGCCGCCTCTTGCAGGTGGCGTCCTCATAGGGTGGCCTCTTGAAGGTGGCGGTCATGGCTAGACCGCCATCCGACAGGAAACCCCGAACATCGAAACTGACATAAGACAAGCAGAATGCTGTCTTCCAGGAGGCCGCCACTTGTAGAAGGCGGTCTCCTCAGGGCCGCCTCCTAGAGGTGGCAGTCTTGGCCAGACCACCTTCTCCAGTCTGCCCTGAAAATGCACGAAAACTCATCCTAGTTGCAGTCCTCGCCTGACCGTCACTTCTAGAAGGTGGTCAGTCGCAAGACCGCTACTTGGAATCAACCTAAACCGACTTAAAAACAAAATGGCGGTCACCCTAGGGCCACCTTTATAGGTGGCGGCCTCTGGTACTACCACTACTTCGTTCCGAGCTAGGTTTCACGAATCCAAGCAGAAAACCTCCATTCCATGCCCCAATCATCCCAGAATGATGGGGAAATAACCACAAACATGATATAAGCCTTCCACAAGCCAGAAGGGGCCAAACAAACCACAAAATGACATTAAAATGGGTGATCTCCTCAAATCAACCCAAAATGACTCACATGGGCATCTGGCCTCATACTGGCCCCAAATCACAACCAAATGCAATAAAACTGACAGGAATTGAATCCTGACAAGCTGAGGGTTCGAGATCCACCATTTAAACTAGAAACCATCACCTAAAATTGTGATTTCGTCTCACACCCTCAAAACATACATTTAATTCCCCAAAAATGAAAACCCACTCAAACTCGCTCTAATCTACATGGAATTCAAGGGGAACGCTGAATGGAAGGCAAGGAATCCATCCCCCTACCTCCTCTGATGATCTGCCGCACTGAAAGTGCCAAAACCATCACACGAACCCATGCCAACTTCGAACATCAGCAAACAGTAGATGAGAAATGGGAGGGCATTGGCTGGGCCCTGAAAATCACTCTACCCTACCAGTGGAAAAAGCCTCCTTTAGAGATCTACTCAAGGATGACACCTTACTTTTTAGTAAAGCTAGCACTGTGTCAGTCAAGAATTTATTCAAAGTGCTTGACGATCCCTATTAGCTCCACTATTGAAGTGCTTGTTCCCTACGGAAGCCAAGCAAGCTATACAAGAAGTACATGAAGGGCTTTGCAGAAGTCACGTGGGTGGGTGAGCACTTGCGCGGACACTAATCCGGGAAGGATATTGGCAGCCTACTCTACAGCAAGATTGCCTTGAGTACACCCGGAGGTGCCCTCAATGTCATAAGTTCTCCAACCTACACCACTAGCCAACTACACAGCTACATACCCTGATGGAGCCTCGCCCATTTGCTTAGTGGGAGATAGATATATTGGGTCCCTTCCCTAAGGCTCAAGGGAGAAAAAATTTTCTCATGGTGACCATTGTGATATAGCACAGTCCACGATGGTGAAGCGGGGACACAACGCACCTTGGACCTAACTTGCAAGCATACAACAAAGAGTGTCAGACTCACATGAATGAGCTCACTCGCATGGTGCGCACTAACTCCCGATGGAAAACCAAAGATGGTGGCCAGGGTCCGGGGTGGGATCTTGTCATTCTGGGGTCTATTCTATGCTTGGGTTGGCCCCTCAAAGAGGGTTGGGGTTCCCAGCTTCGGGGGTGACTGGCACACCGAGGGCGTGGGAATGGGGGGCGGCGCTCGCAACTCACTCCGCAATGGGCATACAATAAGTGGATTATAGAATGGGCACTGGACTCACCATCCGACGGGCATCTAAAAGCGATACTAAAATAAGCAAAGTCAACCAGCAAGGGGAAAATTAGGTGCTCACCTGATCGGTGTGAAAACACTGATTCTGGTCGGAGACGGGCGAGCGGGGAAGCATGGGCAAACACCCGCATGCTGTGTCGGTGTCTTGACATGAAATTATGGAGTTACAGCACTATGCCTCTCGCAGGAGGGGTGAACGCGGGGTAGGGGTTTACCAAATAAAGACAAACACTACTTCCACGTAGGAAGGGGCCTTTAGCCGGCCAAGCGGGGTGGGGGAGTAAGTGGAAGAACCCGGTTCTATCCCGATCAGCCTGTAGGGATGGGAAGCTGAAGTCATGGGCACCACAAATGTCTCTAGAAGCTGCAGTAGGCGCGGTAGGTACCGAATCAATCAGGTACAAGGTGCTAATTAGCAGACAAGGCTGGGAGTCATCTGGGGGTTGGTCCGAGTTGCTGCTACTTCATCTTCATGAGCTGCACCATTTCGATTCGATCAGAGACTAGGTGACAGGGTGCTAGTGCTGGGGCGTCCACGGGCTTGTTCAGATGTGGCTGGAAATGGGAATAGTGCTAGAATGACTGGGACTGGTCCAAGAAGCCGTCGTAGAGTTTGGGGGCCGATTAGGGAGCGTCAAGGGCTGCTACAGCTCCGGGATCAGGACAGGTTCGGTTTGCTCTTACCTAACTTAGATTAGCAATGAGTGATTGTAAAAGTTGCCAGGGACTCTCTCGAACTCTGATGGATATGGAACTAGCTCTGACGCGATCGTAGGTGAGGCGACAATACTCAGGAACTGACGGGGTCACCTTCTGAGGTTGGGGAAGAGTGTAGTGGTCCGGGAAGTAGAGAGGGGTCTGACCTGGTTCTGGCAGGGACAATCTGTGCTTGCCAGGGAAGAAGGCTAGAACAGGGTGCTTTGGAATCCGAATGACCTCCTTCTTGGATATGGAAGAGGACTGGATGAGGATCCCCTTGGCCAAAGGGCTCACAAGGAAACGAAGAGGAGCGGTCGTGGGAGCTTTTGCAACTAGCCTCTATCCCCAGTCAGAGTTGATCTTGCGCAGCCTGACGGAAACGGGCCTCCTGCCTAGCTCCGACCTCGGTTGGGGATGCATGACCACTCATTGGAAAGTCACTTTAGAGGAGAATCTTTAGGTTCTAGGTGGATCAACATAAGGTACTCAGAGAGGGTAGGGCATTGCTGCAATTAGGGTATCTGTTCTGCTACTTTGTCGGCCTGGGTGGCAGCAAGAGAAGGAGGTGGGAAATGGGGAGGATGAGGGGGTGAAATAGGATGGAAAGGGTTGGGGATGGTGCCTAGCTGGGATAAAAACACTAAAATTTTTCATTCCTATTTTTTGTCAAACAGAAAGCAGTCTGCTAGGATCCGCGATGGCGCAAAGGGGGGAGGCGCGGTCCCAGGCAGAGCTGGCCGCAGGCGCCCTGGACGTGCAGTGTGGAGCACTGCCCCCTCCGGTAGATGCAGTCCCCGGTGCACCGAGAGCAGCAAATATTTTTTATGTGTCCACCCAATTTCTGACATTGGCTCAGGGAGCGCTACTACCAGTTGCCCTGTATTGGGCAAGGTTCAGGGATTTGAGCCGTTATGCACCGCTAACCATGGCGGATCCGTAATTTTTAACTCAACAATTCATTGCTGGACTGAGGCCAGAGATTCGTCCGACCCTCATGGCGTCCGGGGTCACCGACGTGGAGGTAGCACTCCGGACGGTGGTGATTTTGTAGGTAGAGCTACTGCGCGCCCAGGAGCATGGTCAGGCGTTGCAATTCCAGCAGGGTCTCCCTCAGATGGTTTAGGAGGAGCCAATCGTATCCTCTTCCCCTGTCCGTGGTCCTCGTCGACGGAACGGGAGGAGGCGTCAGCAGGCGACTCGGCGTGCCTTTATTTTAAAGGACCGGCGACCAATGGCCTCCAATCCTGAACCGGTTCAGGCCGATCCAGACCAAGCTACCAATCCATGGCATGGAACACAAAATACAAACCTCATTTAATTCCTCACACTAGTTTCAGACACTTTGAAATACTCTTTCTCCCATTCTTGACACTGGATTTTTGATTTCCCTGGTCACCCAACAGAGAACAGCTCATCACTCAAATGTGACAATGAATAACTAAATAAACAATTTATTTTCCCTAGATCACCCTACATGTCCTCCCACACAGTCCCACCTTTCCTCTCTGCTCCATATCTCTGCTATAAATCAGCTCTTAGGCCATGTTTGTTAGCAGAATAAGGTCAGGTTAACCCGAATACCCCACCCTTACCCATCCTAGTCAGTTTGATTGCGCGGATGCCATATTCTGGCCGGTATCTGGGTTAAGAGCCGGTATCCAGGTAAAGGGTTGATTAGGTTGTTCGAGAGAAAAGGCGGAATAAGACAACCCCGGTTATGGTATCCCCGATGAAAGCAAAATTGCTTATTCTTTGGAATAACCCAACCCCCGTTATAGACTTATAGCAGCCCCCTTAACCTATTTTGCAAACAAACAGGGCCTTAAAGAATATCTTCATTATGCTTTCCATCAACTTTATTACCTTCACCACCATTGTTACACAAACATAACCAACCTCCTTTTGCCGCATCCCACTAACCAGTGTCATCATCAACCCACAATCTTCCACTGATTTACAGCGTTCTTCACTGAAGATATGAACCTGTGAACCTTCTAAGAAAACAGCTTTCTAAGTTTATAAGCGAGAAAACCTACTAAAACCCAGAACCACAAGTGTGTTGGTTTGAATCCGGGAACTCTCAGCACCTCTTGACCTCAAATGCAGCAGTGCCTCAAGTGCTCACATTCAGATTCACAAGGACTTCGTCAATGATGGTGGAATCCTGCAAGGGAGCATTGCTGAGGTTTCATTTTGATTCCCAACATGCTGGGTTGCGAAGTCTTCCCACAATGCAGAGGCCCTGGGGGATCCATATAGCAGAAGTCTTGGAAATATTTCATCTGGGCTAGATGCTCTTTGTTGACGATCCACATAGCAGAAGCCTTGGGAAGATTTCATGTGAGCCAGATGTTCTTTCTTGAGGTAAGAGTTCCTCTGCCACAGCTAATCGATACTTCAGATGCCTAGAGCATGGGCATTCAATCTGGCAACATTTGTAGGAGAGTTGTGAAATGTGGGAATTACAAAGGAAGGGAAACAAAAGAAAATGTTGTAAGAAGTGCAACGGTGCAGAACAGTGGTAATTGGTGATGTTAGAGATGCCAGAGGATTATTTTCTCCTAGGAATATCTAACATAACTGTTTTATGTATTGACAAAGACTCTGCATAGGCGAAGCCGATGGAGATCGACTGGTCACCAGAAATCTATAGCTCTTGCTTCCCTCTTAAAGATCCTGCTATTTCTTTCTCCCTAAATAGCCTATAGGGTAGCACCGTGGGTTTCCATTGGAGATGAGATTGCCACAATAGTGAAATCTGGCACCGGTCGGTCCTTGGGCCCAATTAGAGCAGCCTCCATTTATGCGCCCAACATCGAGCATTCCATGTTGAGTGACAACAACTTCGGCTGACCAACGCTCCTCTTCATGCGCTCTCTACATCCTCTGCTTGCTGGAGAGAACAACCCTAGAAGTCGCTACTACCGCTTCCGCTCTTCCTTGCGCAGATAGGAATGTTGCCGCCCCGACGGCTTTAGCCCCCCCCCAACCCGGGACTAGCGACTGACATTGCTGCTGTTGGAGACGGCCCGACCCTACGACTGCGACAAGGGCAAAGCGATGAAGTAGGGCAGGGAAGAAACACAGTATCGGGTCCCTCGGTTCCGATACGAGCCGCCCCGTTGAAAACGGGTAAGTCATCGGGTCTCGTCGGGTAGCCATGTAGTTGAGCATTGGGTTCGGATCTTGTATAGTTTGATTGTTTCCTGGCCGTACTACCTATACCACCCGATCCGATTTGTCTCTCCTTGATCCAATTCAAATTTGAATTGGGTTCCTTCTAGCCTCCACATGCCCCATCGCTGTCGCCTTCCTCCTCTCGCCTAAGGCTAGCCTAGGTGGTCACCGCCTGTCACTCTGGTCGGACTGTGAGCCTAATCACAAAAGCTTTAACGACGAAGTCGAGCGTAACGACAAGAGGCACCGCCACCAGACTGTTCACTCGGATGAGGCCTTCCACGGTTGTGAGTGCTCTCGTCGGCACAAGCTGTGGGTTTCATGACTCCAAGGCATCGAAGCTCTGGACAACCTAGTCTATTCTCTTCTTGTCGCATAGGGCCAGTGGCATCGCCCCTAGCCTTATTCGGAGGGTCATCTACCTCGGGTTGGGGTAAGTGCCCCTCTCAGGGACCATCGATGTAGACGGAGGAGGGTACCGTCTGCCACCAAGTACCCAACGTTTGCCACCACCGCTGCGACCGTCTCCTTCTGACTCCCGACTGCCAGAAAGCTCGATGAGGAGAGTTGATGAACCTCCCACAGGCTACCCTCCTCACACCTAGCATCTTGCATGGCCTTGACTTTGTCGGAGACGGCCAATTTGCTTGTGAAAAGTCCTTGCATTAGTATGAGTTCATTGATCGCATAAGGGCAATCCATTTTGATGACGAATTCCATGATAACGAGAAAAGAAATTATCAACTTCAATGCAGGAGAGTCAGTTGTCATGGAACAAGCATAACATATTGAAATTCATGCGGAGTTGGCCCTCGTCCATTTCCAACGAGACACTACCCACATCGATGCACTATTGTGGCTCCATCACTGGTGGGGTTCCCATTGCCCTACTGCGAACCACATCCGCATAGGATCTCTTCCCTTTTGGTCATGACTGCCTACAGTTGTCTTGCAGATGACCAACCCTCCGGCATCAGAAGCAGAATGTCCTACGACCTTGTCCCTGTCGTACGAAAGCCGGTTGTTCACCTCCCTTGCTGTTCACATCGGAGACGCGCTCCGATGGGTACGCACTTGTTGAACCCGCTTATTTTCTCGAATTAATCGAGGAATATAAAAATCAAATTAATTCGATGATGGTCGCAAGATGACACAAAGTCCGTGACGTTACGGCACTGGGGCAAAACTAAGCCTCGGTAACCCCCGTCGAGCATTCGGAGCAACAAAAAATGCCCTCGCAAGTGAATCATGCAAGAAAAAAAAATTCTTTACAACTTACGAGGTGTCCGAATTTGGTCGGAAAGAAATCCTAGACGTTCGGAGCCTCCTCCCCACGCTGCAAGCGGCACAAGAAGCAACCAAACCAAAGCACAAAGCGCCAAGGGGGAGTCGTTTTCTTCTCTCCACGTGACCAAACACCGAAACAAGGCCAAAAAAATAAAAGGGCCCTTTTGATAGGGCGTATACCCTCTCTCTCCCTCCTCTCGGGAAACAATTACAGCTATCTCGATGACTAAACTGCATAATTGAGACAACTGACATAAACTATGACCACTACATGACACGACTCTAGCTGGCTCGCTCTGGGTCTTCACTCGTGCCCATCCCCATTAGTTTGCACATCCTCATCCGGGCTACTTGAAAAGGGTAAGAGAAGTAGGGTGAGCGAGAGCTCAATAGGATTTTATATCTCTATCATCAGGCATAGTTTAAGTGATTAATCATTTAATCATGTATAACGAAAGAAAATGCGATAACAAGAACTATAACAAGCAGTATATCCAGATAATAATTGATAAGCCCGAGAGTTGACTTCAAGAATTGCAAGTAGAGGGCAAGTGCAAGTATAACGATAACATTTCATGTAATTGGCCGAAACAAGCATGCATGTATAATAAGTCATGTAGAGATAATTCTAGGTAGGAATGAATGCCATAGATAACACGCTAGCAAGTACTCGGTGCAATATCACACCTTGTCATTACAAACTCCCCGAGGCACAAGTACTTTCGGATGCTCCTCCCAAGATCAGACTGGGCCCTTTATGATGTGTTAGCATTGAAAAGTGGATCAAAGAACCCAAGTAATATCTAGACATTCATTTTTAATTTGGCCAAGAGTTTCAAGGTTAAGCTTAAGTAACCTATCACTATGACTAAGGGTGATTCCAAAAAATATTGGACAAGAAGTCATGGGATTATGACTTGGAAGTCAAGATTCACTAAGGATGTCATGAATAGGACTAGAATATAGCCTGAAGGGCTATTATTGACATAGCTACTACATCACATAAGAACTGTGGAAAAACTAGATCTGGAAATAGGTTGCGGTCATGCTAGGGCCACTACCATGATATAGCAGTCTATGAAGGGCCGCTATTAAAAAGATAGCGTTGAGGCCTGCGTTGACCTGATGGATCAACAGGTCGATGCACACAAGGCAGGAAGAATATAGTGGTCTATCATGGGCCGCTATTTGAAAGTGGCAGTCCAAGGAGGACCGCTAACAGGTCGAATCAGGCAAACGGTGAAATTCAATCGTCTTAATCGTGCTCTCAGTCGGCCTGAGGCATGGCTGGACCGAACCAGGGCTCAACCCATGTAACCCAGGTCAATTGAAGGCCATAGGTCGACCTGAATAGAGCTAAGTTGACTTGAATCAAGGAAAAGTCGACTTGGCAAACTAGCACATAGGAGAGAGCAGAAAGTAGTAGGAGATCACGTTGTGGCCGCTACCTGAAGGTAGTGGTCCAGAGAGGGCCGCTTTCTGGTCGAGATAGGCAGAACAGTCATGAACTTGGATGACCCAAAAATGAGAATCTGTCTAGTCGGTGGGTGGAGACTTTCAGGGTACAACCTGCCCGACATCGTAGTGGGAATCCCATGCTCGTGGGGACTTACGGAGGTCTCATAATAGCAGTCCTAGTCCGATGGAAGGAACATGAGGCAAAGAAGATGGTAGGAGTACCTTAAGGACATTGACTTTTCTGTTCAATACCACCATGGCAATGCAAATGTTGTAGCCGATGCGCTCAGTAGAAAACCAGTGGCAACTTTATCAAGTCGCAGAAGAGATATGACAAACCTTGTAGACGACTTTCCTCAGCTTAATTTAGATACTGACACGGAGAATGAAGGGTGTATTGTCGCAAATATCAGTTCACAACCCATATTAATAGAAGATCTAGTCAAGCTTTAAGAGAACGAATGTAACTCCCTGGATTTTTCAAAATCTGGATCCATGGGTTTCGGATCACTTTGGTGGGTCCTAGAGTGAGATTTTATGGTTTAAATGAGATTTTCCCTATCGAGCTTTTCGAACCCTATGTAGGGTGAACAGATGCGTTGTTGGGCTCCGAGACATTGCAGGCACATTATGCATTTTCTAAGGATCCTGGGAAGTATTTTTCCAAATTTTTGTGATTTCTAAAATTTTAAATCCTAGATTTTCCCTATATAAACCCCCACCCCCCCTCTCTCCCTCATTTCTCATCTCTCCCTCTCTCTCTCCAGAAACAGGCCGTAGCGGTGCTGCTCGCCCTGAACGCGTCCCGCAGCGGTGTCCCATTTGGCGGGAGTGAAGCCCAGGGTCCTCACCAGCTTGTCTTCCGATGGCAACACTACCTCCAACCCCAGCACGGGCTCCCACTCGCGGGCCTCCCCCACCAGATACATCGGGACACTCCTCAGAACAACGTGCGACAAGCTGTCCCGACCCTGCAGGATGGCCCGTTCCACTTCCCTCACGGTCCACTGTTCCCACCGGTCGTGAGTCCGAAGGTGCTTCAGGTGGCGAATAAGATGCCTGTCCTTCGGGAAGTCCGCAGGATAGTCCCCCGTAGCACGATCGAAGCTGAATCCCTTCTCGACCTTGGCCAGTCTTCGAATATCCAGGCTTTCGGTGTCCGAGCCTGAGGAATCGGCCAATGCGGTGATCTCGGCGTGATCCCGGTCCAAATCCTCTATGTTAAACCACGTGACGGCCGGCACTGGAGGCAGCAGAGTACGGCGGGCACTGGCAGCGGGAGCAGTAGAACCACTTGGAGCAGCCATTTGTCTGCAAAATTACAACAAGCATAGGTCAGAATAAGCCCAATATAGAAGAAAAAAGGAAGTCATGAAGCAAAAGTAATAATAAACTCTTCACTGGGAAAGAAGGAAGAGGAACATCCCACTACAAGCAAAGGGAAGAAAATAAAGAAAAGAAAGGAAAAGAAGGAGTAAGTCAAGCCCCTCTGGCGTCGCTCCCAAATGCGCCCACGGAGCCCCTAACTACATGACCTTGGTGGGGGTCCACCACGCGACACAAGCCTAAGAGACAGACGGATGAAGAATAGAAGAGGAGTAGCGGACGGGACAAGGAACGATAGAGTCGATGAGGGAACCACTGTTAGAACAATTAAGACTGTCAATTTCTGACGAAATTTCGGTAGAGTTTCCCCTAGGCCAGAGGCGTAAGGGAAAACACGGGTGCGCGTCCACAAGGAGTGACGGCCCCAACAAAGTAGTGGTGGACCCCGCAGGGCAACACCAGAAGCATCTCGGTCCAAGCGGCTTTCTCCTCTTCCCCGGTACGCTCTGAAGATGCGCTCGCCGGCACACCCGCGCTACACGCGCTCACCAGCACACTCTCCATATGCTGTCCGTCGGCACACTCGAGCAGCTCACTCACCGGCACACTCGTGCACTCCCTTCGTCGGCACACTCGTGCACTCCCTTCGCCGGCACACTCGTGCACTCTCTCACCGGCACACTCCAGCAGCTCGTTCACCGGCACACCCGTGCCCTCCCTTCGCCGGCACACTCGTGCACTCGCTCCCTGGCACACTCGTGCACTCACTCGCCGGGACACTCGAGCAGCTCCTTCGCCGGCACACCCGTGCACTCCCTTCGTCGGCACACTCGTGCACTCGCTCACCGGCACACTCATGCACTCCCTTCGCCGGCACACTCGCGCACTCCCTCACCAGCACACTCGTGCCACTCGCTCCCCGGCACACTCGTGCCCCACTCACTCGTCGGCACACTCCCCTTTCGTATCCTTCCCCGGCGCACTCGGTAAAGCCCTCAACGGCACGCCCGGCGCCCCCATCCATGGCACGCCCGGCCGACGGCCATCCTCGGCGTCGGAGGCGAGGAAGAAGAAGAGAAGGGGGAGAGAAACGAAAGAAGAGGGAGGGAGAGAGAGAATGAGGGAGAAAGAGGGAGCCCTAGGGCTTCGTCCTTCCGTCGAACAGGGAAGGAAAGGAAGAGGAAGAGGAGGGAGAGAAGGAGAGAACGAGAGAAGAGATGGAGGGAGAGGAAAGGAGAGGGGAAGGGAGGGCCGTGGCGGCCTCCTCACCCCGGCGAAGAAGGCGACGACGGCGGCGATGGTGGTGTCCGGAGCCCGGCGACGGAGAGGAAGAAGGAAAGGAGGAAGAGGGAGAGCGACACTCGCACGGTCGTCGAAGAGAGAGAAAGAGAGAGGGAAGGTGAGGAGTTCGAATGGGTGTGGCCCGTTTGAACCGCCTTACCCCTCTATTTATAGGACACATGAGACAAATCCTCACCCTCAGCATTGACTAAGCGATAGGTGTTCCCAGGATACACCTCTTTGATTACAAACGGACCCTCCCAGTTGGATTGCAGCTTAGACCTAGGACCTCCTGATCTAATAAATTTACGTTTCAAAATCATGTTACCCACTTGGAATTTTCTTTCAATGGCCTTCTTTTGAAAATGATGCGAGACGCGCTTTTGATAAACGGAAACATGATTGGCCGCATTAAGCCGCTTCTCATCCAAGAGTTCCAGCTGGACTTGCAACGCCTCTTGACGCTCGTCAAGATTAAGTTGCTTATCAAACTACACTCTTAGGGAAGGGATCAAAATTTCATATGGAAGTACCGCCTCCATCCCATAGGTGAGAGCAAAAGGAGTTTGTCCCGTGGGGGTACAGACAGAGGTGCGATAAGCCCATAGAGCTTCTACCAATCGATTGGCCCAATCAGCGAATTTATGCGACTCGCATGTTTTCTTGATGATTTTAAGAAAGGTTTTGTTGGTGGCTTCGGCTTGGCCATTGCCTTGGGGATAGTATGGTGATGAATGATGCAATGAGATGTTGTATTTCTTACAGAGGTCCCAGAGTCGAACTGAGGCCCGTTGTCGGTGACGATGTCACTTGGCATTCCAAACTGCGAGATGATGTTCTTCAGGATGAAGCGGCAAACTATGGTGGCTTTGATCTCCACGTATACTTCAGCTTCAGCCCACTTGGTGAAGTTCTCAGTGGCGGTAAGGATGAAAGATTTTTGCTTGGTCTGAGAATTAGGATCACCTAGTGGGCCAACAATATCAAAAGTCCACATGGAGAATGGCCAAGGAGCAGAAAGAGGGTGGAGAGATGAAGCAAGAGCGTGGATTTTTTCAGCATGGAGTTGGCACTGAAGACACCTATGGACATAGGTGGAACGATCTTCCTCTAGGGTTTGCCAGTAATAGCCTTACCTAAGAATCTTCTTCGCCAAGGCTTGACCATTGACATGCCCTCCACACTCGCTAGAGCGAGTTGCTTCAACAACTTTTCAAGTCTCATCATCGTCAAGACATCTCATGAGAACTCCGTTAAGAGCACGCCTATACAATTCTCCCGTAATAATCGTGTATCTTGGGGTGACTCTTTTGATGGCCCTACGCTGCTCGGCGTTAGCCGATTCTAGGAACGAACCATCCCTGCAGTATTGCTCTATTTCATGATACCATGGTAATTCTTCATCTTCTAAAATCTCCTCAAGCTCAGTTAAAGATACTTCTTTTAAATCTTCCTTCTCAGCCTTCTTCTCTATGGATATCCTAAGGTTATCGGATCACGGATCCTGAAGGGAAGTAGCATCTAATCGCTGGACCACAATGGTCTCAGTGGAGCGACTGAGAGGGAAAGAAAGGGAAGAAGCCAGAGATGCAAGTGCATCGGCGAGAATATTCTGAGAACGAGGGGTATGAATATAGATCAGCTTACGAAATTGCCTAGCCAAGAGCGTGACCAAATCTTGATAGGGTTTGAGCTTAGGGTCACAGGTGCGATAAGTAGAAAGAACTTGGCATAGCACCAACTGAGAATCTCCTATGATATTCAGGTACCGCGCGCCCAAGATGTAGGCATGCTTCAATCCGGCAAGGAGAGCCTTGTACTCGGCTATGTTATTGGTAGTAGGAAAAGAGAGCTAATAAGCAAGGGGAATGGTTACTCCCTCTGGAGTGAGGAGAATAGCGCTGATCCCACAGCCTTGAGAATTTAACGCACCATCGAAGTACAATGACCAGAAAGGGTGATAAGTAAGTACAATAAGGTGTTGATCAGGAAACTCATCCTTGATCGAATCTGTACAAGGGATAGGAGAATGACCAAGATGTTCAGCAATAGCATAGCCCTTGAATACTTTCTGAACGACAAAAGTGATGTCAAATTGGGAGAGAACGCTCTACCAGCGAGCTAATCTGCTAGAAAGGATGGGTTTCTCTAAAAGATAATCGATTGGGTCCATTCTAGAGATCAACTTAACCTCCCAATCACCGGTAGATACAAAAAAGCCCAAAACTGCATTTATAAGAGAGGTCAGCATTTTCAGCATTTTCAGCATGTTAGAAGCATATTAGAAAGAATAGAAAGGCATTGGGGTATTTTTACCTGAAAGAAGGGTGAGAAGCCGCCAAGCATAGTCACTCGGTCGGTGGCGCTGAGCGAATGGAATAGGAAAGCCAGCACTGCTGCTCCCCATGCGTACTTCCTCACTCAGCTCAGGTCGGACAGCAGAGGAAGGAGCCGACAGTTGATCACATTGGCTCGTGTCACGAACAGTAGCTTCCCAAATAGCAGCATCAGGAAGCGTCTCAGGACCATATCCCCATCCGGTCCCGGCTCTGCCGCTACACTCAGACGAGCTTGCTCGATCACTTGGTCAATATGCTGCTCCGGTAACTCACCCACTGCCGCTACTGCTCGTCGGAGTCCCAGGCTTTCCTGGAGCACCGATCATGATAGTTGGGACGATGGATGCCCCAGCCTCATCAAGTCCAAGCCGAGAAGCTCCTGAGCAAGCTCCCGGTAGTCGACGTACGCCCACCCGGTCACCGCCTTGCCGTGCACCCGCAAGCCGCTGATCTGGGCCATATCTTCCAAAGTCGGTATCATGTGCCCCCACGGGAATATGAAGGCTCGGCTCACCGAGTCCCATCTCTCGTGTAGAGCTAGCAGGAGTGCCGTATCCACTCGGGCCACCTTGATACTCAGGACTTCCCCGAAGCCTGTGGCCGCCAAGCATTCCCGCTGATACTCTGGCAACGCAAGGTAGACCGCCCGGACTTGTAACCATGTGATCCGTGTCTGTATCTTCCCCTGCACAATTGAGTCATAGGGTTAGTCATAGAGTTATAGGGTTTAATTACATTGCATTTATAATAATTACAAACAACAAAAAAAATCAGAAATCAAAAAACTCAGAAAAATGCATTTTCTGTTCTATTGAGCTTAACGCACCTGTCCAGATGCGGTAAGAGCATAATGGCTACGGGTAGAGCCGTTATGCTCCTACGCATCCGGCATGGTTTGTTCTATTTTTTAAGCCCGTGGAAATGGCCTTAAAGGCCTACAAATACCCCTAATGAGTCCATAGACTCATTCTATGCTCTCCACACACACATGCAACCACATTAAAAAATTAAAAATTAGATTTTTAGGGTGGATGACCTACCTCCGGGTCTTGACCCTGTTTCCTCTTCACCGGCGGGATGGCTTCTCCTTCCACACCGGTGGCTCCTCCAGCACCTCCTCCAGCCTCTTCAACTCCTCCTGACGCCGTAGGGACCTCCTCCTCCTTGGGAAGGGATGCCGCCGCCGCCGCCATTTCTTCTTCTGTTGATGGGCTCACCGGTGGGGAGACCGCACACTCCGCCCGACCCTTGACCTTTCAGACCACCTTCCGCTTCTTCCCCTTCTCACGAGCCATCCTCGTGGTCGAAGGGAGCTTCGCCAGAGATAGTTGCCAGAGGGAGCACGGAGAGGGTTTTTGATTGGGGGGGGTTTTGCTTCGGTGGTTTGAATTGGGAGAATGAGGGAAATGAGGGGCCCGTTAGTTTTTTTTAGTAACCCATAGAGTTTAACGATCTATCACACGACCGTTATATTCACATAACGCATGTCATCTAGTTCGCCATGTAACTGGGTTGTTAAATTGGGTTCAGTGAACTATAACAGGTTTCTACACATCCGTTATGTTTTCTATATGGCACACCTTCATAAATCCGTTAAATTGTAGGTTTACATGTTTCCATCTTTAAAGATCATGCCTTGATTGATAAAATTGATATCATTATCATTATTTGTTAAGCTAACCCCCTGTTGCAGGACATAAAAGCAATCATGAAAATCATTCATCCGCCCGCACAGGTAAGGCAGGTATTGTATCCCGTTCCTTTATCCCTTAATGCATTACTATATGTTAATTTCGATATATAATCTCGAGAACCGGCTGGTCATTCATATGCTCCAGGATCTGATGTTCCCCTCAAACAAAAACGATGATGATACTCACACATACCTTGCTTTCCCTTCGGAGCTTTACCTCTCTTGGGAGGCCTCTCAAGAGGCAAGTGGTATCGAGTTTACCCAGTATCCGGGTTCTGGGTCGCAACAAGTGGTATCCAAGTGAGAGATGTGTGGAAGTACAAGGGAATTCGAGATATTGAAGTGCTCAGAGTCCATAAGGTCCAGTATAATCGGTAGCTCACATAGGTTTATGTTTCTTTACTGCTTTGCTTCTCATGTGAGAGCTTGTGCGCACCGTGTTGGCATTGTGATGGTGGTTTTGCTCTCATCAAGATGTGATGGAGAGTGGTCTTTAGTCGTGATGTTGGTCTCGGTTGTGCTGCGTTGGGCAGAGTTTGCCATCAGGCTTGAGTCTATGGTGTAGCATTTGGATTTTTTGTAGTGTGGTCCGGTGGCTGATGAGCATTGTTATTGTTGGTGTGATGGCCGTGCATGGTCTCCGGAGGAGATTAATGCCATTTTGGCCATTCCAACTTGATGTTTGGTCAGCCCCTGAGGCATTAAGGTTGTTGTTTGAGGTGGTCATTTGGATGCCTTGATTGATAGAGTTCTCAGGCGAGCTAAGGATTTCCTTCCCGACGAGCTATTGTTAGCTGAGCTTGACTTTCTCATGCTGTCCTGTGGCATTGTCTTGAGGTTAAGCTATGGTTTGTGTTGTGGCTCTTGGCACTATGGTGATTTACGATCAGCTGTTGACAGGATGAGTGCTCGAGGTATGGTATATTACAGTTTTGCCAATTGCGATGGCGCCGAGAGGTGTACTGAGATGCGGATGTCGAGTTGTCTATGATGCATGGGTGCATTGTTCTGAGTGCGCAGTGGAAACGTGTGGGCTTATAACCTACAGGTCAAGGATCATAGGGTTGGACGATTCTGACCAGTCGAGAGAGTTGTTTCCACGTTGTAAGATTGTCTTGGCTATGTGTGCCTTGATGTTATTGGTTGTCATGCCATTGCTTGAGGCATTGTGGTTGTAGGCACCGACAGGTTTGAGAATTGGGAAAATATATCGATAAATATGCTAGTTGAGTACCCTTTCTTTTTATGTGTTTCTTGGAAGTTGTGCCCTCGAGATGTCCTCATGGTCCTAGAGATGCTTTTTCTAAGAGATGTTGTGGGTCCTTGTTGGGAAACTGTGAGCGGCTAATATGTTTTAGCTGGATGGTCTGCTATAATTGTGCCTGGATGTGACCCAGCTTGTGGTTGTGTCCCGTGGTTCTGTGTTGAGAACAGAACCGGGGATTGGTAGGTGTCCATTGTGAGATAGTGTGTTGGGTTGTGTTTTTGGTTAGCATGGGAGCAGTTCCCTATGAGTCTGAGTTTGGCATTGTGTGGATTGTGATCTTGTCAGTTGATTTTGTTGTACTCTCCTGAGAGGGTAGGGTTGGCGTGAAACTCGAATCAGATGTGGTGTTTGAGTGAAGACTGACTCGATTGTATTTGTGCTCCAGTGCTGCCATTGGCGTTCTGCATGCCAGTTTCGATTGTTGTTATGGCGTGGAAGGTGATGGTTGGAGTAGTCAGCTAAGATGATTATTTTTATCGTAAGAACTGATGCTTGTGTTGTCTGCCGAGTATGAGATGGATGTTTTGTGGTATGGGACATTTCTCCTCGATATGTGAGATGGTAGCGATGATGCCGTGTTTAGAGTTGCTAGACTTGTGTTCCTTTGCGTGTCGTGCTCATTCTGTGGATTGGTGTACCTTGAGATCCAAAGCATGATGATCTTCCTTATGATCATGGTCGAGCAGTGTCCCTCTGAATTGTCTTTTCGCGAATTGTGTTATCGTGTTTGTGTTTGAGGTTTGGCTTGAACTTTGAGAGCGTTGACCGCTTTATTAGTTGTTCTTCCATGTTCCCTATTTTCTCCTTGAATTTTGATGATGACATTTCTTAAAGGAGGGGAGGTTGTAATACCATGGATCCTTCGGATCAAAATCGGAGAGCTTTTAGAGCGCTTTCATGGGTCCCCGATCGTGTTTTACGATTCACTCGAGTGGATTCTTTCTACTCAAATTCGGACGGCTTTTAAATAGTCCCGATCGAACTCTGCCATGGATTTATTTAACGGTCTGTCGTAGACCTATTATGTAATCATGATGCACCCTTTATGGTCCGTTAAACTCTGACCGTCAACAGAATTCTTTCTGTCTATTATAACACATGGGCCTTCGTCTGTTATGGTCACTTAACAGTCTCAAGGAGGTCCGTTAAATTCATCTGTGCCCAGGGAATGATCTGTCTGTTCTCCCTATTTTCCCTACCGGCCTTTCTTACAATTCGCACACATGTCCTTTGTTCTTTACTAAACCTGCTCCCATTCACATTCATGCATTTATTCACATCACATACATGCACATTCGCATCAATTCACAACCGTTCGTCCTCACATTCATGCATGTTCAAAATTTCCATTCCACTCACAATCACACATACATCTTCCCTTCCTCGCATTCATCCATTCCATCCATTCACACAATCGCATTCATTCATGCACATTCATCCACAATCAAATTTTCACAAAAATAAAATTTTCTTCATATCAAGTGTCACATAGTGTGCATAAATCAAAAACTAGAAAAACTACAAGAGAAATCACCAAAACAACAAAAATATCACTCCGTCGATCTGTCGCTATCCCCGGTGCCCTCGGGTCGCTTCGGCGATGGCTCCATGGCACGGTGCTCTTCTTCTTCCCTCGGCCGTCTTCTCTCCGCCTCCTCATTCCTCCGGTGAATGGAGGAGCTAGCCAGGATGTCGCCCACCGACGCGCTCGGTGCCGCGCTCCGTGAGCCTCCTGCTACGCCACTCTGTGACATCGTCTGCTCAGGTGCTCGGCCCATCAGCCGAACAGTCCGCTCCATCATCTAAAGCTCAATCTTCAATTCAAAAATCTTGAGCCGCGCCTCACGAGCCTCAGTCCGGTATCGCTCAATGTCCGCTGCCTCCCCACTTAGACGGGTCACCTCGCCGCTCAGTCGGGTCACCTCCCCCTGGAGTCAGTCAACCTCTCCCCGGAGACGAGGTGCCTCGGCCGCTTCCACCAAAGCTGCAGCTAGTTCCCTCACCTGCACATTGCATTTGCATATTGCTCAGTTTAAGAACATGCATAATCATGAAGCACTTTTAGGAAAGGCCTAGTTTCTTACCCGCTCCGCGAGGGTAGCCTCAGCCTCCTCGGCTCGGGTAAACTCCGCATCCCGCTCAGCCCGTCCCCCAGCTGGCTGTGAGGAGGAGGACGGCGCATCTGGTCTGGTCCTCTAGGCTCCCTCGGCCCGCTGCATTTTAAAGAGGTCAGTCAGGATTGCATAGAGCATTTCAATTTTTAAGTTTAGAAAACTCACCAGAAGCTCTAAGGTTGCTCGGTACTCGTCCCGCTGCTGCACGGTAGCGTAGAGGAGTCCCTCGAGCTCGGCTATGCGACCTTGTGGGTCTAGCTGCATTTAAAAAGAAAGTGAGTGTCATGCATTCATTCATATAGAATAGAAAATTTGAGTTTAGCATTTCATACTGGTCAACGGGCCCCGCGGTAGACCTAGCTACCATGCCGGCGGGTGAAGGCCTTCAGATACGCCTCGTCATTGTCCGCTCGCTCTGTCACAGCCTTGCCTTTGTGCATCCAATCTTGAACATATTTTCTGGCTCGGTCGCTCCAGTCAATGTCACTGCCAATGCCCTTGGCAGATTTCCCCGGGCGCTCGTCATGTCGATGAGGGAACCTCACCACCAGCTGGTGCGCTCCCCGTGTCCTCATAATCAGACGGTAATGGAGGGGCTCGATTACATTGATGCAATGTAGCCAGACATCCCGCCCCCGATAAGCCAGGGAGGCCTCGACCCACGGCTACCCCGTATGGTCCTCATCCCGATACGGTGTCCACTACACCTGAAAGGGCCATTCATTTATCAGTATATAGCATTCATGCATATAGCATTCATGTAGCATTCATATAAGAAAAGCATTTGAAAGCATATAGAAGAGCATGTAGGAAGTCAGGCTATTTATCGATGCATGTGCTTCCGTGACCACCGCTCCCCCTCCCGACCATTGCAACCTCTCCCATGTTCGAGCGATCGTAGCATCCCCTTCCTCTCCGACTACAGATGGTGAGCCGAGGGGAGGCCACGATGACGACGGCGGCGGCGTGGTGATCGCAGCGGTGGTGATTTCGTAGCAAGGGAGTGGCATTCGTAATTTGAACGAATTTTGGAGATCAGCGATGATCCAGAGGTTTTGAAGCTTCCTTGAGGTAGGGAGATGGATCCCTCCTCTTTGTATTCCCATTCTCGTGATTTCTAGGCCGAAGGGAGGTCGAGAGGGGCTTGTTTTGTACCGGGATGAAAAAATACATGATTTGGGGTTAAGCGCCGGATCTAGTGTTTCTCGAGATTTTTGACCAATCTATGGGCATGAGATGATGCTAGGAGGGTTGGGGAAGAGTCCCCCTTTATTTTCCCATCATCTAGAGGTGATTGGGGTGTGGTTTTGATTTTTTCGCCATTCATGTCGTTTTCGCGCTTGGGTTGGAGTTGCGGTCCTACCAGGAACCGCCTCTCCCACGGGGCGGTCCGCTGGAGGCCGCTACTCTATTTTGAATTGTCGGTTGGTGTTTGCATTCTTGTGGAGACCACCACCTTAGTTGCGGTCTTGCGATCGACCGCTACCCTTAGGGAAGCGGCCAGTCGCCGATCATTTTCAGTCGGGTCAACGCACCCTCAGGGTTTGGGTTTTTGACCGTTGGGAGACCCCTGCTGGGTTGCGGCCAGGGTATGGCCGTTTCCTGGTGGGTGCGATCAGTGGGTGACTGCCCCACTGGGGTAGCAGCCTTGCGATGGGCCGCCACTCCACCCCCAAGGTTTGCCAAGTTACGGCCATGGAGATGGCCGCCTCTTCGTCCTTGTGGTCTCAAGGAGATCGCTAAAGCCTAGTTACGGCCCAGAGCTGGCCACCACTACGAGTGACGGTTTAGGGAGGACCGCCACTCTGTTTCCATATTGATCGAGGTTTCTAATGTGTCGCATGATCCTCCGGATGAGTAGTTTTCAGTCCCTTGTGGCATTTGGCTCGAGGGATGCCTTGAGTAACCCGTGAGAGTCGTGTAGGCCCCAAGGGGCCCTAGAGGAGTGGTTTTTTCTCAGCTTATGTGTCCATCTGACCAGGGGTTGTCGGATCCTATTTGCATCTCAACTTTCGTGCACTGTTGGCCTGTGTCACCGAGGGTCAGTGTGGTGCAGGGGGTCATCCCTGCACCTCGTTAGTGTGATGAGCAGTGGTTTCTGTGAGTTTGAGTCTTACCTCCAGTGACCTGTCCACTAGTCATAGCTTTCCTATGCACGCATGTGCGGACCCAGAGAGAGATGGTTTGTAGGCTGGTTATCGTAGGCCCCTCGCCTTTGCAGCCTACGTCCGGGCTGGGGAGGAAACCAGCTAGAGGGCCCGACCAAGAGCACATGGTTTGTGCGTGCACACGTGGTTAGGGGTGTTAGACCAGCGCTAACAAGCGCGACCCAACTAGTCCTTGTTCGTAGTACTTGTTGTGTGTCTCAGTCTTTGCCTAAGACGTGTAGGGAGATACTGGGGCGCGGTGTAAGACGTCAGGGGACGCATCCAGTCTTGTTTCTAGTGGGTGGTGCTCCTGTCTTCTGGTAGCTATGGACTTATTTTCCTGTCAGACTGTGGTCAGGTACGGTTAGTTGTAGGGAGTTTTTCTTGTATTTATTGTTGTTACTTTTGTTAGGGAACATTACTTTCAGTGCTCGTACATACCATGCGGTCTTGTTTCTCTTGTTACAAGGTGGGGGTCCGTGTGATCCTTACTGAGCCTGTGAAATGACGCTCACCACTATGTTTTCAGGTGAGGCAAGGTTGGCGAGGAGTGCGCCGGAGGATCCCCGTGGTTCCAGCAGTCAGGGTTAGTCGCCAGTTGCCAGAGCCGGGGTATGCCCCGTGTTGAGTCCTGAATGGTGGCAATCAAGAGGGGAGGGGTGAATTGATTGGCCAATTAAAATTTCTTTCAAATGAAAACTTCGTTGATTAACCCTAGCCCAGGCCACCCCACCATAGCCACCCACGCCCAAGTCACCTCCAGCCACCCCTCCCCTCTGCAACCCATGCCCCTCACCCTTCCAAGAGCATCTACGGTGACCCCGGCAACCCACGGCATCATTCTCGTCATCGATGTTGAAGATCTCCTTGTTCTACTGCTCACAGAGCTGTAGTAGAAACCTTGGCCGAGCTTGCAGCATCCACACCGTCACCTACAGTGTGAATATGCCCGATCCCCCTTCTGTGGGTTCGTGTGTCTCCGAGTCCTTCGCACCAGAGGTGTTTTCGTAGCAATTTGACTTCGGCACTGGTCGTGGCACCTGTTCTTCCACAACTGTACAGATCAGGTGCAATCTAGTCTGCCCAGACTGTGCACCCATCTTGCAGTTCACACCACGCCCGACCTATTCATTTTCAGACCAAGATGTCTTCATCAAAGTTGTGCCCCTCGAAGACACGAATTTAACCTAGGTTGTTTCGTCGCATTCCGACTTCCGTGCTGAAAGTTCCACCATGGCCATTGAACCCCTATCTGGCTGCTCGCCCAGGAACCTGAGGCTTGCCACTTCTGTGACCATGTCTGGCTAAGTGATCCAATGGCCGCCATCTTTTGAGGGTATGTATACCTCCTGTCTTCTATCCCACCGAGTTGGTCCCGCCATGTTTGGAGTTCCACAGCCTGTGTACCGACGACTGCACCACAACTATGCAAACCTGTTCTGCGCAACAGAATCGCGTAGGTCCATGACTTTGGCCGACCCTGCCCTCCAGTGACCTCGGATCGATGTCAGATTTTCAGGAACACTCCAGCACCCCCCAGCCTTCGTCAGAGCATTGACGGAACTCCATTCGGACATCCGTGCTCGACGTACCGTGCAGGACAAGTGACTCCATCCCGGCAAGATTGTTCGCAGACTAGCACCCCAGTCTTCCCCTCCCCTTGCTCCCCCCTCCTGCGTGAGGGTAGTTCATGTATTAATTACCCCATCACCGTGTTCACCCTCCCTGCGTGGAGGCTTTCTTTTTATTGTACACACAGGTCACGACTGAAGCTATAGTGATGCAGCGTGTCCGTCGGGTGCGCACGCTCCCGGCTCGCCCTCATCTCTGATCGGTGCCAGCCTCTTCAGGCTTGGCAAGGTACGCGGCTGACCACCTGCTCCCTTGTGGTTTGTCCCTTCGTATTTTCTTTGTGCTTGCACCGATGGTGAGAGAGAGCCTGGTCCCGACCACCGTTTCATGTGAGTTTGCTGCCATCCGAGAGAGTGAACCCCATAGTGCCCTCAGGCGCGAGGTCTGCCCTGGCTGAATTCGGGTGATCCCACCCCTTCAGGTCGGCCTTCCATCGACCCAACTCACTAGTTCTGACCACGTAGATGGCATGTGGGCCAAAGCCCCATCTTCCCCAATGCCTGGTTACACCCGAATTTCGAGTGCACCGCGTGTTTGTCTACTGTGTCCAACCCAGCCTGCTCGGCCTTGCTTGCTGTCCACTAGGTCCTAGTTCTGACCGGGATCCATCCCACGTCAGATTTGGTATCAGAGCATGTTCTTGGTTTGCTCCTACACGCCGAATCCTAGGGCTAGGTTGCATTTCCACTGCATATGTCCTGGACCGTCCATTAGGCCCATGTCCATGCTTATCAGCAGTCCGTACCTACAATCCAGACCCATGCACATCCCCGGTCTGCATTCCGATATGTCCATCCACCCGGCCTCCCAACAAGTCAGCCCATTACCCAACCCCAACGACCGACTTGGTGCTAGAGAGTCCACACCCTATAGTGTCCATTGGGGTACCCAAGATTTCTTTGTCTCTCGTAATCCCACAATTTTACCTTGATTGGGAAGCTGAGATGGACTTTTACTTAGATAGGGATGACTGGTCGGATTTCTAAAAGGTGAGGTTTGCCACGAGAAGGTTGAGAGACAGGGCCCGAGCCTACTGGCTCGATGATGAGCGTTGTCTTACGGCCCGATTCCAAGCGCCCGTCACCTGGGCCATGATGCGGACTGGTTGAAAATGCCAATAGGGCTATCTTAAAAGGCATCAAAGCTAGGCTCGGCAAGGCCAAGGGCAGCTAGCTAGAGGAATTACCGAACGTACTATGATCGCACCAAACTACCCCAAGAATGGCCACCAGTGAAACCCCCTTTCAACTGGTGTATGGCACTGAAGCTATGATTCCTCTGGAGATCGGCAATCCCTCTCTCCGAATCACCAACTTCTCACCTGAGGTGAACAAGCAAAAATTACTGGAGAACCTTGATTTGGCGAGCGATATCCGAGAGATTGCAAGCATCCGAGTCGCGAAATACCAATGATGCCTCGTTCAATACTACAATGCTAGAGTCTGAGATAGGCATTTCCAGCCAGGAGATTTTATCCTAAGAAAAGTCAAAGCCTCTCGACCACTAGAGGCGGTGGGCAAGCTGGCCCCTAACTGGGAAGGCCCCTACCGAGTGGTTGAGACGCTCGGAAAAGGGGCATACCGACTGGCCACCATGGAAGGAAAGCCCATCCCTCGGACATGGAACGCGGCAAAACTACGTAAACTTTATTTTTGAGCCTCTCACAAAAGCAAGGATGGTGGAAAGAAAAGCCCTAGGCGATGAAAGATTGGAGCGACAGCATGCATTATGCTTATAAACCCCTCAGGGGAAGCGGCGTGACTTTCCAGTCTTCAAAAGGGGGCTCCACACATCAATTCGCATGCATTATCATCATGACGGGCATATCTCCGGGACAGCCGCATCAAGTGGCCCCTGTCAGAGAAAATCCCCACTCAACTCGAACCACATACACCTACCCTAAATGCTACTCGACCCAGCCTAATTTTGGCTCGGGAGTAGGAGGGGGACACGTGGAGAGGGAAAATTTTACTGCCCGAAAAGGAATGTCCAAACGAGGTCCCGCCAGACCAAACGAGGCCCGACTCCTATGAGTGATAGCCCTTTCGTGGCCCACTAAGCCCAATAACTCACTCAGATTAAGCGCTTCCTAGGCAACCTTCGGGTTCGGAAGTCCGAGCATCAGGTCGATCGGGAGGTCCCTTCGGGGCCCCATGCATCCCGCCAGAGCTTTGCACCTATCGCTTGGGAAAACCCCCTAGAGCCAGTGCCGTATGCTCAGACCAACTGACGAAGGCTTATCTATGCGACCGTTGCGTGCCCTTTAAGAGCGGGGAGATCGTAGGGATAATGGTGATTAAGAGTCCTCGCGCCTTAACGAGCCCACGAAGGAGACGTAACCTCCCCTGAAACTCCTTGCCTCGCAGGGCTCTTACTCCTTGCCTCGCAGGGCTCTTACGTTCATGAGTCGCTATATAAACTTGGGAGATCCTTCTGCTAAAGGTAAGCACTGTCAAGCGATACTAACCCTGAGCTAGAGCGACTTCACCACTTGGTGGAGAGGAATCTCGCGCCCTCATCTCCTTCCCCCTTCTCGTTGCACCAGAGTTCTGCTATAGTCACTGACTTAAGCATCGGAGGGTTTTCCCTGGGGATTTATCCTTGGGCACCTCTGACTCGTTTCCCTCTTTATAGTTCTAGCATTCATGGTCATCATCTTCAGCTCAGGCACCGCGCGAGATAACCCCTCTTCAGTTCTTTATGCCGCTGCTCGTGAGCATGATAGGATCCTAGATCGATCAACTTAGTCACCGTTGTGAGGATGAGTGCGTGACCCATCCCATGACTCTTTCCGAGCACGAGAGTGAGCCGACCACCTGAGACTCAATGTTGATTTCTCAACCATGCAGATCGACAGGTTTCCCTCATTGGGGATGATCATGAGTGAGTGCTTCTTGTTTGGGGCACGCTTGCCTCTTCAGGAATCACGTTAGGTGCCAAGTCATGTGCGTAGTCGTTGGTCGCGTCGTCTAGAGTCCAAGGTTCGCACAAGTCCGAGTCGAGTCTCATTGTCGTCCCACATCAAATTGTTATCATTGCATGGTTGAGTCTAGGGTAGTCTTTGCATAAAAAAAAAATCTTGTCTTAGGTTTGCATTTCATCCCAGTATCCGGTATTTTCCGCTCAAGAATCTCCTTGAGTGTGTTGCCCTCATTAGGCTTGTTTCTTTTCCGAAACACCCATTTATCAGTCTGTCGGGCTCCCTTGCAAAATTGACATTCCAGAGGGGCATTTGTAGACACCTAATTTCAGACATCCTGCAGATCCTCAGTGGACCTTCATGTGAGTGACGCACAATCGTTGCACCTAGTTTATCAATGTTCCATGATTTAAAGCCCAGCCCATAGCACTTTTGTTATTGGGCCTCACCCATTAGGGGGCCCAAGCTCCAGGGGCCTGGGTGGCCAGAGCGATGGCCGCCCTCTTCAGCTAGGTGGCCACTTCTTTGGCCGCCCAGCCCTTGTAGAAGGCCAACTGTTTGGCCGTCTTTTGATTTTACTCGGTCAGAGAACGTGGCTCAGTTCATGAGCACGATCTTCCCCCGTCTAGCATGATCTCCCCATGATTTTTGAACTCCCCTCTCAAAAGACAGTAGGGTGAATCTTCCACGAAGGAAAAAAGAAGGCTTTTCGAGCGAGAAGAGAGGAGGAGGAGAAAGAATTGGCGGAGGTGATCGGAGGGGATTCGGTGGAGAAGGAAGTCACGGAGGAAAGTCTTCTTCCTCCTTTATTCTTGGCCCCTAGTTTGTACTCCTGAACTCTCATTCTCAGCTTATTCCATTACGGCTCCTTGGTAAGTGCATTCATCATACCATAGTTTTCTCAATCCCTTCTTTAGAGGTTTCTCCCCGAAACAAACGGGAAGGTGGGTGGTCAAAAGTGTCGGCCATCCCCCCTTCCCACCACCCAAGGTAATCATGCTGCCATTCTTCCCTTTGTATTAATCCTATTTAGAGTAGTTGCTACACGTTCTCATACTAATGGCTATCTATTTCTTTCCCCTTTCTTGAGCTTCACTGTTTACAGGACTTCAGCATCGTGGGACTACACAGGGCTCCTTTCCCTTGGCCAGTCGAGGACGAGGAAGAGGGAACCCCACCTTCTCCCTATTTGAAACATCTCCCCGCGATCTTCACCCCTATGAGGTTCAGGTAAACACCTTTGGCGATCACTTATAAACTTAATGCTTTGAAATTATTCTTTGTAGGTACCAAGGTCCAGCTCGGAAGATTGGGGAGATACCAACGTGCAATCCCCTCCAAACGACCATTTTTCGAAACCTACACCCGCGTTGCCTCTGTCTCTGCTACCTTTGTCCACTCCCTCTCCATTGCCTTCACCATCTTCACCACCATCGCCTTCACCTTCTCTACCTTCTTCGTCACCATCATCTTCGCTTGGGCCTGAGCAAACTATGCTTTTACCTCTGCCTTCGCCTTTACTTCCACTTACGCCAGAACTTGTCGTTGCCTCTATACCTTTGCCATCACTTGACTTCACCATCCCCGTTGAAGCCTCCATGCCATCTAAGCCTTCTACCTCCACCACTTCTCCACCTATCTCCACCCCACGGAGTGGGTGTGTATTACCTTTGGTGCCCCTTGGGTCTAGTCCCCGAGGTGAAAACGAACTGAGTCAGGATGATTCAATGCTAGTTGTTCAATTCAGGATTCAATATTTCATCTATCGGATGCCGATTCGTGTCCTGATCTCTGGCTATTTTGGGGATGAGCCTGCATTTCCCATGGTGGTTGCTAAGAAGCACTCCCTCACATTGGCACCAATTTCTTCGAGAGCGAGGCCGGTGGCAATCCCATTGCTTGCCGGGGGTTTCGAAATTGATGTTGTTATTACCTCTCGCTCCGTTGCAGTTCAGATAGCTGGCCAAGAGGGGTTCTCTACCCGGGTCATGCTAACTCATACGACTGCCAAACAGATTATGAAGTCTATAGTCAAGGGGCAATTGGTCGTATTCTCAAGCTTTTCCAAGGACATTCGGCACATTCTATGCAATCTCCCTCAGTTTATGAAGCCGGTCACATCGACGCCATGTATTACTCTCCCTCAATTTCCTCCTGTTCTTCTATCGAGGGTGTTATGCTTCATGCCGGATTGCCGAGTGGAGTTGCCGAATCTCATGCAGCTAGTGCCAAGTAACAAAACTCTATGGTTTTCTGATGCTCATCCATTTAAAGAGTTCACTGTTCAAGAATGTCCACATATTGTTAGCACTGGATGTCTAGGGGCAATTGCCCCAGCGAGGCTGCATGTTCATGACCGAGCCAGGCCGTCTGCCAAGTGGGCCCATTATTTGAGAAGGTATTGCAAGACAAGAGGACCAAGGGTCTGTTTAACGCGCTTCTTATTGTATTGTTGTCTATTTATTATTGGCATGTCAGTCACTAGGTCACAAATTTTTATTGTGCGCTTGATCTGACTTAGTCAGATGATAGTGAGGTCCGTGTCGGGACCAGTAGTCTGTCATACTGCAAAGGCTATGATGTTCATTACATCCTCCGAGAAGGAGGAAAACCCTTGATTAATTGCCAAGATAATGAGCCATCAGGGTTGTGTAAGTATGCAATTATAGGCAGAATGCCAAAATGATACTGTGCAATGCAGGAAATGAAGATAAGTTCGCACATGCAGTTTGATAGTATTTATTCCCTAAGCCCTCGGTACGTGGCGGACAACACAGGTCCAAAGACCATCATCATGCATAATGAAAGCGTCCAGTCAGACCAAATCTGACCTTCATCAAATCATCATTTGATATACTGAGGTCTATGGTAATAATGATCATGCAGCAATTAGCAACCAGACGTATATATGTGCATGAATGCGTAATAAAAGTGAATCCGAGCCTACTGGCGGGTGATGCCCACAACGTTTATTATTATTATCACTCATTATGATTATATTGGCTTGCCATGGAGCATTCATGAGTCAAATGTAGTGGGGAAGATGGGGGAATAAATTGATTAGTAAAGATACTAGTGATAGGTTAAAATGGCGCCAAGGAGGGGTGTATATATGTATTAATCTGGCGCAGGGAGCGTAGGAATAGCCGTAAATGGCGTGGGGAAGCGTAGGCATAGGTCTAAACTGGCGCGGGGTGTGGAGAGGGTTGAAACGGCGCGGGGTGTGAGGGGCGTGCCGAATCAGGGTGCGTTGGGTAGATGGGTTTAAGATTATAGTGGCTTTGAGTGTAGGGCTAATCCGACACGGTGGGGGTGGACGCAGGATTAGGGCACGACGGATTAGGGCTTTGCCATTTTTTTAGGATTTTCAGGGTTTTAAACCATTTGAGTTAGATTGCAACTTGGTTCATTCACCAGTTGTTTGCATTGATAATTGGTGTTGATTATTGAATGAATTCGGGTCCTGACTGTCCTGCAAGCATATTGGATTATGATTTGTGTGAGGTTCATACTCTAGCACAATCAAATTTCATTTTAAATTGCATCCACAGCTGTCATGAATTGAATTACAATAGACTTAGTTGAATTAATCAGAGAACATTTGGACAGCATCTCCCCATATCTAGAGGGTCACGGGGGAGAAGCAGAGACATACCCACGAAATTGCGATAAGCTCCTGAATGCCGGGAGGCCAAGACGGTGACCGACGGACCCAAACGGATGGAAACCTCGAGGGCTAGCCTAGAAGGGGCAACGATGTTCTGTGGGTCTATGACTGTTCAACGGGACGGCCCAAATGGGAGGAGACCCCGAGGGCTAGCCTATGAGGGGTTCCATGACCCGTGACCACCACAATTCCCCTAAGGAATGTGGGTTTAATTTGATGTCGGATCGAGGGATCCATCTATATTCACCTTTGATAGCTCATTGGGCTCCACGCCATGGGAGGACGGGACCCTATCATGCCCTCTTGGTGATTCAAAGAGAGGTCAATAACAGGAGCATTGATGGGGAATGTCCCCCTCCCCGGTTAACACATTGACATCATCATATAGATATTGTTTAATGGGACCCAAATATCACCCTTACGACAGGAAAAAGGGGAGGAGGTAGGCCATTCTGATGGAGCATCTCCCGCTCCATTTTCACGGCATAGAAGGGTGAGATAACCCACTTGATCACCAACAAACCAGCAAGGCCAGGCGCATAGGATCTAGTTGATCATTGCAAGGGGGTTCATTGGGGAAACACAGAGGTTACAAAGCCCGGGGGAAGAGAGGGAAGCAATTTTATGACTACTGTGTCAAGCATATACCCAAGCAACTAACAAGCATACACGTATGAGAGGGACCTGGGAGCTCAAACACACGGTACTTGAAGTGCAGGCATGATCACGTTCCACCCATCACATGGTGCTGAGAAGGGGAAGCGACGAAGAGGCTGAAGCTATTACTAAACAGGGGATACGACATAGTCGATTGAAGGTACCCCGGGGAGGGGGGTGGTTCTAATGTGGCCCTTTGGGGTAGCCCAGGGTGTGTTCTATCCTGATGCACGAACCCATACAACAATGCTCAGAATAGATCAAGAAGGATTCAGTAGAAGAGAGAAGAAGCTCAGACACGTGCACACATTCTCATCCAAGATGATAGAAATAATTATATTGCAGAAGAAATGCCAAAACACCAATTACATCGGAACGGCTTGGCATTGTCGCTCAAAAGCTGGCCATCATTCGCACATCTCCATTCTGAATAGATATAGAGAATAAAGATGCATAGAATAAGGAAAGAAACTAAATCGGGAACTAAACATCGGGCTCGGGGCGTGACACCTTGGCCTTTCCGAGCCTGGTTTTTATGCCTTTTAATATAGCCCAGTTGGCATTTTCAACCAGCCTGTTGGCCTTAGGGTGGGCCACCGAATTGAAGTGGTTACGAATATTGAGGTCGGCACATCTGTCTCTAAAGTACTGAGAATCAAATTGTCGACCATTATCACTCACAATCACTCGTGGGATACCAAAACGACAAATGATCGACTTCCACATGAAACTCCAAACGACCGATTCGGTGATCCTAGCAGTGGCCTCAGCTTCAATCCACTCTGTAACATAGTCGATGGCGATGATGATGAACTTCTTCTGGGCCTGAGCCATAGGGAATGGCCCCAGAATGTCGATTCACCACCGAGCGAAGGGATATGGCTCGGTAAGAGTAACGAGCGCCGAGGCAGGCTGGTGGACGAGATGGTTGACGCGTTGACATCGATCGCACCTTTACACTTACGTCAAATAGTCGCGCTGAAGGATAGGCCACCAGAAGCCTCACCGAAGCAAGATCCTGGCAAGTGATCTTCCACCCTGGTGCGTGCCGCAGATGCCTTCGTGAACTTCTTGAATTGCTTGACAGTCTTGTCAGCGCTAAGGCACTTAAAGAGGGGACCGAAGAAAGACCTTCAGTACAAGGCGTCATCTAAGATGACGAAGCATCGGGCTTGGTACTTCAATCTTCGAGCTTCTTGAGGGTCAGAAGGCGCCTGGGAGTCTCAGAGCCAGGAGACATAAGGGGTCTGCCAGTCGCTCAGGGTAGCCAGGTTAACAATTATGAGCTCGACATTGATGCTTGGTCGTTCTAGCTCTTCGAGGAAGACCGAACGGGTACCTTTCGGGCCCGGGGAGGACGCCAGGTGAGAGAGGGCGTCTGCTCGGGAGTTTTCCTCCCGAGCTAATCGAACTACCTCAAAACTCTCGAATAGCTTGGCCAACCCTCAGATGGTTTGAAGGTATTTAATCATAGGTGCTTCCCGAGCTTTGTAGTCATGGTTGACCTAGCTGGCGACCAGTTGGGAGTCAGTGTGAATCCTGACTCGCTCGGCCCCTAGTCGTCGTGCCATCCTGGCCCCCAAAATGAGGGCTTCATACTCAGAGGCATTATTGGATGCCTGGAAGTTGAACTTCAAGGCGTATTGTAGTTCCTCTTTCGGGTGACTTGAGGAGGACACCAGCACTGCTTCTGGCCGAGTTCGATGATCCATCTACGAACAAGTCCCAGATGGGTCCTCGTGTGGATGGTGACTCTTCCTCGATCGAGACGGTGCAATCTGCGATGAAGTCCGTGAGGGCTTATCCCTTGATGGCTACACGGGGGTGATAGGAGACATCGTAGGCCCCGAGCATGATGGCTTATTTGACAAGGCACCCTGAGGCTTCAAGATGAGAGAGGATCTTCTTCAAGGGTTTGCCGGTTAACATGATGATAAAGTGACATCGAAAGTAAGGTCGGAGGTGCTTGGCCAAGGTAACCAATGCTAGCACGAGTTTCTCGATTGCAGGGTACCTTCTTTCAGCCTCGTTGAGCACCTTGCTGGTGTAGTAGATCGGCCTCTCGACTCCCATGTCGTTTCAGACTAGGACCAAACTTATGGTCGAGGGAGTCCCCGAGAGGTATAATTGCAATGCTTCACCCGGGAGCAGCTTTGATAGTACCAGGGGTGAGGCTAGGAATTCCTTGAGATCTCCAAAGGCCTTTTGACATTCCTCATCCCAAGCGAATGTGGCAGATGCCATTTTGGGTCCCCTTATTAGCTTGAAGAAGGGTAGGTCTCGTTCATCCGTCGAGATAGGAAACAGTTGAGTGCGGCGATGCGTCTAGTAAGGCGCTGCACATCCTTGACGCTGGTGGGTGGCCACATGTCTAGGATGGCCTGAACCTTGTCGGGGTTTGCTTCAATCCCGCACTGAGTTACCAGGAAACCTAGGAAGTTTCTTGATCTGACTCCGAAGGCACATTTGGTGGGGTTGAGCTTCATGTTGTACTTGAGGAGGGTGCCGAAGGTTTGGGAATTGGATCTTAGGATGTTACAGAGTGGTATCAGAGCACAAGAGACAAACCATGGTTACAACCATTCCAATTATCCAAATAGTAGGGAAGAGATAGGCTACAGTGAAAAAGGGTAGGGTACATTTAGAATCATTTTAAACAAACCCTCACTCTTGAAAATTGTTATCTTCTCAAAGCCATGCTGCCAAGGAGGCAAAGGGGTCTTCCCTAGGCTGATGAGAGAGGATCAGGGGTGGATGACCCCAATATGGTGAACGACGGGGTAGTCAATGCTCCAGCAGTTGGGGGTGGACAAGTGCCCAATCTAGGAATTAATCTAGAGGGATTCATGCAAAGTTTCCAAGGACTCATGCAGGCCATGCAGCAATAGATGTTGCAGCAGCCAGCACCTGCACCACGCCATGACGTACCAGTGATTGATCTATTTCTGAGGCTAGCACCTCCTTATTTTAAGGGGGAGAGCCATCTAGAGGTGGCTGAGTCATGGATTAGCGAAATGGTAAAGAAGTTTGGTGTGATGCGATGTCTCGAGGAAGAAAAGGTGAATCTGGCGGCCTTTGTATTGCAAGATCAAGCTGACCTATGGTGGAAGGCCAAGTTGAGGACCACCTTCGCAGGGCACAATGGTGACATATTATGGGAAGAATTCCTAGCTGTCTTCTGAGAAAAATACTTTCCTGAGCATGTGCGAGATGCTAAAGAGCAAGAATTCTTGAGCCTCAAACAAGGAAGCATGACAGTGGCAGACTATGAGGCCCGATTCTCCACTCTGGGTCAGTATGCTCCACACATATTTGATGAGGCATGTCGAAAGGTGAAGAAATTCATCAACGGTCTGCGTAGTAGTGTCTGACACTATGTGGCTACCCAAGACCCTGACTCCTACGCTTCAGCATTGAGGCTTACTCACCTAGCCGAGCAAGAGAATGCAAGCTTCATCGAGGAGCAAAAGACATTGGGCAAAAGGGCTATGCAGGTAGGAGGGAGGCAGGACAAGGAAAAGGTAGCACGCTAGGAGCTGGTACTAAGGAACAGGTTGGGGGTTCCATTCTGTGTCCATTGTGGGCACACCCATCTGGGGTAGGAATGCTGGAGGACGAAAGGCAAGTGCTATGAATGCGACGAGATCGGACATTTAGCGAGGGACTGCCCTAAGAAGGCTCAGCAAAAGCCAATACCACAGTAGGAGAAGATTTAGTACAAGGGGCGAGTTTATGCACTAATGCAAGAAGAGGCAGACAATACCCCTATCGTGGGTGAAGGTACACTTCTTGTAGATAATGTTTGTGCAAAGGTTTTGTTCAACCCAGGGGCTATACACATCTATATCTGCTAGTTTTGCTAAGCAACTGAAGAACAAACCCTAAGCCACATTCTTCGGGAAAATGGTATATAGTTAGTACACCAATCGGGAAACAAGTCCACATGAAGCTTGTGATCCCTACTTTAGAAGTCAACATCAATGGGAGGATATTGCTCGGGGAAGCATACATCCTCGATATATCAGGCGTTTCTAGATTTTGCAAAAGGTCGATGAGGTGGCTTATCGACTTGCACTTCCACTTGCTCTGTCACATGTACATCTAGTCTTTCACGTTTCCATGCTCAGAAAGTATGTCCCGGATGCCTCACATATTATAGAGTACGAGCCCTTAGAGGTTCAAGTAGATTTGTCATATGTAGAGCAGCCTAGTGAGATCACAGACAGGAGGGAGCAGGTGTTGAGGAATAAAACCATCCGGCTGGTGAAGGTGTTATAGGAGAATTCTCATTCAGAGGAAGCAATATGGGAACCGAAGGACAAGATGCGCCAGGAATATCCTCAACTATTCGGTAAGTAATCTTAAAATTTTAAGCTAATTTTGATGACAAAATTATTTTAAGGGGGAGAGGATGTTATAACCACCAATTTAGGTACTGACCCAATTGGGTACAATTTGGACCCATTAACATAATGAACTAGAATTCTAAATTGAATATTAACAAGAAATCTAAACTAAACATTGAAGGATACGCAACCGAAGCATTCTCTATCCTCTCCTCCCTTAACGATGTCAAAAAACTAATGTAGAAAAAGCATTCAGGTCGGCGCATGATAAACATTTACAAATGTTAATTGAACCGGTCAATATATATATTAACCAGTGTTAATTGCAATCTTTAATTTATTGGCAATATTTTTAGACAAATTAATCAAAATGTGTGGCATCATCATAGCTTCTTATCGATCAGCAGCTGCTGCGGTCACCTCAAAGAGATCCGCACTCCTCAGTTCGAGCACAAATCAAACTTTCATACCACTCAGAATCCAAACTCTGAGGCCAAGAGATTTTTTGCCCCACCCCCATCATTTTTACTGACGGTAAACCCCCCACGAACCGCAGCTAAAGAAGGGAAGAAGAGAACAATTTTAACATCTACTTACACGCTCTTCCTTCCGCATGCAGAGGGCTGCTCATTTTGACGTGGTCTTCCTCCGCCAGGGTCATCCTGCTCAGGGGGCTCGGCCCCAGCCGCCGCCGCCGCCGCCTCGCAGCGATCCTCCTCCTCATGAACTCCACCTGGTTCCTCCTCCGCAGGCACTGCGCCGCCGTGGCCTCCTCCACCACGAACCTCCTCATCAGCACGTCGTCGGTGAGAGATTTCCCCCGGAAAACCCGCCGGACCTCCGCCGCCGAGGCCCGCGGGGGGAGGGCCCTCTCCGGCCGCGGCGCCGAGGCAGCAAGGGCCCTCGGTCTCGAGCAGCTGCTGCTGCTTCTCCTGGGTGGCGGGGGCCCGAAGAGGGCCTCGCTGTGGGTGCTGGAGATGGGCGCGCACAGGCAGGCGCGGGTGAAGGTACTGGTGGCCGCCCGCAGGGAGGAAGACTTCCTCAGATTCCCTCTCGTGGGTTTCGCCGGGAGGCCCCTGGACTTCGCCGCCGACCTCCACAGGCTTGCTGCTTCCAGCGCTCGCTGGTACCACGGCTTCCTGCATGATGAACAACCCCATTACTGCCTGTGTGCAAGGTGTTTGTTGGTTTCTCAGTCTCATGGATGCTCACTTTTGATCACAAACTGCAAAAGATCATCGATAGGTAAGTAAGAGAATACGCGCATCTCTCTCTCCTCCAAGAGAAAGAGTCTTTAATCAGCCTCTACAATTAACCAAAGAGAAGAAGATTGGATTAGGGACGTTGATGCCCGTTTCACTGTACGTACCTGGATCTTGAGGTGCCCTGATCCTGCATGAACAGTGAATGGAGGAACATCCTGGGGTTGCTGGGTGGGGGTGAATGATGATGCGTTTCATCCGTCTGTTCCCTGCAGGCTCTGCCTGTTCTAGAGCTTGTGAAAGTGGGGTGGAGGTCGACTGGCCGGAGAGGCAATGTGGTCCTTTCCTTTTTCTTCTTTAAACTTTTCTTTGTTACTGTGTGCTTTTGCTTTGACAGGAACCCTTTTGAATGGGAATCAGATGAAGGGAGAGAGAGGGGGATCAGAGAGAGACCAGGTTGAAAAATTGAATTTGAATTGTGCCTAATGCTGTGAATCTATATCTCCTTGCCTTCTTTCCCCTTTTCCCTGCTTCACCTTGCAACCAGAGAAGAGAAGAGCCCTTCCATCCTCTATGTAGTTAAACTTGTGGAATGCTAGCGCTAGGGCCATGTTATTCTATTGAGTGTTGTCATAGTGGTACGTTCTACATGCACTGGGAAAGATAACAAAACAAGGACCTGCTTGATAAAGAGGATAGCTAACTTTGAGTTGAACGATTTTGTGTATGTGATGCTGTCTAATTAATTCGACTTGCACATGAAGGGACATGAGAGAAATGAAACCAGCCTTATATGTAAGGGACATGTGTCAAGACATATGCCTAAATAAATAATATGGACATATGTTGCAGCTAATTAATCACCTTTGACATGGAAGATCCAAATATACCCAATCCTTCACAGATGTAAGATAAACGAAACGGCACGTACTCTTGTATTTTAGCAGGGAGGAAAGAATTGAACCTAATAAGGAGCACATAATTCCAGCAAATTAATAGAGATAAGTAAGCCAATTCTCCACCCCCTCCACCTATGGAGGCCCTACATCCTGTGGTAGATCCCACGGCGTTCCAGGCCCTCAACGATAAGATAGATGTTCTTGTTGACCAGATGTGGGCCCAAGTAACCAAAGAGGAGCACTCATAACATTCACGGTCAAGACCCCCCCACCCCCGTCTGGAAGCTTCTCGACGAATGGCAGGAGGCCATTTTATTCTCCCGGAAGGTCTCATTATCCTCAACACTGCGAGCAAACCTTCCCAACTCTCACATCAAGATGCCGAACAAGATGCTTCTTCCATCCTTCATGGGAAGTAAGGTGAAGCGCGCCCACCAATACCGGCAACCGGCCTTGGTGCATGCCGGCTTGAAAGCAAGTGCGCCAAAAATGCATTAGAATCTCCCCGCACTCGTCAGGAGCTCTCCCTGCAACTTCAAGAGTTCGAGCGATGTTTTGCTGAGCAAGAGTAGGCTCTCCAAGCCCTACAATAAAACTCTACCTCAAAAGAGGAAGAGGAGCGATCTCCGTTCTCCTACGACATTATGGAGGCCGGATTGCCCCCGAGGATGTCCCTTCCAGCCTTCAAGTCCTATGACGATTAGGGTGACCCGGCTGACCACTACGATAGTTTCGATGCCCTGATGACCCTACACGGGACGTCCGACGTCGTCAAGTGTCGAGCATTTGTGACCACTTTGGTCCAGGGTGCTCAAGCCTGGTTTGAGCACTTGCTCCCAGAAGCATCACTGGCTTCCGACAATTCGGGTGACTATTTAAAGAAAGCTTCGTCGGAAGTGGCCCCCCAAGGTCGATCACGGGGTTGCTGGCACTCAATCAAGCATAGGGGGAAAAGCTGTGGGCCTACGTCAACCGCTTCAAGGTTGAAGCCCTACGCATCCCTCGTCTGGAAATAGACTCTGCCATCACCGCGCTGACCGGAGGCACCCGTGATGAGAACCTCCGACGGGAACTGGTGCTCGACCCTCCCTCCTCTCTCACCGACGTGGTAACGTTGGCTCTATGCCATGCAGAATGTCAGGAAGTCCTCAATGCCTGCTAAGATCTCGCAGGCTCTGGACGAGAAGGAGAGAAAAAGTGGCCATTTGAGCAAGCCTCTAGGAAGGGGAAGAGGAGGAACCGAGAAGGTGACCATAGGGAGTCCCCGCACAAATTTCAGCGCTACACTCCCTTATCAACCCCTGTCTATGAGACATACCAGGAAATCAAAGACTCGGGCCAAGTCCACCGACTTGAGCCGAGAAGGCTGACCCATGACGTCACAATCACCGAAAGCATAGCCAATTCCATGATGACCATGGCTATCACACTAGTGATTGCCAATAGCTCAAGGACGAGATCGAGAGTCTCATCCGCCGAGGGCACCTCTCCCAATACGTGGCCAAACAATGTGAGTATCGCGTGGTCCCCCCAGAGGAAATCTATAATCGCCCTTGAGCAATTCATATCAACATCATCTCGGGGGGATTGGCCTCAAGAGGGGATAACAGCCAATGATGAAAGCATTACGCTGAGCGAGCCAATCGAGCCTCCGAGGGCTCCCCCTCTGGCGAGTGATTAGTAAGCTCTAGTCTTCTCCGACCAAGACCTGGGAGGGGTGGCCACCCCGCATGATGACTCTCTTGTAATCTCAACTACTATAAACCACTGTAACATAGATAGGATCCTAGTGGATAATGGTAGTGCCCCCGACGTTCTGGCGCATGAACGTTTCTTGAAGATGGGTGAAGACCCATCGAGGCTCCACCCGATTCGAACTCCTCTCTATAGGTTCAATGGCTAGGCAACTTATCCCGAGGGAGCCCTAAGCCTGCCTGTTACCCTCGGTAACCCTCCTAAAGCCATCACATTCATGGCGAACTTTGTAGTGATTAAAGGGATGTCAGCCTATAATGTCATTTTCAGCTTAGGTATTATCGGCCGAATAAAGGTAGTGCCCTCCACTTATCACCAAAAAATGAAGTTTCTCACTAGATATGGCATAGGGGAAGTTCGAGGTAACTGGTCTTAACACCCCATTCTCTCATTCTATCACCCCCATTCTTCCTCCAACATTCTTCCCTAACCCTAGAACACAAAAACCCCACTCCACAAGCCCTCAAACCTTATCATTTCTCCATCCGCACAAGTTCCAGCAGATTCATCACGGCTTCGGGACTAACTCTCCACGACCGTTCGTGGGTTCGTGCCCCTACCTTCAAGGTTTCGGATTGTGGAGAAGATCTTTCCAAGCCATAGGAGTGTCTTTTGGTCCTTCTACGTCCCCAGGGTTGAGATCGATCTTCAAGGGTTTCTACATAGGGTTTCCTAGCTCAGGATGGCACCTAGACGGAGTTCTCAGAGTCATGCCCAAGGGGATGCCACTGGTCTGAGACAAGGGGCCCCGGCTCATCCACCATAGCGAGCACCTGCACCTCGTCGTGCAACCCGTCTACCTCCACGGCCTATTATCAACCCTCACTTGGTTGATTTCCATGAGGTGAATGAGATCTTACTAGATTTATGTGCACTCTTTGAGATTCAAGATGGATGGACTGATTTTGTCTCCAGATACACTAGGTATTATCCAAACCTAGTCTAGCAATTTTATGGGAATCTAGTTGAGAGGAATGGAGAATTATTTACAGTTGTTCAGGATATTAAGATTCATTTTGCACACGACCTTTTTTGGCGTGCCTTAGGAGTCTCAGCCTATGGTGCGACCATGGACTTTAGTCATGGTGAAGTTGAGGATGCATTTATTGCAAGGACGGCTTGTGATTATGTCTGTGGTGTCAGCGATCTCATAGAGCTCAGTGCAAATTACTTCCCAGCACTGCAGCGTATTCTACACCATATGTTCACCACATTGATTTATCCAAAAGGTGGGAGTAGAGATGAAGTGACAGAGGTTCATCGATTCTTATTCTATCTTGTCATGACTGGGAATTCGATAAAAATGGGTCGGCTCATGACTAATTTGATTGATACATGTCAAACCCAACCACGACGATCTCTTCCTTATGCTTCACAACTCACAAGAGTATTTATTTATATTGGGGTACATTTGGGAGATGAAATGTCCATTCAAGTCTGCCAATATGATATCTATAATGAACACAAGATCTTTTCAGACTTTAGATATTATTGGGGTGAAGATGGTGAGCTTCGCCGCAATGTGCCAACCTATGCGAACCAAATAGAAGAGGTAGAAGAACCACAGCAGCAGCAGGATCAAGAGGATGCATCCCCTCTAGTTCAGGTGGAGGATCAGCCTCCTTCACCCTCCCCTCATCATATGGATCGGGAGATGCCACCTCCTCCATAGTTCTTTCACGGGGAGTCTTCTACTCAGGGGGCCGGTTAGCACACTTGTGTAGATTACGAGACTCCTGACGGGCATCTTACTGGGATAGAAACTTGAGTGGATGCCTTTGGGGATCAACTTTTCACCTTTGGGGATCGCCTAGACACTATAGGTAATGTGATTGGCACACTATTAGGTCGCATCGGCACAGACTCTTTCTCCACAGTTCTGGATACTCTCTCCACTTAGATGACCACACTTTCCACAAACATGACCACCCTCACCCAAAGCCATGAACATTCACGTGAAGCTTTTAGTGCTATGAACCGTGTTCTCCTGAACATGTAGTGCCGTGACTGTGATCAGGATCACAACCTTGACCATATCCGGCACCATCTTCAGCATCACGAGCATCTACTTTTTAATATTCGGCAGCGCCTTGGTAATGTGCCTCCACCTCCACCAGACGTTCAGGCCCTTGTAGATGGCCAATGAGGCTGTTCTTTGGTTTCCTACCTCAATCTGTTGTACTTGGGTCATGTGTCTTTTGGGTCTACTGTTGTCCCTAAGTTCCTCGTATGGACAATAAGGGGGGTTGAATTGTCCCCGCCAAGCACGATAGTAGTTTTTAAAATTAATGTAGTGGAATAAAATTAACTATCAACTTAAGAATAGAGACAACAAGATTATCAATGAAGTTCTCTCAACCTCTCCGTTCTCACACGATTAGAATATGGGTCCCTGAGTCCTACGACTCTGAGTCAGGATCGTCGCACATAGCAGAACAAGCCACCAATCGGTCTAATCCTAAGCTAGGAAAATGACTCTCCGAGAAAAATGACATATGGAGACCTGAGGGGACACCAAGAACCCTCAACACACCTGGATAAGTAAATCGAGGTAGAACGATACCTCGAGGCATCCAGAACGAATGTCTCAAATTGGACAAGGCTGTCGAAACACAACAAGACTACCTGTCAACCACTAGGTAACCCCGGGTTGACCGGAAATAGACACGACACTGACACACTAACACATCCACCACCACAGCAGCACAAACAAACAGAACCAATAAGGACAAGAGCAGTGGACGATGACAATGCTCCGGGCAAAGCAACCCATCAGTCAACTGCTAGGGGAAACCCAACAGTCAAGAGATAGCTGCTATGTAACCAGAGAGACAGACAATGGCAGCTTCTAGATTGAGTCGTTAGGGTACTATCATAGCCTAAGAAAAGACCATAGTCAGTCACCTAAATCGACCAATCCAGACAACCATTGACAGACAGACACTACCCTAAACAAAGACCTAAAATAGACGGACGCACAGCATAGCTCAAGCAAATGGTCGTCACGGTAGACAAGACTATAATGCACCAGCATGGGGGTGCTATACCCACATAACGCACCACTAGAGGGGCGTTATGCCAACCAGACTTGAAACTACATACAGACGGCATAACGCACCGAGCTACGGGCGTTATATCGTCATAACGCACAAGAACAAGTGCGTTATGCCCAACAAACCAACATACAACAAAATGAAGTATAACAGACCACAATAGGTGCGTTATACTGTATAACGCATAAAGGCGGGCGCATTATTCCCAATAGATGCAAAGAACCCTAACCACAAACCAATGGCACATAACGGACCAGAACCCATCCGTTATAGCCACAAAACGGACAGGGTGAGGTGAGTTATATCAACCGCCATACCCAGCCAAAACATCAGTCAACAGACCATAATGGATCTGCACCTGAGCGTTATATTAACCATAACGCACAGGAAGGAGTCCGTTATGCTAACCGATTGACACAGTCTTCGAGGCAAACACGGTCATCGAGGGCACTGACAAGGTAGTCAGCGTCGAAAACCACCCAACCATAACACGCCTGGATAGGGGCGTTATGCTCCATATAATGGACCTGTCTTGATCCGTTATGCTCCAAGACCTCCGGAGACAAAAATTGATGAATAATCCATAACGGTCTATCGGGGGACCGTTATGCACACAACGGCCTCTGGTAGGACCGTTATGCCAATCCGATCATGAAAATGGTGAAATGGCCGAATCGGCCCATTCCACGCCCCATGCACGTCGTAGCGCAAGGAAAATACATCCAAACGATGGAAAATCTCTCAAGGATTCCAAAAACACCACATGCATGCAATGAAATGCATTAAATCGCGAGATCTGGGTGATTTCGACGAATTGACTCAAATCGAGTCATCAGGGTTCCCGGACTCCTATCGGCCCTAAATGACGACCAATCGACACAAAACTAGTGGGGTTGGGATCTTGACATCCCAGTGGTCAATTTGATGCTAACTACATCGCGAATGGTTGCCATTTTCTGGCAAATCCTACAAACCTCAAAAACTATGATTTATGCTAAACTGGCTTGATCTCCCTCGATCGGCCACGAAACTACACACAGAGACAGGGAAAACGTGCAGAACGCAGAGAGGGTCCGCCCCCCTACCACCACCGATGAAACCGAGCGCCATGGGTGACTAATCCACGCCGAAAATATTATCGCGAACTGAGCCGCCAACTTTAAATCCACCGTTCGGGATCGCGCCAAATCCACACCATTCTTCACTCCACCACGCGTCTCAGCAAGTCCCACGCATTGTCGCCTCGCTCGCAGACCGCTCCATTTGCAGCTTGGCATCTCCGGGAGAGAGAACAAGAGAGAACGAGGGAGAGAGAGAGTGAGAGCACGAGAGTGAGAGAGAGAGAGAAGGGGGGCAAGTACATCATAATGACGCCATGGCTATAGTTCCACTGTTGCCATGCCACATCTAGTCCTACCGGGACACCATGGCTATAGTCTCGGCGTTGTCATGCAACACTCAATCCCACAGGGATCGTCAGCATGTTGAACTTTCGAATTTGATTCATATGTCCCTCGGGCTGTCGAATCCGTCTCTCCGTCTCATAGAGTTAATTCATATGTCTTTTAGCTCGTCAACCCTACTTACATTTTTAATTTCGGATTTAACCCCTATGCCCCTTCGGACTGTCAAATCCATTCATTCCTTTTCTAGAGTTGACTCATACGTCCTTCGACATGTCAACTCTAACCATATTTTGGACTTTCACGTCCCACTAGGGCTATCAAAACCGTCCTTTCAGTCCCATCGGGCTTGGCCTATGAGACCCTTTCGGGCTACTAACCCATCCGAAAGCAAAGATAAGTTTGAGCTGGTGCAAACCAGCCCACGTACTCAAGTAATGGGTGGGCATCAAAATGCCCTTATCTCTGGGTGAAGAATGTGAAGTCAAGGCCCTAAAAGAATGATAGATATTCACAAATGCAGCTGGGGCAATAGCAACCCTGCGTCCACAGGTCATCAGACAAGCTGGGCAAATCACCTTCGCCCGAAGAACTCCCTCCTCTCCATGAGGGATCACAAAACTGGTTAACCAGTAGGCCAAATAAGCTACCAAGTATGTCAGCGGCAGTAGCCCCCTTGAATTCCAACCCTGTGCCAAAGCAGGCAAGTGGCGCGGGGGTGACGCAAATTTCAATCTGACTTCCTGCATTGCTCCCAAGTCATACCAAAGGAAGCGAACGCTTCATAGAAATAGTATGAGCTGCTATAAAAATGCATTACCCAGGCATTCAATGTCACTCTAGGCGTACGTGCAGCCTTCTCCTTACCCACTAGGGTAAATCCTTCCATATCTTCATCAAATATCTGAAGCGATAGGGAAGAAGGTATCGCCCAGCCCCATCTGAAGCACTGAGATGTCATTCAAGGACAGTTTCTTATAGGGCTGTCCACAAACCAATAGACTAGAGATCCTGTGAAAAGCTCACAGGTCCAGTGAAGTCTCCTTCTCTGCAATGACAGATGTGCTCCAGCGGCGGTTGAACCTCTCGGCTAATGTTTGAAGCAATCCTGTATGGCAAAGATAGGAATATAATGTTGTGGTCACTGCATGGCAGATCCTAGCCCTATCAAGCTCTGTCATGTACATAGTCAAGATGCCCCACAGCCATTCCATCACACCCCGACGGTAACAATGAGAGGGAATGACAGCCCACTTCCCATACCAACTGGAAGCCTTCTGTACTAATATCCTCTCCAGCAAAAAGTCATGGTCATAGTCATCATGTGTAAATGCTGCCCTAGAGGGAGCCAAGAACAACCCGTCCACTGTGACATCTGTGACCTTATGGTGCCCTCATAAATGCCAGATTGCTAGTGATGATGGCCACACTCGGACAGTAAAAAATTGCCTGAAGAAGCCCAAACTTTTCTAATCAGGGTATTGTCTCTGCCAAACAAAACCCTCTGGAAAGCTCGGATAAGAGAGTGTGCAAGTGCCCTACATGCTGTCCCTCCCAAGCAATATGGCCCGCCCGAGACGACACCTCTCCTCCGGTAAAAGAGAGTCATCACCCTCCATACTTGGAGGCACAAAATCTCTAGATGAAGGACAAAAGATGCTGGTCCAGCAAGTAGTGAGATGGATATTGTAACGACCTAAGATCCGAGTACCGGAAAAGAACCGGCGCGCCTCGAACTTTGGCCTGCAACCCACGAGTCCGAAGACTCGGAAGGGTTAAAGGATGGTGTGAGGGTATACAAGAAGCTAAAAAAACTATAGAAATAACACAATAATCTAAATAATAATGCATGAAAATAAACAATTACTCACTAAATAGTTACATGGTCCAGACTATTGATGAGGGAATGGATAAGTTGGTGATCTAGAGGGGGGGTGAACAGATCAACCCCAATTTTGAATTCTATAGCCCCCTCTCCACTTGTCCCCCTCCTACTCCTGAGCCAAAATTGGGCTCGGATGAGTAACATTTGTGGGGATGGTGTTGGTGGCTCAAATTGGGTGGGGAATTGTCTCCGGCATGGGCCATTTAATGTGTCTATTCTGGGGATACGTCTGTGATGATGACTCTTTTGAGTCTATGTGAGGAGTCCCTTTTCATAGTTTGGAACGTCGCGTCGCCTCCCGCCAAACCTCTGGGAGTATAAACATCACGTGGGCTTGCGTTCCGTGCCTCCTTCATTTAGGGTTTTGTCTCTCCATTGCTCTCGTATTCTGAAAATACTCATGCATCGTGAGGGGGGTCATGCAGAGTAAAGAATTGCGGAGGCTTTTGCGGAGTTAGTAGAGATCACGACAATGATGATCTGTCAGCTTCCACCTCCTCCTGAGTCGCCTGAGTCGGTGCCCTCCTCCTCTTCCTCCCGTTCCTCTCGTCCTACCAAGGTAGAGCAGTACCCTGCAACCGAGGTTTGGGAAGCCGATCAGGGTACAGGGAGCTTGGTGTCGCAGTCTGAGCACCCTATGTGCATCGAGTTGGGCGAGGTCGAAGTGAAGAAAATGAAGAAATGTTATGGGAATCCATGGCAATACTATTTCTCTCCTCCCAAACCTCATGAGTCTAGTCTGGACGTTCATTCGGGCCTCTTCTACACTTTTCTCTTGGCTTGGAAGTGTAGGTTTCATCTGCCTCTCCACCCCTTCGTCACGCAGTTGCTTCAGTTTTACCGACTAGATCCTATCCAGTTGGTCTCCAACTCTTATACTTTTAACTTCTCCTTCATCTTTCTCTATTGTTCGTGTGGGCTTCGCACTTCGTTGGACCCTTTCCATTCCTTCTTTGAGTTGAAGGAGCAGACCCATGCGGGCAAGGGCTTCTTCTATCTTCAGGCAAAGAGGGGAAGGAGCTATGTCTCTCTCTCTGCTAGAGATTCTTCTCACAAGGGGTGGAAGACCCAATTTATCTGGGTCAGCTCGTCCAAAGGCGATGCCTTCTGGTAGTTCCTAATGGAGCACAACTTCCATCCGTCTCTCCCTCCGAAGCATGTGGCGATTTCTCTGAAGTTAGAATAGGAGATCAAGATTCTCCAGGAGAATCGCCAGTCGACCATCGAATTGATCACTGTGGCTAATATCGATGAGAATCCCTCCCACGTGGTGCCACTGCAAGGTATGAACCTTAGGGTCCTGCATTATGCCTCTGGGTCGGGCAGGAAGGCCTCCTTCTGAGGCTTTGACTTCTGTTGCTCAGATTCGAGGCAGATGGATGATCAGGGGGAGCAACTGTTGGAGCAAGAGATTACTGACTTGGAGGAGATGCCTGCTCCGAGTGAGCCCCGAGCCTCAGGGGTCCCTTCTTGCGCCCGAGATAAGGGCAAGCAGAGTGCCTGAGGTGATGCCCCCGAGTGCCGTGGGGCCAAACGCAAGGACCCTAGGGAGTGGCTGTTGTTGTCTTCAATGAAGGCCCTGATCGCTGAGAAGAAGTGGTTAAAGAAGGCAGAGATCGCCTGCTCGGTCGACGAGCATGCCCGCCTGGTTGAGGGGCCATCAGCTGAGGAAATTCGCCATCCAGATCTCCCATCCATCAGGCCAGAGGCGGCTATCACTGGCGGGAAAATTGCCACCCAGCCTGCCAGACAGCAGGCAGAGGTGGTCGGTTTCGAAGTCACGGCCAAGGCTGTGGAGGCGCGGGGCAAGGCAATGACCCAGCCCGAGCCGAGCGTTGCCATCTGTCGACGCAGTTTGGGATCACATCGGTCATTTATTCATTTGTTGATTTTATTAAGTTTATTAACTGCGTGGGCATGCCAGTCACAAAGTGAAAATTTATTCGGGCTTCATGGAAGCCTAGGGTGTGCTCGATCTGACTTCGTCTGGTGATTGTGTAGTTCATGTCAAGAATAAAACCCGCTGTACCATTATGGTCACGGAGTCTTTTACATCCCCTTTCGAGGGTTCACCCTTGATTTATCATCGAGAAAAAGGGCCTCGACCCCTACTGAGTCTCTATTTTGGAGACTCATTCCTACTTTTCAGGTGCGACGGTTCTTCCTAGACGTTCGAGAGTGTTGCGTGGAGGTTCTTAGTTGCCAGCTCGCCGGGCCGAGAGCTCACTTAGCACGTGGTACATTTACTACTTTAAACTATACTTTCTGTTGGACTAGACTCCATTGTTGTAGCAGTTGTTTATTTATTTTTGTTAATTATTGATTTGTCTCACCTTATTTCCCATTCCTTTATGCCTCCACACTCCTTTTAGCCCTTCCGAGTCCTCCGACTCGTGGGCGGCGGGCCAGGAGTCGAATGGCATCGGGTTCTTCTTGGTATCTAGATCTTGGGTCGTTACAGCTGGTATAAGAGTAGATGTTGTGGATGTATATAGGAATTTGAAATATTGCAGTGATCAGAGTCCATAAGGTCCAGTACAGTTGCCAGCTGGCTTAGAGTTTTGTGTTTGCTTTCCACTTGGTTTCTCGCTTGAGAGCTTGAGTGCATTGCGCGGCGCCGTGATGGTGGTTGCTGTTCGCGGCTTCCGTGCCAATGTGGGGTCTGAGGATTGAGGTCGAGAGTTTTCTCCCTCATCGGTGGTGGCCCCAGTCGTGCTACGTTGGGCAGAGGTCACCGGCAGGTGCATTGCTACGGTACTGTGTTCGAGGAATTCACAATGAGGTCAGGTGGCTGGCAAGGACTATCTGTGGTTAAGTGGCAGTGAGTGTGCTCGGAGGGAGCTGTCATTCGTGTTGGCCACTCTAGCTTGAGGTTTGTCCAGCCCCTGAGGTGTTTTGGTTGTGGTTTAAGATGTCAGAGCGGGTGCTCTAATCGAGAGGTGTGCTCGGGCGAGTAGAGGATCTTCTCGATGAGTTGCTGATTTTCAAGCCTGATGTCCTCGTAGTGCTCTATGGTGTCGAAAATGGCGTGGTGGTCCCGATGGTTTTTGTTGCTTTTGAGGCAGGATTGGGCAGGGTTGTCCCAGTAAGTTCCTGTTCCTGTGCTTCTATGAGTGAATGGGTTGTGTTCACCCTAGAGTTGGCTTGAGAAGCGAAGGCTCCGTGGTAAGTTCGGGACCCGAGGATGGGTGTTGGCAGTTGCCGATTACGGCTTGTGTTGTGACTTTCTGGCATGGTGCATCGCAGTTCGAGGGGTTGCAGTGGGTTTCGCGTCGAGGGATGCTATGATTGTGGCCCGACGTGACACTCACCGAGTGTGATAGAGGCGCTGACCTGGTGGAAGCGATGTTCTCCTTGGTGCTGGATGGTGCTATTCCCAGCATGGGCGAGGTTCGAGGTCAGGTCGAGCATGGAGTTTTCTGTTGGTCGGAAGTGCGATTGGTTTCTCTTTTGGCTGGAGAGAATTATGTTGGGCTCGGGTTGCCGTCTTGCATTATGTGTTCGGATTGGTTGGCCTTGTGTGCCATGAAGCCTGTGCGAGACGTGCTCCTTGTCTTGGTAATGTGGTTGCCTGTGAGAAGTTGTGCCCGTTTCCCTTATTGTGCGAGGGTGTGTCAGCGCTTTTTCGAAAGGATGAGTGCCGGTTGGGCGGCGTTCACGAGAATTTGTGACTGGCGTGGTGATCCCCGATGTGTCGAGAGTTGGAGCCTACGATGTTGCAGAGGATTGTCGAGATGGAGGATCCCGAGTTGGTGGTTTGGTGGCTGTGCGCGTGGATCAGAGTGCACAGCGGAAGCGTGGTGGGCCCATAGACCACAGGTTCAAGATCGTAGTGTTGGTTGCTATGGGTGGATTTTTGAGGATGGGAAGAGCATTGGAGGATTGGTTCCTCGGTAAGTGTCATCCCCGGTTGCGTGAAACGTGTTGTTGTCGTGCCGTTACTTGAGGCATTGTGGTTGTGGCACTGACGGGGCAGAGGATCGGGGAAATATGTTGGCGAGCGTGCCGCATGAGTACCCTATTTTTATGTTGGAGGTCTTGCTCTCGAGTGAGTCTAGTGGTTGTTGGCGGAGTGATCTCTGATAGATTATGAGGTCCCTATCTGTGGCTGTGGGCGGTTAGGGAGCCTTAACAGCATGTCTGACCATGGCAACATCTGTTGGTTATGGTCGTGTCGGATTGCGACGGTGGGGACCCATCAGTGATGGAATCTGTGTCATTTGGAGGCCCGTGTCCCCTGGTCGTGGCATCGTTGACCAGGTTGCCATGGATCTTGGATGGCACTTTCCTCCCCTAGAGGTGTGTGCTGTGAATTGCTCAGATTGTGTCTCGTGGATCGGTGACGGGAGTGAAAATTGGGATTGGCAGGCGTCCATTAGGATCGTTTCGAGACGAAGGACTTGATGAGACGAGATGAAGGACAGTGCCTGTGCGTGGAGGTCCCTAGTGAGACGTCGGTATTGGATGTTGTTCCTTAGTCTATGACCAGCATGGGAGAATTCCCCATAAGTCTAAGTCGAGTGACGTGAGGACCAAGGAGAGATCCTTGTCATGTGGTTTTGCCATACTCCCCTGAGAGGGTAGAGTTGGTGAGAAGTTCGAGTTCAGTTTTGGTGTTTGGGTGAGATTTTGGCTCGAGGTGCGACGTCGGTCTGTGAGAGAGTCAACGGATGGCCTCGAGTGTTGTCATGTTTTCTTCGGACCTGGTGGAGGACCAGGAAAGAAGGAAGAAGCTGAGTTGTTAGAGGTTTCCCCTTGATGAGCGTCTGGCGACAAGTGGGTGGTCTTTCACAGACAAAAGATGCTGTTGGTATTTACGGGTCAGGAGTGGCGCGAGCCTTGTTTCGGTGTGACCTTGGTGGTCGTTTCTGTGGTTGTGCCTCCCAGATGAGATCAAGGCTTTGTCGGGAGTTATCTTCTGACAGGGGTTGGCACAGTGGTATGTCTGGTTTTCGACTCGCCTTGTGGAAGAGGATGCTTGGCACTGAGCCGATGAGCTAGTTGCGGTCTACTGAGATGGCTCCGTGAGCTGGTGGAAGCTCAGTTTTGGTTGGGCCCTGTGTCAGGCGTGGAGCCAGTCAGCTAGTTGTAAGCTGGCCCTTGTGTTGTCTGCCGACCATAGGATGGATCGGTAGCTGTTTCTCATGTTGAGGACTATGTCTCCTCGGTGAGCAAGATGGTGGCAGCGGTGCCATGATAGGTTTGGTTGAGACCCAGGTGATGCCAAGCTGTGTTCCTTGGGGTGTGCCTACTCTGATGGCCGGTGTGCACGGTGCGCGGAGCAAGGTGTTGTTTGTAATTATAGCCTAGCTGTGTCCCTCAGGTCTGGTGCTTTCATGTAAATTGAGGTTCCCTGTGCTGGGGCTCTGACAGCGTTGTCAGTGGTTACGACGTTCTCCCCCTGTGTTGCCGTGGTTGTCCCGCATTTCGAGGATGAAATTCCTTTAAGGGGGGGCTGTAATGCCCCAGACCTTTCTGGTATTTTCCAGATATTTATCGGGTCAGGATCCGTGGGTCTCAGATCACTTTTGTGAGTCTCGAATCACGTTTTAGCAGTTTTCGCGTGTTTTACCGGTCGAACCTTCGGAACCCCGTGTAAGGTGAACTGTCGCGTTCTCCGACTCCGGGACGTTACCACTGCAATGTACTCTTCGCGAGGATCGCAGAGGTAATTGTTTCATATTTTTTAAAATTTTTAAAATTTTTAGATTTTTCCTATATAAACCCCTTAACCCTCTCTCTCCCCTCATTTTTCTCACTCTCTCCCTCTCTCTTCTCTCATGCTCTCTTTCTCCCCTCTGTTCTCCAACGGCCGATGGAGCGAGGTGGGGGCGAGGTGGAGGCGGCACGGGTGAGGACGGGTGAGGAGCGAGGCGGTGGAGGCGTGGCGAAGCTTGGGGGCACGTCCGTGAGCCGATGAGGGTTTCATGGCGATTTCTTTGTGGATCGGCACCCACGGCACGTCGTTTCTTCAGTGGAGGTAGGGAGATGGATCCCCAGCTCGTGCGCTTTCTTTCCCGCGATTTTGGTGGGCTACGGTGAGCCGAGTGGGTTTATTTGAGCAGTTTGGAAAAAATCCATATTTTTGGGGTGTGCACCCAATCTACCGTTTCACTACGTTTTTGGTCGATCCGAGGCCGTAGATGCATGCTAGGGGTCATTTGGGGGCTTCCCCCTTGTTTTCCCCCTCTCCCGTAGAGGTATGGGGGCGTGGGAAGAATTTTTGGGGTTTTCCCGCTGTCTCATTCTCAGGACGGTGTGGCAGTCGTTTCAGTGACCGTCACAGGTTGTGACGCCCCAGTGTGGGTGCATTATAGCCCGTGACGCCCCAAGAGGGGTGCATCACAGGGGCATGTAGTGTCGGTAGGGCGTTGGTCACTCTGGCGGTCCCACGATAAACCGCTAGAGGGTGTGACGCACCTGGGTTCGATCGTTATGTCCGCTTTCGTGTTTTCTGACCGATTGGGGTCACAGGACTCTAACACACCAGGAGTGGACCATTAGAGCCCTGTGACGCCCCTTCTTGGGTGCATCAGAGTTGACGTATCCCTCCTTCTAACGCACCTGGGTAGGTCTGTTAGGGGCTGTGATGCCCTGAGGGGTGTTGATGGGGGCATCTCTCGCCCTTCACATTTTTCCACAACTCCAATTGCTCGCCAGCATGGTTCCATTATGTCCGTCATATTTTTCTGAGTCGAGTCATGTAATTTTCATATTTTTCTTGAATCGTAACGCAATGAGCAGTCTTAACATAAAAAGGCAACGACTGACCGACAGCCCTGCGGGTGACAGGGATTGCCAAAGTCTTTTCCAAATTTGTAAATAAATGACCAAATAAGTAATAAACAATAATACTAAATGCTATCACCTTGCATGCCTGCAGGATCTGACTCTCCGGTATACCAAATGGTGATTAGTGCAAAGTCGGGTTACACTCGGTCGGAGGCTTTCATCATGTGTGAGAGTGGTCCTCGGACCTGAATTGTCTGCCCTATACTGGGAGTCAGCGTAATAAATAAATACTATTATATCGTGTGCTTGCATGTGTAATCACATCTTTTACATATTCTATCGGCCATATGGTCATTCTATTTTGGTGATTAATCAAGGGTTGTCCCTCTTTCAGATGGGTGTAATTAACGCCGTAGCGTTTATGGTACGACGGGTTTTGGGTCCCGACACGATCACCTATAATCATCAGGTTGGTCAGACGGTGTGCATAATAAGCTTGTCACTCAGTGACTGGCATGCCTATGCAAATAAACTGATAAAGTTAATTAATTAAATTAATCAAATAAAATAAATTAAATCCATTCCACCAAAGTGGCACACCCGGTGGGACCCAGCCTCCCTTCATCTCTTCACTGAAATAGAATGGCCCTGGGGGCCCCACTGAACTATTTCGAATGCTAATTATTCATTCGTCTTGTTCCTCCTCTTCAGAGGTTGAAGTGATGGCGAGCGGACTATCTGGACTTGTCTTCGGTTCCCAGATCGTGGCCGACCATGCTGCCTATGGCTACCTTGCCGTGCCCACTACTTTTGGCAACCTTCCACCAGTCGTTGGCCTCCCCAACTTCCTGGGAGTTGCATTCGTGAGTCTCCTTGACGTGGAGAGTTTTGAACCTGTGAAGCTGAAGAACAATAAAGCTACAGCCTGTCGAAATGAGGGCCGAATTAAGAACGCTCTGTTGAAGAGCCTGATGGTCATGAGTTGCCATGTCCACCATACTATTCCCCCGATTGTAGCGCATAAGAAGAATCCCACTGGGCCAACAAGATGTGCTCTGGAGGAAGAATTCCTGCTGCTCCTTGGGGCCGACTTTTGACATCTGGGAGGTCCTTGTTGATCAAGGGTGTCTGGATCTACTTCAATGGCCGTGGTGCCGAACTCTTGCAAGATCGGATCATCCCGACTGTGCCCACTCATAACACCTTCCAAGCGCTAGGTGGATTTCAATGACAACAAGCAAGGGAGGCCGACCCCAAACTTGCCAAAGTTCAAGCAAATCTGGGTTCCTAAGAGGATCCGAGGCCCTGCACTAGCTTCGCAAGGCTTCAAAAATTATACTGAGATCCCCAAGGGAGGGGGGTAAAAGGCTATGCGTACAGAAGAGACCGTGGTTGCAACTCATCTACCGACCATTAGGGTCTCCGCAAGACAAGCCCACATTTCCAAATTATCAAAGAATTTCAATCAAGTGGCAGAGCTAACATGACTTTCATACATTCCGTCAGCCCGAGTCCAAGTGCTACCATCTGCCATCTCTATAGAATGCAGTCGGGAGGACACAATAAGGATGGTCCAGGAATACTTCCATAGTCTCGGGGGTCCCGTCACAGGCCGACAGAGGTCACTTTGTGTCATCAGGACCGAAAGGGAAGGAAAGGACAAAATATCACCCATGGGGGCGGACGAAGAAGGGAGGCGAGCCGAGGCTAGAAGCCTTGAGAAGCCTCCACAAAGCCAAAGGATGAGAAGAATTTCAATATCTAAAGGGCTTACCCTCCCCAGTCAGGCCCGAAGGGGAATCAAAAAGCACAAAAGAATGATACAAGTTCTCACCTGCAATATGACAGGGGTAGTGGGCATACTCGACACCGTGCCAAATGAACAAGAAGAGCCAGTCGAGATTGCTGAAAGAACATACCCAGTGACGAGGCGGGGTAAAAATGAGGCTGAGCTGTTGCTAACCATAAAGGGGAAGTAGCTTGCTGAAGAAAATATCACTATTGTCACCGCCAATATGCATGTATAAAGTAAACATGACTTATAGTTTTGATATCATCAAAACACAGGGACACAACACCACACACACAGGGTAACACCAGTCCCTCAGCCAGAAGGGCCACGATAGTCCAATCGGTACCTCTACCTTCATGACGCAGGGAAAGAACCACGCTAACACATAACGGAACAGACTGAGTCGCCGACATAGTAAACCACACCGAGGAGAACCCACACTGAATCTCCTTAGGTGACAAGAATACTAACCCCACTGACAACGAGACCGGATGCCTCCTCCGATGACTTATACTGCAGCCTCACGTGTCTCCCTACATACCCCAGATGAAAACTGAGACACCAACATAGTACCACAAGGCAAGGAGTAACCGGGATCGTGCTTGTCAGCATGCATCCACTGCACCCGACCACGTGTGCACACACAGATCATCTGCTCTAGGTCGATCCTCTAGCTAATTTTTCCCCTAGCTAGACTGAGGCTGTAAAGGCAAGGGGCCCTCAGGTAACCGGCCTAAAAATCACTACACGGGATAAGCCTCCACCACTTCCAGGTGGGTCAGCACGCAACGTGCCCAAGTCAGCTACTTTAAGTGGGTAGAGTCACCAAGAACTCACCGAAACTATGGAAACCACCGGAGTACCACCGGTCCACACCAAGCCACCACGAGGTGGCTCACTAGTACAAGAACCGAAGACCACTAACCAGACAGCCAACCATGACTGCCAGTCCACAGAAGACCAGCCAACGCATAGGACGGAAGCACAACGACCACTGTCCACGTCTCCTACAAAGACACCTAGTCGCGATCACAGTGCTCACATGGGATCACCCTCTGTAGTCACGGAACTCTCGCGGGGACAGTCGACACGAGCAGCCTGACATAGGGAAGACTGTCTGCACTCTACCAACAGACAGGGATGGCCCACACTAACACCCTGGCACCAACAGAACACATAGAACCATGCAGACATGCAATCTACAAGGCCATCCCTCATACGGACAACCCGAAAGACCAAACCGTGGAACGCCACACCCAAGGCTAAAGGGGACTGGGCGGCCAAGGTGCTGGCTTCCCAGAGAGCTAGGCGGATAGACCTGTGGCCGCCCAACAAGGCTGGGCAGCCAAGGCACTGGCCGCCCACCTTGGGGCACATTCTGGCCTGGGCAGCCATCTCCCTGGCCACCTAGAGGCCAGACACCAACGGGACTGGGCGGCTTCCCGATGGCCGCCCAGAGGGTTGGGTGGCCAGACCTCTGGCCGCCCACCCATGGGCTAACTGGGGTGGCCGCCCAGGGGCCTGGGCAGCCACTCCCCTGGCCACCCAGACAGTGGGCTTCAAAAATTGGGAAAACGTGTAGGACGGCCCAACCACTGGCCGCCTGAGACCCTGGGCGGCCAAACCCCTGGCCGCCCAACAAACCTGGATACGATGGCCAGCCCCGTGGCCGTCTCCTGTAGTTTCACGGAAAAACAACGTTGGAGCTCACCCGGAGCTCGATCCGAAACCTCGTTCGTCGTCGGACGAAGGGGGAAAACTTGGGAATCATCCCCAGACCATTCTACCACCAGAAAAATACATCCAAACCATAAATCACTGCTCAAATCCGTCGCTCAACCCTTCCCGGCATGCATTAACCCCAAACGTGAACGTAAACCCCACGCGGCCTCTCCGGGCATGGAATCGGTGGGAAAACACATGGGAGGAAGTAAGGAACCATCCCCCTACCTAGAAGACGCTTTAGCCTCACCCCAAAACCTCAAAACGGCGATCCCCACACGGTCGGCTCCTCACGAACGCTGCCGCGTCCACCTCTGGTTCTATTCATCTTCATCCTCACCTCTGCTGCACGCCATCGCCGCCGTCGCACCAGCCCACATCCCCTCGCCGCCTCCGTCGGCCACCGGAGGGAGAAGGAAAGTGAGAGGGAGACGGGAGAGGGTGAGGGAGAGTGAGTCAAGAGAGAGATGAGAGAACAGAGGGGAAAGGGGGGGTTAGGGTTTAATATTAATAACACATCGTGCACACTGCCCCATACATGACCGGAACATCGTGCAGGCGACAGACACTGACCTCGAGTACAGCCACGAGAGGGCTAACCCAGGAGGTCACGACGCACAAGAAATGCGAAGAGAATCACGAAGGGTCACGTGTCACGTGACTGGAGTGCCCCACACTAGAAGAATAGCCAGTTACGTCCACTGACGTCTTATGTTGCGCCTACAGGCATCTCGTCTGCTATGCCTACAGTTAGGTAGAGACCAAGACACTGCCAGAACCAGAATAGTAACCAAGTCGCGAGTGACTAGACAGGGGAACGCCCGTCGACGTCAGTCCAAAGCCCCTGACCACGTGTGCACACACTGCCTTTTGCCTAAGCCAGGCCTCTAGCTAGGTTTCTCCCCCCGTAGGACACAACGGTAACCACAGGAGCCGACGAAAACTAGCTTAAAAATCATGAACTGAAAATGCCCCACTGTAAAAGCCGTCACATCGAAGCGTGCCGTAAGACTACGACTAGTGAAGAGTGTAAAAGTACAAGTGTCGAAGTACATACAGGCAAGAGTGCCTTGTAACACGTACTTCAAAGTACCAAAGGCAGCACAGGAGACTGCCAACAGACTCAAGACAAGGCAACTAGACCTACAACTACAATGGTCCCTAAGTCCTACGACTCTGAGTCAGGATCATTGCACATAGCAGGACAAGCTGCCAATCGATCTAATCCTAAGCCAGGGAAAACGACGCTCTGAGAAAATGACACACGAAGACCTGAGGGGACATCGAGAACCCTCAGCACACCTGGACATGCAAGTCGAGGTAAAACAATACCTCGAGACATCTAGAAACACGGTCTTGAATTGGACAAAGCCATCGAGACACAATAAGGCTACCTGTCAACTATTGGGTGACCCCGAGTTGACTTGAACCCGACAATGACGATACTTACAGACACACACACTACATGCACAAACATTCATGGCCATCCCATCATGGTCACAGCCCTCATAGGATGTCAACAGACACCCACGGGTCATGGCCAAACCACGACATCATGCCAAGAGAAGCAGAAATCGGAGCGGTGGACAACGACAACACTCTGGGCAAAGGGAACCATCACTCGACCGCTAAGCGAACCCGGCAGTCAAGGCACAGTCGCTACGAAACTAGAGACAAGGACACTGGCAGTTCTAGATTGAGTCGTTAGGGTGCTGTCACAGTCAAGGAAAAGACCACACCCAGTGACCTGAACCGACGGATCCAGACAACCACCAACAGACAGACACCACCCTAGAACACGACCTAAGACCCACCAACACAGAACGAGACAACGGCCATCATGGCCAACAAGAGGACTATAACGCACCAGCATAGGGGCGTTACCTACTATAACGGACCACAGAAGGGGCGTTATGGCAGACAAACCCAAAACATTAATACAGACAATATAACGCACAAAGATAGGGGCGTTATATCAACATAATGCACCAGGACGGGCGCGTTATGGCCAACAAACCAACACTCAAACTAAGGGGAATATAACGAACCTCCATAGACGCGTTATACAAGCTTAACGCACCATAATAGGCACGTTAAAGCCAACAGACCCAAAACAACAAGGACAAGAGGCATATAACGGACGAAGCTGAGTCCGTCATAGCCATATGACGCACAAGATTAGGCGCGTTAAATCAACTACCATACCCTATCTAACATTGATCAAAACACACCATAACGGACCTGCACCGGAGCGTTATATGATCATAACGCACAAGGAGGCATCTGTCATGCCTAACCGGCTGACACGATATTCGAGGAAGCACGGTCGTCGAGGGGCTGACAACATCAGGCGACCTCGAAAACAACCCGAGTATAATGCGCCTAGACAGGGGTGTTAAACTCAAATAAAGGACCAGGCCTGATCCATTATGCTCCATGACCTCGAAAGACTTAAACGATCGAACCATAACTATCTGTTGAGGGACCGTTATGACTATAACGGTCTCTGGTAGGACCGCTAAATCAATCTATCGGGAGCCCAAAAACCATGTCCAAAATTCACAAAAAATTACTGCGTGATCCTCTCTTGTTCCCCTACCACCAATAAAATTCCTAGAGTCTAGATCTGAAAGCTCCCCTCCGGTCAAAATTCACTTTCAGATAGGTCACACCCTGCCCAGTCTGCCCTATGATCTGAGCCAGAAACTACCACCCGTTGTAGAGGTTTTCATTTCCAGCTCCACCATTGGACGGATCTGAAATTCCCATATGTTGAAGATTTTCAAGTCCTCTTCGCAACGGTCCTAGTCTCGCCTCGATCCGACACCGGGGCTGGGCGTGGCGGCCAATCTCGTCAGAGCGCGCAGATCTGTCCAGGTCTGTCCCAAGATAGGCTTACAGGAAGGGGTCACAGATTCAATCCTCGAAAAATATGCCAGAGCAGAATTACTAGTCACCGCTCCTGAGGGTCGACCAAGGACCCTCCACAAATGTCCCGGTGAACCGTCGCCTCCAGAAGACCTCTGGAGACCGATGTCCCTTTAGATGCCCATGCTGTCTGTCCTGCCAGCCTGAACTTGCTGATCCAGAGCTGCAGCCTGCAGTCGCCCGACACATCGCCAAATGCTGCCCGTCAACCCAGGGTCGACACTCTCAAACCGCTGTTGTGGCCTATTACGTCCCTGCATTGAGTGGGCCATAATTTACATGATGTAAATCAATTTACTTATTGTACCAGGAGTGACGATTCTTGGTCGGGAAGTCTTCCCCACGCCTCAAGCGTGGAGGTACGTCTCCATCTCCCCCTTTGTTACTTGCTGATTTAGTATATGCTTGAATGCCACGTTAGCATGAGATAGGAGTCCTAGCTTGCTGCAAATGCTTTCACCACTGTGAGAGAGCATTTCCGTGACCCATCCCATAACCTGATCTAGGCACGGAGGAGTGTAGACCACCCTCGACTCACACCGGTTACTCAACCGTGTAGATGCACGTGCTTCAATCTCTAGGGACGAGTCATGAGTTGCATTTCTTATTGAGGACAATTCTCCTCTTCTGGGGCTCCTTGGAGTTGTGTCGAGGTGTTCCCCATGTACGTGTCTTGCTGGTTGCGTCTGTCACAAGAGAGTCTAGTCAACATAGCGAGTCCAAGGTTGCATTGTCCATCTGAGTCACACCCGTCCCGCATCACCTACTATGTTACGGCCATGGGCGAGCTCGCGTTGGACGAATCTTATCTCCTCCACTATTTTGCCACTGCGCTCACAGGAACAGCCTTTCAATGGTATTCCCGCCTGAAGCCCAACTCAGTCATCGACTGGGTGGATCTACAGAAAAAGTTCCTCGACCGGTTCCAAACGGCGGAGCGAAAGATCTCCCTAGTCGAGCTCTGCTCTCTCCGACAGAGGAAGGGCGAGAGTGCTCTCGACTTCATCAAGAAATGTCAAGACCTCAGCATGAGGTGTGTCAATCCACCAGTCCAAGAGGATGCCATCACTATATGCCACTGAGGTTTGGTGACCGAGGTCGGCGAAAAGCTTCTCGACACCAACATCAGGGGCTTCGACCAGCTTAATTCGGCCATTGCCGAAATTGAGATGTTCTTCACCGATAACTCGAGCTGCATCTTAGCAAAGGGTAAGCAAGCGCGGGAACGCCAGTCCGACAAGGAGGTGAACATCATCGAATTCACCCCCGTCGCTATGGCCAGCAAGGGGGCTGGGACAAGTAGTCCCGACAAAAGGGCAGCTGATAAGTCAGCCGCTCTCTCCTTCTCAGAGCGCATGAAGACACCCTTCTCTTTCAAGAAGGAACATACGAAGATGCTCTTCGACCTCTGTATGGCCCAAAAGATCGTTGAGCTACCTGAAGTCCGCAAGCTGGATGAAGCCCAAAAAATTGACAATCCCAGCTACTACTCATACCACTGCATGCTTGGCCACCCAGTTGAGAACTGTTACATCTTCAAGACCCAGGCTCAGAAGTTGATTCGAGATGGCCTTATTCAAATGAAGAGTGGTCTCGTCGATCCTCTGCAACCACACGCGTGGTCCAGCTTCCCCTCCAACTGCAAGCGATTGGTGTTTATTTTACATCAGACGGAGCCCGAACACCTTTGTTTATACTGTCGAGGAAGAGAGTCAGGGACCTTGGATGCCACGACGTCAGGAGGGCTTAGTCCTTGCAACAGCGATAGGGCAACAACAACACAATAGGGATGACTGGGGGTAGAGAGACTAGTTCCAGTGAGGCGGGGGATCTGGTCCCTGTTACATGACTTATATGTCGTGAAAGGCATTTATTTGGGGGCATGAGAGCCCGATTACAAGTGCTTGCAATCCACGGGACAATTCTGTCATTTGTGACGGTCCCCGGGTCATTGCGTTATTGTGTGGGTAGTTCCATGTCTGTACATAGTATCAGTCAGAAGACCTGTGACTCAGCAGGATGCCGCCTGAGGGGCGCCACAATGCCTTCCCGTTATGAGACAGTGTCGAGGTCGGGGCAGTAGGGGTGCTGTAGGCACTATTGTGCTGGAGTAGTTGGGCATCACCAAGGTCGAGGTGACCGAATGACGTAGGCACCACTTGTCACTGGAGCGGCTGGGCACTGTTGAGACTGGAACGGTTGGACGGCGTGAGCATCACCATGACTGGAGCGACCAAAGGCCATCGAGCTCGAAATTGTCGGGTACCGTGGGCACCGGTGGGACTAGAGTTGTTGGTCATCGTCGGAGCTAGAATGACTCGACGCTGTCCAAACATGACATTTGGATGCCGAGGGCTCCGTCGTGACTGGAGTTGTTGAGCGGTCGGGTGCCGGGGGCACCGATGTGACTGGAGTGACTGATAGTTGGGTGCCGGGGGCACCGTTGTGACTGAGTTGTTGAGCGATCAGGTGTTGCGGGCCCCAATGTGATTGGAGTGGCTGGTAGTCAGGTGCCGGGAGCACTGTTGTGACTAAGTGAGCTAGACGATCGGGTGCCGCGGGCCCCATTGTGACTAGAGTGACTGGTAGTCAGGTGCCGGGGCACCGTTGTAATTGAGTGGCTGGCAGTCCGGTGCTAGGGGGGCCCCGATGTGACTGGAGTGACTGGAAGCTGGGTGCCGGGGGCACCGTTGTGACAGAGTGGCTAGCAGTCGGGTGCTGGGGGCCCCGATGTGACTGGAGTGACTTGCAGTCGGGTGTCGGGGGCACCGTTGTGACTGAGTGAGCTGAGTGATCGGGTGTCGGGGGCCCCGATGTGACTAGAGTGACTGGCAGTTGGGTGCCAGGGACACCGTTGTGACTGAAGTAGATAGGCATCGTGAGACTTTGATGGTCGTGCTCGGGGCCCGTTGATAGAGGCAGGGGCCTGGTGCTTCATCTTGCATCAGGGCTTGTGAATTATGCCATTGTCTGGGTAACAGCACTAAGGGAACGCTTATCAAGGTGATGCCAAAGTGGCACACGATCATCGAGGTGGGAAACCAGGTTGGGCACCTCGATTGAGCCATTTATGATGGTGCGCGACCTTGGGACAGAGACTAGGCACGGTGCTCTTGGTAAGCAACGGTTGCGTCATGTAGAGATCGGGCAGGGCACCTCAATCGAGCAGCGTCTAAGCATCCTACACGATTATTGAGGCAGGGACTAGACTGGGCACCTCTATGAAGCAGCATCAGAGGTCATGCGCGAACGTCGAGGCAAGGTCAAGCAGGGTGTTCCCGTCTAGCAATGTCTGGGGGCGCATGATCATCGAGGCAGGGCTCGGGCAGAGTGCTTTTACCAAGCGGCATCAGGGTCATGTACGAATATCGAGACAAGACCTAGGCAGAGTGTTTTGACCAAGTAAGATCTGAGATCGTGCATGATTATCGAGATGACATACATTCATCAAAATAGGTGGCTACCTTTTAGGAGGCCAGTGTTTGGGCTAGACGCCATATGAGGGATGACCATGCAGCATGACCTCGACGTAAGCCTAGCAAACACACACACAAATCTCCTTAGCGTGCCACACACACACACGGAGACGATGTCTCCAACACGATCCAACAACTAGATCAACAAAACAAACACCCACTGCCACAAGAGGAATCGGACCACTCTAACACCAGGCCTATCGAAGAAACACTCGCAGCAACCCTGTCGCGGGAGCCTGCCAACACAGGCACTAGCAACCAGGACCGCACAGTCCTACACTGGCACGGCGAGACCTCGATAATCCCTACCAAGCACCCCTAGCCACCACCTCGGGAAAGCACGTGGGAATGGTCCAGAAGCTACGTCTCACAGACGAGAAACGAAACCTGAAAATAGGAGAGTCACATCTCACGTGACAGGAGTACCTACCCACTAGAAGTAAGGCCGGATGCATCCATTAACGACTTAGTCCACAGCCTCAGGTATCTCGCTGCGATGCCCCAGGTAGAGACAAAGGCACCAAACAGTAACCAGTACCGCGAACAAGAACTAGTCGGGGTCGCGCTCATCAGTGCGGGTCCAACTGCCACCAACCACGTGTGCACACACTGACCATGCATCCTAGGTCAGGCCCTCTGACTAGTTTTTCCCTCAGTCGGACTCTGGATGCAAGACGTGGGGCCCTACGGGAACCAGTCTAAAAATCATCTCTCTCGGGTAAAGCCTTGCCACCTCTCCCTAGTGGGACCACATGCGTGTCGGAAGGCTACGACTAGTGGGGAGTCACTGATGTGACCACTCTCTGAGGAGAAACTTCGAGAACCATGCACGTACCCTGCGCGAAAGTCACGAAGAATCAAGTGGCACTAAGCCACTGGACTCTAGATAGTCCTCTAGACTCACTAAATCCAATGGTCCTTGAGTCACAAGACTCGAGGTCAAAACTGTTACACTGAATGACGCCATGGCGTTAATCTGCCCTAACCCTAGGGTCAGAAACCTCGGTACGATGGCTCACAGGGTTGTTCACAATCGCTGAGACCATTCCCCCGAAAAGGGAACTAAGAAAATCTCCAGCCCCAGACTGGGTAATTGGACTCACAGTCCACAGGCTGCACACAGACCACGTAGAAAACACAAAAGCATGGTTCCCAAGGTAGCTCACATGCTGCCAAGCTGATTCCCCATCCCAAGGAAAAGCGGGAAACCTCCAGACCCAGGTTGGGTGACTGGACTCACAGTCCAAGGCCTTACGCATGCTCCACTCGAAAACCACCTTCTAGAGAAACCCACAACGTGCGGGGGAAACCCCACCGCACTTACACCGATACACGGTGACTTGATCAAGCGTAACATAAAAGCTAAGAACATATGGAGTCACCCAAACTCTCAAACCCATGGGCACGCTAATCGAGATAGCACGGTACCTCCAAACACCACAAAATAAAGACATAGAACCCCTGGGGATGTCCAGGACATCCACGAGACCGAAGGTCGATCACTGGGTCACAATCGGGTTGACCGGGGATCAACACAACGCAATCGGAACACGATTAGCATGGAAAATAGGGTGGCTGTCCTCCCTGGATCGTTAAATTAACTAGCGGCCCTCTTAGGACAATAGCCCAAGCCTAGCGGTCTACCCCTGGACCGCTAAGCCTTGCCTAGTGGTCCATCAAGGACCGCTATGCTCCAGAAACACCTAGGACCTAGGCGGTCATCACTCAGGCCACTTGGCAGCATGACGATCCACTCTGGGCCGCAACCAAACGTTAAGCGGTCAACTCTGGGCCGCAAGGCACCTAAGGCGGTCACGGAAAGACTGCTTCTATGCGGAAAGCACGAACGAGGGATGATCGCATCCCAGATCGTCACCAATAGAAACGTCCAGCACCTCGACTGCTAACCCCCAAGTGACGGCCCTGGCCTGACCGTAGGCCTCAGCGGCGGTCAGCCCCAAGGCCGTTACTCTGTGGGGTTACAGACGAAGGGGTGGCGAATGGCCCCTGGCCGCACTAGCCAAGCAATGGTCGTGCTTGGACTGCTACGCCAACATAGCGGTCCATCGTGAGACCGCTACCCAAAACACAGTAAGACGGGAGAGTGGTGGCCTCTCTGAGGACCGCCTCGCCCAGTGGTGGTTCCTATTAGGACCGCCTCTATTTCAGACATTTGAAATGGTGAAAATGGAATCCTTAGCCGAACGAAAGTGGTGCCCTCTACCTATCACCAAAAAATGAAGTTCCCCACTAAGCATGGGGTGGGGGAAGTCCGGGGTAACCAGGCATTGGCCAGAAGGAGCTACAATATCTCGGTTGAAGCCACGAGGCTGGAGGGGAAAAACAAGGGCCCCCAGGAAATTGAGGAAAAACCTACAACATCTGAGCCCGGCAGCGAGTTGCTAACGGTCTTCCTAAATGATGACCCGACCCTAGGAGTAAAGATTGAAGCCGACCTACCATCTGAGGTTCAACAGAAATACAAAGATTTCCTTTTCGAGTGCATCCGAGTCTTTGCATGGTCTGATGATCAGCTCCCCGGGATACCAGGGGTAAGCTCAACCTCGACCCAGCCGTGAAGCCCGTACAACAACGTAGAAGGAAGCACGCGTCGGAGAAGCAGACGATCATCAAGGAGCAAGTCACCAAGGGACAGAAAATAGGTCTCTTTAGATCAGTCCTGTACCTGACGTGGCTGGCTAATGTCGTCCTGGTGTCTAAAGCTTCGGGAAAATGGAGGATGTGCATGGACTTCACCGACTTGAACAAGGCTACTCTGAAGGATTGCTACCCATTGCCGAGCATCGACCAACTGGTTGATTCAACCTTGGGCAACGAGATACTTAGCTTCCTGGATGCCTACTCAGGTTACCACCAAATCAGAATGGACCAGGAAGATGTCAAGAAGACAGCCTTCATCACCGACCTTGGCATACACTGCTAGACCAGAATGCCCTTCGGACTAAAGAACGTCGGAGCCACATACCAGAGGCTAGTCAACCATATGTTCGAGGGACAGCTCAGCTAGAATGTCGACGCCTACATTGATGACATGCTCGTCAAGACCCCCAAGGCTGAGGACCACTTTGCCGACTTAGTTGAGACCTTTGACACTCTCCTGAGGTACAATATGAAGCTTAACCCCACCAAGTGTGCCTTCGAAGTAAAGTCAGGGAAATTCCTAGGCTTCCTGGTGGCCCAAAGTGGGATCGAGGCCAACCCAGACAAAGTCCAGGCCATCCTAGACATGCGGCCACCCACCTACACCAAGGACGTTTAGTGCCTCACCGGGCGCATTGCTGCACTCAACCGATTCCTTTCCCGTGCGGTCGAATGATGCCTACCCTTCTTCAAATTGTTGAGTGGACCAAAAATGGCGTCTGCTGCATTCGCATGGGATGAGGAATGTCAAAAGACATTTGCTGAGCTTAAGGAGTTTCTGGCTTCACCCCGGTGCTGTCCAAGCCAGTTCCAGGTGAAGCCTTACATCTCTACCTCTCGGCAACCCCATCCACAGTTAGCTTGGTCCTGGTCAGAAATGATTCGGGAGTCGAGAGACCAGTCTACTACACCGGTAAGGTGCTTAACGAGGCTGAAAGAAGGTACCCCGCAATCGAGAAACTCGTGCTAGCATTGGTTACCTCGGCCAAGCACCTTCAGCCTTACTTCCAAGGGCACTCCATCATAGTCCTGACCGGAGAACCACTGAAGAGGATCCCCGCTCACCCTGAAGCCTCAAGATGCCTCGTCAAGTGGGCCATTATTCTCGGGACCTATGATATCTCGTATCGGCCTCGCTCAGCTATCAAAGGACAAGCGCTCGCTGACTTTATCGCAGAGAGCACCATCCCGACCGAAGAGAAATCTCCATTCGCGCCCGGGCCAACCTGAGAATTGTTCATCGATGGATCCTCCAATTCAGCCGGGAGCGGTACTGGCATCCTCTTGAAGTCCCTCGAAGGAGAAGAGTTACAGTATGCTTTAAAGTTCAACTTCCAGGCATCAAACAACGCCTCCGAGTATGAAGCCCTTATCTCGGGAGCTCGTATGGCCCGACGGTTGGGGGTTGAGTGAGTTAAGATTCACACTAACTCCCAACTGGTCGCTAGCCAGGTCAACGGTGATTACGAGACTCGAGAAGAACTAATGGTCAAATACCTCCAGTTGGTCAAGGGCGTAGCACAATAGTTCGAGGGTTTTGAGGTAGTGAGAGTAGGAAAGTACACTACCTAGCAGGAGTACGATAGAACCAACAAGTTGTAATAAATAAACGAGAAAGTTGTCTACTCTAACAGTACCATACTGCGGAGCCTCGGTCTGACAAAACTCAAATCTGTACCCGCCAGTAGACAAGAGCACCATCCACTAGAAGAACGACTGGATGCGTCCCCTAACATCTTACACCGCGTCACAAGTGTCTTGCTATAATGCCCAGGGCAGAGACAAAGACACACTCAGTAACCAGAAGTACTACAGAATAAGGACTAGCTGAGGTCGCGCTCGTCAGCGCGGGTCCGAAACCCTCAGCCCCGTGTGCACACTCAGACCGTACGCCCTAGGCCTGTCCTCTAGCTGGTAATTCCTCCTAAGCCCAGACTCGATTATATGTGGGGGCCCTACAGTAACCAGCCTACTCACCATCTCTCTCGGGTCAGCCGCTCCACCACTCCTGGGTGGGTCAGCACACGCGTGTCGTAAGAAGGCTGCGACTAGTGGACGTGTCACTGGAAGAACAGACTCTCCAGTCACGAAAAATGACTCTGGAAGCAGACAAGTACAAGGATCACTCCTCGTACAACATTGATTCATGGTGAGGCAAACCGAGAATGCCACGTCTCGAGACCCCACGGCACCCCTCACATGTCCCCCACATGGCGCCCAGCACCAGTCGGATCATGGGTCAACACGTGGATCGAGGTCCACTCACCCAGGGCTCGAATCAGCACGAAAAGAACCAACGGTTAGGCCTCAGACAGTGGACGGTCCATCATGGGCCGTTTCGGTGTGAACGGACGGTAGATGGACCGCCTCAGGGAGTGAAACGATCCACCTCTAACCACCTGAAAACCAGCGTACACGGTCCTCTATGCGTCGTGCCATCCATGCACGACCCCTTTGGGACCGTTCCAGAAGGTAAGCGGCCCAAGAGTAGGCCGTTCCATCCTGGACTAAACGGGAAACACACACGGCCAGTCTCTGACTGTTCAGGAACCACACGGTCCGCGGTGGGCCGCTTGGTGGATAGAACAGTCCCCATTTGGCCGTCCAGTCGCCCAACGACACGAACACAGAACAGCCAACCCGGGGCCATTCAAGGACTGCACGACCATCACTGGGCCATGCAAGGAGATGAACGGGCCTCGCTGGACCGTTCAATCATCCAACGTCACAGAAAATGGAACGGCCAGCCCTAGGCCGTTCAAGGACTACCCGGCCAAGCCCTAGGCCGTGCCATCCCAATACTATGCAACGGTCAAAAACCCAACGGTCAAAAAACCTCGGGAGTCATGCAGACCCCACGGGGTACACGGTCGCCCATGGGCCGTCCATGGGGTACACGGTCGAACGATGGACCGTGTACTCCACCAATGCTCCAGGGCCGTGGGACAGTCCAACACGGGCCGTGCCAAGGTGTACACGGTCTTTGTTAGGACTGTGTACAACCCGTCGTCCCGAGAACGGCTAGCTCGCTGGAAAAACCCCATTTTTGGCCCCAAATAAGCCCATTTGATGGGGAAACGAAGGGGAACCCATCCCCAAGCAACCTAGCATGCATCTGGGTCCCCAAATCACGAAATAACGGCCCCAAACGCGAGATTAGGCACTCGATCCCCAAAACATGATTTTCCCTTCCTGGCACAAAACGACCCTCTCTCGACCTCGCCTCGGCCTAGAAATCGCGTGGGAGGAACTACGGAGCTAGGGGAACGTCACCCCACATCAGTCCCGCTTCGAGGCGCATCGGATTGAGCCCAAATCGTGAAGAATGCCGCTAGAAACCCTCATCCTTCACGCTCCCCATGAACACCGCACGCTGCCACTATCGTCTCACCACCGCCTACGCCGTCACGTCGTCGCCCACTGTCGTCTATAGCAGGAGGGGCACGCCGCGTCGTCGTCGATCGGGGAGTGAGAAAGAGAGGAGGCACTCGGTTCGGTCACGGGAGGAAGGAGGAAGAAGAAGGAAGAAGAAGAAGAAGGAAAAAAGAAAAAGAAATGGGTTATTTATATATATGTATATGTCTCTCTCTCTATGTATATATAGAAAATAACAGGGAACAAAATTAAAAAAAAAAGAGAACGAAGAAGAACCGAACAACAAAAAAAAGGCTAACGAACGGATGAGAGGGCCAATGGTCTCCTGCTCACTCTCCCTCCTCACGCGTCTCTCCCGCCGGGCCAATGAGAGGAGGAGCTCCCCTCTCCCTCACTCTCCCTCCTCACGTGCACTCGGCGACAGCCGCGGCTTCCCTCTCACCGGCCAATGGGGGAGGAGGAGCCTCGCGCCCCTCTCACTCTCTCTCCTCAAATGCACACGGCTCGTGACATCCGGCGAGCTCCGGGCGTCGTGGTCCGACAAACGCATGCGTTCCTCACCAGCGAGCCCCTGGCATTGTGGGCCGGCGAATGTGTGCGCAGCACCACCTCCGGCGAGCTTCGGGCATTGCGGTCCGATGTACACCATCTCCAGTCGTGAAAGCTCCACGCCGTGGCCCTCTGCACCGTTGATCGCGAGCTGAGACCTCGGCGTCGTCCGACAGCCACACGCGCAAAGCTCGAGCAAGGCACGCGCCAGGGGAAGCTCCCCCGTGCGAAGAAGCCCCTCCAGTAGCTATAAAGCCAACCCAGCGTCGAACGAAGCTGGGGTCGGACCCTCTTCCTCTGGCCTCTTCCACCTTTGGTCGCCCCTGAACAAGCCCTCCGCGTGCAAAGAATCCTCAACCCCCAAGCTTCATCCCCCTACGTGTGCTCCCTTCTGTGAGGAAGAGAGGATCGAGAGGTGTGTCCTGGGGAGGGAACGGGGTCAATGCCCCTCCCTCCCCATCATTTTCTTTCCTCCCTTTTCTCATTGTACATCCGTTTCTGTTCTTCTTTCGCTTCCCAGATGTAATGATCCTGGATGATGTATTTACTTTCTTGTGTTTACATGAACGAAGGAAATGCTTCTAGCCCGATTTGGGTGTGAATGTGCTATTACCTCCGAATCTCATATTAGTGCTAGTCCCCTAGTTTATCTTATTTTTCTCGACCCTACGGTTTCTGTCTTTTCCTTTTCTTATATCGGCGGGAGGAAACCTGCCAGATTGTGAGGAAGTGCAAATCCAGTGCATCCGATTGTCATGGATGAGCACTGGGTTCCGTCTCCTCTAATCTGTCGAGATAGAGATGAATCTCTTCAAGCTCTGCCTCATTGTTAACCTGTTGAGCATGTTTCGAAAGTTTTGTCTCCGACCATCCAGTGTGCCAATGCCCTCATGGGCTATATTAGATATGCAAATCCTTTCCCCAATGTACCGGACTGACTCTGATCACCACTTTTGATCTAGATAGGTCATTTGATTTCTATACAAGAATAGCAACATACCATCCTGCACTGCCTTCCATTATTCATGCTCTGCATTTGTCACTGTAATCCATCATATGGGCTATAGTGTAGCAACACCGCTGTCTCCATCGAAGGACTTTTGTGTTTGGGGACCTGTCATGGGGAAGGGGATATACATATTATAGCTTATATCAATCCGGATTTCATCCGATCACCCTCAAGTCTCCGGGGATCTACTGCCTCATAGCATGAGCTCCAGATGACTTCTCACTCAAGGGTTGGATATCAATGGCATAGAGCCAGCAGTCATGGGCAGCACATTACGGAATGGAATAAACCCCAGGTATCTGGAGTTCCCCTTGTAGGCTAGCCCTCAAGGTCTCCCTACCCAATTTGGGGTCTTAGAGTTGCCACCCGTGGCTTACTCTCTTGAGGAATGGAAGGATTAACCCCGGGTATGTGGAGTTCCCCTTGTAGGCTAGCCCTCGGGGTCTCCCTACCCAATTCGGGGTCCTGGGTCAATCTCCGGGCTTGTGAAGTTCCCCTCATAGGTTAGCCCTCGGGGTTCTTCCTTGCCCACTATGGAGATCTTAGAGCAGCCCGTTTTGCGGCTCCCTCTGTTTTAGAGGCCATCTCCCTATGGATGCACTTCGCTTAGCACCCGACAAATATTCGATCCGGGGGAGATGCTACCAAAATTCCACTAGAATTTGACACTTCAAAAAAATGAAAATGAGCCAGCAGTGACAACATGAACATAATAAAAGCATGAATGATGAAGATAACAACATTGTAATGAATAAATACCTGAGCAGATTTCACTGCCCAACAGTGACAAGAGAAGCTACCCGGGGAAGGGGGTTAACAAGATTGAATTCTGATCAGAGTTATGCATTAAGGCAAACACAAAGTTAGACCGTATACCATACAGATGCACGAATACTTCACTGCTAAAGTGCCATGAACCAAATCAGACCTTTGTTAGTCGGCTTTGGAGCAAGAATAAGAGGAGTTTTTTTTCCTACATAATAATTGAAGACCTGACCCTTCATGCATCTTTTAACTGCCCCCTGAAAACCTAGCATCTGTATGAATATAGCATGGCCGCATATGTGCATAGGGTACACACCAGTCAAACTCTGCTGAACACAGTGAAATGGCCCAGAGCTTCTGGACACTTGCATCATGAACAGGGAACCCTTGCATTCAGCATAAGCATGGTAACAATTCCAATGCATGGCTCTGAATTGGATTTCCATAGAACCCTCCTCTACAAAAACAGCCCCTACGCATATCTGAACATGACAATTCATCTGCCTCCTCATCTACCTATAAATAACTCATGTCCACGTATAAGGTCCTCGCTGGCCTTCAGAAGGATTGCAGGAACCTGTTTTGTCTGACAACCGTAAATCCATCACGTATCCTCTTAGCATGCATTCTCTACTGCATCGGTAGTGTGAAAGGCAGGTCTAAATGCACTGCAAATTGCTGCATTTTGGATGCACACGAGCTCTTTGTTTGGGGAAACCCTCACCAGACATTTATCTCCTGCACTGGGAGTCGACACTTGCATACCCAAGAGTCGACCCCCTCCACAGGACCGTCCCTTTTTGTCTGCCCTCCTTGTGTGTTGGTTTGCACCGGGCCAGGGCCCTTCAATCCAGCTCCCCTTTTAAGGCTGATCATATCACATGCGTTGCATAAATAAGTTAGAGTCTCATTTGCATTGCATTCATAAACCAAAAAATCATTCCTGTCCCCCATATGAGTGAAACCATCCCTCATGCCCCCCACATTGGGAGGGAATTGAAACCTCCATTCCTAAAAATCCTTGTGGCCCTTCATTTTACTCACTGAGTGGGCAGTCCACTGTCCTACCCTCGATTGAGTTGGCTTGGGGTTCCATGAATGCATTTCTGAATCAACAAACTGATTCTTCATGATGAACATGTTCTTAATTTTATGAAGCTCAGAATCCCCATGAAGGGCAAAATCCCAGGGATCAGAAAGGTCATATCGTTTGATGATCAAAGAAGCTTCTGAATGTCAGTTGTTCAGGATAACACAACAGCCTGATTCAATGCATGAACTCAATTTTCTAGAAGGAAGACTTAGAAAATCTTCAATAGATTCGGCGACAGTCATATCAAGGAAGTTCATTTCAGGTAAATTAGCATTTTCAGGAAAATTCATGGGTTCAGAAACTACAATGGGCAGAAGTCTTTTATAACCCAGAAAGCTTCAGAAACCATGGGAAAGTCACAACCGCAGCTCACTCCCTCAAGGTTCAGAAGTTCAAATCCTCGGGTTCAGAAAAATGGCATGTAAGTAATAGTTCTCAGAAATTCGTTAAGTGCCTTCAAGAAAGTAAGCTCAATAGCTAAATCAAGGCGGCCAATACATCTTAAAGTGCATTAGCTTCGCTGGAATCAATGTGGCTGGGTTGATAAATCAGCAAATTGTTTACAAGGGCAGCAGGCCTTTGTCTGCAGCTCAATTCAGTAAACCAGTCTCCCTCTATCTGCAGCTTGGTCCAGCAGGCCTTTTTGCAGCTCAGCTCTACAGACCTCCATCTGTCAATCCTGCAAACCTCCATAAAACTCTCTCAAAACAGAAGTGGCTCTCACTCATGTGCAGGAGATCTGAAACCGTGTATATTACACAGTTGGTAACCTGCAGGGTTTTCAGATGTTGAGTTGTTGGTCATCTGAAAACTAGGCACACCCTCCTTTGTCTGCATGCATATGAGCACACACATGTAGACTCATATCACATGGTTGGCTACACAAAGAATAAAAAAAAAGAAGTATTCTGCCATTAGTGTCTTATCACCCACCAATCAAGCCAAATGAGGCCCATGAAGTTCAAAATCAGCATGTGGTTGACATATTGGACGAAGCCAGCAGACTCCCAGATTAAGTGAAGCTCTTTCTTACAGCAAAAAAAATACTGAAGTCAGCAAACTCCAGTCCCGAAGCTGGCAAGGGGTGGCTGAATCCCTCAGTTTGGCGAAGTTGATAAAGCCAGCATGCATGGTTGGCTTGGCAGTCCTGATGAGACGTCTTTCCGTTTTCCCACGCTTTGAACGTCTTGCCACTTCGTGTGTCCCCTGGGAAAATTGGGGAAGACGAGGCGACCGCCTTAGGGAAAAGGCTCCTTTAGTGAGTTTTTAAGGGGAGAATCATTTAAGGCAATTAACTCCCCCTCGGCCTATAAAAGGACGGAAGGGCGTCTCCTTTCCTTCCACCGCTTAAGGCCATCCCTGACAGTCTTTCCTTCTTCCCTCTCCGCGAGGTGTCGAGGTAGAGAAGAGATCCGATCATACCTCTATATAGTTTGGTGTCAACCAATTTACCTTTTGGGTCATCATCAAGACTGGTTGATGTGCCCATAGGTGCAGTGATCTCCTTGAGGTTCTCCAGACTGTATTTCTTCAACAGGCCAGAGTTGACGCCAGAGTGAGGAAAGGGTCGACGCAATAGAATTATGGAAGAACGTGGTCACGGGAAGGCCGCCACTTGACAATGGTAGTCGCCTGATGGCCGCGACTATCTAGGGCATAGAAAAATATCGATACCACAAGTGCTTTCTAGACCAATGGATTTTTTTAGGGTACAATCAGCTCCGTGTCCTAATGGGAATCCCAGGCTCGCGGAGACTTACGGAGGCCTTGAGACATGATCACCTAATCTGACAGAAGGAATATTCAACGGAGAGGATCACAAGTCCAAGAAAGTGTGCCTATTACGTATAAGTGTAACTAATAGCATCGTACCGGGATACGTGCTATGTACTTAAGAAAGACTGAGATGGGAGTGAATCGTGTAAAAACAACGATCAAAACATCAATAAAACAAGTCCACCAATCATATGAAATATAACTTTAATACAAGAGTATATGGTTTTGGCATGAAATTATCATAAGATTAAATTAGGTTCCTAAAACATGTAAGCCATGAAATCTAGCATGATGGATGTATAATATAACCAATAACAGGAATGTAATGATGTAACTAGAAATGAGACCTAAATACCTAAGCTTAATATATAATTATAAGGGTTGTTCTGCATTCTATTTAGAGTTAACAGGAAGTAGAAGACAGAAAGCATAAGGTGGTCTAGGAAGGATCGCTTCTTTATAGTGGCGGTCTATCTAGGACCGCCTCTTGACAGTGGCGGTCTCTGATGGACCGTTTCCTTATCTGCAACAAACAAGAAGTAAACAGGACGTGTAAGGCTTATTCTAGGACAATAACTGCATGGAAAACATGCTAGATGGGAGGATAAAACATGCTATAACAAAGTGAAATCATGGAGATGCATGGGTTTGCATGGATTAGGCCAAAATCATTATCTTTTCTATTAAGGTGAAATGATATGCATGCAGAAATAACCTAACTATGCAGTCATAATAAAAAATGAAATACTCTGTGTATAATGCATCAAATAATGTGAAAACAGAGGGCTTTTACTCTTAACTTGATGTTAAGCCATTCATGAGATAACCTACCTCTAGTTTACTCCCTAGACTTCGAATTTGTACTAAGACAACTTAGTTTCTGCACATTCTGTGCTAAATCAACAACTTCTCGTCTCTCTATCTCCTTGACCACTTGACCTAAACTCACAAGATTTGGAGGGAAGTAAGAAGACATGAAGGGGAACAAATAACTCTAAAGGATGAACCTTAAAATACTTCTGCTAATATCCTTAAACCTCAAGTCTTTATTGGACGAACACGCTAGTTCTTGGGCAATCTGCAGAGAAACGGCTTCTTCCTGGCGTTCTAACTCTTCAACAGCTTGACCTCCTAGCACGAGATTTGGAGGAATATTAGACAAAACTAAGGAGAATAAAATTCTCTAAAGGACTAACCTGAGATAACGTCTCCTTACCTTTGATCCACGCCCTCCAAAACTAGGGTTCGAGCAGGTCAAACCTGGGACCTATTTATAGGGTTTGACCTAAGGTGGCTAGATTAGATTGACTTAGGAGTCCTAATTTGGAGTAAGATTGATCCCCAAGAGTCCTAGATTAGGTTGCGATGCCAGATAGCATCGAACTCAAGTAATTAGATAGGATAAAAATCCAAATTTTCTAGGGTTTATCGAACCCCGTCACGGAAATCAGAACGCGATCGTTCTGGGACCGCCTCCTACGAGTTGCAGTCGTGCGACTGACTGCCTTTTGGCAGGGCGCTGAAATTTGATTTTTAGTCAAATTCTTCTTATATTTATCCCCTATTTATCTCTTAAAGATGGAGAATTATCCTAATGATGTTGCTAGAGTGTGGGCTTGGGCCTAAAGTCATAGAATTGGATTTTATGGAGGGGAGGGGGGTCGGATCTGGTCTGCAGAAGCAGAACTAGATCTGACCTGAGAACAAATTGTAAGGAGGGGTAAACAGGTGCTAAAATTTGTGGGAAAAATTATGGAGGTGGGATTTGATGGGAAGAAGTCTCGGTCTAATTTTCAGCACGTTCTAAAATGGGAGAGGGGGCCAAAAGGGTGAAAAATTGGGTTGCTAGAACATAGATCTGCACAGAGACAGATCTGTGTAGGTCTAGGAACTTAAGTGGAAAAGGAAGGGAAACGAAGGTGTAAAATCATGAAAATTTTTCTGGAGAGGGGGAAATATGTGGGGAACTCACCCTCCAAATATCAGCTTCATCAGATCCGGGGTTAGAGAGAGAAAATTCTCACTTCAACCCTCTATCCAGCAAAACCTTAGATCTGGACAGTAACTCGGCAGGTGGCTCATGGTGGCTCGTCGGCGGCACGAACGGCGGCGGCAACGGCGGTGATGATTTCAGATAACCAGAAGAAGAGGTAGAAGAGGGCTTCACACCCTAGATCAAGAAAGAAGAAGGGGGAAGAATAAGAGAGAGAGAGGGGGGCGCCCTTGGCTCCTTGGCTATTTTCTCCAAATTTCTTTCATTAATTCCATGAAAATAGGAAATACAATGCTTTTATATGAAAATAAAAATGACCACTACTACCCTCAGATCTAGGGTTAGGGAGGGGTAAATGAGGAATGGGAAAGTATTTCTCCCATGTGGTCAAATGACCAAAAATAAAATAACTACAAGAAGGGACAAAAGAGGGGGCGCCCCCCTTCCTTGGTCAACATTTGCAACCCATGGTCTCCTTGACCATGGGCCATCATATTGGGTCCTCCATGTGTAGAGGTCCACAAGGGAGGGAGAGCCCCAATTGGGCTCCTAAAGGTCTTGAGGCCCATTTTAGAAACTGGACCCCTTACATGAAGTTTAGCCCATATTACATTCTTGACCCATCTCAAAGCAAAAATACCAATATACACCAATACACTCAAAATAAACATCGAAAAGTATCAACACTCAGATAGAGGCTCCATACTGTCACCCAACCACAAGGATGTCGACATCGCTCGAGTCATGCTACGTGTCTGGTACTGACGGCTAGCTCTGGTGTCCTCACCAATTCTCCCCGGGTGGGAGAAGCTCGACCCCGTCGAGTAGGGATCCGGGTCACTCTGGTATCGATCCAGCAGATCTGGATCTATCCTCTGTAACTTGGCCCGGGTGATCCAAGTGTCATTGGACGTGGGCTATCCCCTCCATCACACCAAGTAGCGTTGGTACACCCCACCTCTAGTAGTCGTTACCTACTCATCTAGTATATGCTCTATCTTCTTACGCTACTGAGGTAACAAGGCTAGAGGTGGACGCTCCGGGGTGGTGTCACTCAGAAGGGGTGGACATGGCTCAAATGGCTCACTGGGTATCACCGTTGGGTCCCTATAAGCGACGAGATCTGAGATGTTGAATGTGGAGCTGATCTTGTAATCCTCTGGCAAGTCCACAACATATGCATTTGATCCGACTCGCCTCACTACCCAAAAGGGACCGGCACTGCGAGTGTGCAACTTCTTCACAGCTCCCGAGGGAAACCATTCAGGTCTGACCTTGATCATGACATTATCGCCCTCTTGAAACTCATGGTGGTGCCTATGGACATCAGCCAATTCCTTGTATCGTGCGTTGTTGGTCTCAATGTGACGACGTACATGCTCATGCAATTGTCTAATATGATCGACAAAAGACTCGACTGACTCAAACACACGGGACTGGATGGGAGATGGGACCAGGTCTATGGGTTTCCTAGGTCTACGACCGGTGACAATCTCAAAGGGGCTCATGCTGGTAGACCTATTGACCAAATCATTGTAGGCAAACTCTGCTAAAGGTAAGACCAAATCCCAATCCCTGACTCGATCTCAGACCAAACACCTAAGAAGATCCCCCAAACTCCTATTGACAACCTCAGTCTGACCATCAGTCTGGGGGTGATATGCAGGCGCACCATGGGCTCTGCGGAGCCCGAATAAATTGTCACTTCGGTGACTGGCACGCCCACGCACTTAATAAACCCGGAAAAACTCCATTCCCGACGCACAACAACAAAACAACCCATAAAAATGAACGAAAGAACTGCCAAGATAAAAAAGTGCGTCCACAACTGGCCAAACACATCGTATAGCGCCTCGAGGTGAAGCTACAGACAAAAGGGGAGAAGAAGAAGAACAAGAGCATGGAGGGGAAGGAGGAAGAACAAATGGAGATTGTTGGGGTTGAGTAGGGGCGACTACTCCCTACTCCCCTAACATCTCCCTGTTACATACTCTCTCTCTCTCTCTCTCTCTCTCTCTCTCTTTCTACTGGCGGTTGTCAGAGAACTCCCAACGCTGGGATCCTCTTCCTCTTCTCTCTTCTCTCTTCTCTGGCAGCGTCAGGGTCATTCCCTCCACTGGTGTGTGTCTGTCTGTGTATCTCCGTATGTTCACGGGGAGAAGAGGGTTTTATACCCTAGCGGTAGGGGGCGTCGAGCGTAGGCCACGAAGGTGGGAAACAATGTGCATTGATGGGGATTTGACTTCCCCATCTTGGGTGGCAGGGGACTAGCTTGCGTGCCCTCATCTCCGATTGACACGTCAGACAGCCCACTGCACACCAAGGATCTTTAGGGCATGGCGTTGGATTTCCTCTGCCGGATGCACCGCTAGAGGGGCAGGGCGTTGTGCCGCTGGCAGGCAGAAGAACTATGCCACTGGGAGCTTGCAGCAGCGTGCCGTTGAAGAGACCAACAGGCGTGCCGCCGGGGAGGCTGGACGGTGTGCCGCTGAAGGTATTAACCTGGGCGTGCCACTGAAGGGGCACGCAGGGGTGTGCCGGTGAAGCCCTTTGGAAGTGTACTAATGGAGGAGCCTGGCCGAGCGTGTCGGTGGAGTCGCAGGCTAGGCGTGCCACTGGAGGGCCCGGCCAGGGGAGCGTACCGCTGAAGCTCTCAGAAGCGTGCAGGCGAGGACCGCCAGGGTGTGCCACTGAGGGCAGCAGGGGTGTGTCGGGTAGCGAGTGTATCGGCCAGGCACACAAGTGGGTGTGCCGCTGAACGGGCACAAGAGTGTGCCGCTGGAGCTTGCGAGATGTACCGTTGAGGCCAGCAGGAGTGTGCCGTTGAAGGGGCACAAGGGGCTTCCTTTTCCTTCTTTTCTTCTTCTTATCTTCTCTTCTCTTTTCTCCTCTTCTTTATTCCCCTGCACATAAATATGGGGTGAGAAATTTTCAGTGTCCACACCCCTCTGACGCTTTAACATTGGAGCGTCACACGCTCTAGTGGTTTATCGTAAGGCTGTCAGGACCATGAGCGCCCTACCGACAAAATAGTACCTTGTGACGCACCCACCTTGGGGCGTCACAGGCTATGGCGCACCCACCTTGGGGCGTCACAGGCTATAGCGGTCACTAGAAGGACCGCCACACCAGTCCGAGAACGGACCGGTGGGAAACAACCCAAAAATCTAACCACGCCCCCAAACCTCCATGGAAGAGGGGGAAAACAAGGAGGAAGCTTCCTAGGGACCCCTAGCATGCATCTAGGCCATCAAAACACAAAATCACGGCTCGAATCGGTGGATCAGGTGATCTCTCCCCAAAACATGCCTTTTCCCTCCCGGCATGGAAACTCTCTCTCTCGGCCTCACACCGGCCTACAAACCACGGAAATGAAACGCGGAGAGGTAAGGAACGTCACCCTACCTTGATCTCACCTCGATACGCGTCGGATCAACCACAAATCGTGAAGAACACCACGAAACCCTCGTTCCTTCACGATCTCCCACAAGCCACACGCCGCCACGACCGCCTCGTCGTCGCCGTCGTCGCCACGCCGCCGCCTAACCGCCATTTGCACTCAGTGGTAGGCACCGCCATGAGCAAGCCGGACTAAGAAGAGAGAGAATGGGGGGCACGGCTCTCCTTGGGAAGAAGAAGAAGGAAGAAGAAGAAGAAAACGTAGAAAAGGGAAAAGGGGTTGGGGTATATCTGGGGTGGATTCCCATCGTGAGGCAATGGAACATAGCTCGAGGCACATGGTCAATTCAGAGGTTGACTCGGACGATTCAAGAGGATCTTGACTCATTCCCGCATGTATCAGTAAAAGCCTGAATTTCCTATATGCCCCTACATGTTTCTATATATTCCTACATGCTACTATATGACATGAATGGCCCTTTTAGGTGCGTTGGACACCATATAGGGATGAGGATCATGCGGGGTAGCCGTGGGTCGAGGCTTCCCTGGCCTATCGAGGACGAGACATCTGGCTCCATTGCATCAACGTGATTGAGCCACTTCACTATCACCTGATCATGAGGACGCGAGGAGTGCATTAGCCCACGGTGAGATTCCCCCACCGACATGATGACCGTCCGGGAAAATCCGCCAAAGGGATTGGCAGCGATATCGACTGGAGCGGCCGAGCCAGGAAGTATATTCAAGATTGGAAGCATAAGGGCAAGGCCGTGACAGAACAGGCTGATAGTGATAAGGCATATCTGAAACCCTTCACCCGTCGATACGGCAACCAGGTCTTCCGCGGTACCCGACGACCGGTATGAATGCTAAACTCAATACTTATATCCTATATGTATGAATGACTGCTATATGCATGACACTTGCTTTTAAATGCAGCTAGACCCACAAGGACGCATCGCCGAGCTGAGATGCTGTCCCTGCTGCTGAAACTACTGTGGCTGCTGAGGGTACTGTTGCTACTACTGCTGAGGGTACTGGGGTGGCTGACGCGGCCTCTGAGGATAGTCACGCACCATATGCCCTGGCTGATCACACCTGAAATAAATCACCGGCATCGTACACTGCCTACCTGGATGCGACTCGCCACATCGAGGACACGACCCTCGAGAACCACCAACTGATCCCTGTCGCTGATAAGGCATCGACTGCTGAACACTGCCAGAAGAAGCCTGCCTCTGGTCGCTGCCCTCCTTATGCTTCCTACTAAAACCTTTCCTGAAAAGCTTCTTAATCTTGGAGCCAAAGGACACAGATCTTGTCGCTGAAGTCACTGGAGTCAAAACTCCTAAACAACCTGAAGGAGGCTGGAAGGTACTCTGCTGCTAGGTTGTCGTCTGCTGGCTGCGGCCTGACTGGGACTGCCCCTGGCCAACCTGACCCTGAATCCTCTGCATATCCTACTCTAATGATGCCGCTACACAAGAAGCCGTCTCCAAATCAGTGGCAGCGTTCGCTATCAAGTGGTGCCTCAACTCCTACCTCAAACCCTGAACAAATTGCTTGGTCTACAGCTCCTCATTCTCCATGATATGGGGAGCATAACGACCCAGCTCCACAAATTGGGCCCTGTGCTGCAACACGGACATGTCACCCTACACCAGCTCCAAAAACTGACGCATCCTCTGCGTGGCAATATAGGCTGGGTAGTAAGCACGCTCGAAGACCCTGATGAAGTCACCCCACCTGATCTGCTCAAGTGGGCGAGACTGAAAGGACGTCTTCCACTCTGAAGACCACCAAGCTCGAGCCATACCCTGCAACTGGTTACAGGCCAACATCATCTTGTCCTCATCAGCACAGCGCCTGGAACTGAACACTCGCTCCATCTCGTCGAGCCAATCTCGAGCCACATCTGGGTCTGGCTGGCCGCCATAACAGGGTGGATGGAACTGTAGAAAGTCCCTCACCGCACGACCTGGCCCACCCCTGGATGACGAGCCCTCTCCAGCATCACCGCCGAACTGCTGGGACATGACTTGGAACATGCCCCGAAAGAAATCCTCGGCCCCCAAAATCCTTGCTGCATCCCCTGCCTCAGTGGCTACAGGTGGCACTCTGCTCTGCTCCTCCTGCTCATCCTGGATCCCTGCCGACTGTCCCTGTTGAGATCGAGTCCTCCGCCTCGACGCCATGGTCATCCCTGGTGCAAAAGACAGAAGACACGAAAAATGGCAAAGTCAATAAAACATGCGGTGCCCTAAGCCAGTGCCAACTGCACATCATCATTGTGGACTAGTGGACCACAAAAGGGGAATGCGGGGACAACTCCAGAATCAATCAGCGGTGAAACTATCAACATTCGATTGGCAAGGAAGACCTCGGGGAGAGGGGGACTGCTGTAGCCCAAAGCATGGCAGGGCATAGCCAGCGTCGGGGAAGATGAAACTGAGACTCAGTCACACGATGGAATGATTAAATGCATAGGTCGAGAGTAAAATGGAGCAGACGGGGGAATGACCATGGCACCGGCACGAGGAGATTCATTCCTACCATTTTTTGACACAGTGATTAGGAGGTATGAATATACGAGACATTCTACCATGGTGCCGGCACTATTGCACGGTGTTGTTTCACTGATCAAGGGAAGAAAGTGTGAGAAGAAGAAGAGGAAGGGATGATGTGAAAATAAACAAGACCATTAAAACCCTTAACCCACGGACATACATTCATTTCATTTATTCCATTGAACAAAAGGGAAAGAGAACGTACAGATTGCCATTCCGGTGTTGGCGTTGTCGCTCGGTCACCGTTTTCATTAACAGGAAGGAGAGAGATTACAGAGAGGAATGACATGTAACAGAGGAGGTGAGGGAGGGGGGAAGGCTCATATCATCACCCCCCCTTCTTCACCTATGTTACGGTAGAAAAGAGAAACACAGACAGAGGGGGTCGACGAAGAAGCGACGATGACCCACCTAAGTAAACGTGGGAGCAGAAGATCTTCTCCGGCACCGGGAAGTTCGTGCAGAACAGAGGGTCATGGCCGCGGTGGAGACGCTCAGAAGAGAAGCTTTTTCCTCAAGAAACCCTTGAACTCTCTGTCTCGATTGGTGGACCTCTCTCCTTGATTCCCCTGTCTCTATTGTTCTCTCCAATTGCCATTTTTTTTGTATATTCTCCTCTCTCTTTTTTTCTCTAGTCGAACAAGGTGTTTTTATAACACCAAGTTCATCGGTGCCACAGAGGGGTACGCCGGGAAGGATGGCACCGGGAGTAGCATCAGATTTGAGTGTTTTACGCACAGTTATTGACGGCGCCGTCTAAAGGGTGTGCCGGTGAAGCAGGGCATCGTATTAGGCTTGTCCAGTTGTCGAGGACTAGTCGATGGTTTCGGGGATGGTTCCAAAAGTCATCATTGACTCTTTCTCTCGCCATGGTCCTTGGAAAACCTCGACGGGTGTTGACGAAGCTCTCGACATGATGTGCGGCCTTAATCCAAACTCTGTGTGTGTTTGACTTGAGCACACAGGTTTTTCGCTGACATGGCCTTCGGCACTATGATTTGTGCTTTCGGCTCGGCCTTACTCGTGCTCAAAGCTCCCTTGCAGGGTGACGTAACACCCAAGGTGATTGCGCCTTGACTGGGGGTTGACTTGGTCACTGACGGACCCAATAGAGTGAGAAGTCGAACCCGTGTTGGATGATTAGGGTTTTTTGCTGACAGAGCCTTCGATTCCTTGTCATGAAGGGCCGATGGCATTCTTCCTCCTCAAGAGAGTCTTTAATTTAGGTGGCGGGCCACCAGGTAGACCATCGCCCTTAGTCGGACAATAGGTGTAGGGCAGTGACACGACGGAGTCGATGCTGGATCATTAGGCAAGCTTGGTCGCACTGCCGGTTGGTTGTGAATTCATCTCGACCTTCCTGAGGTGAAGTCCCCGGTGTCCATTCTAGGTGACTCGAGACTCTAGTAGCTTAAGAAGTCTTCAGTACGTTGATCTTTATTGGCTTCTGTGCTTCAGTGGGTCGTATCATTCATCTTTGCGACTTGGTCACCAACGATCATATTTCGAGTGCCAACAAATACCCCCCAGACATGGGTGTTGCAAGCGAGGCACGAGTGTAGCAGGACCGATGGATGAGCTTCATCTGGATTGGTCTCCTCTGATGACGGATGCTCAGAACGGCACTTAATTCCAGTGTCGGACGCAAATCTGGCGCGGTCGGAAGCTTGAACGGCGCCGTTTAAAACGGCACGCCCTTGCCTTGTTGGTTAAAACGGCGCCGTGTTAAACGGCACGCCTTCACCATGGGGTTAAAAATGCACTCGATCTGACTTGGTCAGACAAAAGTAAGGTCCATGTCGGGATCGATAGTCTGTCATACCATAAAGGCTATGACATTAATTACATCCTCCGAGGGAGGAGGAAAATCCTTGATTAATTGCCAAGATAAAGAACCACCAGGTCTGAGAAGTATGTACACGCATTTATGTGAAATTGAGAGATGATGCTACATCCATCCAAGCATGCAAAAATAATTATTCTAATTAGCCTGACCCCTTGACATGTGGCGGAGAACATTGGTCCGATGACCACCATCACGCATAGTGAGAGCTTTCAGTTGAACGTAATCCGAGCTTCTGCAGATCACCATTTGATATACTGAGGGATCGGTCGTATAATCATATGTGCAAGTAATGATAGATGTAATTGTATACAAGACATATAAATATGATAGGAGGCAGTTTGATTAATTGATTTTTTTTTTTAGATTCATGATTTATTAATGTTGGGTGTTAATTTGTTTCCTTAAGGGGTTATTTGATCCTTGGTGGAGAGGGCAAAGGTCGACCTGGAAGCGAGTGAGGGAGACTTGGGAGCAAATGAGGTAGACCTAGGGGCAAGTGAGGTAGACCTCAAGGGCAAGTGAGGTAGACCTAGGGGAAGGTGAGGCTGGTTTGGCTGGATCGGTGGAGCGGCATGCTGGGTCGACAGGGAGGCTGGGTCGGCGAGGTGGCACTTGTTTGGCATAGCGAAGCGCTAGGTCGGCACCTGTTGAGGTGTAGGAGTGGAGCGGGTCAGTGTGGGTGGTGCCGACTCGAGGCAGTTTGGGACGGATGGTCACCGACCCAGGGTGATTTGGGGCCTTCAAAGGGCTGTCGAAGGATTTTGCAAGTGTGGGTCAGCACGGGTGGTGCTGAATCAAGGGTTTTAAGGGGGGTGCAATTTCTGGCTGGGGAATAGGTCCAGGTAAGGCCTGGGGCTGATTCAAGGTATGTTTGACCTGGATGGGAACCGTAGGGAAATTGATTTGAGGGGATTGAATACAATGAAGGCTCCAGAAAACACCATTATCTTTAAGTTTTTTAGAATATTTTGGCGGAACATGAAAGGATGAATGAGTTTAGCAGGTTCTTTGGTATTCATTTTGTTCAAATCCATCATGGTCCATGGCCTCTCGTGCGAGGTTCATACTCGAGCATGGGCGCAGAATTTTTATAGATCCATCTATAGACGTGGCGCTTCCCCACCCCCTCGACTTGATTCGCACACATGTCAAATACATTCGGTTAAATCAGCTGGTCGTAGGTCCGTACAAGGAATCCTATTTGGCGAACAGGTGCCTCTTGGCAAATAGGTTGGATCTCCTTGGGGACCCACACCTTCTTAGACACTTTCAGCCTTGGGGCCAGCTCTCTTCGACTGTGACGGCTAGTTTCCTCTCTCTCAACTCTTCTCCCAGAGAGGGCCTGGAAGGAGTTACGGGTTGGTATAACAGCGACCACCTGATTAGGGATTGCTTTTGCGTCCATCTTGGAAGATGCGAACACCACCGATCAGAATAGACTTTTCAGACACTGACAGCCATCCGATAATAGGAGTAGCAACTCTTCTTCGGGAGTTCCCCTGGCGACGACCACTGAGCTTGTCGTTGTAGGCGGGGCAAGCCCCCTGGGTGACAATGTGCACCATGTAGCTAGTTAGTTAAGCATGGTCTGACAGCAGGCCTTTGTGGCTTCGGGCGTTGCAGGCCCTAAGCACCATGTTGATATTCCTTCCAACTGACTCCAGGGTCTCTATCTCCAACAGATCAGCAAAGTCTACCCCCATGAAGTTGAGGAAATCAACCACTGGCAGGAAGGAGCCGAAGATGGTTTGTATTGCCAGGTACCCACCGATAGTGTGGTTGGCCACAACCTCAGGGCCAAAAGCCAAAGCAGCGAATCCGGCCACCATTACTGTTTCCTGAAATCACAGAAACAAACAAACAATCAGTGCTCCTTGGGAGAGCCCCTGGGGATATATTTATCTTGGCAAAGAGACGAAGGGAGACCAGGTGCACGGGGTATATATTCAGTTAGCGAAACATGCACGGACTTTCTTTCTAGAAGAAACATGCACGGATTCACAGTTTTCAAGGAAAACTTGCACGGACTCAACAAGTAAACACCAATGCATTGTGCAAACGGACATTGTAAGTAAGATGCACAAACTTAGGAAATCAATTATTCTCTCACTTAAGTAAGCAAAACATTCCATGCTGCATAACAGTCAATGATTCTCAATGACTTTTAATAATTCTCAAACAAGTCAAACACATTGACTCAGACATATACCGAACATGTTAACCAAACATGTTAACTTATAGTGTTGCTATCATCAAAACACAGGGACACAACACACGGCCTTCCAAGAAAAATGTTTGGAGCTAGGGATCTGGAACCACTATACTTCGGTGGGACATCCCCATGCCAATGGATTGGTGGAGGACGCTCCTCCATGGGATCAAGACCCTACTGGAACAGGCAGAAGACTCCTAGGTAGACTCCATCCCGAACATCCTGTGGGCGCACCAGATGACTACCAGGACTGCCACGGGTGAAACACCATTTCACCTCGCTACGGAGTAGAGGTAGTTATTCCAGTAGAAATCTCCAACCCCACGTCATGGGTAGGATACTTCAATGACGCTAGGAACAACCAGATAATGCGAGAAAACTTGGATATGCTCGAGAAAGACAGAGCCCGCGCCCAAGCAAGACTCATGGCTTATCAGCAGAAGCAAGCCCAGTTTTACAACGCTCACGTTAAGGAGCGGCACTTCCTCCCCGAAGACCTGGTATTACGGCGAGCAAGCTTGGCGGACCCTAGGGCTGCCATGTTGAAACTTGCACCCAACTGGGAAGGCCCATACTGGGTAGCGGAGTCACTGGGCAAAGGAGCATACAAGCTGATGATGCTCGAAGGGCGAGAGGTACCCAGGACGTGGAACTCCGTAAATCTCACAATATTTTGTCATTGAAAGATGTATGGAAAACAAGATTTGCCCAACCATGGTGACGTACAACCCCAACATCTTGTCCCTTTGGCGCGATCATCATCAAGTCATCTGCCAGCAACCATGATAACTCCATGGGCAGACACCTCGCATCCCATTTGTTCTACAGGAGCGGACCAACTAGGGACACCGCTAGCAAAGAGGTCTGCACCAGGAAAGAGGACCGGATGACTCGTCCACACCTAGTTGACGGCAAACACTAGAGCAACAAAGTCATCACTGGCCAGCCAACTAGCCATGCCTGTAAACTGGCAAGAGGAGGCTGGATATCCCGTAGGCCATTGTCAATGGTTGGCAGAAGAGTGATGAGTCTGACGCTGCCCAGCCGTTAGCCCAAGTCTGCAAGCTGGCAAAAGGAAGACAACTTCCATGCCTTCTATCATCTCTACCCATCAAAAGAAGGATGTTCCCTCTAACAAGGGGAGACACCTCATCACACACTTGCAGATGAAAAAGATGATAGGAAAACAAGCCACACATCACAATGACAAAGACGTCTGAGAAAAGGGGAGGTGTTATTCAAACACGATAGGGAAGATTACGAAGGGAGTTTTTGTCCCCCTAGGGGTGAAATTTCTCCGGCTTAATGTACATGATACCCCGGTCGAAATACAGGCGGTTGACCTTCTCCAAGGCCTCCCGCTAGCCGTCCAAGTACCCGAGCTTTTATTGCTCGGGGGTATCACCTCCAATCTCGCCCGGCGCCGGCCATGGCCGCCAAGGCTCCGGCAAGGGCTCCCTCCGAAGACGTAGGCGCTGGCGAGGAATCTATAGGGACCCATCATTAGAAGAAGCGCTCGACTACTCTGACGACATTTCACGAGATCTCTCTCTCTATCACCTAGTAAACTGAGAATGTCTCGGTAGAGCAACGGGACCCTCTATTTATAGGAGGGAGATGAAGGTTTTCGAAGTAGGAGGAGTCCTACCGCCTCCCCATGCCCTAAGAAACTGAAACGACAGACCCCGAAAGATCCGCCCTCTTTGGATAACCCCCGAGGCGTCGCATCATATCTCTAGCTCGTGGAGAGGAATCTTCACCCATTTCTTTAATCCCATTGCCCCCAATCAAGGAGAGATTTGTGGATCTGGTCTGGGGCTTGTCTCCTAACCTTCCAAGATCTATAAAAGATCTCATTGAGCTTATAAACCCTAAGCAACCAAGAAGAGATTAAGAAGAGGCTATCTAAGGAGGGAGAAGAGTACTGTAACTCCATGAACAGTACTTCATGCAACAAGATCTTCATCCATCTCCAAGGTGTTTCAAGCTCAATCTAAAGCTAGCCACCTCCAAGGAAGTGAAGAAGCAAGCAAGCAAGGATTCAAAGGAAGATTGCCTACGTGAGAAAGAAGAAGTAGCAAGCAAGCACGGATTCGAGAGAAGGCTGCTAAAAGGTGAAAGAATATTATTTCTCAAGATCCATCTGAAATCTTTCAAGCTCCGCTAAAGTGAAGATTGAAGCCACATTCAAAGATTAGTAGCATACATTTAAAGGGAAGTCAAATCAGGAGTTTTCTAAACTGTGCCTCATTGTCTTTATGTTTTGGGTGTTATCTTTGTGTTCCTCATAAACTATAAGCACTTGTGTGTGTGTAGATCGTTTTAGATCTGTGGTCATGTGTGTGTGTGTCATGTCTGATTCGTGTGTGTGCGTGGGTCTTCCTAGATCTACGTGTGTGTGTGTGTGTGGATCCATTCAGATCTAGTCATTTTAGTGTGTGGAGTGCCGCATCTGTCACAGTGTGTGTATGTATTGTTGATCCGATTATCGGATCGTGTTGGAGACCTCGTCTCCGTGTGTGTGTGTGCTGGGGGGCGTCCCCGTGTGTGTGTGCAGGCATCGTCCCATGTGTGTGTTTGGAGCGTTGTCTCCATTTGGGAATTTATCCCTGAGTGAAGTCTCACTGGGTTTGGTGAGGGGTGGACGTAGGATTGCCGTCATTGCATCCGAACCACCTTAAAAATCGTTGTGTGTTGTGGTTTGATTTGTGTGGTTTGGATCATTTCTCCTACCTCCATTCTGTGTGAACGTTAGTATATATTGTATTCTAACTTGTGGTTAAATAGATTTCAACTTCCTAGTTAATATTTTATCACATTCTTTAAAAAGGTCAAAAGTTTTCTTAAAATTTGTAAACACCCAATTCACCCCCTTCTTGGGTGTCATTGATCTCGGGACTTCAAAACCTGCACAAACCTCCCATGTGCATCGACCTTACACCATGTGCATAGACCTTCAACCCCCAAACTTGCACAGACCTCCCATGTGCATCGACCCTCAGCCCTCCATATGCATCGACCTCACTCCATGTACGTCGACCTTCAACCCCCAAACCTGCATAGACCTCCCTTGTGCATCGACCCTCAGCCCCCCATGTGCATCGAGCTCACTATATGTGCGTCGACCTTCAACCCCCAAACCTGCACAGACCTCCCATGTGCATCGACCCTCAACCCAAACCTGCATCAACCTTGGCCCTTTGTTGCATAAGCCTTAAACCCAAACATGCTTAGACCTTAGCCCAAACATGGATCGACCTCGGCCCTTTGCTGCATAAGCCTTAAACCCAAACATGCTTAGACTTTGGCCCAAACATGCATCGACCTCGGCCCTTTGTTGCATAAGCCTTAAACCCAAACATGCTTAGACCTTGGTCCCAGCCTACACTAGCCTTAAACCACACATGCATCGACCTTGGCCCTTGCCTGCATAAACCTTAAAAAAAACCCATATGCATAGACCGTAAAAGCTAAATATGCACGGACCTCCCCATATGCACAGACCTTGAACCGAAGCATACATAGACCTCAGCTCCCCAATCTACATAGACTCTATTCCACCAAGGTCTACCTTATTCTTCGAGGTCCACCTTATTCTTCGAGGTCTACCTTTTTCTTCGAGGTTTACCTTATTCCACCAAGGTCTACCTTATTCTTCGGGGTCTACCTCATTCCTGGTCAGGGTCTACCTCACTTTCTCAGGTCTACCTCCTTTGCCCTGAGATCTACCTCGCCTTCTTCCAGGTCAACCCTTGTCCCCCAGACTTGTGAGGGTGTCCAGAGATTCTGGAAATACTTCTGCTGTGCGGAGCTCTGCCACAGAGGAATGTGCTGCTTGAAGCACATCTCCCGGATGCAAGGTGATAGGTCATCCAAAATTCGGACGGCCTCAGGGGCATTGTCGGCTCGCCTGGACCAGCCAAAGTCATCTTCTGGTGGGGTTGGAGGGACCATGTCTCCTTTGTGGAAAATGATAGACTTGTCCCTTCTAGCCCTTCTCTTGGACCGGTGTTGCAGCTTATAAATGATGATAAATGTCGTGAGCTACTCGACCCTATGCTCGCTTGAGGCACACATGATCTGGACACAGTTCGGTGGCAAGCGTATGCTTTTGTCGATCGCTCGGCTAATGAAGTTAGCCTCAAAATTGACTTTGCGCCTCTCAGGGCAGTCTATGGTTGACTTGGCACTAAGGCACAGCCGGTAAAGCTTAGCCTTCTCCTTGTCAACGGAGAAGAGGTCGTCCTCCTCCTCTTTTGAGAGCCAGCCATTGCTCTTGCTCTTAATCACGGGAAAAGGGCTGATTCCCTTGAAGTTGTGAGCTGCATCGGCCATGTTGCATTCTGCAGGAGTGAATGGAGACAGGTCTGTAAAAATTACACGCTGCTCCCCATCCTTGATGTACTTGATGCACTGATGGAGGGTTGAGGGGACGACCCCATTTTCGTGGAGCCAGGGCCTGCCCAACAACATCTTGTAGGACGTGCTGGAGTCGATGATGTAAAAGGTCACCTTAAAGGTGAAATCATCAAGTACCAAGTCAACATCCACCCGGGCGAGGACCTCCTCGGTATTCTGATTGAAACCAGATATCTTGACCACCTGAATCTTCTGGAGGTAGGGGGTCAGATATAAGGTCTTAAAGGTTTTAAGGGGCATGATGTTGACAGCCGCACCGGCATCCACCAGGATCTGGTTTACTTCATGCCCATTGATTTTGCCCTTCATATAGAGGGGTCGATTATGGCATGGAGGAGAGATTAGAAAGTCTTTCTCCGTGAAGGTGACAGCGACCGTGAAAGCCTCATACGTGGCGACTTTCATTTCAGCCGCGTGTGCTTCATAGACTTTCGGCTCTTTAAGTATTTTGATGAGGGTTTCCCTCAAGTCTTTACTCCAAGCTATGGCTTCCCAGATCATGATGTTGGCAGGGAAGCACTTCATTTGGTGGAGGACCTTCTGGTCAGCTCGAGCCAGAACGTCCCCCAGTGACGGCAGTATGTCAGGCTGGATCTGCTGTGAGCTGCTGTGCCGCTCCTCATCGGGGAGTTGCACCACCTTGCCTTTGTTATTGGGATTAGGCTGATTGTCGCCAACCATAGACTCTTAGAAGAGGGAGGCTAATGACAGCTCTTCTGAGTGAGGCGGAAGGGCTGGACCGTCCTTGCCGGATGGCCCTACTTGCTCCGTAGGATAGGTGGGAACTGGTGCTGGAACTGGGGTGCTGGCGGCAATCTACTTGGCGCCAGTGGGATCGAAGACGCTGGGTTCCCCCGGATCTCCACTGGTGGGATAAGGGCAGGTTGTTCTCCTCGAAAGAGGATAACCCGTTCTGGATCGAAGGCAGACAGGAAAAGAAGTGACTCAGGGACTCTTCCACGACCTCTACCACATCCACGACCGTAACCTCAGCCACAACCAATATGTTCTGGAGCTAGTGGTAGTCTAAGTGGGGCCGAAGCCCTTTGTCTGGTTCTGGATGCCACTGGCTCTCCACGCCCGAGGCGTTGATGTTATCAAGAGGTGGGATAGCCACCATGTTGTAAGTGCAGCCACGAAGCATCTGTTCCAACTGTTCCACCATGATCTCCTTGTCCTTATAGAACAAGGAGAGTTCTTTTGGAATGTGAAGGGTTTCATGCTCTTTGAGTTTTTGGATCATTTCTTGGACCCAGTCTCTGAGGTGAGCATGCTTCTACATGTCTTCCCACAGGATGTAACTGTCGAGTGGGATAGGCCCGGTAGGGCAGAGAGGAATGTATTCCTCCAAGTTGTGATCGGCACGAGGGTCAAAACTTTTATCCGTCTGAACAACATGGTGACTGAGATCGAGGCATTCCTTGCCCGGTACTCTTCCACCCCGGCTACATCGAGCCAGAGGGCTAGGCAAGTCGAAAAGAAGCCCATCCCACCAGAAGTCCATACATTGGACTTCCAAGCCTTTGAGAAACAGAAGGAAAGGGCCAAAGGCACTGCAAACCCTCCACCGCCAAGGTCCACGGAATGGCGGGAAGGCCCCTCGCTCAGGGAGAAGATGAGAAACAACTTGTACTCCTTCTCCCGAGATAAGTCCCGGCTCCTATTCAAATGGGCAACCAGTTACAACAAAATCACATTGCCAGAACCGAAGAGGCCCGGTGACCTGAAGAAGAAGGATGACCCTCGCTTCTGCCCTTACCATAAGGTGTTAGGGCACACCATCGAAGACTATTACGTCTTCAAGGACGTCATTGAGTCCTTAATAAAGAACGGAGAGCTGGATATGGGAGAGCACAAGGTTGATCCCCCACAGCCACATGAAATGGCCAACATGACTTCCGGCGCCAACATGATATCTCTATAACATGAATTGCCTGAAGAATGGATGAAGGCTAACACCCGTGCCACTTATGAAGCTTTCGTGGTAGCGCCAGCCCAGGATCAAGTGGGTTGGCGGCCTGCGCCGAAGAAAAATAGAAGAAGATCAGCTCCTCAGCCCACCCTGATAGTTCATGTTAGGGGTGTCACTCCCCGATCAGCACCGCCACCGGTGAACCCTATCTGGCATGATACGACCCCTCGGTTGGTCATGAGGCGGCCTACCTTTAGCAAGAAAGAGCATATCCTGGGGCCGATCCACAAAGAAGTCAGCCCGACGGTTGGGAGACTCCAGGCCATCATTGATGGGCTTGAGGATTATGAACAGCTTGAGATCTGACCTGTTGAGCTGAAAGAATATGTCCCCTGGGAGGAGTTCGAATCCCTCGAGCTGACCCCTGAGGTAGAAGCCCAGACAAAGCAAGAGCCTCCCTTGTGGGGTGAGTTCCCTCAAGAGCAGCTACCAGCTGTTGCAGAAAAGAAGAAGAAAAAGAGAAGATCCAGAGGTAAGAAGAAAAAAGAGATCGTCGTCGCCTGCAACACCCTCTCGGCGCTGTTCGACACCGCCCTCTCTCTGGAGGAAGAGGAGGAAGGGGCATCCTGTGACCCGCCAGAAGCGAATCAGGCTGAAGCATCCACCTCCCAATATGCCACCTGGTCAGGGAAGAAATGGGGATGCCCTCCTCAGGACAACCACAATATCATGCTAAGAGGCGAGTAGCCCTACCAAGTCCCCAAACCCAAGGTTCGAGGCACGGAGATCCCCCCACCATCGGGTCTTTATCCCGAGAAGTCGAAAAGTCAGGGTGCTCCCTCTTTCGTCGAGTTCCTCTAGGCCCACACAGAAAAGCATGTGTGCCCGCAAGGGCCCTGGCAAACTAAGGGGGCCAGTAGCCACCGGCTCCGCCTGTGAGTAACCCTCCGACCCTACCGGTGGCGGTCCCATCCCAGCCAGCGGAGGATTTTGATGGCATCTCTAACCTCACCAAATTCATGAAGGAAAAAGAGGAAGTCCAGTAGGCCCCGTAGGCTCAAGTAGCTGTGCCAGATCCGGCGGAGGAGTCACCTTCTGACCCGGCGCCCCAGGCCCAGGCCGGTGGTAGACACGGCAAGGCCAAAGAAATGAAGCTACTCCAGGTTCGGGCTGCGGACTGAATAGTCAGGCATCTCAAGAAGATCCCAGCTCGGTTTACCATATGGGAGATGCTATCCCTGGATGAAGAAACACGGCAAGCCATTATTGCCGCACTCCGGATGCCAGCATACCTTGAAGCATGTTTGGCGGAGATGTCTGATGCGGGACGGACCCGCGAGACTCGAGACCGACTGGGACTCTAGGCAAGCTCGGGTGCGTCCCACACGAGGGAAGCGATCGGACGTGCGCGGTTGAGAAACCGGCAGTGAGTCAAGGGTGGTCGGCTCTCTCGTGCCCGGGTCGATTTTACTCCAAGCCAGCTTTCCAACAAGTGGTCGTGCACCCCCATCCGAGGTCGGAGCTGGTCGGGAGACCTATTCCCGTCAAGCTGCGCAAATCGGCACTGGTTGCAGATAGAGGCAAGTTGCAGAAGCTCCCACGCCTTCTTTCTCAGGAATCTGGTTGTGATTTTTGGTTAGGGTGTTCTCCCAAGAGCCCTCTTTCATCTACAAGAAGGACTCCATTCGGACACTGGAGCACCCCGGTCTGGCCTCTTTCCCCGGCGTGCACTGGTTGCTCGCCCCAGCCCCAGAAGTTCTACAGCAGTTGGATTGCAGGAGTCACCATTTCGTCCCCCAGTGACTCCAGCTCATCACCTTCGGTGTAGACTGACCCTGGAGCCCCCTCTTCGACTCAGTGCTGGTCTCGTCTCATTCTGGTACCAAGGCTGAGAATAACAACCCCAACAGGGCTCCCCTGTCCTGTCGGTGACCCAAACTGTGCAACCTTGCGAGAGTGGACAACACAGGCGCTCCTCACCTCAGATCATCTTCATTCCAGATATGGATCATTCCTGAGGCATCCTTCTTCTCTTCAACTATAGCCCCGGCCCAATCCAGCATCAGGCCAGTAAGATCCAGCCCAGGTGAGTCGATTCCAGTTTCCTGTTCCTCCACTCAGCCTGACCCGATCGACATCCAGAAGCTTCCACCCAGTTGTTCGGGCCAGTTCGATGGAGATTTTAGGTGGAGGCACACTAGACACATCACTCTTTCAGTCAAAAGTGGTCCCGCCTCGATCCCACATCCCAGCCCAGAGTACTGCCCCGAACAAGAGCTCTCTAGTCAGCAGCAGGTCCAGTCTGTGCAGTCCCGCGAGATTCATCGTCCATGGTTCGTCTGAGCTCTGAGCGTGGCGATTCTTCTTCCTAGTGTCTCAAAAGTCGAGAAGCGATCCAACGGTGTTGACCTAGTCTCTATCGACCGTCGAAGTGGGAAGTACCATTGCTGACAAGCCATGGCTGCCCGACAGGGCAGATAGAGCGCCAGGCAGTGCAGACTAAAGATCTAGTTGCACACTGGCGTCCGATTCCCTTCCCCGCATGGCCGGCTGAATGCCCCTCCCTACATGGAGGTAAATTTTGGTTGTACACTTAATTTTCCCACCCCTAAGCCAACCGTCCTGTGAGAGGCGTAGTTTTGTATTAAAATTATCGCAGGTCAAGCGGCATTGGCGCAGCGTGTGGGTTGTGTTCCCCGCTTCCCCGCTCGCCTTCGTCTCCGATCAGAATCAGTGTCTTCACACCCATTAGGTGTGCGTCTAGTTCCCCCCTTACTGGTTGACTTTTGCTTGTCTAGTATCGCATCTTAATGCTCGTCAGACGGTGAGGTGAGCGCCCGCTCCATATTTCACTTATTGTCTGCCCACCGCAGAGTGAAAGGTGAGAGCCACCCCACACCTACACCCATGGCATGCCGTTCGCCCACAAGTTGGGAATCTCAGCCCCTTAGGGGTACAACCCAAGCAAAACCACGTCCTCAGGAATGTCAAGGTCCAACCCTGGACCCTCGCCACCATCCCCAGTTTGTCCGCAGGAGATAGTATGCGCTGTGCGAGTGAGCCCATCGACGTGAGTCCGATCACCCATCTGTATATGCTTACGGGTCTAGTTCCTAGGTGGGTCAAGTCATCCTTAGATCATCCCTGGCTGTGTCACATCAAGTGGTATCAGAGCGGTTATAGGTTTGTTCTTACAATCCTAGTCCTTGTGCACTTTCACGCTAAGTCACATATAGGTGCACACACGTGCATAGCCCACCTGACACTTCATGTCCACCTGTAGAGGAACCCATTATCACTCCGATCCTTATTCTTCAAATCCCCCAATGGATCCCAATCCCCAAGGGAGCCCCGCTACCAGCGAATAGGAACTCCCTGACCATTCCAACTTCCTCATGGAGGCCATGACCAATGTCTTAGGGCGACTTGATGACATAAAAGCCCAACACGACCAAATTGAGGAAAATAGGCCCGCCCCAAGGGCGGATGATAGAAGGGAACCTCCCCCACATGAGGAACCAGCCATGAGAGGGCTAAACCCTGACCATCCACCTAAGCATGGAAGGGATCCACCCCCGAGGTGAAATGATGGACACCCCCGGGACAACCCGGACGACCACCTCATGAGACTCATGAAAGTCGATGCCCCCACCTTTGATAGGTCTTACCACCCTAGTGTCTATGTATATTAGGAGACATCAATCGACCAATACTTTGATTGATATCCCATGACCAAGGATAGAAAGGTCCAGCTTGCCAAAATGCAACTGACCAAGTTGGCCAAGACCCATTGGTTGAATGTTGAGGGGTTAAGGATGGTTAGAAGGCAAGCTCCCATTACCACATACGAGGGCATGAAAGAACAACTCAGAATCAAATATGTTCTCCCCTTCTACCACCAAAATCTCCTAGATGAATGGTAGGCCCTGACCCAAGAAGGAAAGTCCATGAGGGAGTACATTGAAAAGTTTGATTATTACCTTCTCAAGTGTGGAGTCCAAGAGGACCACGAGGTCACATTTTCCCGGTTTAGGAATTGGCTTTAATTCCACATAAAAAAGGAGCTCTTCATGCGCCATGTGACCACCCTATAACAAGCCTATCAAATAGCTCGGGACGTCAAGAAATTCTCTCGATATCCCCAAATGGTCCCTCCTCGTGTGACGGACCCCAAGTCTATGGTGCCTCGGACCAACCCACCACCCCCTCAACGGAGCATCCTTCCCATTCCCATGAGAACTCCTCCCGTCTGAGCAGCCCCTCCTAGTGGGACCCTTCCCTCTCGGCCTACGAATGGCCCTCCCAACCCCACTCCCAATCATCCCAACCTGGGACCAGCTTACCCTCCCACTAGAGCTGCCCCTAACCACCATAGCGGGCAGTAATGCTTTAGATGCCTTGGGTATGGGCACTTTGCCAACCAATGTCCCACCAAGGGAGCCTCTAGTTTGCTCATTGAGGAGACTAATCTTCTACCCCAAGTTGGGGTTGAAGAAGAAGTTGAGGTACATGAGGCTTCTCCCGATTGGGAGGAGGAGTATGAAGCCCACTACAACGAGTCCAACCAAGAGTAACCCCCCTATCCACTGACCCTCACCTTGGAGTGGTTAGGTGCACCCTCACTCAAACCCAAGAGCATGATTGGAGGAGAACCACCATCTTCTACACCTACATCCAAATAGGGGACAGTGCCTAGAAGGTCATCTTAGATAATGGGAATAGTGTGAATGTGGTGTCCCCCGACACTGTTAACCTTCTAGGGCTTGCCATCTCCCCACACCTGAATCCCTACCAGGTATCTTGGATTGATGCCACATCCGTACCCGTTAGTGCCCGTTGCCTTGTCCCCATCACATTCCAATCCTACCATGGCCATGTATGGTGTGACATTCTACTTATGGAAGTAGAGAGCAAACTTCTAGGGCGACCCTGGATCTATGATGTAGATGCCACTTTTCACGAGAGTACGAACACTTGTATTTTCACCCAAGAGGGGAAGAAGATCCAACTTAACCCCTCGCCACCCTGTCCCCTCCCCAAAAGGATACCACCCTCCCTGGAAGGATCCCCTTTCTTCACTCCAGCCCCACCCCTCCCTCCACCAAGCCCTACACTCTCTAGTCCTAGCCCTAGTGTGACCATTGGGGCTACTAGGAGCGTACACCTCATCACTAAGCAATAGCTTGAAGAGGAAGACAAGCAAGGGGTACAATTGTGTGCCATTGTCGTTTGTCTTGGAGAATTCACCCCAACCAACCAACACTCACTCGAAATCCAACAAGTCCTTGAGGACTTCCACGATGTGTTCCCTGATGATTTTCCAAATAAGCTACCACCCATGTGCGATGTGCAACAGGCCATTGACTTTGTACCCGGAGCTATCCTACCCAACCTTCCCCACTATCGCCTCAACCCCACCGAGCATACCGAACTTAGGAGGCAAATTACGAAGCTCATCAAGAAGGGCTTCCTCTGAATTAGCAAGAGCCCATGTGCTGTCCCGGCCCTCCTCACAGCCAAAAAGGACGGAACTTGGTGCATGTGCATGGATAGCAGGGCCATCAACGAGATCACGGCCAAGTATAGGTTTCCCATTCCCCGACTAGATGACATGTTAGACATGCTCACTGGAGCCACCATCTTCTCCAAAATTGATCTCAAGAGTGGCTACCATCAAGTTCGGATTAGTCCCGGGGACGAGTGGAAGACCACTTTCAAAATCAAGGATGGCCTATATGAATGGCTTGTCATGCCCTTTGGCCTTTCCAAAGCACCTAGCACTTTCATGCGCCTCATGACTGAGGTCCTCCGCCCTTTCATTGGCATCTTCCTTGTTGTTTACTTTGACGACATCCTCATTTATAGCCAGTCGAAGGAATCCCACCTTGATCACCTCAAGCAAGTTTGCACTGTTCTTAGGAAGGAGAGCCTATTTGCCAACCCCAGGAAGTGTCACTTTATGACCAATCAATTGGCATTCCTAGGATTCATTGTTTCAGCCCAAGGGATATCCATGGACCCCGAGAAGGTCCAAGCCATTCTTGAATGGCCCGAGCCCAAGACTCTCCATGATGCCCGGAGCTTTTGAGTTCATGGAGTTGACCCAGGGTGACATGTCAGTGATGCAGTACCATGCCAGGTTCGTCGAGTTGGGCCGTTATGTATCTCACATCATGACAGATGAGGAAGTGAAGACCGATCAGTTCATTGGTGGTCTAAGGGTCGAGCTGAGGCACCATCTTCTTGCGTCAGGTTTGACCACTTTGGATGCGGCATGCAAGACAGAGTCGGCGCTGGAGAGAGATTTGCAGAAGATTCGAGGGCAGGACAGTGCTGGTCAGGTTCGGGCAGATTTTGGTCAGTCGATGGAGGTTTAGCAGCAGAGTACTGTCCAGCTCTCAGCAGGTGGTTTCGTGGCAGTGCAGTCTGTGGCTCCCGTGCCAGAGTCATCATCCTTTAGCTCGAGGCTCAAGAAGATGCTCAAGGATGCGGGATTTGGCGGGAAGCGTCGGGGTCATAAGGGGAGGATGGAGCAGGAGTCGTCTGGCAGTGTTCAGCAGCCAGTAACTTTGTAGCGTCGGAGTTCGGTGAGTGGTGCTCGGGACGGGTGTCCCAGGTGCAGTGGCTCTCATCCAGGCAGGCCATGTTCAGAGCCCGTGATTTACTTCAGGTGTGACCAGCCAGGGCACATGACATGTGACTGTCTGCAGAGACCGAGTCAGTGGCCTAGGTATCAGCAATAGCAGCAGTTCCAGCCCCAACAAGTGCCAGCACAGCCGCAGCAGTACTCGCGACAGGAGCAGTTTCCTCAATTGTCTCGGTCAGCAACTGTAGGGAGGCAGAGATCCCGAGACAGAGTGACCCACATGACCAGAGCGGAGGTTGAGGTGTCGCAGTTGGTGGAAGGTACTCTTTCGATTTTGGGTTGTGTAGCTCGTGTTTTATTTGATTCGGGTGCTTCTCATTCGTTCATTTCGGAGGATTTTACTCTGAGCGTGGAGGACCCGGTGGCCGAGATCTCCGGTGACATGGTGGTGGAGTTACCTACTGGCGATTTTGTGCACATTCCGTATTTCTTCGAGAAGGTGCCCGTGTGGGTGGAAGGGCGAAACTTGCAGGCCAGACTCTACGCGTTACCACTTCAGGACTTTGATGTCATCTTGGGCATGGATTGGCTCGAGACTCATTATGCTTTGGTGGACTGCGGCTCGAAGAAGGTCTACTTCCAATAATTTTGTGGATCCACCTTTTGTTATCAAGGTATTCGGTCTTCCTCTTCCCGCATGCTTATTTCGGCTATTAGGGCTCGTCGTATGCTTGATGCAGGTTGTCAGGGTTTTCTCGCTTCCGTGATTTTGGTGGATCGGCAGTGTCTGGGTGTAGAGGACATTCCTGTCATGTGCGAGTTTCCCGATGTTTTTCCCGAGGAGTTGCCAGGGTTGCCACCGCAGTGAGAGATTGATTTCTTGATTGAGGTGGTACTTGGTACGGCGCCTATGTCGAAGGCCCCTTATCGTATGGCACCTACAGAGTTGCGAGAGCTGAAGGCGCAGTTGCAGGAGCTGCTGGCGAAGGGGTATATTCTTCCTAGCTATTCCCTGTGGGGTGCGCCAGTGTTGTTCATGAAGAAGAAGGATGGTAGTCTGAGGCTGTGTATCGACTATCATCAGTTGAACTAGGCGACTGTTAAGAATAGGTATCTGTTGCCTCGGATTGACGACTTGTTCGATCAGCTCCAGTCGGCCCGAGTGTTTTCGAGGATCGATTTGAGATCGAGCTACTATCAGCTGTGGATTCGCGAGTCTGATGTGGAGAAGACCACGTTCCGTTCGAGGTATGGACATTATGAGTTCTTGGTGATGCCGTTCGGGCTCACCAATGCCCCTGTAGCGTTCATGGATTCGATGCATAGGGTGTTCCGTCTGTATTTGAACCAGTTCGTGGTTGTGTTCGTGGACGACATCCTCGTGTATTCCCGGTCTGCTGAGGAGCATGCGCATCATTTGAGAGTGGTGTTGCAGACCTTACGCGATCACCAGTTGTATGCCAAGTTCAGCAAGTGCGAGTTCTGGCTCCGAGAGGTGCACTTTTTAGGGCACGTGATACGCCCCTAACCACGTGTGCACACACAAGCTCATTGCCTTGAGCCAGGCCTCTAGCTAGTTTTCTCCCCCAGTAGGACGCTACTGCCAAGCAAGGGAGCCCATGAAAACTAGCCCACAAATCGTTTGAGTTGGGAACTCTGCCCCGCCACCACTCCCAGGTGGGCCGACACACAGGAAAGTGTCATCAGGCTACAACTAGTGGAGGCTCACTAGACACAAAGACTCCAAAACATGAGTGCTGGAGTACATACAGGCTAGCACACACTATCTCACGTACTACGTAGCACCAAGCATAGGACACAAGGCAGCACACCAAACCGCCACCAGGCTCAGGATGACAACTAGACCTACTGACACAATGATCTTTGAGTCTCACAACTTGGGGTCAAGATCATCGCACATACGCAGTGACAAGCCGCCAATCAAGCCTAATCCCTAACCCAAAGACACGACAAAACACAAGCCCTCAGCCCCTCAGGCTGCACCAAGGACTCTTGACTCCGTATACCATAAATTGTGGAATACGAGGGAACACCAAGGCTCTCAAAGCACCTGGACACATAGACCGAGGTAAAGTAGCACCTCAAGGCATCCACAGCCATGTCTCACTATATCTAGAATAGACGAGACACTCATGAGGTCACGTGTCAACCACTGGATCAGACCGGGTTGACCAGACACCAATAACGACATGAAAGTAGTACGGAAGACCTCTCAATAGAAAGGCACTCCTGGCTACCTTATAACATGGTCATAGCCCTCATAGGAAATCAAAAGACATCCACGTAACATCGGGTAAACCACAAGGTCAAGCCAAGATGATTAGAAAGTCAAAACAACAAGAAAATAATACTCCGGGGATAAGTAGTCGATCGCTTCGCCGCTAGGTAAGCCAAGCAGTAAGCAAAAGAATCGCTCCTCCACACGGAGACACAGACTCTGGCGGTCATAGATAGGGCCGCGAGGAGACTGTAGCAGTCACAAAATAGGCCGCTAGAGCTAGTCAACCCTCGAACCGACATACCCAGTCAGACCACCAAACGGTCTATAATAGACCCGCTACACAGATTTAGCGGCCTACATATGGGCCGCGAGAGACACCGACCCTAACCGACTTAAACTATTGACTTCGGTCAAACAGAAATTAGCGGTCTAGAGAAGGGCCGCTAAAGACTATAGATGGCCTAAGCTTAGGTCGCTACCTTAACCAACTTAGAATAGTTGACTAGAGTCAACGATGCTTAGCGGTCGAACATAGGGCCGCCAAAGCAAGCGTCGTGGTCTATCGTAAGACCGCTCAGCCAAACTAACATACAAACGTTGTCTAGTGGTCAACTAATGGGCTGCTGGAGGAGGCATAGAGGTCTAACTATGGGCCGCTATCTGATAAAGACGGTCTATCGTGAGACTGCGAAGACCCTAACCTACTTAGCTCTAAACCGACATACCTCAAAGCTTAGCGGTCGACTGATGGACCGCGAGAGGTAAGAAATAGTCTCTGAAACGACCGCGAAGGTGATACGGCGGGAAAACTGCAGGATCGACCAGATCTCGACCTTTCCACGCCCCAATAGTAGCTAAACATTGGGGAAACAACCCTAATGGCCAAACCATCATTCCACACTCCAGAGGGGCTCCAACAGATGCACAAATGGTGAGAAATGGGCGATTCCACCGAATCGACCCTAATTGAGTCACATGGGTTTCCGGGCTCGTACCGGTCCCAAATGATGACCAATCGCGATGAAACTAGTAGGAATGGAATGCAGACATTCCAGGGGTTCGAATGATACCAATTTAGTTGAAAACCATCGTCATTTTCTGGCGAACCCGATGCACACCCTCAAAGCATGATTTGCCCAGACTGAAGCAAAACTCACTCATTCTCGCACTATTCGGCTCCAAATCGCGAGGAAACGTAGCAGAGAAGCAGGTGATCCAACTACCTATCTCCACCGAAGTTCTCACGCGTCGAAGCGACTAAACCGTGCCGAAAACCATCACACGAACTTGAACACATACGATAGTCAAGTCATGCTAAATGCGGTAAGGAATTGACAACTCAGATTCTGGAAATCACTATCATTGTATATAGGAAGAAAAAGTTTTTACATGGCAACGTTCAAAAAAGAGAAATAACTAGTACATCCAGCTCATGCCCCTCCTAGTCTTTGGAGATAGGGGGACTTCCTTGAGGCTTGGTGCCTTGAGGCTCAGCGAACAAAGAGTCTTCAATGCCAGGAGATCTGCCCCCGACATCCTCAGTGGTGGCCGGTCCAGGCACTAGCCCCACTGGTGTGGGAACTACCCCGATCGTGTGCCCCCCCTGAGGTAACCCGAGTTGGCGACCCCTCTAATGAAGCAGTAGCATCCCTACTCCCCCTTCACTCAACGACAGAGAGGGAGAATCTGGGGCATACTCGTCCAAGTCGTAGCGTTGCCCGAAAGGAAAAATGAGCTCCTCGAGGACCTGCTGTTGGACCACGGTGCAAACCCCTTCTGTAGCCCCTATCGATAGCCTGACTCATAATATGAGAAGGTGGCCTTACGGAGGACTGTGTGATAGCCCTCTGAGCTCCTATATCGATCGACCGCCTCCACCCCGGCTTGCTCTGCTTTCTCCTCGAGCTCGGCCACCCTCTGCTCAGCCCTGAGCAACTTCGTCTCTGCCTCGGACAACTTTGCCTTGGCCTCAGCTGGCGCAACCTCAGCTTCGCCCCTCCCGCACTTGGCCTCTCGAACCTGGCTATCGAGCACCTCCTGCTCGGCCCTCAACCCGTCGTGACGCTTGACCTGAGACTGGCGCTTCTCTTCGAAGAGCTTGCTCTTTAGGTTGACCATATAATGAGCCTGGGCCAGTTGCTCTTCCCGTTTCTGAGCATTCTCCAAGCTCAACTGAGTCTGCGCCCGCAACGAGGCAGCCTCCCCTCGAGTGACTTTGAGCTCAGAGGTCAACTGCTCAACCCTTTGATCAGCCTTGGCACGGGCCCGAGAGAGGGACCTCTCCTTACTACCCAGCCAAGCATAGAAATCGGCTATCTTGGCCCATAGTTGGGCCATGATCAAGCCACCTTCCATCACCTTCTCAAAAAGCAAGGAGGGGGGACCACTTCTGAACTCCTCCCAAACCAGTGAAGGTGTCAAGGATCGGCACCTTTGATACAGAGAAGCTCGGGCTATTGGGACACCAGCCGAAAAAGAGAGAGTCCTCTCTGGGCGAGCCGCAATCGGAGCATCCCCCTCAAGCGTCCCCATTCTCGGGATGGCTTCACTCGGCTTAGGCTGGGTAGATGCCTCGCCCCGAGCTCCCTCGACCTCGACCGGGACTTCAGAACCAACCACCTCTGCCTGCTGTCTGGCAGGCTCAACGAGAACTTGCCCACTGACGGTAGTCGCCTCTGGCCCGGTGGGTGGGAGATCTGATTGGTGGAATTCCTCGGTCAAGGGACCCTCAACCAGGTAGGCCTACTCCTCGACCAAAAGGGTAGCCTCCGCCTTCTTCAATCGCTTCTTCTCCGTGAGTAAGGCCTTCATGAAGACAACAGTAATGGCTCACCAGGTTCCTTACGTTTGGACCCACGGCGCTCAGGGATGTCATCACGAGCCTTCTGCTTGACCTTATCCTGGGCACAGGAGGGACCCTCGAAAGTTTGGGGCTCACTCGGAGCAAGCATCTCCTCTAGGTTGGCCGTCCCCTACTCCCACGGCTACTCCCCATCATCAACCGTCTGCCTCGAATCTGAGCAACAGAAGTCAAATCCTCTGAAGAAGGCCCACCTGCCAGACCCAGAAGCATAATGTGGGGCACTAAGGATCTTACCATGCGATGACAATGTCCGGGAAGGATATTCCTCAATGTTCACCACCGTCATCAGCTCGGCGGTCGATTGGTGATGCTCCTGGAGAATCCTAATCTCCTCTTCTAGCTCCAGGAGAATCGCCACCTACTTCGGACGAATAGACGGATGGAAGTTGGGCATTGTCGGGAAGCCCCAAGAAACGGCACCCTTCAGCCCACCCACCCAAAAGAATTAGGTTGCATAGGGTGTTTCATCCGTACTTGGACCAGTTCGTGGTCGTGTTCGTGGATGACATCCTTGTGTATTCGCGGTCTACTGAGGAGAATGTGCATTATTTGAGAGTGGTGTTGCAGACCCTACGTGATCACCAGTTGTATGCCAAGTTCAGCAAGTGCGAGTTCTGACTTCGAGAAGTGCACTTTCTGGGGCACGTGATTTCTGGTGATGGTGTTTCCGTGCACCCGGCTAAGGTCGAGGCAGTGGTGCAGTGGCCGAGGCCGACTTCAGTCACGGAGATTCAGAGCTTCTTGGGGCTTGCGGGCTATTATAGGAGGTTTATCCAGCATTTTGCTCGTATTACGGTCCCGATGACCAAGCTTACATGAAAGGATGTGCTGTTCGTCTGGACGGAGGAGTGTGAGCGGAGCTTCATAGAACTGAAGAGATTGCTCACCACTGCTCCGGTGTTGGTGTTGCCTTCAAGATCGGGAGGTTTCGTGGTGTGTACGGATACTTCCGGGGTAGGTCTCGGTGCTGTGCTGATGCAACATGAGAGAGTTGTGGCGTATGCATCTCGGCAGCTAAAGCCACATGAGGTGAACTACCCTGTTGATGATCTTGAGTTGACGGCGGTGATTTTCGCTCTGAAGATCTGGAGGCATTATCTGTACGGTGAGAAGTTTGAGTTTTTCACTAACCATCAGAGTTTGAGTAATGTGTTCACGCAGAAGGACCTTAACCTCAGGCAGAGGAGATGGATGGAGTACACGAATGATTATGATGTTACTCTGTCTTATCAGTCCGGCATGATGAATGTCGTAGTTGATTCTCTGAGTTGAAGAGTAGTGGTCAGTCAGATGTTGTTGAGGAAGTGGAGGCTTTGGGAGCAGGTTTCGGCCACGACTTTTAGGCTCAAGATCCCGCAGGATCAGGGTTTGGCTGTTCTTGCGAGTCTGACTGTCACGCCAGTTGTTCGTCGACAGGTGACTAAGGCTCAGCGTGCAGACCCCGAGCTACCTCGTATTCTGTCGATGGCCGAGGTGGAGTTTGGCAAGGATAGAGCCGTGAGGTTCAGAGATAGGTTGTACGTCCCAGCCGAGGAGCAGGTGAGGCGTGCGGTATTGCGTGAGGCTCATGTGAGTCATTATGCCGTGCACCCCGGTTCGGCCAAGATGTACCAGAACTTGAAGAGGTAATTTTGGTAGCCTGGCATGAAGAGAGATGTGATGGAGTTTGTGGCCAGGTGTTTGACCTATCAGCAGGTGAAGGCTGAGCACTAGCGACCAGGAGGCACACTTCAGCCCTTGGAGATACCCGCGTGGAAGTGGGACTACGTGACTAATGATTTCGTGGTTGGGTTATCGAGGACGTCTAGTGGGCATGATTGTATTTGGTTACTGGTTGATAGACTGAGGAAGATGACTAGGTTACTACTGATCAAAGTCAATTGGAGCGTGCAAAGATTGGCCCGCTTGTATGTGGAGCGGATCATCCTGTTGCATGGAGTCCCCATCTCCATTGTGTCCGATCGTGATCCGTGCTTCACATCGGGATTCTGGAGGAGTTTCCAGTGAGCTCTAGGCTCCGAGTTGGCATTCAGCTCGGCCTATCACCCTCAGTCAGACGGTCAGTCTAAGTAGACCATCCAGACTTTGGAGGAAATGTTGAGATCGTGTTGCCTGGAATGGCAGGGGAGTTGGACCCACCATTTATCATTTGTGGAGTTTGCCTACAACAACTGCTATCATTCAAGCATTGGTATGGCTCCTTATGAGGCGTTGTATGGGCAACCTTGTCAGACTCCACTTGATTGGTTCAAGGTGGGCGAGCGTGTCCTGACAGGATCGGATTTGGTGCAGCAGTGTGTTAAGGTGGTGCATCTCGTTCAGCAGAAGATGTTGGTAGCTCAGAACCGGTAGAAGAGCTATGCCGATCGGAGGAGGCGACCTCTCAGCTTTGTTGTGGGAGATCGGGTTTTCCTGAGAGTTTCTCCCATGAAGGGTGTAATGCGCTTCGGCAAGCGTGGGAAGCTGAGTCTGATGAAGAAGAAGAGCCAGCCAATCCTCCAGTGCGCGAGGAGGCGTCAGACAAGGCTGGCCCCTCTAATGGGGTCGGGCCTACAAGTCAAGCAGGTCTTTCTAATGAGGGCCAGCATGATGAAGCTTTGCCACCTCCGGAGGAGTCTCTGGCCCCGCTGCTCCAAGAAGATGCGGAAGGCCAGAACGACGAGGAGCGCCCTTCTAAAAAGCGGGAGAAACCTTGTCAGGCGCTGAAGACCCTGGCGGAGATCATCCCGCCATTTGACAAGACCCGTGCTCGGGCGGACCACAAGATCATTCATCATATGAAGCGATTCCCAACAAATGTCACAATCTGGGAGGCCATCGCCTGGAGCAAAGATCTCAGGGAGGCTCTTGTCAAGATACTTCAAGACCCGGAGGCCAATGAAGCCCGTGTTGCGGAGTTGCAGGCCCAGGCATATGAGGCACTCACAGCCAACATCTCCTTTACAGACAAAGACATGTTGCTGTCCTCTCCAAGTCACAATCGCCCCTTACATATGCGGGGGACCATCAATGGGCATGATGTGAATCGAATTTTGGTTGACGCAGGAGCAGCCATCAACATCATGCCTTTGAAGACTTTCAAGTCTTTATATTTGGCGCCTTACTTGCAGAAGGTGAATGCGGTCAAAATCTCGGGATTCAATCAGGATTCTGAGGAGGCGCTAAGTCGCGTTGAAGTCAAATTGGCTTTGGGAGAGTATGTCACCCAATCCACGTTTTACATTATCAACGTCGACACATCTTATAAGGTGCTGCTCGGGAGACCGTAGCTCCATGAAAATTGGGTCATCCCATCAACTCTACACCAGTGCATCAAATATGCCAAAGGTGGGGAGCAACACACGGTTTTTGCAGATCAGGCTCCGTTCCACCCAAATGAGTGCCATTTGACGGACGCTTCCCTACACTTTGGGGAGCCCACTCTAGCCATCCCTGAGCCTTTAAAGGACAAAAGGAAGCAAAAGATGAACTATGAAACTGAGGAGGGGCAGTTGTTCACTATCAATCAAGACATGGTAAAGTTGCACAGGCTAAGCCTCCATGCCGCCTCCAAGCCAACTCAACCGGAGAGGCGAAATTTTGATTTTGAAGCCAACCTCATCTGCCAGGTCATTGACCGAAGCATCTCCTTACCGCCCAAGTGCCTTCAACTCTCGTCCCAATGGGAAGAGTATGAAGTGGAGTAGCTGAAGACCTTCACTGTCTCCTATCAACGGAGAAGAAGGAGCAACAAGGGCAAGGGAGATAAGCTAATCATCTTTTATAAAGGTGACCTAGTCCCACCGTCCTCTCCTGAAGATGATTTCAGCTGGGATACTCTCACCGATGTGGCGCCAGAGCCAGTCCAGGAGATGGATGACATGTCGAAGCACATCAGAGAAATGTGCAAGAAGCAACACATCCCGCAAGCTTAGGACCCCGCGCGAGCGGCATACTTCTATCAACTGTGGAATCCTCCGCAAGTCCGTGGGCAACCTCCCTTCTCCCACAAAGATACGTGGGGACTCGGCTATGACCAGGAGAGGGACTTTGAGGTCTATTTTGCAGTCAATGCCATAGGACTGCTACCTCCTCATCACGGGCAAGCTGAAGTTGAGCCCAAGACTGATGACTCTGTAAGGGAGTCCGGTGAGGTGTCGATGGCACCATCACCTTTATCAGAGGTTAACAATGACCACCCCTCAGAGGGAGAAGCGGCCCAACCTGCCGACCATCAACAATGCAAAGCAAGCTCCTCGACTTCAAGCCACGAGCAAGAGTGCTATGAAGAATTTGAAGTCTATGAAGTAAACACTGATGATGAGGGAGACTTCGTCGGCCTCCAACCAACTCCACCTGAGCTTGAAGACGGTGGCCAAGCAACCGTGCACGTGTTGATCGAGATCAATCTCGGAAGCAAAGAAGATTACCGGCCAACCTTCGTCAGTGCTCTCCTTAGTGAGAAAGAAAGGCAGTCGTATCGGCAGCTCCTAGAAGAGTTCAGGGATTGGACCTCGGATCCTCACCGCCATCGCCGGCCCTCCTCCGGACCCAAGTGTGCCTACGCGAGTGAGTTCGCTAGTGTGACGTTACCAACTCATTAGGTTGCTTGCCATACTAGGTCCAAGAGAGTCGTGTCACATCATAACACCCCCGAAAATAGAAGGCAGAGGCCAAGCCATGGTCGGTGAGCTAATAAAGGTCAACCTGGGAGATGGAGATGACCCCAGGCCAACCTTCCTCAATACTCAGCTATCTTCTGAAGAGCAGAAGTGGTACATCCAACTGCTACAAGAATACCAGGATTGCTTTGTCTAGACTTACAAGGAGATGCTAGGACTTAGCCCCGCAGTATCACAGCATGATCTGGCCATAAACCCCGAGGCAGAGCCGGTAAAGCAGTCGCCACGACGCATGAGGCCAGAGCTTATCACTCAGATATACAAAGAAGTAGACAAACTCATTGATGTAAGTTTTGTAGAAGAAAACCAACATACCACGTGGCTAGCTAATATTGTGCCCATGAAAACGAAGAGTGGACAGATCCAGATATTTGTAGACTTTCAAGATCTGAATAAAGCATGTCCTAAGGATGACTTTTCGGTGCTAATAATAGAAGTCAGGGTTGATGCCACAATCGGCCACGAAGCTCTGTCATTTATGGATGGGTCATCCGGCTATAATCAAATATGGATCGCAGAGCATGACCAGGTCCACACGGCCTTCCAAATCGCAAAGGGCATTTATCACTATAAAAGGATGCCGTTCGGATTGAAGAACGTCGGCGTGACTTACCAGCGTGCAATCACCAGAATATTTGATGAGCTACTCTATCAGAAGGTTGAGTGCTACATAGATGACCTTATGGTCAAGATCAAGATGAAAGAGGACCACCTGTAGGACCTCTGAGTCATATTTCAGAGGCTCAAGCAGTATGAACTAAAGATGAACCCCATGAAGTGCGCATTCGGAGTGTCGAGTGGTAAATTCTTGAGGCTCAGCTGAAGGATTATTTGACAGGATGTATTTAAGCCCTCTACTACCTCAGTCGAAGACTGGTCAGAATTGAGAAAAAATACACTTTCTTTGAGAAAGTCTGCTTGGCGCTGCTCTTCGCAGTCAAGAAGCTCCGACACTCTATGTTATCACATGAAATAAAGCTGATTTCCAAAGTAGATCCGCTTAAATACATCCTGTCACAACCAGCACTCAAAGGCTGCTTAGGCAAGTGGGCGGTGGTTCTCTTGGAGTTTGATATCTCCTATGTGCCGCAGAGAGCTGTCAAAGGTCAGGCCATCACAGATTTCTTTGCTGCCCACCGAGCACCTAAAGACTATCCACTAGAGATAGAACTCCCTAAAGATGAGACTCTGGAAGCCGACCAAGTGCAGCCCGCCTTGTAGTAGTTGTATTTTAATGGCGCGTCCAGAATTAATACCCCAACAGCTGGAGCAACCAAAGTTAGGGCCAGGGCAGGCATAGTCCTGAAATCTCCCGAGAGAGAGGTCATATATACCTCCTTCTCAATAAATAAATCCTTCACAAATAACGAGGTAGAATATGAAGCCGTAATAATCAGGTTACAGATTGCCCTCTCTATGGAAATTCAGATGCTGGAGGCATTTGGGGATTCCATGGTAGTTATAAAATAGTTGGAGGGAGAGTTCGATGTGCAGAAGTAAGAACTCCTTCCTTACTATCAATTGGCACTGTGCCTAATGGCAAGATTTTATTTTATCAAAGTTAGGCACATCAACTGAGGACAGAATGCTCAAGTAGATGCCCTCGTAAAGCTGGCCATTTCGTTGGCAATCTCACCGGACACGAGCCTGAATATCACAGTGATTAATCGATGTCAAGTCCCTAGTGTAATAGAGGTCCTGACTAATGAAGAAGATAATGAAGTCGGCAACTGTGGAGGAAATCCAACAGTCTGATTGGCGGGAGTATCCCCTACGATGGTTCCAGCACCAGCAACTCCCGAAAGAAAAAAAACAGAGAATGAAGCTCCTTAGGATCAAAGATTCTTGACTCTCTGGTGGTCTGTCATCTCAAACCACTCGAAGTACTAGTCTATGCAGACCTCCTAATCAATATAGACCTTTGGATCTAAGAATCCATCAAAAGTGGGAGGGTCTGCTCGCACGGTCTTAAGGACTCTATCGTCCTCCTCCTCTCTCTGCTGATGAAAGTCATGACGGCGCCGGCCATACCCCTCATAAGCATTATCGGACCCATAGTCCTCCCGACCAAGGTCACGAAGCTGCAGTTCGATAGCCCGTTGAGGGGCGGGCTGAGGAGCACATGCGGGTTGACCCTGGGCCGCGGGAGCGAGCTGGCCCTGGGCCGTGGGAGCGAATTGGCCCTGGGCCACTGTGGGAGTATGTGCGGGTGGGCCCTGGGCTGCCCCAAGCGGATTCCCATGTGGCATTCTATCTAACCATCTGACCAGACCTTGGACAGATCTATCGGATGACTCCATGCGTTCCTCTATGGCCCTAAGGCGATCATCCATACGGTTAGAGAAGCTCCTAAAGCTCACCTCAGACTGGTCCAACCAGGCAATGAGGGCTATCATTCTCACATGCAAGGTGTGTAGGTCTCCAGGGGCGACATCCCGTAGGTCCGCCATAGATGCGGGGTGATGGTACTGGGTACCTCCCCGGGTGGGCATGCAATGATACAGAGGTTGGGATGCACTGACTAATGCAAAATGAAGAACCTAGACTCAACCAACATCCAGTACGTGGCGGAGATATTGATTCAAAGGTCCAACTCACGCAAGACTGCTACCTTCCCAATAAGCGTAACCTATCTTTCCAGTAACACCTTTTAATATACCGGATATAGGAATGAAATGCAACAACTAAGACAAGACTACCCTAGACTCAAACCTTGCTCTGATACCAATTTGATGTGGGACAGGACACGAGTGGGCTAGGATCTATGACCAACTCGAAGTGCAGCCAGCACTTGTACACTAAAGGTAAGCCGGGCAACTGACCTCTGTGGCGTTCCTCCAGGTGGAGGCGTATCTCAACAAAAAACTCTCTAGCCCAATGATCATCCCTGCAAGGGAAGCGTGGGATCGCAGTGGTTAAGGAACCCCTGTGGCCTAGGGTGATCCAGTTCGAGCTCGGCGCTCGACTGGGGCTATGGGGCGGGTGCTCACAACTCTCAATCGTGGTGATTCATAACTGGATAGGGGCCCTAATCATACAAGCACGACATATATGAAAACATACTAAATAAGTAAGTGCCGATAAAAGGAACGTCACGCTTACCTCCATGACTAACGCGTGGGGAAGAAACCCCGACCGAGTCTGACAATCCCAATACACGATAATAAAAGTATTAATACAATCCAAATAATAACGCCCACTCCTCACAGGGAGATAATAGGCTACAAATGCTAAACTCGGGGGTGCAGGAGCGCAAGTTGATAGGCAGCACTCAATGAAGATGAAGAGACGAGGTGGCGAGGCTTGGTTCCCGACTGATCGGTTCTGCTCGCTCTGGCCAACCTACGCAATCAAGTTGCAGGAGGTGGTACGGCTTGATCCATAGTCAGAACAAGGTGTCATCTATTGGAACACATAGTGGACTGGATGAAGAACGGCCCATCCAAACGGTGCATCCGGATCTGCTCCCGTTTGGGTGTGACGGCATCTGCAAGGTAGCTATGGTCTGCTTGTGCAGAACTACACAAAAGAACAAGAAAAATAGGAAAAATGGAGTTACGGTGTGGGAACGGAGCGCCCCTTGCTGGGGAATGCCAGTGACGCCTGGAGGAAGGTCCTGACCAAAGGACTTGGTCAGATCTGGAGGGAGGAAGTCATGGGATCTCCTCCAAGGTGTCGCAGGTTCTGGGCCGGATCTGCACAGGTCGGCCTGCGCAACCTTATCAAACTCGTCACCACACTCAGCACAGGCGTCAAAATGGCCAGTGCTTGGTGGCGTCACGAAGAAGATAGAAAGTTCTACGATTCACCCAAGCCTCAGGCCCAAAGGTGTTAAGGGGAGGCTTGGAGGATTTTCCGATGAAGGGACTAGTCAAGCACAGGGCGTTCAAGAAGGGCGACTTGGTCATGCTCAAAGAAAAAGAGGTCTTGGCAGGAAGATCCAGTGGAAAACTCAAGCCCAACTGGCGCGAGCCTTATGTCATCTAGAAGATTTTTGAAGGGGGTGCCTACACTGTTGTCGACCACAAAGGTAACAGCTCGTTCCCGCCTCTCAATGGGAAACATATGAAGCTATATCATGCGCCACCGCTGGAGTTTCAGCAGCAGTCCACGCAGGACATACTGAGTCAGTGACTTCGTCCTGTGATAGCAGATGGTGATATCTAGTCCCACCAGGGCATATGCACCATCGTATGGCTTAACTTGCCTTTCTACACAATTTGTCCCACCGGGACCGGCCTCAATACGCCCTCTCGGGCTGTCAACTCAATTCGCTTTTCAGCATATTTTGTCCCACCGAGACCTACCTCAGTACGCCCCCTCGGGCTGCCAACTCAATTCGCTTTTCAGCATATTTTGTCCCACTGGGACCGGCCTCAGTACGCCCCCTCAGGCTGCCAACTCAACTCGCTTTTCAACATTTTTTGTCCCACCGAAATTGGCCTCAGTATGCCCTCTTGGGCTGTCAACCCATCATGCCTTTCGATTTTTTATACATTCTAGGGATTGGTCTCAGTATGCCCTCTCGGGCTGCGAACCCATCATGCCTTTCGACTCTTTATACCTTCTAGGGATTGGTCTCAGTATGCCCTCTCGGGCTGCCAACCCATCATGTCTTTCGACTCTTTATACCTTCTAGGGATTGGTCTCAGTATGCTCTCTCGGGCTGCCAACCCACTATGTCTTTCGGCTTATTCTACCTTCTAGGGATTGGTCTCAGTATGCTCTCTCGGGCTATCAACCCACTATGCTTTTCGGCTCATTCTACCTTCTAGTGATTAGTCTCAGTATGTCCTCTCGGGCTGCCAACCCACTATGCCCTTCGGCTCATTCTATCTTCTAGGGATTGGTCTCAGTATGCCCTCTCGGACTGCCATCCCACTATGCCTTTCGACTCGTTCTATCGTCTAGGGATTTGCCTCAGTATGCCCTCTCGGGCTGCCAACCCCCTTTGCCTCTCGGCACATTCTACCTTCTAGGGATTGGTCTCAGTATGCCCTCTCGGGCTGCCATCCCACTATGCCTTTCGGCTCGTTCTACCGTCTAGGGATTGGCCTCAGCATGCCCTCTCGGGTTGCCAACCCCCTTTGCCTCTCGGCACATTCTACCTTCTAGGGATTGGCCTCAGTATGTCCTCTCGGACGGCCAACCTACCACGCCTTTCGACTCATTCTACCTTCTAGGGGTTGGCCTCAGTATGTCCTTTCGGGCTGCCGACCCATCACCCGCCTCTCGACTGTCAAATCCATTCTTACACCCTACCGGGCTGGGCTTAGTATGCCCTCGCGGGCTGCCAACCCATTTCACCTACCAATTCTCGGGTTTAACCCACATGTCCCTTTCAGATTGTTAAACCTACTTGTTTGTCGTCCCAACCGAGCTTGGCCTATGCATACCCTCCTTGGGTTGCCAACCCATTCGACCTATCGGTTTTTGGATTTGACTAAACACGTCCTACCAGGGCCATCAAATCCACCCACTTGTCCCACCGGTGCGGCACACATGTCCCTCCGGGAATGCCGCACTCCCTTAGCCTTTTGGCACCATAGGTACTCAAAAAAAGGGGGGGTGTTAAAAAATACTGATACCCCAGCGGCCTTGGTTGTTTCCATTAGGGGAGCAATCAAGGGCAAAAATACTTTAACCCGGCTAAGGTGAAAACCCGTGAGGGCGTCTTAAGTAAAAATGGGTACCCCTCAGTGTGAAAACCCGCAAGGGCGCACTGGAAAAAGTTAAAGGGGGCCAGTCCTGGTGAAAACTCAAAAGGACAGTAGGGTTGGTAAGGTGAAAAAAAATAAAAAAAATAAAAAAAGGAGACATACGCACAAGAGAATGGAAGCTAAGTCAACGAGCTCTGTTCTCTATTTCTCAACATTAAGCAGAAGGTGGTAGATGGGATTGCATGCACTTCGCGGCAACTGATTGGATTGGGTCATAATTATTTCACATTTTGAAGGATCAGAATTGTGTCAAAATTGACAAGTCAAAGTAAATTTTGCCAAGTCTAATTGCAGCAAAGAGGAGCGTAATGCATGCATACCGTAGAGGTGGGCTGCCAAGGAACCATTACAGATGTACTCGTAGACCAGCACCCGCCTCGTCCCCTCCACGCAGAACCCCACCAGCATCACCACATTCCGATGCTGCGCTCTGCTCAACACCTCGACCTCGGCCCGGAACTCGTCGTCGCCCTTGGGGCCGCCCGCCGTCTTCAGCCTCTTCACGGCCACCACCTGGCCGTCCCGCAGCACCCCGCGGTGCACCCATCCGAAGCCGCCGTCGGCCAGGAAGTTCGCCTCCGAGAACCCGCCCGTGGCCTCCTCCAGCTCCTCGTACCTGAACCACCTCGGCGGCCTCCCGAACACGGGGGCCTTGTACCGGCAGATGGAGCACAGTGGGGGCGGGATGGACGGCGAGCTCCCGAACAGGGACACGGCGTCCCTTACGTCGGACTTGTACGCGTAATCCCGGGCTATATCTTCGTGCTGGGGGGGGATCCACCCGGCCATGGATTCCGGGTCCGATTCCACGAACTTCTCTTGCGGGGACCTGGTGGCCATGAAGGGAAGAAGAGGTTCTTCAGGGATGCTGTCGCTGAGCGGGCTGTCAACGTAGACTTGGTTGGTGGGTCTGCCACCGTGGGTGCTCGACGTCGGTGACCAGTATGGATTAGAACTAGGTGGTTGCAGTCTCTTGAGATCGGCGGAAGAAGAAGAAGAATCTCTATTATAATCTGAACAAATGAGGAATTTTGGCATGAGGGACTAGAAGCGACGGTAGTGTACAGCAAACTACAGTGTCCCACTTGTTACCTCCTGTTTGGCAATATTCCAGCCATGGATTAGTATTGGAGAGTGCAGGAGAGCCGAAGCTTTCTACCGCGCCTTCTTCTTTGGACCTCGACATGGCGCCGTGGAGACCCTCGTAGAGTGGGTTCTGCTCGCACAAGACGAAGGAGGAGCTGCCACCGGTGGCGGTGCTGGAGCTCGACGAAGACGCCCTGTCATCCCGCAGGAAGGAGGCCAGAGGTTCCTCCTCTTGAGAGCTGCTCTTCGGGGTCGAGTGCCTCACGCGGTGCTGCTGGGCCTTCTCCTCCTCCTGCCGGCGACGCCTTTCGCCGGGCTGCTCTGCTCTGCCGGGTGCAGCGACGGTGAAGGTGGGGACGCGCGGTTGTATCTTCTGGAGAGGGGCGGCGCCGCCGAGGTTGAGGCGGAGCACCTTGGCGTGGGAGCGCTTCATCAGCACAACGCTGCAGTGGGGCAGCTCCTGCATGCAGTGCTTCGCCTCCTGCTTCAGCTGCCTGCTTCGCAAAACGGAGGCATGGCAACCTCTTCGGCGTCAGGCTGCTTCCCCCCGCCCCCAAAAAAAAAACAAGTCCAAAAATACCGTAGGAAGAATTAACGCGCTAGGGGGGAGGGGGGTGGTTAACCAGCCGTGCTACCTAGCCACTACTCTGTTGATGCCCTCTGCAAACTTCTGTGCATGAGATTTGATGGAACGGGATGATCGCAAACACTAACATATTTGTCCGGGGGTGAGCATGGAGCAGATCGCGCACACGCGAGTTTGGAGCGGCATGCATCACGTCTGACCCTGACCAAGGTCCAACATTTAAGCTAAGAGATGACAAAGACTCCCCCTTTACGTGTGTAATATTACGAGAAGATTGGCCGGAGGTGCCATTAATTTGGCCGTCGAAAATCACAAATGCTTTTAAATTAGTACCCGTGACAAATGTTATCAAAATCGGATCAGTGTCTGAATCAGACAATGAGTTGATTCAGTTCGAATCGATTTGACCGTTGGTTCGAACCGATTTAAACCGTGATGTCATTATAATATTAATATATAGTTCGATCCGATTCTATAACCTAATATAATAAAAAATAATCTAAATAAGATATTTCATTTCCCATCACTTTCATCCATCATAGTCTCTTTATTTTCACCCATGCGTCTTGTCCTTGTGTGACACTTAATGACATTTACCGAGGCTGTGCTGGGGAGCAATGCACATGGCGTGTCGGCGAACAAAAACACATAGCATGCCGGGGAAGGCATCTAGAGTGTGCCGGTAAGGAGCCTCATGGGCGTGCTAGCGAAGGCCGCTTGGACTGTGCCGATGAAGGCCCCTTAGGGCGTGCCAAGGAAGGCAACCATGGGCGTGCCGGTGAAGGCCAAAGGGGTGTACCGGGCAGGGGCACCCAGGACTGTATCGGTGTAGGCCCTTTAGGGCATGCCGGGGAAGACCCGTTCAGCAGGGTCTTAATCTGCTTCTTTCCTCTTTCTTCTCCCCCCTTTTGCTTACAGTGGAACCTTCCCCTCTGTTTATGGTTTTAATTCCTCATTGTCAACAGTTTATTCTGATCTTTGTTCATTGCACTTTGCATATAAATGGCTGCCCCGAGTGGTTCTTCTGCTCCTGTTGCTGCTGGTGTAGGACGCATCCCTCTGCCTCCAGTGCGAACCGTCACATGGCTCAATGTTGAAGATTTGGACCGAGATCATGCCGAGGTGGCAGGACTGGCCGAGTCCTCGGGCTCAGATACCGAAAGCATGGACGTTTAGAGGCTTGCCAACACTGAGAAAGGCTTCACCTTCGACCGCACCACGGGGAGCTATAGGGGAGATTTCCTGAAGGACAAGCACTGTCTCCGCTTCCTTAAGCATTCACAGTCCCGGGAGAGGCAAGAGCTGTGGGTTGTGAAGGCGATGGAGCATGCAGTTCTACAGGCTCGGGACTGCTTGTCACATGTTGTCCCTAGAAGCATTCCAATGTACTTGGTGGGCGAAGTCTGCGAGTGGGAACCTATATTGGGGCTGGAGGCCGTGCTGTCGGCAGAAGATAAATTAGTAAGAACCCCCGACTTTACTCCAGCAAAATGGGACATGGCTGCGGGCCGGGTTCAGGGCCAGCAACACCACTCTGGCTTGTTCTTAGCGCCGCTGAAGTGGGGTTATAGAGAAGAACCATTCATTTTGGACTGTCTGGCTGTCAGATTTAAGCATGAGCTGGCGCTGGGATGGTTCGGGGAGTTGAAGCTCCAAGATGCCCATAGCTTCAGAGAAGGGGCCATAGAGTTTACCGAATATGTATTATTCAACTACGCCCCACTTCTTATACGAGCTGGCATCTACCATAGCATCTATGCCTCCCGCTATGGCTATTCTATTTCAAAGGGGCTCTACTGTCGAATGACTGAAGTCTTCAATGCAGAGACCAACACTTTTTACACGGCGGAGGGCGAGACATCACTAGACCTGTGGAGCCTTAGCTAGTTGAGCGCCTTGCCCATAGATGGGGAGCCTTATGAGGAGGTGTGCCTCCCGAACTTGATTAAAGATGAAACTGATGGGGATGGCTACTATTCTCTAGGATACTCATACTGGTACCTGATGAAGGCGTACCGAGAGCTATATCAGTTGGCCCATGGTGAAAGGTAGCCTCGTCGCGGGGATAGAAAGAGGGTCAGGATGACCCTGTGGCTGTAATATTTCTATGATGGGCCGAAGTAGTATGAGGACTTCCCATGCGTCAGCACCGTCGTTGCCTACAAGAAGCATGCGAAGGCCAAGACAGATGCAAAGATTCCCTCCAGAGGGCGGCAGAGCGGGCCCAACCCGATGGCGGTCGATCCCCTGATGCACTACGCGACGTACTTAACATAGTGGCTGTGTTCATTTGCAATGCCATACGGAGATGAAATAGTGATGCGGCCAGATGCGATCTACCCGGCATGCCAGATGACATGGGGGATTAAGTTGTCTCTATGTCCAGCTACTCTTTGCCTGATATACAAAGCATTGGGGGATGTCAGCACCCACCAGTTCCCGTGGCTGGCTCGGTATGTGTGCCCGCTGCATTTCTTCAATGCGTGGGTTTGTTCTCTATTTCTGGAGTTCGCTCCGCATGCTATCCAGGACTGGGGGCTCGTGCCGCGGATGCTGGAGTTTGCCAATGCTGAGCCGGCCCCTACCTCTTTGCGACTATATGATATCCGGGGCCGATTGACAACAGTTCCTCAAGATGCCACCGAGACTATTCATTTTTGACACTGGCTGCGCACTCCAGCCCCCTGGTGAACAACAGAACAGAGTGCAAGGATGACCAGGTGGAGAAGTACGTCCACCCAATTAGCCAAGCAAATGTTGTTCGTCCGCTGTTGGAACCCAAGCTAAGGGACTGGGCATTGTCCATCCATCCCAACTTGTTGGCATTCAGAAAGGGGGAGACGTTGCTGCTAGAGCCGTATTACCCCTTCCGCTTTGGTCAGAATTTTGGCTACGATCAACATATTCTCATGCACAGTGCCCGGCTTGGTGATGCAGACTCTTCGGGGAGGCTTGGTCGCGGAGAACGCCAGAGTCTGGTGATACTTCTTCCACCGAGCAGACGTTGCTACGTTCAAAGTGCCAGCCCCTGGTCACGTCCCTCGGATGACACCCGAATATGTAAAATGGTGGAACGCCTACACGGCCTTTTATCGGTCACACAAGACCGACAACTGAGATGGGGCGAAGAGAAGGTTCCTGAGTCGGTAGTCGATGCCCGTCCTCGACATCGACCCGGAGCACCTCCTACACTTGTGGTGTGGCAAGAGCAAGGATGTGGCCGACTATGTGATCGCCCGCAAGGCGTCCCGAGAGGGCAAATCGGCGCCACAGGCTAAGCTGCCTCCGATGGAGAAGGATGACTTTAAGAAGACCCTATGGGACCTCTGTCGCATCGGATCTCACCGCCTGGAGCTGGTTAATTATCCACTATCGGCAAAAGAGGAAGGCACCCCCGTAACTAGCTGGCGGGCTGAGAAGGACCTGATCTGCCCCTACCATACATTCGTGAGGAGGGAAGAGCAGAAGCCGCAGAACTATAAAGACACCACCTAGTTCTATGTCCTTCTGCGGGTGCTTGGGCTGACAATTAAAGCTCAGTCGGCGGCCATCCTGAGCCAGCGTCTGCACGTCGCCTACAATTATGCTGAAGGATGGGGGATGGATCATTTCAACTTATTCTGCCATTTGTCTGCTAGAAAGCATGCGGACTTAGCCGCCCTTGCCGATCGATGCCAGACAATCGGGGTTGTGTGTTGGTTGGTCCGAGAGGCTACCCGCCACGACAAGGAGCCGTCGCTCAGTTATTGGCCGATATCACTGCAGCTCTACATCGGCCCACACAGTATTTGACATTTCTTTTCCTTTGCGTTCATGGCTTCCTCTTTCAGAGGGCTAGATGCTAATCAATTCTTTACTTTTCCTATCCTTCCTCTTCATAAACCATCCGGACAACATGCAGATGGTGACTTATCGCAACCTCCTCCGGCAGGCAGAAAAGTCGGCACATTTCGAGGCGGCGCCACCGGTTCTGACTACAACTCCCTTGCCTCCGCCCACAAAGAGGTCTCAGGCATGATTGCATGTGAAGAAGTCCCTAGATGAGGTAAGGGTTGCAGGGCGGCGGGAGGCTAAGCGTCAGAAGATGGAGGCCGCCAAGGCGTACATGGGATGAAGTCAGTGCATGTGCAGACTAAGGTCAACGCACATACAAACTAAGGTCAATGCACAGGGGCTAAGGTCAGTGCAGGGTCCGTGCACATGCACTGGGTTGAGTCTATGCGATGCTAGGCAAAGTCCATGCATGTTAGGGGTGGAGTCCATGCAGGGTCCGTGCAGATGCGTGCAAGGTAGGAATGGGGTCCGTGCAGGCCTGGTCAAGTCCGTGCAGGGTCCGTGCACATGGAGGCCAGGGGTTATGCAAGGTCCATGCAAGGCTTGATGAAGTCCATGCATAGTATGCACGGGGTTGAAATTGAGAGGGGATAGATGCACCGGGGAAGAAGGTGTACTGAGAAGGGGGTGTACCGGTGAAGGGCGCACTAGTATATGTGCCAGTGAAGGTGAGGGTAGCCTGCACTGGTGAAGGGTTGAACATGAAATAAAGGGGGGGTGCACCACTCAAGGGGTGTGCCGGCGAAGGATAAGGGAGAGTGTGCCAGTGAAAAGGTTTTAAGAGCGTGCTGTTGAAGGTCTGGAAGGGTGTACCGGGGAGACGCCTAGAGGGCCCCACTCCTCTTCATCCCTTTAAGACATTTCTTTTCTTCTTTTAGCATGCGTGTTGGGGTACTTAGCCACTACTCAGTCCAATCCTCTTCATGTTGCCTCTGGTTCCTTTCACCTTGATGAAGGTATTTTATTATTGATTATTCCACTTCTTTGTTGCTCTCTTTGGTCTTTTTGCTTAATATTATTTCTGATAAAAATTCGGCAGCATCTCCCCTTGACCCGGGTATAAGGGAGATACGGGGAACGCGCCCACATGGAGTGGCGGAACCCGACAAGTAGAGGTTGGCATCTGAAGATGGCAACACCTTTAATAAAACATCAAAAAACCTGAGAAAATTGACGGAGGGAAGGCCTCTCTAAGGCTGGTCAAGGACGTACCGGACAGAAGCTGTACCGGTGAAGGATGGACCGGGGATGGTTCCACGGGGCTGCCCCGCTGAATAGGTGAGCTAAGGGCATGCCTTTGACATTTTTTATGTATTGTATCTAAACTTCCCTGAATTTTATTCGTTCTCACCCTTTTTGGTATTTTTTTGTATTTTATTGTAGAGGAGTGGGCCGTTGAAAGGCCAAGGAAAGGTGTGCCGGCGAAGCCTTGATGGGCGCTGGGGAGGTGTACCGGCGAAGGCATTGGAGGGTGCACTGGGGAAAGCTTGGGTTGGGTGTGCCGGGGAAGGTTTGGGAAGGCTGGGATAGGTGTATCGGGGAAGACTTGGGTTGGGTGTGCCGGCGAAGGCTCGATGAGTGTACTGGCGAGGGATGCTGGGAAGAGCATACCGGCGAAGGTGTTGGATAGGAGCGTGACGACAAAGGGTCCACAGGCTTGTGCCGGTGAAGAAGTGAGAAAGGTGCACCGGTGAAGGTTCAAGGAGCACACCGGCGAAGGATAAGGTCCGTGCAGGTTTCTCAACAAAGGATCAAAGTCCATGCATGTTTTCACAGGTTAAGTCCATGCACATCTAGGCTGAGTCCATGCAGATGCAGGTTAAGTCCATGCACATGAGGGCCAAGTCCATGCAGATGCGTGCAAAGTAAGAATGGGGTCCGTGTAGGACTGGGCAAGTCCGTGCAGGATGTTCAGGTTGTGGGATGAAGTCCGTGCATATGCACAGATGTAGGTTTTGGGCGAACGGGCCAAGTCCATGCATGATAGGGGCAAGGTCAGTGCGAGGTCCGTGCATATGCAGGGGATGAAGGTCAAGTCGGTACATGGGTGGGCAAGGTCCGTGCAAATGGGGCTAGGGGCTGAAAGAAGGTCAGTGTACATGGGGTTAAGGTCGACGCACATGCTAGCTGGGTCAGTGCACGTGCAGGGAAAGTCAGTGTAACTACGAAATATGCCAAGGAGAAGGTCAGTGTACATGCTGGCGAAGTCAGTGCACATGCAGGGGAAGTCAGTGTAGTTATAGGGTATGCAAGGGGTGAGGTTAGTGCACATGCAAACTAAGGTCAGTGAACATGGGCTAAAGTCAGTGCACATGCAGGCTAAGGTCAGTGCACATGCAGACTAAGGTCAGTGCACATGGGCTAAAGTCAGTGCACATGCAGGCTAAGGTCAGTGCACATGTAGACTAAGGTTAGTGCACGTGGACTAAAGTCAATGCACATGCAGACTAAGGCCTGTGCAGGGTCTGTGCACATGGGGGCAGGGGCTATGCAAGGTCCGTGCAGCTATGGGCCAAGTCGGTGGACATGCGGGCAGGGCCTGCGCAGGGTGAAGTCAGTGCATGTTCTGAACGAAGTCCATGCAATGCAAGGTAAAGTCAACGCATGTTCTGAACGAAGTCCATGCAATGCAAGATGAAGTCAGAGCATGGTCCGTGCATATGGGGGGCCAAAGTTTGTGCATGTGTGCAAGGGGGGAAAACAAAGCCCGTACAGGGTCCGTGCAGGGTGTGTGCATGTGCGGGCTAAAGTCAGTGCATGCATGCAGAGGGGGACAAAGTCCGTGCAAGGTTTGCGCACATGGGGCCAGGGGCTGTGCAAGGTCCATGCAGGGCTTGTACAAGGCTTATGCATGCAGGAGGACCAAGTCTGTGCAGGTTTGCACGGGGTTGGGGTTGTAAGGGGGACGAAGTCCTGAGGAGGTGAGTGCACCGGGGAAGGCCATGGGCATGCCAGTGAATGACGAGGGAGAGCGTGCTGGCGAAGAGGCATATCGGCGAAGGGCGAACTGGCAAGTGTGCCAGTGAAGGGCTTAACAAAAGTAAAAGGGAGGGGTGCACCACTCAAGGAGTGCGCCGGTGAAGGAGAATAAAGAGTGTACCAGTGAAGGGGCCCAAGGGCATGCCATGGAAGAGTCTAAGAGCGTGCCAGTGAAGGGATTTTCAGAGTGTACCGACAAAGGGGATTTTAGAGTGTGTCAGCGGAGGGGATTTTGAAAGCGTGTGGGCGAAGGGGGTTTGAGAGCGGTGTGCACCGGTGAAGGGCCCACTCCTCCTTCATTCTCTTAAGGCCTTTCTTTTCTTCTTTTATCCTTCTCTTCCGTTTGCTTTTCAAATAAGATCACCTTAATCATTAATTGGAAGCCAGCTATGGGTACATGGACTTTTGTCGCATTCTGATATGTATCTTCACACGGAGCTCGATCGATCTCTATATGAACGAAGGAGCTGCGACCACCCCTTCCTCGCCCAACAGCTACCGAGATAGCTACCTCGATCACCCCCCGCCTGCATGCCATGGCGTCCCCCCGACCTTGCAATCTGCTCTTCGCTTGCCTCCTCCTCCTCCTCTCAATATCCCAGTACCACTACTCTGCGGTGGCCGCGCAGGGCCGGCCCAAGGCCCTGGTAATCCCCGTCACCAAGGACGCCGCCACCTCGCAGTACGTCACCCGCGTCAGCCAGAGGACCCCTCTCGTGCCACTCGACCTCGCCGTCGACATTGGCGGCCGCTTCCTCTGGGTCGATTGCGATGCCGGCTACGCCTCCTCCACCTACCGCCCCGCGCGCTGCCGCTCCGCCCAGTGCTCCCTCGCCAACTCCAACGCCTGCAGCGGCAACGACGTCTGTGGCCTGTTCCCGCACAACCCCTTCATCAGGACGAGCACGTACGGGGACCTCGCCGGGGACGTCCTCGCCCTGAACTCCACCGACGGGTCGACGGCCGGGGGCATCGCCGCCGTCCCGCGGTTCCTCTTCTCCTGCGCGCCCACGTTCCTCTTGGAGGGCCTCGCCCGCGGGGCCAGGGGCATCGCCGGGCTCGGCAAGACCCGCATTGCCCTCCCCAGTCAGCTCGCCGCCGCGTTCAGCTTCGACCGCAAGTTCGCCGTGTGCCTGTCGCCCTCCTCCCGGGGGGTCATCTTCTTCGGCGACGGGCCCTACCTCCTCCAACCCGACGTCGACGTGTCCAGGTTCCTCACTTACACCCCGCTCGTCACCAACCCCGTGAGCACCGCCGGCACCTACGTGCAAGGCGAGCCGTCGTACGAATACTTCATCAGGGTCAGGTCGATCGAGGTCGGCGGGAAGACCGTCCCCCTCAACGCCACCCTGCTGTCCATCGACCGCGACGGCGTCGGCGGGACCAAGATAAGCACCGTCGATCCCTACACCGTCCTCGAGAGCTCCATCTACAGCGCGGTGACCGAGGTCTTCGCCGAGGCGCTGGCTGAGCTTAACATCACTAGGGTGGCGGCGGTGGCGCCCTTCGGTGCCTGCTTCGACGCGGGGACCGTCCCCGGAAACCTGGCCAACCCGGCGGTACCGACGGTGGAGCTGGTGCTGGACAGGGAGAGCGTGAGGTGGACGATGTTCGGGGCCAACTCGATGGTGAGGGTGAGGGACGACGTGCTGTGCCTGGCGTTCGTGGACGGGGGATCGACGCCCAGGACCTCCGTCGTCCTGGGAGGGCATCAGCTGGAGGAGAACCTGCTGCAGTTCGATCTGGCCACCTCCAGGCTTGGCTTCTCCCCTCTCCTCTTCAGGGGAACCACCTGCGCCGGGTTTAATTAACTACTCCGCGCGCATGAAGTCGTTGCTGATGCGCCCAAAAAATAAAATAAAATATCACTTTTTTTTTGGAAGCATGACCTGTGATATTCATTCATAGCAAACATACACCATAGTCATAGACACACTTGACACAGAAACGAAAACATAGACGGCCATGCCGGGCCCATACAGACGACAACCCATCGGGATGACAGGAAGCAAAAGAGAGCAGTGGAGATTACAGACGCCAAACATGGCAGTGGGTTCTTCGAGACATCGAGGAGGAGGCAGCCGCAGTCGACGGTGGTGGATCTCGTCCTCGCGGAGCACATAGCTTTCGAACCGCGCTGATCGAAGACGGTGAGAATAGGATACTCGGGAGGCCAGTATCCCATGGGATGCATGGGTATAATGCTCAGATTCTCCGAGTCCTAATGAGATCAAGGGTGAGAAGCCGATGCCGGCGACGCCGAGCTGTCCCTAGCTTTGATGGTTGCCCAGAGAGAAGCCCACCGCCACGACGGATCTGACCAGGGGGAGGAAGAAGAGGGGGGGTGGAAGGTGGGGCGATACCGATGGCTCAGTGGGTCACCGCCTATTGCAAGAATAAGAGCGGTAGATTTGAAGCCATTGCTAAAGCCGTATCAGTGTGCTTGTGTGGGGTCTTTCTCTTTTCTACCACTGACCATCTCCTTGATATCCAAAACTTGAGCATTATCAGTGGGCTATGGTGGGGATTATCTATTTCACAAGTGTTCCTTTCATATCTTTATGAAGGGCTTAGTTCTGCTTGCCTAGGAGGACCTCTCTTCGGCACTATAGTACTCCTTGAGTGTTAGGTGGGAGTGAGAATGAAATTCCAACACAAGGAGGTGTTGCATCCCTACTGTTTTGATGATGTCATACACTACTTGTCAACATCTTGTTTGATCTGTCATTTAATTACTTTTATTTGATGTGCTTAACTTCAGAGTCATTTGCATTAACATTTAATGCATTGTTCATCAATGTGCATATCATCCATGTGCATCTTTTGTTTTATGCACTCTTTATGTCCATGCATCTTTTCACTTATGCACTCTTTATGTCCATGCATACACTAACTCCGTGCATATTAAGTCAATGCATGTAGTTTCTTCAAAGTCTGTGCACATTGTCCAAAGTCTGTGCCCATTTGGGTCTATGCATCGCATGACAAGTCTGTACATGTCTTAGGATACACTTAGAGTCAGTGCATATACTCGATGCAAGTCTGAGCATGTTGCACGCCTTATAGGCTAAGTCTGTGCATGGTCCGTGCATCTCCTATAGCAAGTCCATGCATATACAGTCTTAGGCTCAATCCAAGTGAGAGCATACACTGTCGCAAGTCCATGCATATACAGTCTTAGGCTCAATCCAAGTCAGAGCATACACTGTAGCAAGTCCATGCATATACAGTTTTAGGCTCAATCCAAGTCAGAGCATACACTGTAGCAAGGTCAGAGCACATCTGCCTTAGCCATGTAGAGTCCGAGCTACACTTCAGCAAGTTTGTGCATGGTCCATGCACACACATAAAGTCCATGCACATTCCACCGGCTCACATACTCTAAGTCCGCGCACATTCCACCGAATCGCATGATTAAAGTTTGTGCACACTTTTCCAAGTCCGTGGAGGTATTAAACAGGTCCATGCATGTTGTTCTTCCAAGTCCGTGGATGAATAGTCCACTGCATAGCAAGTCTGTGCATATGAGTCCATGCATGTTCTGGCCTTGGTCAAGAACATAAGTCCGTGTACATTCTCTTAAGAAGGAAAGGAGTCCGAGCATGAATAGTCCCGTGCATACCAAGTCCGAGCAGCTTCCCATGCATACCAAGTCTGAGTAGCTTCAAGTCCGTGCATGTTTCTTACTGAAACCAAGTCCTTGCACGTCTTCACTAAGTCCTTGCACGTCTTCACAAAGTCCATGCATGTCAAACTCCATGCATATTTCTTATTGAAACCAAGTCCGTGCACATTGTGCATCCGTGCACATTTTAGGTTTCCATGCAACTAACTCCGTGCACGTTCAAAATAAGTCCGTGCACATTCGTTCATTGTGCATCCATGCACATTATGGATCCGTGCACATTGTGCAACCGTGCGCATTGTTTTTGAGTTCAAGTCCTTGCATTTTCTTGTAAACAAGTCCATGCACGTCTGTGCACGCCTTCCAACTAAGTTCGTACACGTTGTGCACTACCCATGTTATAAGTCCGTGCACATCCGTAATTAATGTCCGAACATGTTTCGCCAAGTCCAAACATGCTTCACCCATTCTCTTGAAGTCCATGCACATGCTTATACCAAGTCCGTACATGAACAGTGTCTGCATATGAACCTCGTGCACACTAGTCTTTTATACACTGCTTCATTGCTGACTAAGTATTTTATCAATTGCAAGGGACTTTCTAAGTTGTTGGAGCAACGGTCTAGAAGCTAAAAGAAGGGCACGTGATCTGAGGAGGAAAAGAGTCAGAGGATGCTGACACGTGGCTCGTGGGTCCCAGACTGAAGGAATATATATAAACCCTTCTTCTGCAATCAGACGAGTACAAGAGAGTTTTATTTAATAATAACTAATCACTTAATAAAAAAATCGGGGTATTACACTAGCTCTGCGATGGCCCCGCCATCGAAGAGGCACGAGGGGACAAGTGATAGTGGAGGCCCTGAGGGACATGCCTGATGTACCCAGATGTTACTCATGTGCATATGATATGATAGTGATATGTCATGTTTTTGGTTTTGATTTTCTTTTCCAAATAAATATGTGGAAGAATGAATGCATGAATGAACGAACCCTACGCTGACACGGGAGAGTGAGAAAGAGAGAGACGAAACAAACCTTGAGAGGAATGATGCGAAAAGAACTGAACAAAGGCAGTAGAGATGTAAACGGCCATACAAATGACCACGCAAATAACCAGACGGTCCAATGTCAGACCACTAAAGCTTGTTCGGCCACGAGCCCAAAGAGGTGGTTAACGGTCCCAGATGGTCCATTTATAAATTTAAGACGATCCTTGCTAGACCGTGAAAATTGATACACGGCCTCTCCAAGACCATTTAGGTGTCAGGGGGGCAAAGTGTGTAGAAGATCGATACATGATCCCTGTAAGACCGTGTTTAGGATCACGCGGCCTATCGATAGACCGCATTTTAAGATACCCTGGTAGTCCCGATCGGGACTCTCTTGGAGAGTCCTAACCCTAGGGTAGAGAGTCCCAATCCATGTCAAAGCCCATCCTAACCCGATCTAGAGTTATCCTACCTCAATCCTAGTGGGATTAGGCCTCAAATTGGGTTCTATAAGTAGGAGGGCACTCTAATCTCATTCCTCACACAACACCCTTCTCTCAAGCCTTGAAAATCTTACTAATCCTCCCCAAAACGCCATTAAGAGAGCTCTTGAAGGAAGCTCTATGGAGGGGGTAGCTTATGATGGGCCAAAGCCGGCTAGAAAGGAGCACAGAGTGCTACAACGGCTGACTACCATACCAAGGCACTTGTGTTGCATCCCTACAGTTTTGATGATGTCACACATTATTAGTCAAAACAAGTTTGATTTGTTATCACACATCTTTTTATTCACTGTGTTTCTCATTGTTTAACTTCTGATCTTTTTCTGCAATAAAACCCTCATGCAAATAAAACTCAGTGCAGTTTTAGTTAAGTATGCATTCCTAAGCTCATGCAAACACCGTTCAACTCTGTGCATATTTATTCATGTTGTTCATTTAACCTCGTGCACGTCGTTATAAAGTCTGAGTATCTCTTTGCAGTTCGTGCATGTTCCAAAGTCCTTGCATATTTCAGTTTTCCTGAAAACATGATCGTGCAAAAACATAAAGTCCATGCACGTTTACATGCTAGGTGCATATAGTGAGTCTGTGCATATCTAAGCCCATGCAATTCACGATAGCACAATGATATAAGTCCATGCATGTTTTCATTCCTGCATGTGAAGTTCGTGCATACTTCATTCATACGTGATGTAGAGTCTATGCAAATATTCCTCTGTGCATACCCAAGTCCGTGCATGAATAGTGCATATTTGTCTCGGACTAAAATAAGGTCTGTGCAAGTTTATGTGGAACTGCACACATAGTCCGTGCATGTTTTAGTTCTGGTTGAAAACTGAAGTCCGTGCAAGGTTTGCCTCCGTGCATATTTTAGTTCTATGCAATAACACAAGTCCGTGCATGTCTGGGGTTGAACACCAAGTCCGTGCATGTTTTGGTGTGAAATCTAAGTTCGTGCATGTCTTTGTTGTGAACACCAAGTCCGTGCATATCTTTGTTTTGAACACATGAAGTGTGTGCATGTTTTGGTATGAACACCAAGTCCGTGCATATCTTTGTTTTGAACACACGAAGTCCGTGCATGTTTCTTGAAGAACTACAAGCCTGCTTGTAGCACCCCTGATAATTTAAGGAATAACAATTCCTAAATAAATTAAAACATCGTATAGAAATAAGTAGTTATACATTTAATGGGCCTCGACACATATTATATTGCAAAGATTTGACCAAAAGATGATACAACATATAAGATGGGCTTCTACTAAAACCCAAAGCCCCTCTGCAATTTAAGGGCTGCCAATCTATCATTCATAGTACACCCCAGAAAGTCCTGGAAATTTACAAATTTCAACAATAGTAGTACCCACTGGGTCCATATCTCTAAAGGGCAACCCAGTGCTTGAAGGCCAACTGTTAGCCGCTCGGCCACCTCCTTCAACTGTAAATAAGTCAGTGCCATTTGAAACTCAGCTACCTGGTGCAACATCTCCAAATTTTGCCAAATGAAGTCCTCTGATGATGTGAAGCTGAGGGAGGCTGCTGGGGCTACTTCAAAAGTAACTTCACTATCAATGGCTACCTATAAGCCAATGTCTGTCTCAGAAGAAGAAGATGGAATGGCCGCCGATGTAGATAAACTAAGCCCTTCAGCAACTTCTCCTTGAGCTATTGTCTCTTCTACCGCCAGACTCTCAAAGGTTCCTTCTTGTGCAAGCGCTAGAAGTGGCAAACGCTCTGGCTCTGATGCTTGCACGGATAGAGTTGGAGGCTTAGGTGCTATGGTCATTACGACCGCAGGAACAAAGGTAGAACATCTGGATGGGTTCACTTCGGCTCTCAACTCTGAAGCTCGCACTATCATGGAACTCTTTCCCAATGAGCTTAGCTCCAGTAATGGTACCTCAGCTGCTGGTTGTATTCTCACTGGCATAGGACGAAGCACAACAACCACCTTCGAGGAAGCCACAGTTTTAGGAGGTATTACATCTTGAGCCTCCGATGAAACAACAACATCTAAAGCTGTTATCAAGAGATGATCGGTGGCACCAGATTCTTGGAACAGAATGCCGATAAGCACCAAGATGACAAAACAAAATAAAAGGGCTTATAGCTCAGCAAGAGGGACGGGCAAGACTTACTCTGATTGTGAGGTCTATCTCCTCAAATGCCTATATAGAGGATGATAGTTTTACAGATGAAGCAACAAAGGGAGGGGTTATCTCCTCTTCCATGTCAATTCTAGCAAATTCTTTCTACGACATTCCCTCAGACGATGGTATCAACAGCCTCAGAGGGCTAAATATTGAGAGACCACTTGTCAACATAGAAGGCATTACCGCTCCTTCACTGACTACTTCGTATACCTCCTCCCCGCCTTCAGAGGAGCCATAGTCAAGCCCTTCGTCAGAAGGGGTAGCAGAGCTGCTGGAAGATATTTCCACACTGGGTTTAGGTTGGCCCACCACTTTTGTCACCTTCCGAGTTTTCAAGCGAGTGACCATACACCATAAGGGGATAGTACCCTTCTTCAATGAAGTTTTATGCCCTTCCCACGGCAGAGGGACGTCTGCAGCCAGTGTCACAGTCTCAGTCCTGACCACTCCAGCCACTACAGTACAAGCATATGCATAAAGTGGGGTCCAAGGGTCATCAAAAAAAATGAGAAAGCAAGCTTACCTTCAACTTCACTAGCCGGTGTGGGTGAAGGTAACCTAACATCCTCCGGAGCAGTGGCAGAAGGTTCTCTCTCTATATCCTCCGCTACCTTTGTAGTCTCTTCAATAATCATAGTGGCAGTGACTTCTCCTTGGGCTACTACCAAATAGAGAAAAGGACAAGTTGAGAATTAAGACACCAAAGAAAAAAAGCCTGCAATTCATTGAGAAAGCAATGATACCTTCGGCTATTTGCTTGGCAGCCTCCTACTAAGTGGCAAACTCCTCAAATGATGGTATAAGATGTGAGGGGATCTCGATAACATCAGTTGTAGAGGAGGACTACTTTACTGAGGTCTTCTGAGCCTTCTTTGCCCGTCCTAGGGCGACCTTCATCGAAGAGGCTGCCCTCTTTTTATTGGGAGGTAATGGAGTGGTGGTTGGCGCCGGCACAGGGGTGTCAAAATATTCAGGTTTCTGAGCTTGGAAAATAATCTTCCTAGAGAGCCCCTACTGCTTTATGCCTGGTGTAGCAACCCTGAATTTTGGAAATTAAAAATTTAAGAAAATATTAAGACACGCCTTAGTGAAAGGCGTTAATTTAATATCTCACGCCTTAATTAAAGGCGCTACTTTCATAACGAACAAAAATTGGCTCGAAATAGACTCAAAGATGACTCCAAAATAATGATTAATTTAGGACATCATGGAGATAAATAAGAGAAATAACACGACTTATGGGCTAAAATGGGTGTCAACAGCGGTCTCCAATATGATCGCGACCTGATCGTGGTCCTTTTGGGGACGATGTTCAAGACAGGGGTTTGGATTAAAACTGAACCCCCAGCTCCCTATCTCATTCTTACATTCTAAATATCCAAGAAACCTTTCACCGTATCCCCATCTCATGGCATCCCACGATGAGGGCCTGTGGTGGTTGAAGAGGAGGGCGATCCGTGCATGGCCTAGTTCTCAGGCAGAAGAAGAAGAAGAAGTCCCTACCATGGTTGGCACCTAGCGGCAAAATGGGAGAGCCTATTGTAGCTGGGGTGGCTGGAGGTGATGGGAAAGAGGCTATGAATGTGGAAGAAGCCACCTGTGCAATCGAGGAAGTTGGAGGCATGGAGGAACTCGCCAGAGTCATAGTGAAATGTAGCGTGAGGGAGGTAAGTTTGATTTAAATTTTGAATTTTGTTTTCTCCTATTCTCTTCTGTAAAATGTAATGGATGAAAGGAATGGGTGAAGTCATAAGCTTGGCACGTTGTAGAGGGCAAAATGCCAGTGAGAAAACTCCCTCGGAGAGGAGAAACCATCAATGGTGGTGTTGGGGTAGAACGTGGTGGTCACAGACACAATGTTCTGAATGCAATGTCGTGACCAACGGCGTTTAGAAAAAATTCTTTTTTATCTCCACTGCAGAAGCTGAGTACATAGCTGTAGGGAGCTGCAGTACACAGGTGATTTGGATCAAAAATCAGCTTCAGGACTACCAAGTAGACTTAGGCTGCACACCTATTTATTGTGATAATACTAGTGCCATCAATCTTGCAAAGAATCCTGTCTTGCATTCACGAACAAAACACATAGAAATCAGACATCATTTTATTAGGGATGAGGTTTCTAAAGGAACTTTTGAATTGATCCATGTTGGCACTACAAATCAAATAGCTGATATTTTCACTAAGCCACTGGATTATGACAAATTCACAACTTTGAGGAGAGAATTAGGCATCTTTAAATCTTCTTGAACTCTAAGCTCCATGAATAAAATGCTTCCATGTTTCTGTGTTAGCACTTGCATTGAGATGAGTTTCTTTTTGCATATTTTCCCATTCAGCATAAGCTGTGTCTACATATTAGTTCATAATGTGAGGGGGAGTTTTTATCCTTGTGCTAGCTGAAAAGCTAAGGGTTTGATTAGTTGCATACACTGCATTCGATTTGGTTGAACATTGTTGGCATCCACTTATTCTCTCTAAATTAATTGAGAATTAAGCATAAGGAAACACTCCCTAAATGGAGCACAATGGCACAATGCCAAAGTTGCTCTACCAGTCAAGTCAGCCTCGGGAATCGAGATGAGTCACCAGGCCAGGCGGCACGACATAACAACCGGGGATCGTCCCTGAGCACAGGGCACTACACCAGTCACAAGGCCCAACCAAGGGTTCTATCCAGCTAGCCGTGACCCGTGGCGACATTAACAATCAATCGGGCCCGCTCCCGATCACTCAGTTTGTGGGTTTACCAGCGTTCAACACAGCTACCCGGGCCGACCCGGGGGCGCCCTGACTACAAGCCACGTCATGTGGCACCCAGCAACGAGGCTAGGGTCTACCCCTGAGTCACCTCCCTCTAACCCTCTGAAGTCAAAGGAAGACCCATCTGGGCCGACCGCAAGCTTCGGGAGCTCACAGCACCCTTATATGGAGCCACACGGGCGTGCCGAGAATTTTCCTGAGCACCGGGTGGGCACGTATGCTCCAGCCACTCTACAACAAGCCGGATCCCAACTCGGGACTCCCAGCAATCCATTGCGGCCTGTACCACCATCGGGGGCCCTCGCACGTGGATCGACCTGCATGGTCTGGTCACGTGGATCGACCTGAGTGGTCAGGTCACAGGGGTCAAGGGGGCTACGCCCGCCCCCGGAACAAAATCGAGAGTGCACAATAGTAGATACTTGAAAGACAACACGAGGTGCAACCTCTTGAATATAAGCTTTTGTGCACGAGGATAGGAATTTCATGAAGAAACATTGTCCAATCAAAAACAAATCCACAGTGATTTATATAGTGCCAGCATCATCAAAACAATAGAGAAACTCAACATTCTCCCCCTTTTTGATGATGGCAACACTGTATAAATTACTGAACAATGCGGGTCATAAATACTCTCCCTCTTCCTAACCTCCCTCTTTACTGACTCTTTCCTCACAATTAACACCCCCTGACTCTGTGCTTCCACTTGTTCCCTTGCTCCCCCTCAAACAAAGACTTCTCCCCCTTTCTATTCTTAACACAGCACTAATTTCTCCCCCTTTCTATTCTTCTCCCCCTTTGACATCATCAAAACTAAAGGCAAATAGAGAAGATGAAGCAAGTAAGAAGGAAAGCTGCTGACTGACCAGGAGTGTGAAAGAAGTAGCTCACGGGAACGAAAGTCATGGGAACTGTTTAGACAAATAATTATGACAATCACCCCTAAGAAGAGAATTTGAGAATCTGGTAGCCAAGCTAACTCAGGGACATGATTGAAGTGTATCTCCATACATAGGAGATGATTCTCAGCACGGTTGAGCCAGAATAATGAGTTGTGCATGAACAAAGCTGAACTTAATAAGCATTCAAGAGAAAGTGATAGATCTATTCTGAATGGTATTGAAAATAATCAGCCTGAACTACAGAACTTTTGGGGGATGGAATTTAGAAAAACATATTTTTGTGACACGAGCCAGAAGATCAGTGAGTAACTCAGCTAATCACACCTTTGACATTAGGGAGACACTTTGGTCAGAGGCCGGAATCCCCAGTTACTCAGTGTGAGAGTCTTGTTACTTCTCTGAGAGAGAACAGAGGTTCATCTGGTCCCATGAGGGCCACGATCTACCAACCCAAACCGCCTCACCCAACTCATCTCCCACTCCCTACCCCAACTCTACCATGTCCTAGACCTTCAGTATTTCCCATCCCTATCCTAACCCAAGTCTCCCTTTGCCCATCACCCCGAGTGCACCATTCGCCGACCGTCATCATCCCACCCACAAAAGACCTTCTCACCTCCTGGGTAGAGGAACCCATGTCCCCCATGCCCGACCACATAGGGATGAACACCCCGGGCCTAATCCCCACCTTGGAGGAAACTTATGCCCAAGTTGAGGAAGAAGCCTCGCACTTTGATCTTCTCTCTATGCATCTCCTCTACTTGGGAGCAAAATAATCATAAGCGGGCCCCTAGTTAGATATCTAAAGGAGAGTCCAAATCACCCTATCACATCCCATATCTACCCTCCCATGGATCAACATCTCCCCGTGGTGCCCTTTATCTCCTATCACACCACCATCCAATCATACTACCAAGTGGAGACGTTGGAGGATCTTCTTAAGGGCCTAGCCTTGCAAATTGAGCTGACTGGTATGTTGACCCCAAGGACCGACCGACCAAAGAGCCTTGACCTCCTTCACCTATGTGTCAGGTCCATCACCTCAGTTTACACTATTGGTTCCAACACTAGTGGCCTCCTTTTACTCCTCCCCAATCCCGATGAGCCCGACTCCATCCATAAATTGGAGGTTCTTATCTCGGGTAGAAAGCCAAGCCATCCCCTCAAGCTCTCGTCGCACTTAGGGATGACCAATGAGGGATTTGTAATGTGGGAACCCCTTGGGGATGAACTTTCCATCCCAAACCACACTTCCTTTGATCCCCTAGATCCAACTAATTGGACATCATGGCACCACCCTATCTCTTTCCACCCCTACCACACTATCGACCAACCCACCCGAGACACCAATCCAATTGTTTCATTGGAGGAGGATGACCCACCACCTTTTGAGGGCCAAGAAGGGATAGAGTTTCTCTCACTAAGTGGCCCTTTCCATTGTTAGGGTGCTAGGCACGGATTCTGAGGGGAGGTGAATGAATCCCCTTTCTGAAAATTATAGCGGAATAAAACTTTTTCATTTATGATTAATATTATTATTATTATTATCACTGCCATCATATATTTTATTATATATTATTTTTTTTTGGAGGAGCGGACCGAAAAGGGGCTAAAAGTGTGTACCGGGTGAGCTGGGGCTAGGTGTGTCAGCGAGGGATATTAGGAGTGTGTCGGAGAAGGCTGGGAGCTAGTGTGCCGGTGAAGGCTGTTGGGAGTGTACCGCTGAGGGCTGGGGGCTGGGCGTGCTGGTGAAGGGCTGTGCCGGTGAAGGGTGAGCTGAGGTGGGGCTAAAGGTGTATCGCTGAAGGAGGGGTCGAGGTTGTGCCACTGGAGGAGGGATTAAGGGTGTACCGGCCAGGAAGCTAAGGGTTGTGCCGGGCTAGGCCTACCTGGGGTGTACCGGTGAAGGGGAGCACGAGTGTGCCGGCGAGGGATGCCAAGGAAGCATGCCAGAGAGGGCAGGGTCTATGCTGGTCTGCAGTGAGGTCTGAGCTAGTGTGGATAGCGTCCATGCAGGTTGAGGTGAAGTCCGCGTAGGTTGATCAAGGTCCATGCATGCCTGGCAGAGTCGGTGCATGTTCGGGGTCAAGGTCCATGCAGGTCGGGGCAGAGTCTGTGCATATGCATGCAAGGTCAGTGCACATGGGGAAAGTGCAAAGGGCAAAGTCAGTGCACGTACAGGCAAGGTCAGTGCACATGCGAGCGAGGTCAGTGCACATGCGAGCGAGGTCAGTGCACATGCGAGCGAGGTCAGTGCACATGCAGAATGTGCAAAGGGCAAGGTCAGTGCACGTACAAGCAAGGTCAGTGCACATGCGAGCAAGGTCAGTGCTCATGCGAGCGAGGTCAGTGCACATGCAAAACATGGAAAGGGCAAGGTTAGTGCACATGCGAGCGAGGTCAATGCACATACAGGCAAGGTCAGTGCATATACGAGCAAGGTCAGTGCACATGCGAGCGAGGTCCGTGCACATGCGGAAGGTGCAAAGGGCAAGGTCAGTGCACATGCAAGTGAGGTCAGTGCACATGTGAGCGAGGTCAGTGCGCATGCGAACGAGGTCTGTGCACATGCAGAAGGTGCAAAGGGCAAAGTCAGTGCACATGCTAGCGAGGTATGTGCACATGCGAGCAAGGTCAGTGCAGATGGGATGAGGTCCATGCAAGTTGGGCGAAGTCTATGCATGTGCATGCAAGGTCTGTGCAAGGTTTGTGCAGAGTCCATGCAAGGTCTGTGCAGGCTAGGCGGTGTCTGTGCAGGCGGGGGGGTCAAAGTCCATGCATGTTTACACAAAGTCCGTGCAAGTTTGGGGATCAAAGTCCGTGCACGTTCAGACAAAGTCCATGCATGTGGGGGAAATGTCTGTGCACGTTGTGCATGTAAGGTCCGTGCATGTGGGGGCAAAGTCCGTGCACGTTGTGCATGCGAAGTGGGACGAAGTTCGTGCAAGACTGAGATGGAGTCCATGTAACTAGGAGTAGGTCCATGCGTGGTCCGTGCACATGGGGGGCAGGGTCTGGGCAAAGGTCAGTGTAAGCCTGGGACGCAGTCTATATAGCTACAGGCAAAGTCTGTGTTGGTTCAGGAGTAGGGTTGTGTGTCAGCCAAGGAGCTCAAGGGTGTACCGACGAAGGTTGTTGGAATGGAGAGTGCACCGGCGAAGGGAGTGGCAGGCATGCTGAAGGGGGTACCGGCGAAGGTGAGGAGGGCTTATTGGGGAAGAAATATTGGGGCACACCAAGGAAGCTCTGAAGGGTGTACCGACGAAAGGCCTGGGAGAGGTGTACCGGTGAAGGGAGTCGGGTAGTGTACCGGACAAGGCGCAATTGGGGTGTACCAGGGAAGGCTTTGATCTGAGTGTGCCGGGTAAGGAGATGGGGAGCGTGTCGGGAAGACCCCGGCCGAGTGTGCCAGCGAAGGATGTTGGAGGGGTGAATGTACCAGCGAGGGCACCATGGGAAGAGTGTGCTGACCAAGGCAATGGAGAAGGGCCCAGAGGTAGGAGTGTCGGGCAAGGGCTGTGGGGGCCCACTCCTCTTCTATTTTATTAAGGCCTTTCTTTTCTTCCTTTTTAATTTTTTGCAGTCCACATGGGTTTTCTCTTCCCTTCTCTTAAGTATTTTCCCCTCTTTCTTCTTTACAAGACGGGTGTTTGAGTTGCTTAGTCGTCATTCGGTCCCGTTCTCTTCATGTTAAATGCAGTCCCTTCACTCTAATTGAGGCACTTTTACCATCGTTTATTCCATTTGTTTATTGCTCCCTTTTGCCGTTTAATTTGTTATTGCCTCATCTGTTTGTTGCTCCCTTTGGCCATTACCATGTTATTATTTTCTAACAAAATTTCGACAGCATCTCCCCTTGACCTGAGCATAAGGGAGATACAGGGAACGCTCCCACATGGAGTGGCGAAACCCGATAGTTGGAGGTAGGCGCTCGAGAGTGGCAACACCTTCGGTGAAACCTCAGAGAACCCAGAGAAATGACGAGTAGAAGACGACTATGGGACTGGCTGTAGGTGCTAAGGGATGAGGCATAGGGGCTGGTTTGCCGGCCAAAGGGGCTCAAGGGTGTACCGGGCTAGCAAGATGGGGTTAGGCTGTACCGACAAGGGGTCGTGCCGATGAAAGGGTGGCCAAAAGGGCTGGGGTATATGGAGCAATAAAATGTGTACCGGTGAAGAGAGAATGTCGGCGAAGGATGGGTTAACGGTGCCGCGCTAGGGAAAGCACAAGGGGTGCCGGTGAAGAGGAGGCTAAAGGCTGGGGCTGTACCGGGCTAGGAGCGCATCGGTGAGGTGAGTGGGGTGTGTCGAGGAAAGGCACATGGGGCTGTGCCGGTGAAGGGGGAGCCAAGGTGCACCATTGGAGAGGTAAATGGAGACTGTGCTGGGTTAGGGTGGCTGAAGGGGTGTTCAGAGAGCGAAGGCACAGGCGTGCCAGTGGAGAGGGGCATGAGTGTGCCGGGCTGGGACGACAGCGAGTGTATTGAGGAAGAGTGCTGGGACTGTGCCGGGAAAGAATGCAGCGAGCGTGCCGGGGAAGAAAGGGGGCTGATGCATCAGCGAAGAGATCAAAGGGTGTGCCACTGAAAGGAGGGCTAGGTGGTTTAAGGCCAGCGGGAGGAAGAAGGCCATGGGGGCCTCCAGATTTGGCCTGGCTAACAGGGAAGCTCCAGCCAGGGAAGGATAGATGGGGACTGGGCGCTCGAGGAGGTTGGGGAGGTACTATCACGCCCACGAAAAGGATGAGGCTGGGAGGGCGATCAGCTGTGAACGAGGGGCCACTGGCAGGGAGAGAAGGAAACACTAGAGGAAGAGAGGGGAGAGGGATGAAGGAGGAGACAAACAAGCATGCACAGAGGCTCGAACCAACATGAGGCAGCCATGAACACATAAAAAGAGGGCTTTCATTCATGGTAAAATGGAGGCTGAATACATTACAAACATGAGAGGGGGAGGAAGAGGAAGGAGAAGCTAAGAAAGGGGGGTGAGTGCAGTTTGAGCAGGGGCGACGGCTCCCTGCTCCTCCCCCACTCCCCACTACATCTCTCTCTCTCTCTCTCTCTCTTGCTCTCTCTTACTCTCTCTTTCTTGGTGGTCATCTGGGGGAAGGGGCTTCACGACATAGCTCCCTCCTTCTTCTTCTTCTCTTCTTCTTTTTCTTTTCCTATGGAGTGCCACTTTCTCTTCTCTATGCATCTCTCTTCTCTTTCTGCCCTTCTCTCTTTGTTCGTTCGTCAGAGGAGACGGCCCTCTATACTCCCAGTGGCGGGATCCTTCAAACGTGAACGGCAGACGCGGGAGTGTGAAGGCATTATCGGGGATTTGACTTGGGTATCCTTGGTGGCAGGAGGTAGGCAACGTGCCTTCATTCCCAGTCGACACCTCAGCTAACTCGTTGCGTGCCAAGAATCCATAGGGGGAGGGTATGAGATCTTGTTTGCCAGACGTGCCGGATGGCATGGTCCAGGGCATGCCATCGAAGGCCATTCGCAGGCGTGCCATTGGAGCGATTACATGTGTGCCGCTGAAGATGCTCAGGGTGCGTGTGTCGGGGAGGGCCACCAGGGGTGTGCCGACGAAGGGCAGCTAGGGTGTGCCGGGGAAGGGCCACTCCAAGGCATGCCGTTGAAGGCGCCTGGGGGCATATCGCAGAAGGTCTAGAGGGGCGTGCCGCTGAAGGCGCTTAGGGTGCGCCGTTGAAGGGCCCTGGGGCGTGCCATTGAAGGGCTTAGGGCATGCCGTTGAAGGCGCTCAGAGGGAGTGCAGATGAACAGCCCTGGGAGCATGCCGCTGAAGCGAGGTGTGCCACTAAGGGCTTGGCCTGGGCATGCCGTTAAGGGCGGAAAGAGCGTGCTGTTGAGGTAGACTTGGGCCCGTTTCGAGCCCAATCAATGGTCCACTTTGTTTTCTTCTGGGCCCACAAGTTGCGGGCTTCCTAGGGGTTGGTTTCTCTTCACTGACGTGATCCCGGGGGTAGCTTCACGATAATGTATTATTTGTTCAGAGAGTGCAGATGGCCCGCCCTTTCCGTGATTTCTTCGGTTGAAGTTGTTTGTCGATGCTGGACTGGTCGGGACACGCGGACATGTAATTTTACACATCCACAAATGCCCCCCACGGATGAGCCGAGCAGTGCCCGCGCAGGCTGGAGGACATTCAAGTTTGTTTTCATGTGAAATTGCTATGGCTTGCGGTTGTAAGTGACTCATTGTGGGCCAATTTTGTTAGAAGCAAATACTTGAAGGGATTGCATTTATCTGATTGCTCATTTCCTTTCCCTGCTGGAATCAGAAGAAAAGATTTTCTGAAAGCGAGATCTATTCTATTATCTGGTTTAAGAATGTCTGTTAAAGATGGCTCTTCTACTAGCTTCTTCAAGGATCACTGGTTCAAATGTTCACTTGTTCCTTCTAATCTTGTTTCTACTCAGTTGGACAATTGCACTGTTAGGGAAGTTCTTTCTAATCCTCATCATCCTGCTTGGCAATATATCAGTGATGATAACATTGTTCAAGATCTGAAAGCTTTTACCTTGTTAATTGGTAAAGATATTCCTGTTTGGACACATACAAGTACAGGGATATTTAATGTGAAAACAGTCTACAAGGAAATGAAAGTTCAAGAGACTCACTTCTCTATACGGAACAGGAAAAAACTCATTTACAGTAAAATTCCTCCCAGATCTGGTAATTTCTGCTGGAAATTGATACAAAAAGCCATCCCGATTGACTGTAGATTACAGAGCCTGGGGATCCAGCTGCCCTCTTGTTGTTCTTGCTGCACTATAAACAGGGATTCGGAAGACTTCAGCCATCTGTTTTTGAAAGGTGAAATGGCGGTGGCAGTATGGAATAACCTAAAGCCCTTACTTGGAGATTATAGTTTTAACTCTGATGACTTTCTTCATTGGCTGAGTTGGTTAATTTCAGAAGTTAATACTAATACTCCAGAAGGATTTATTCCTTTGCTTACCACTGTCATTGTAACATGGGAAATCTGGAAACTCCGCTGCCAGGTGAGATTTGAAGGGATCAAGCCAAAAATTGATAGAATAGTGAATGGTATTATTCAGGAAATTAGAACTGTGGTTTCTCAGGTATTGTTTAAACAGTTCACTAATGCTAGTTACAAAGGAACTACACAGGATTTTGAGATATCAGTCATGACCAAAAAGGTAAGGATTAAAATAGTCCGATGGATTCCTCCTTCAGTTGGGTTTTCGATCAATGTAGATGGCTGTTTCAAATCAGTTTCAGGATTGGCAGGTGGTGGTGGATGTATTAGAGATTGCCATGGTGAGATTGTTTTAGGCTTCTCCTTTTTCTATGGGACTGGTAACATTATTCAAGCTGAAGGTCGTGCTATACTAGATGCTTTGAGATTGTCCAATTCACTTACTATTCCTATATCTGTGATATATTCAGATTCTCTTACTATTGTGGATTCACTTGTTCAGCAGAAAGCTCCTCCGTGGTCCCTCCATCCTTGGTGGGATGAAATACAAAGCTCTTTGAGTACACATAGATGCCCGATTGTTCATGTGTATAGAGAAGCTAACCAAGTGGCGGATGTGCTTGCTGATTACGCAATCACTCTTGGTCACAACATGATTTTTTACTCCATACAAGATTTCCCCCTCCGAGCAAAGGCGTATGCATTGGCGGACGCTGCATCTATTCCAAATGTTCGCAGAAGCTTCGAATAGATTCTTACACATTTCTTTCTTTCTGTTCTTTTTTGGTTGAGTTGTAGATTTGAAATGTATAGCTTCTTTTTGCTTTGCTTCTAATGGCCACTGCCACTTTATGTAAGGCTTTGGCCTCCAGTTTGTACATGATCCTTATACATAAATAAAAAAAAAAGCATCTAGTGTTATATTGGTGGAGTGGGAACACTCCTTTCTTCTGGAAAGGGGTACACTCTCCCTATATGCTCTAGGTGACTTGAATTTTACAAAAAAAAAAAGAGCTTAGGGAACTGGGCCACTCCGTCAGACCGGGATCCTGAGCTACAAGGTTCGAGGTTGAACCTCCTCCAAGCGGAGGGGTTTGATGGCATCGTCGGCTCGAGATTCAAAGTTCGAAGTTTAATTGGACCGGATCGGCAAGCGGCTTCAACAACACGATCAAATAGATAATTTTTATTTTAGTTGTCTCATAGTTTCTCCTTGCCCTTGGCAGAGCAGAATGTGACAGTTTTCAATTCAAGGGGCTTCTTTCCTGTAGGATTGTAGCCTAACCCCTCTTTATTAAAGTTTACCCTTGTACCCAGAATGGTATCAAGGTTGTTTTTGCCTTGGGTAAACTTCTCCAAGGTCTTCTGCTTATCCTCTAGATCCTTTTGGAGAGTTTTGCAATTCTCCTGGAGTTGATTGTTAACCTTCCTGACAGCCTCATATTTTTCAATAGCAAGCTTAGCTTCATTTAGACTCTCCTCATATTTAACCTTAAATTCATTTGACTGTCCTAGGATTTCTTGTCTCTCTAGCCTGAGACTTTCAATTTCACTCCTGATCAGCTCCAATTCAGCTAAATTTTCTTTGACTCTCAGATTTTCCTTGACAGTTTCTGTGTGTTCTTCAAAAATAGAATTGAATTTACGTTTCAAAGCCCTATGCTCTTTACTCAGAGAATTAAATTTAGCTAGTAGCTCAGCATAGGCATCCTCCCAGTCGTCTAAAGAATAATTTTCAAAGGGGTTTGTTACCTCATCCTCCCGCTCGGCCATGAGGCATACAACTTCCTCCTCGGATGAGGTTGACTCTGGGTCTTCTTCTTCGTCGCTCCACGTGCACAGCATGGCTTGTTTCTTCTTCTTCTGCTGCTTGGAGCTTCTCTTCTGCACCTCTGGAGCTTTCTTCTGCAGATCTGGACACTCTCCCTTCATGTGTCCAACTTTCTTGCAATGATAGCATATGATCTTCTTGGTGTTTCTATTTCTATCATTGCTGGCTTCAGTGGTTCTTCCCGCCGGCGTGTATCTCTTCTTTCTGAAGGACTTTCCCTTAGTCCTCAGGAACTTCCGGAACTGTCGTGTGAGCAACGCCTGTTGCTCTTGATCCAAGTCGGAGAACCCATCTGATTCTCCTTCGCTGTTGCTGCTGCTACTGCTGCTTCTGCTGCTTTGGCGAGAGACTTTCAGAGCAATATTTTTCCCTTTCTTCTCATGTCCCTCGGAGCCATTCTTCAGATTCAGCTCATACGTCATCAGGGATCCGATGAGCTCAGTGACTGTCATAGCAGTCAGATCCCTCGATTCTTCGATTACAGTAACCTTAGTATCCCAAACTGGTGTCAGGGATCTAAGGATCTTTCTCACAACGTCTTCCTCCTGGATCTCCTTGCCAAAGCCTCTCAAACTGTTGGTGATGACGGATAGTCTGGCATACATCTCCGTTATACTTTCCTCCGGCTTCATCTTGAAAAGTTCATACTGTGATGTAAGGAGGTTGACTTTAGTGGCCTTGACCTGGGACGTTCCTTCATATATAAGCTGCAACTCGTCCCACATTTTCTTCGCGGTCTTGCACGCCGAGATCTGCGAGTACTCTTCAGGGTGGACCGCGCACTGGATGATGTTCAGCGCCGTCCAGTTAAGAGCAGATAACTTGATGTGGTCTTCGGACCACATATCCTCATTCAGCGGCAGATCGTAGGGTCCTACGGTGATGACCCTCCACAGCTTGTGACTCTGCGCACGAATAAAAACTTCCATTCTATTTTTCCAGAAAAGATAGTTAGTTCCATCAAAGAATGGAGGTCGGGTTATAGACTGTCCCTCCGCCATGAAGCTGCGGGGAACATTAGGAGCATTACCCTGGCCGTTGGACCACATTGTTGGGTAAACCTGCTCTGATACCAAGTGATACGCACAGAGTGTTGAGGTGATCTAGAAGGGGAGGGGTTGAATAGATCACCCCTTTTAAAAAATTTGGCGGAATGAAATCTGAGATCACGTGAAGTAAAGATATCGATGAGTACCAACACAGAAGATCTAATTGACACTAGATCGAGCACACGATCTGCACTGGAGTTGAAGCGGAATGCAAACAACAAACCACAAAGTAGACGGTCATTTTTAAGGTGGTTCGATTGCAAGCTCGCAATCTACGTCCACCCCTTACTCCTCGGAGTAAGGCTTCCTTGCAATACTATGCAAAACCACGCAGACTCAGTCTAGTGCGGGGCCTTTTCTTTTCCCACCTTCCAAACGGAGAAGCGTCGATGCCTTCCATTCTGATCACAGGTTTTGTCGAGAAGTACAGCAAGGGACCCGATGGCGAGCTTGTGCCCGTCGACTGGGTTTCCTGGGTCCCGCTGCATGCCCCCCAGTCCATGGGGAATACCGAGCGGGTTGACCGCCTCAACCCCGCGAACATCAAGCATGTCGAGGGGCAGGACGACAGCGAGCTCGCCGGCATGAAAGCGCAGCATATGTCGGCCATCTGGTCGGAGATCGAGCCGGCCTACGCCGCATGGAAAGAAGGCCGGGAACTGCCGCTTAACGGCACGCCACTCGCCGCCTGGCCCGGCATCACCAACGAGCAGGCCGAAATCTTCCGCCTGGCGGGTGTACGCACGGTCGAACAAGTCCGCGATATGTCCGATGGCGTGCGCGGGAGGGTTCGTCTCCCCAACGTTCGAGAACTCCAGGACCTGGCCAAGATCTACCTCGAAAACTCCGGCGCCACTGCCGCAGCCGAACGCGAGGCTGCCAAGGACAAGCTTATCGCGGAAATGCAGGAGAGGATGGCAGCCATGGAGGAAATGCTCCGTTCCAGCATGTCGGCTCCGGTCGCAGCGGAAGACGGCGAGGAAGTCGCGCAACTGCGCGCCGAGCTAGACGCGAGGGGTATCCCCTACCATCACCGCGCCGGCGCTTCGAAGCTGCGCGAGCTGCTGAACCAGGAAGCCGCCTAAAATGACGGTCCTCGACGTGGCCAAGGATGTGGCGCCGAAAATCGGGATCACCGTCCCGTCGCAACTCTTTGCGGCCACGTCGCGGGAAATGGTCGAACTGCGGCTGTTCATCAAGGAGACGGCCGACGACATCGCGACCGTCTTCGACTGGCAGCTGCTCAAGACCCTGCATACGATCACAGGCGACGGTGCCGCGACGGGTTTTACGCTGCCGAGCGACTACGATCGAATGCTGACCACCGCAAGCGTATGGTCCAGTCGGTATCTATGGGAAATGGCCCATGTCGTGGATACCAACCGCTGGCTGGAGCTCCTGACGCTGCCCTACACCCAGATCACCGGTTCCTGGACGATTTACGGCGGCCAATTCCACATCCTCGACACGATGGCAAATGGGGACACGGCCAAGTTCTTCTATCTCTCCAACTTGATCGTGTCCTCGTCTGGCGGCAGCAACAAGGACGCCTTCTCGGCGGACGACGACAGTTTCCGGCTTTCCGAAAAGCTCCTCGCTCTCGGCACCGTCGTGAAGTGGAAGGCGCAAAAGTCTCAGCCCTATGATGAGGACCTCGCCCTCTATAACATCGAGCTGGCCGGCCTCATGGATAAGGATGGAGGGAGCAAGCCAACACTGAGCGGGCGCCCGCCGGTGACATGGCGGCAGCCCAATGTGGCATGGCCCGGTACCATCTCGGGGGCTATCCCCTGATGCTGCGCCCGGGAGCACGGCGCGCGCCCCAGCGCATGCAGGGGCAGAGACCGCAGCAGAAGCCGTTCGTGGCGCCGACCAAAGGCTGGATTAGCGCAGCCAACCTGGCGGCGGCACCGGCTGGATCGGCGCAAGTGTGCGAGAACTTCCTGCCGACTTCCACCGGGCTGCGCATGCGGCGTGGCAGCAAGACGCATGGCACTGCGGCAACGGACTTGCCGCTGGAAAGCGCCATGGCCTATGTGGGCGGCATCACCCGCAAGGTGTTTGCCGGCGCCGACGGCAATATCGTGGAGTTGACCACCCCAGGCAGCCCCAGCACCCCGCCGCCGCCCGACGTGACCGGGCAGGCGACGAGCTACTACAGCTATGTGAACTTCGCCACGCCGGGCGGCTATTTCATGCCCTGCGCCAATGGCACCGATGAGATTCAGATCTACGACGGCAGTTCATGGTCAGCTTTGGTCTCCGGGTCTTCGCCGGGCCAACTCAATGGGGTTGCCAGCGACAGCATTTCGCATCTCAACGTTTACCGGAACCGCCTTTGGCTGACCGAGGGCGGCACCATGGCATTACTTGAGCCTCATTTCTTCTTTTATCAAAGGTAATGGCAACTCTCATCTGCGTGCCGCCGCGGCTCGTCGACGCGAATGCGTTTCTGCGTGACTCCGCCGTCCGGCCAGCTCGCTGCTGCGCTGCGCTTCGTCGGCCGCCGTGATCCGCGTGCCGATCGCACCGTTGGAACCCCAACGTGCTCGCGCTGCTGTCGTGCCGTCGTGCGTGCGTGCCGTCGCGGCTGGTCCACGTCCGATGCGTTTGCAATCGTGGCCGCCCTGCTCCGACACCCGCTGCGTCCGCGACGCGGAATCTCTGCGAAGAGATGACGCGGATCCTTAGATAGAAAAGTGCCAAACTACGAAGCAATGTCAACCAAGTTTCTTTCGACAAAAGTTTCTCAGATTTTTTGCTGTTAAGCTCGCGATCGTGTAAAGTAGCCCATGCCCCCTACCATTTTTCCCCCCTCTCCTTTTTCCTTCTACGTGGCGCGGTTCCACCACCACTTTCACCAAGCTGCCAAAATAAAGTGAAAGACACGCGCTGAAAAAACACACTGAAGGAAAATATAGTGCGAGGCTCTATGCCTGCAGAAGGGAAGAAAAACACGCGAGTTCCGTTTTATGAAAAAACATCGGACGCGTCGGCGCGCAGAAACGTCTTGGCGCGGGTGAAGCTCGGCCGCCACGGCGGAATGAAGCGCTCCAGCTGCTCGTTGCGCGAAAGCGGGTCCGCGCGCTGCCGGTCCGTCGGCACCCACGCCACGTAGAGTGGCCGGCGCCGCAAAGCGAAGATGACGCGCAGCAGCGCGTTGCTACCCCTTTACCGATGTACAGTTAATTCAAACAAGTTACAAGCAACTTCGTTCAATTCCTTTAAGACACTGGCCACGGAAACACTCCCCTACCAGCAGTCATTGCCCCCTTTTTACGGATCTCGTCTTGATATATAACAGGAAGGAAAAAAAAATGCAAAAGATACTACCGCTCAGACTTGCCACGAGTGCCGGCGGTGCTGCAGGAACGGATGGTGGAAGTGCGAGAGCGGCGGGAACACGATGTTGGCCCGCCAGACGCCGAGCTCCGTCCACGCGAAGGGATCGCGCGAGGGGCCGTCGGCCGGGTTGCTGTCGCCGTCGACGTGGAAGACCTCAGCGTGCGGCGACACGGCGTACAGCTCGCGGAAGAACTCGTTCAGCCAGAACGACTGCGAGAACCCGGCGAAGTTCGAGTTCCAGCGGCGCTGACCCGTGACAAGCGCCATGTGGTCGGTGACGAACGCGATGCGCTGAGCGGCGCCCTGCGCGACGATCCACTGCAGCGTGCGCAGCGCGGCGCACGGCTCGGCGTGCGCCGAGTGGAGCATGCTCTGCGTCCACCGCTGCTGCAGGAGCGCGATCTGGCCGGTTGCCGGGAAGAGCACGTACGCGGCCCACGCGTAGCCGGACGCGTCGACGATCGCCACGGCAGAGTAGTCGCCGAGGTGCTGCGACGGAGGGCGCAAGATAGGCAGCGGGATCGGCGCGTTGCGGAGAATGTGCGCGATCATGGCCCGCAGCTGCTGGAGCGGCTCGCCGTCGAAGATCGTCGCGGGGGAGTCCCAGCCCGAGTTGCCCGCGATGATCGCGCTGTACGCGCGGAAGAGGCTGAAGTAGTCGGCTGGGCGAAGGCCGACAGTGTGCGCCATGAAGAGCGCGAGACCGATGAGCGCGGCGAACTGGCGCAGCGTCAGCACGCCCTCGCCGGCGCGCTTGCGCTCGAAGAGGTCGTACGCGTCGCGGAGCTTGCCGACGTTGTCCTGCGTGTTGCAGATGCGGCCGTCATCGAGATACTCCTCGCCCAAGAAGACGCGGCGTTTGCCGGCGATACGGCAGTTCGCGGCGATCTGCGCGTCGGTCAAACCCTCCCACTCGTTGGCGTCGTTCAACGTCAGGCGCGCGGCACGAACGTTAGCGAGAAACTCGCGGACGGCAGCGCACAGTTGGTGCGGGTCGTTCGCCAGGATACGCACGTTGTCGATCATCGTGTCGACGCGCTTAAATTATTTTCAGATCTGTTCAATAAGAGAGTCGTATGATTTTCACTTCATTTCCTTCCTGTGCATATTGAGTGCCCAGTTGAGTGCTAAGTATTCAAAATCTATTCTGTGCCAACCATTTTTTGCATCTAGTTTCATTCAGTTCAAATTAGGTAGGGTGAGTTTTAAATTGAGCATAGTTTTTATCTCGGGATCTATTCACCCGCCCCCCCTCTAGATCCTGTCCTTGAACCCAACATCTTGTCTGCCACACGCTCCAAGGTTGAAGGCAACTGACTGGCATGTATCTCGTGTCTGCCACACGCCCAAGTTCGAAGCACATGTTTTCAGTCTGATTTGAACTGATGTGTCGACGCTATGAGAACCCTGCGTCGCCGCCATGAATTACTTCATTGTCCAGTCAAGTACTTGTCATACCAATGCATTACATTGAAATTTAGTGCTTCAACCATACACCAATGAATCATAGTGTGTCATTATCAAAACTAGGGACACAATAATCTTTCCCTTTTTGATGATGGCAACTATGAGTCATGGGCCATTTCATGCAAACACAATCAAATGATCAGAGTTATTCAGTTAACACAAGTCATCATTCAATTGAACACAACCACTTTCATTTCATTCAACACTTGTTGTTCATAGAAACAGATTGGCATACGTATGTAACCCCCAAAAAATATACATGTATATGCAGACTCATGCAAATGCAATATGCAACTCTTATCAACCCCAAAATGATAAATGACTAGACTTCCACATGTTCTCCCCCTTTGACATCATCAAGGAGGGGGTGCTGGAGAGGAGGGTCCAAGCTGAGGAGAATGCAAGGCTCGAATGTTTGACAAACTCAGCTGGAGTTGAGATATGTTGTCAGCAAGAGAGGCAATTTGATCAGTGAAATGTTGGTCCCTTTGCTGAATCAATGTGAGAAGGTTCTAAAGCTTGAAGGCTACATCATCAAACCAGCAATGTAAAATATCAAAGATATAATCTACTTGAGCTTTTTTTTTGCGTGGCTTTCATGGGCACATAAGAAGAACTTGCCTCTATCTGTGGTGGGTACCAACCCTTACTAATATCTTCCAGAGTTGGTGGAAAGTGTTCTTTAAGTATTCTTACCATATCAATAACTTCATCTCCCACCAAGGTTGTTCTTTCAAACAATTTGGTAACTTGTTCACCAAACGCAGAGGTTTTGTCACTCAGTTTAGCGTATTTTAAGCTCAAGCCCATTTGCTCTTCTTTAACATCATAATTGTATCTCTGCATTTCAGAAAGCTTCTCCCTATTTTCTTCATGTATTTCTTTGAGCCTCTTCATGATAGACCCAACCATTTCACAAACATGCAGTATGGAATCCATAAATTGATGCAGTTTATGATCGGATCTCAATTTATCTTGTTTAAATTGTGCCCAGTGACTGTCCAACTTTTGCTCAACATGAGAAATTCTCATCTCCAATTTTTGACTCATGTGGTCCACATTGGAGTTCAGCTGCATAATAGTGGAGTTGATGTTTCAAAATTGTGTTGACAAAAACATCATGAGAGTGGGGTTAATATCTGATTGTTCTCCCAAATGTGAAGTGGATGGCCCTAGGCTTGAGAAGGGAGAGGCTGGTCTATCAAATGAAGAAGATGGAATTGTGTATGAGAGATGGACATCATCATCTCTTCTTGGTGAGGGATTTTGGAATGGTCCAAATATGACCATTAAGGCTCTAGAATCAGCGGAGGGAAACTGTGGTCTTTCCATTTCAATGTGATCTGCATCATGTTTGATCTCTGATCTGTCTTCAGCATCTGGTCTTCTTTTTCTAGCTTGTGCCTCTACTTCTATCTCTATTTTCTAACTGGGCAGCATTCTCACTGCCCGACCATTCACAATTTTGAACTTCATGAATTTTTGCACATTCTCTAGACAATATCTATTCCCTTTCCTGGGGTTTGCTATTTAATGTTATTCCATTTATTTACTTTGACAACCATGAGCATACTCCAAATTCTACCCTTTGGACGACGACCACCTCCCGACCGGAGACGACCCCGATTCCAGTGATCACGCCCGCAGCCGGCGCGTCACCGTCGTAGCGGTCGTGCGCGACCAGCAGGCCGATCTCGAACCAGGGAGTGTCGGGGTCGAGCAGTCGGTTGACGCGCCGGCGGGGGTCTGATCATGCCGGAGCGCTCATTCAGCGTGCGGCTGTCGGCGAGGGTCGACGAGTACGTGTCGCAGATGAACAAGGCCCGCGCGGCCACGGGTTCGTTCTCGGCTGAGTCGGAGAAGAACCTCAAGCGTGTCGGCGGGCAGATGCAGACCGTCGGCGGGAACCTGACGCGCTACGTGACGCTGCCGATCGCCGCCGCGGGCGGGGGAGCGTTGAAGCTCGGCTACGACTTCGAGCAGGCGTTCTCGCGGATGCAGGGATTGGCGCAGGTCCCGGCGGGCGAGATCGAACTGTTGAAGCGTGAGGTGCTCGACCTCGCGGGTGAGACAGCGACGGCGCCGATGGAGTTGGCGGACGCTTTGTACGAGGCGGCGTCGGCCGGGCTGACGGCAGAGCAGGCGATGGCCGCGACGTCGGTCGCGGCGCGGGCGTCCGCGGCGGGGATGGGGTCCGCGCACGATGTGGTCGGGCTGGTCGCGTCGGCCCTGTCGGCCTATGGCGAGGCGAACATCACGGCTGCGGAAGCGACGGACGTGTTGACGCAGACGATCCGCGAGGGTCGTGCCGACCCGGCGGAGCTCGCGGGGACGCTCGGGCGGATCCTGCCGTTCGCGTCGCAGTTGGGTGTGTCGTTCGACGAGGTGGGCGGCACGGTCGCCTACTTGTCCAACGTGTTCGGTGACACGAACCGGACCGTGACCGCCATGAGCGGCTTGTTCGCCAAGCTGCTGTCACCGACGCAGCAGGGCCGCGAAGCCCTCGCCGACATGGGGACCTCGGTCGCCGAGCTGCAGGCGGCAATCGATGAGCGGGGCCTGCTTGGTGCGTTGGACCTGTTGCGGTCCAAGGGGTTCGCCGGGAACCAGCAGGCCCTCACCGCGCTGTTCGACGACATCGAAGGCCGGCAGGCGGCGATCACCCTGTTGAACGACAACAGCGGGAAGTTGGCGGCGACGATCGACGCGGTCACGGACTCGACCGGCGCGTTGTCGGACGCGTACAAGACGGCGTCGGGCACGGATGCGTTCCGGATGAAGCAGGCGTTCGTGGGCTTGCAGACGGCGGCGACGGAGGTGGGTGAGGCGCTGCTACCCGTCGCCGCGCAGGCCGCCCAGTACATCGGTCAGATCGTCGACGTGTTCATGGCGTTGCCGGCGCCGGTGCGCAGCGGGGCGCTCGCTCTGCTGGCCGCCGGGGCGGCTGTGGGGCCGCTGCTGTGGGCGGGCGGGAAGGTCGTGGCGAACCTTCGGGAGATCGGCGCACAGGCCCAGTTCGTCGGTTCCAAGCTGCGGTTCACGCAGGGCGGTGTCGACGGTGCGGAGCGGTCGCTGACCGGGATGGGTCGCGCGGCTCGCACTGCGGCGATCGGGCTTGGTGCGGTCGCCGCGGTCGCGGTCGGCGGCGACATCTACAACGACATCTCTGGTGCGAGTGACACTGCGACGCGCAGCCTGCAGCGGTTGAACATCGCGATCGGGGACGTGAGCAAGGGCACCGCTGACGGGTCGAAGGTGATGGCCGCGTTCCGGGACCTGGTCGCCGCGGAGGACGACCAGTTCAAGGTCGACAACTTCAAGCCGTGGGGCGACTCGATGGACGACCTCACGCTCATCGGCGGGAAGACCGCCCGCACCATGAACGACGTCAAGGACGCGTTCCGTCACCTCCTCGACCAAAGCCCGGAACAGGCGGCGGTGCTGATCCGCGTCTACCAGGAAGCCCTCGATCAGCTCGGCGTGACCCTCGACGGCGGCGATGACAGCACCGCGAGGCGCTTGTCGCGGTCCGAATCGTCGACGCGATACGGCGGACCGATCGCGAGGATCGCGGCGAACACGCTGCTCGGATCGCCCGGCGACACGATCTCGTCCGTTGTCTTCACTATATGCTTGCTGGTCTAGGTCCAAGGAGTCATCATTGCATCTTAGGGCTGTGCCACATCAAAAATATTTCGATGGATAATCATTTGTCGGTATAACGTCGGAATAGTTTCGACGAATATTGGACCATCATATTATCCGTCTGTAACTATTCATACATTTAAAACTTATTTTAGTTGCAAAATCCGTCCCAAACCTTCGACATTATTTTGACGTTAATTTTTGCTGTCGAAAAGTTCAGACGTCTTTCCGACGAAATAATACTGTCAAAAATTAGTCGGTAGTTACTGATGTATTTTGTGTGACATGTTTCCGACGAATGATTTTCAGTCAAAAATTACCATCGGTAATTAACATTTTTCTTGTAGTGCACAAATTGGAAATTCTATAGGGTTCGGTCGACCAATGCATGAGAATCCATCGACCATTGGGCTGGTCGACCGAACGCCAAGGAACGATCAACCGATTCCAACAGGGATCTTGTGTGTGTGAAGATGAATTTGACGTGGCTTGCACGTCGGGCCTCCTCCAGGTCAGGTAAAATGTCTAAAATGCCCCTAACTCATTCCCTAACATGTGAGAAAGTTTTAAGATGGTTTTAGAAGGGGTATAAAAATTAAGTGGCCCCCATTTCTCCCATATAATATCTTATTGTGAATTTGGGAGATTTTATCCAAGCGAATAGAGAGAAAAAGCAAAGAAAGGAAGAAGGAGACACGAAAGAATAGAAGAGCTCGCCCCCCTGCTGCTAAGAGGACATCTACATTAATCCCAAGCATCTCCATCCATTCTAGATCATGTTCAAGGCTCAATCTTCATCAAGGATCATCGTCCGATCATCCTCGCGACTATTCAAGCATCAGGAAGAATCATCCTATAGGGAAAATTCTACCTTGTTGAGTTTTCTATTGATTGATCTGAAAATCATGTGTTATTTGATCTTGATTTGATAGAACATACTTGTATTAACTGAGATATTTGAAGTGTGTGGTTAGATTGTGCGGTGTGCACATCTAAGTGTGATTAGTTTGCTACGATTTGTAACATGTGTGTCTGTGGGCCACATTTTAGCAGCATATACGTGTGTTTTGGGGTTCATCACCCCGTGTGTGTGTTTTCGGGTTCATCCCTCTGTGTGTGTGTTTTGGGGTTCATCCCCGTGTGTGTTGCTGGAGTTGCAGCGTAGTAAGCCTCACCGGATTTTGGTGAGGGGTGGACATAAGGAGCCCATTTGTGGTCCCAAATCACCTTAAAAATTATTGTGCCTTTGTGTGGTTTACCTGTGTGATTGTTCCATTTCATCTACCTCTATTCATAGGTTCTTTACTTAATGTTATCGATCTTAATTTCGCTTAATCAACTTGTCTATTGTTGAGCGTGCATGCAATTCAGAAAGGTTTAGAGCTTGTGAAGATTCCATTGTGTGCTGAATCTGAGTTTCATCTAATTAAAATTTTTAAATAGGGATAAATCAATTCACCCCCCTCTCTTGATTGCATTTGCACTAAGGGACCCAACAGTCTCCTTACTTGCTACAAGGCATACTTGTTGTTGTTTTAGTTCATCAAGGTATACAACTACATATTCTTTTTCTTGTGTGCCTTGAATGTTACTTTATCATAGTTGGGCTCAAGGATTATGCAATGTTCAGCCTCAAACATCACTCGATGCCCTTTGTCACATAGCTAGCTGATGCTTAGCAGGTTGTGTTTCAGCCCTTCTATATATATAACGTTTTCCATGCATTGGGCGGTCTTGTATCCAACTATTCCTATTAATTCCCTTGACCTGCCCTTTTCCATTGTCTCCATAGCACATTGTCCCTCCAATCTTGTCCTTAATTTTTGTAAACAATGACCTATCTCCAGACATGTGCCTTAAATAGCCGCTATCAAAATACCATCTTGTTTTGCTGGCTTCAAGGCATACCATTTGTTGATCCACGGCGGAACGATCAGCAGCGGCCGCTTGAAGACCTTCTCGGTCGTCGGCGTATATTGGATCAATATTCAATGACTATGAAATTTCTTCTAAATTTGATTACTTATACTTAAGATAAATTACTTAAATCATGTTCACGAGTTATTTAAAGTATGCTTAATATATGCACGTGGAAAGATAATTGTTAGTGAGGAGGGTAAATTTGGCTCAGCTCATGACGGGTCTATCTACAACGAGCCCAGTACAACCCAAGGCCTGTAGCGCGCCCAAGGGCGCCCGACGATTGTGACCCATGAGGGCACGGCCCACTATGACCCGGCATCGGATTCGACAGCACTAGAAAGACTACGGCCCATGTGCAATGACCGTCGAAAGACGCTTCGGCGATCGATCGTTATCCCCCACGACGTTGACTCCTACCCCATAAGAGGGGAGCACGCTCCATGAGCGCCGTAAGACTCGCCTAGGAAGGCTGACTCCGGAGTACTCACCCCTCAACGGGAAACTCCCACCACGATCGCGAGAGACGTTGCTCCATTACTTACACCCTTCCTTGTTAAGGAATAGGTCTCCAAATCCATGACAACCCCCTATAAAAGGGACCTCGACAAAGAAGAGAGGACACGGTGAAATTTCTATCAAAAGTCACACACAGAGAATAGAGCCACTAGCCTTGCTACAACGATAGAGAGGTCACGCATGTCTACATTCCCTGAGAGAAACCCCTCTTACACGACCTTACCACCTAGCGAGCACTCCATGAGTGACCATTGGGAGTGGCGAGCACTCGTCTGGAGGGCCTACGCGTCTCTCAGATCTACTATGACGACCTCCATCTTTCTCTCTCTCCTCTGCTCTCCTCTGTTCTTTACTTGAACCATTGCTAACTTAAGCATCGGAGGGTTGTCCCCTGGGATAACGCCCAGGGCTCCTTCTGACGTCCCTTGCTTATGGTGTTTGCAGTCTTCCACGGGTGCCGGATGACTTCCCAACAAATAAATAGAGAAGGTGGTACGTAGCATAGAAATCAGATTTCTGCCTCTACACTTCTTGGCACCGTCTGTGGGAACTCTGAGCGAAAAGTCATGACATCTCATGGGAGTCTTCGCAATGCCAGCAACGAGGGCGTGATTCTCATTAGGGAGTCAACTCCTAGCGTGGATCGCAAGAAGCGTCTTCTGCTCATCCACACCAAGAAGTTACCCAGGCGATCTCGTTGAGATACGCCAACAGATTGAGGCCCTGACGGGGCTATGTCAGGACCTCTTAAACCGGCAAGCGGACCCCCAGCACGTACCGTCCGAATGACGTCAGAACGAGGGGGCCTGGATCGTGGCGAATTCTCGCCAAGTGTGGGAAGCCTTCCACGCCTCCATTGCGAGGATGCGACGATCGCACAGCTCGCCCACACCAAGGGTGCGTAGCCCGCTGCATTCCAACCTTGAGATGGATCGGTGGCTCCAGCAGATCGACGAAATCGAGGACAAGGTCCGCTACTTGGACGATGTCTTCCTCGCCGCCAGGAATCGGGGACTCATCGACGACGACCAAGACATCCATGCTCCCTTCTCCAAGGAGATCAAGGAAGCTCCCATTCCGCCCAAGCTACAACTACCGTCTTTCACCCTATACGACGACACCACCGACCCGGCCGACCACATGCACAGCTTCGAGTCCCATCTGGTCTTCCACTGGGCCTCGGATGCTATGAAGTGCCTGACGTTCGTTGCAACCCTCCGAGAGAACGCCCGGGCTTGGTTCGAGTCCCTGCCGGTCGGGACTATCTCCTCTTTCCAGTAGCTCAAGAAGCTGTTTAAGGAGAACTTCATTGGCTGCTGAAAGGTAGCCAAGTCTGCGGTGACCCTGCTCGCTCTCAGGCAGGGGTGAGAAGAGACACTGTAGGACTTCGTCTCTCATTTTTGTACGGAGGCACTCCGGATCCCACACCTCGTCGTTAGCATCGCCACCACCGCGTTTACCCAGGGGATGCGGGACCACATCCTTCGATGTGCTCTCTGAGTCGAAGCCCCATCGACCCTCACCGACCTCCTCGCCTTGGCACAGAAGCATGTGTGGTGCAAGGAGAACACTACGACCCTAGACCGTGAGGTCGAAACCGAGCGATCTGATTGGAAGAGATCCGCTGACTCGCCATGCGAAGGGCGGAACAAGCGGGAGAGACGGGACCTAGACCGTCGTGATGGCCCAGGAAAGGAAAGGGGTAACTACCGCAACTACACGCCCCTAACAGCTTCTCCTGACCAAATCTTGGTGGAGATCCGTCAGGAGCCATTCCTCAAATGGCCTCCCCGGATGAAGTCGGATTCAAGTTCGAGGAGCAAGAAGAAGTATTGTCGCTTCCATCGCGACCATGGCCACGACACGACAGAGTGCATCAACCTGAAGGATGCCATCGAGGACCTCATTTGACGAGAGCTCCTCGATAATTTCATCACCAAGGCCACAGAGAAGCGAAAACGGACCCCTCCACCCATCGACAACCGACCCAATGGAAAGGAGATCATGATGATCTCTGGGGGTTCGACCTTGGGTGGAGACAGTGCGACCAGGCGACGACGGTATGCATCAACTATTAACACCATGGAGCAAGGTGACAGCACCCAATGGGAAGCTGTCGCCCGGGAACACCTCAAAGATCCTATCGTCTTCTTCGACGGTGATTTAAACGGTGTAACCACTCCCCATTCTGATATGTTGGTGGTTTTAGCCACCATGAATCAATGTACCGTGCACCGTATTTTGGTCGATAATGGAAGCGGTCCTGACATTATTTCGTACGACTGTCTTGTGCTTATGGGTGTGGACCTGTCCCAAATCACGTCGTTGCACACACCATTGTATGGCTTCTCTGGCACAATAGTCCGCCCAGAGGGGCGCATCTCACTGTCAATCATGTTCGGGACCGCACCAAGGGATGTAACCTTCTTGGCGGATTTCACGGTCGTCTGCACAATGACTGGGTATAACGCTATCATAGGGCGAGGAATCCTCGGTACCCTTCGAGGTGTCCCCTCCTCCTATCATCAGAAACTCAAGTTCCCTATGCCTCGTGGAGTGGGGGAAGTCCGAGGAGATCAAAGGGAGTCCAGAAGGTGCTACCTTATCTCCACACGTGATCGACAGCCCGAGGAAACGCCACCCGAAAAGAAGGCCAGGACGGAAGACACAGGTCCGAGCATGAGCACCCCAGCGGAGGACCTGTACCTCATCCAAGTGGGAGAAGACCCAAGCAAAACACTGAGGATCGGGGCTACCCTGTCCGAGCACGATAAGGAAGCCTACATAAGCTTCCTCACAGCCAATCAGGACGTGTTCGTTTGGTCCAAGGATGAACTCCCTGGAATCTCACTAGAGATTATTACGCACCAACTTAGGTTGGACCCAAGCTACTGCCCGGTCCAGCAGTGCCGAAGATGCTGCAACCCCGAGCGTCAGGCCATCATTAGGGAACAAGTGACCGAGAAATTATGCTCAGGGCTACTTCGGCCCACCCGGTATCCAGACTCAGTAGCAAACGTAGTCATTGTCCCCAAGTGCAACGGGAAGTGACGGATGTGCATAGACTACACCGACCGCAACAAAGCTACGCCAAAAGACAGCTTCACCATGCCGCGAATCGACCAATTGGTCGATGCTACGGTCAGGCATGAAATGCTAAGCTTCTTAGATGCCTACTCCTGGTATTACCAGATCAGCATGCACAAGCCCGACCAAGACAAGACAGCCTTCGTCACTGACCACGGCCTGTACTGCTACACACACTTGCCGTACTAAAGAATGCAGGAGCAACCTATCAGCGCCTCGTCAACCACATGTTTAACACACAGATCGGCCGCTATATGGTGGTCTACATCGATGACATGCTCGTCAAGAGCCTCCGAGCGTCCGAGCACCTAGAAGACCTGGCAGAGATGTTCGCGACGCTAAGGAAATACAATATGAAGCTCAATCCAAACAAGTGTGTGTTCGACGTAAAATCAGGCAAGTTCCTCAACTTTCTTGTTACTCATAGAGGAATAGAGGTGAACCCTGATCAGATCCGAGCGGTACTGGAGATGAGGCGACCGACACGAGTAAGGGACGTACAATGCCTTACCTGTCGCGTCGCTGTCTTGACCCAGTTCCTGTCCCGAGTAGCTGAGAGATGCCTTCCCTTCTTCTAGCGCATCAAACAAGCCAACAAAGCGTCAGAGAAGAAAGGGCAGATCGAATGGGACTAGGAATGCGAGCAGGCATTCGAGGAACTGAAGCACTACCTGGCGACTCCTCCTGTACTTTCCAAGCCGCAAAAGGGAGAGCAACTGCTCCTATATCTGTCAGTGACGCCGAGCACGATGAGTGTCGTTCTCGCTTGAGAGGAAGCCGACATTATGAAGCCTGTCTACTACGTAAGCTGGGCGCTACAAGGGCTGGAATTTCGGTACTCGCGGGTTGAGAAGTTTGCCTTAGCCCTGATGACGGCCGCTCAAAAGCTGCTATCGTACTTTCTGTGGTGAGGACACCAGAGCTAGCCGTCATTATCAGACACGTAGCACAACTCGAGCGACGCCGACCTTTTTGTGGCTGGGTGATAGCATGGAGTCCCCACCTGGCTATTGAGTTTCTTTATGTTTATTACGAGTGTATTGGTGTGTATTTATTTGAGTATTTATGAGTGTAATGGGTCAGTACGGGTCTCTGTCGCTCCAATACCGCTCGAGCAAGTCTGGATCTATCCGCTGAAGCTCTGCCCCGGTGATCCATGCGTCCTCCGACGCGGGTCGTCCTCCCCAACGAACCAAGTAGCGATGGTATGTGCCACTCCTGGTAGTAGTCACCTGCTCATCTAGTATAGAATCTATCCGCTGCGCCCCAGGCTTGGGCGCCAATTCTTCTGGCTGATTTGCACTAGGCAGGTACATTCTAAGACTCATAACACTATTCATCATGTCAAAGTTTTACGAAATCAGGAACCAAGGATATGGATAGGCGGAGAAAATTATCGGGATCTCAAAAACATGTTCATGAAAAATTATTGTGGTCTAGCTCCATAGATATTAATTTTTCTAACGTGGTATTTATAATTTAGTTGAAAATGAATTGGCACCCCCTCAGAGAGTCTTCATTTAATTGAAGACCCTCTGGAGGGTCACTATTTTAAATCAATTGGCGCCCTAGGGGCTGCCTTCTTTCAGTAAATGGCGCCCTAGGGGCTGCCATTATTCAAGTAATATATATATTCTTTTCTGTTTTGTTAGCCTTATGGAAATGGCACCCCTCTGCAGGGTCTTCATTTAAATGAAGACTCTGTAGAGAGTCTTCAATTAGAGTAAATGGCACCCTGGTCATGGGCGCCCTTTGCTCAGGCTTATATATGCACCGGGCAGGTGCATTCCAAGACATAAAATACTATTCATCAGTAGAAAGTTTTTCTAAATCAAAAAGTAAGGATATGGACAGGTAGAGAAAAATACCAGGATCATAGAAATATACTCATGCAAGAATTTTATGATTTAGTTCAATTGATATAAATTTTTGAATGCGTTGATTATTAATTGCTGGAAAATGAATTGACGACACTGTGAAGTGTCTCCAATTAAATGGTGCCCTAGCCAGGGGTGCCCCTTAGGAAATGGTGCCCAGGTGAGGGGCGCCCTATACCTGAGGGTGAAATTTATGGGATTTTGCAAAACATACATATATATCTTGTAAAACATGTTATATATTAGGGCTAAGCATGCTATTTTAAGGCTGTAAAAACTAGTGCAATAGGATATATTCAATTCCCATAAAACTAGTGTAATAGACTATGTATAGAACACTATAGAACTGGTGTAACAGGCTATAGTTGATCTACTTAAAAATATGTGTAACATGCTATATATTTGGCTATTTTGATCTTAGTAAAGCCATGTAATAGGCTATATAACATGGAAGATAAGTTATTCTAATTCTACGCATGCATGCTATGTTACCCTAGTTAGCTACTAGTTAGGCTAGATCTTCAGAAAACCTTCCTTTTTGGGTGCAGTTTATGAGGTATAACAAGAGAGGAAGAATAAGAAAATCCAAGCCACGCCAAGCCCTATGCTCAGTAAAGCTTCAAGTAAGCTTCTGTAGTAGGATGTAGCACGCAGGATGAGGATACGTCTCCTGCACATGAAGAGAAACATTAGATCTCTCTTCTGCAAGTGGAGACATGGAAGCGGTAGGATAACCTTCTCTTCAGTGGCAGGATGACAGTAAGGGTCATCTACGTTTGATGGAGGGAATAAATTATAGGAATAGATAGCAAGGGTTAGTGGCCAGGGTACATGCCAGCGAATATAACATGTTCTTGTTTCAACCCTTTCTAGAAGGATGTCCTTGTCTGTGGGAGATTGGCGCCCTTGTAAAGGGGCGTCCATTAATCTGGGTGGCCCTATTCATGAGAATGGCGCCCTTGCATGAGGGCGTCCATTCTTTATGGCTTTAGACAGAACTACAACCTTCACGTGTATATAATTGGTTGGCCTTTATGGTGTGGGATGGTGGCTAAATGACGCCCTTGTATAGGGGCTCTATTTGGTAGATGGCGCCCTAGTAAAGGGGCGCCCATTCCTTTTTGTTTTGGAAAGGCCCCAGTCTCTTCACATGTTGGTGTCTAAGTATATAATAATGGTTGGATGGGGGGCCATGAAGGGAATTAGCGCCCATCATGGGGGGCTAGTTCAACAATCTCCCCATTTTTTATGATGACAAAATACTATGTGCATTGAAGCAATAAACACTAAAAGAAAGGGTTACTTTGATTCAACAAGAATGTGTTTCAAGGTATATCTATGCATTCCCATTCCACAAATAACAACCATTAGGCATATCCACAAGGCATATGTAATATTTGAATTGAAATTGAACCACCACAAAATTTCTGACATAACACATGCAACAAAAGTTCCTTCCTAACCACAGTTAACACATAACACATCTCCCCCTTTGGCATCAACAAAAAGGAGAAAAGGGGGAAAATAGAGTTAATCAAAAGTGCTACATGCTGGAGACAATTGAAATGGAGTTTGCCATGGAGGATTAAGGGGAAGTTGGGGGTTCTGGCGGATGGCGAAGATAATCCGATAAGTTATCAATCTTTGAGCATTGAATTCCCAGGGCAGAGTGCAATGAGTCAATGGAATTGGCCATGGCAGCAAACTTCTGGAGATAGGTTTCATGGTACAGCTTCAACTCAGAAACATCCTTGGTAAGACCATCCACAGTCTCCTTGACCTTGCTGATTTCACCTCCTAAGGCGTCAATCTTGGTGTGCATTGTAGTGTCATCCGAAGAAGCAGGCTGAGTGACTTGAGCAGGTTGAGTAACTTGAGTTCTTCTAACATGTTCTGCTTGCTCATCATCTTCACTATGATCAAATTCCACTATAGGGGCTTTTCCCTTGTAAGATTTGAGTGTGCAGACAAGACGTCCATTTTGAAGCTCATATCCCATGTTGTTATAGATAGAGGGAATGGTGTAGATGTCTGCATCTGTAATGGTATGACTGATCTGTTTGCTTAAATCAATGTGTAGATATTGGAAAATCAGAGTCAGTGCAGCACCATAAGGGAGATTCCTATTTTTGGACTTTCTACAGCTTGTTGTATATTCCATCATGATAGTCAAAAAATTAACTAGATTGCCACTCATATTATAGACAAATAAGAATTTCTATTTTTCCGTCACTTGCTATCTTCCTCCTGATCTAGGTAGCAAGATGGTAGTCATCATGTGGTGTAGGATCCTTTGGAGAGGTGGAAAAATGTTGGCATTAAATTTGGGTGAACTGCCCTTTACCATGTTCTCACCAGTCATAGCTTCATAAGCTTCCTCCTCAGTAAACATGGCTTCATCATAGATGTAGCCTGTGTCATACGGCATGTTCAGGGCTTTTCCAATTAATTGTATGGTGAGGGGAATGGCTTGCCCATTAATTTCAGTGAATAGTTCATCATTCCTGACAACCATATTTCCATAAAATTGATGTACAAGAGAATGGTAAACTTTTCGATGTTCAGTCATGAAGGAAATCAAATTCGGCTGCATCCTTAGTAATTTAACCAATTTGGGCAACACAGTTTCAATACTATGGAAATCAACAGCACATGGGCAATGTACCTTTCTTTTGACTAACATAACACTCTCAGATGCCGCCTTCTTCTGTGCTTGAGCCTGCTTGTCCTTTCATCGGACCTCCTTCAGAATGAGGGCTTCCTCTCTTTCCTTCAAAGACCTCTTCTTTGCTGCCATTCAGACAAGTCTTACACTTGTAGTAGACGGAGGATGAAGTTTGGCGGTCTTATCATCAGTTGAAGGCCTACCTTGGAAAGAACTAGTCTCCACACACCATGTACTACTCCAGATGGTGTTGGCACTAAGGAGGGCGCCACGTGTGCTTGGAGAAGAAGGAGAGTCGCAGATGCTGTAGGAGGCCGTGTTTGGGGGCTGGAGGAGATGAGGGCATGCATGGAGGAGTATTAGGGCTGTGAAGGGCTGCACTTGTTTAAAAGGGAACACCCTGTGTCAAATAGAGTGGCTAGGGTCGAATGGGCTCAATCAAAGAGAGACCCAGTGGTCTGGTTTGCGAATCGAAATACGACTGGAAAGTGTCGACTCCTTGAGTCGACTCTTTTTCGATAACATGAGATTTTAAATTAAAAATATAATGAGGGCCAAGGTTAAGGAAAGAAACCCCATTAAACCCCCTTTTCTCTCTCTCCCCTTCTCTCATTTCTCTCACTCCAGGCGGCCGACGGAGGTGGTGAGGGCGGGGCGGTGATGCTCGTGGGGCGAGGAGTGACGTGCGCAGGGCAATGATCGTGATGGTGAAGGCGGTTCGCGGGATCGCGAGTCGGCAGAGGTTTAACGACGTTTTCGTGGCGGATCGGCATCCTCGGCGCACCAAATCTTTGGTGAAGGTAGGGGGATGGTTCCTTAACCCATGCTGTTCATTTCCTGCGAGTTTGGTAGCCTGAGGCGAGCCGAGAGGGTTTATTTTCTCGCCGGGATCAAAATGTGTGTTTTTGGGGCTGTGAGCCAGATTTCCCATTTTAATCACGTTTTCGGGACTTGAATGGGTCCTCTCGCTGCTAGAGAGACTGGGGAAGGGTTTCCTCTTATTTTCCCCTTCACATGGGTATGAATGGGACGTGGAATGACATTTTTCGTGGAGTTCACTATTTTTGGGCTCGGATTTATATCGCGGTCATAGCAGGAGCCGCATTCTTCAGGAAAGTGATGCGTCGTATGGGTGCATTCATCGGAGAAGATGAATAGTATGGCGGTTGACATCGTGCCCTATCGACCGGTCGCGTCCTTACGAGGTCGCGGTCATTGTGGAAGTCTTGTTAAGGTCGCGGTTGGGAGGACCACCGTGTTTCGGTGTGCCATGTGTCGTAGATCGTGATCGAGGAATAGACCGTGACTATTGTCACGATCGTATGGGAGATCGCATTATGGCCTTTAACGTGATGGTTCTATTGGTCGTGTTCCTGTTGGATCGCGACCCTCATGGGGGTCACGTTCTTGGTCGCGACGTCGGAAGTGGGCGCATTTTTGCTCCCTGTTTCCCGTGTTTTATTTGAATTGTTTTGGGCCCCGGTCAGTCCGGTTGAGACCCAATGACTGACCTATGGCCCCGTGGAAGTCCCGAACACCCCGTGGGTACCGTGATAGTATTTTTGCTTGTCTGAAAGTACCGTGTTATCTCGATTAGCGTGTCTATAGGTCTTGGGGGTCCGGGTGACCCCATGTGTTCCTGGCTTTCATGCTTTTGCTAGATCGAGTCACCGTGAGTCAGCTTGAGTGCGGAGGGCTATTCCCATACGTCATTGGCTTTTCGGAAAAGTGTTTTCTGTATGGGCCATGTGGATGGCCTTGGATGGTGAGTCCAGTCGCCCAGCCTGGGGCTGAAGGTTTCCCGCTTTTCCCTTGGATAACGGATTAACTTGGCGGCTTGTGAGCTACCTTGGGAATCATGCTACCGTGGTTTCAGACTTAGAGATTATTCCAGATTGACGATGTTGTGTCGTCTCGTGCAGCGGTCTTGACCCGAGTAGTATGACTCAAGGACCGTTGGGTTTATTGGGTCTAGTGAATTATCCAGAGTCTGGTGGTCCTGAGTCATCTGCCACTCCATGTTACTCGCGATGGGTGCGTGTGTGGTTTTCGGTGCTCACGTTAGTGACCCCCCACTAGTCGTAGCTTTCCTACGTTTGTGGGTGCGGACCCATTGGGAGTGGTGGAGAGCGTTACCCGAGAGAGACGATTTTTAGGCTGGTTACTGTAGGGCCCCTCCGCACAGCCTGAGTCTGGGCTTTGGGGAAGAACCAGCTAGAGGATCTAACCTAGGGCATATGGTTTGTGTGTGTGCATGTGACTAGGGGCGTCGGACCCGCGCTGGCGAGTGTGACCCCAGCTAGTCCTTGTTCTGTCTTCTTGGTTACTGTTATAGTGTCTCAGTTTCTGCCTGGGGCGAGTAGGGAGACACCTGAGGTTGCGGACTAAGTCATCAGTGGACGCATCTGACATTGCTTCTAGTGGATAGGTACTCCCGTCACGTAACGTGAGCTTGTTGTGACTCGAGGTTCCATTTCTCATCTGCGAGACGTGATTTTGCATGTAGTTTTCGAGTGTTTTCCTGATGTGAGAGTCTAGGGTTCCAGTAAGCGTTATCGAGGGTTCTCCCTAGATGGTGTAGAGTTCACGACAGCGAGGTCGGGGAGCTATATAGCCAGGCAACGGCGGGGGAAACCAGTCGCCAGATTCTAGTTTCTTCTTCCCTTTGTCCTTAGCTGGAGGGCTAGGCTTCTTCGGCTTCTCCAGATATATAGATGCATCTGACAAGTGACACTCGAACACCTTAAAATGGTGTAAGTTGGCAAACACTCTTTTTTATTTCCTGTTCTGGGGGTACTTTATGCATTGGTGGAGAGTAGAGGCTACCACCTGACTTTTATGCAGCCATGGCCGGCCCAGTAGCGCTTTGTATGACGTATCAGAGTTTATTACATGAAACTGCACTGTGGTGGTGAAGTCACCAAGTGAGAGTTCAAGTTCTGCCATACCCATGGGGACTTCACATTTCTGGTTGAAGCCGGCAATTCTCATATCCCTGACCTCGATCAGGTGCACATCAAAGTAATATTTCTGATATATCTGATAAGGGAGTATGTTGACTGCTGCCCCTGGATCGATCAGCACTCTACTTATTGGTTGCTTATTTAGATGGCCCTTCAGATATAGAGGCCTGTTGTGGTCGACGGAGGGCAGAAGCATGTCATCCTCCGTAAATGTCATCGCCACCCCTGGCTGGGCTTCAACAAAGTAGCTTTCAAAGTATGCCGGTGTTTGCAGGGCCATGATAACAGCTTGCCTGGTTTCTTCATTAAGGGAAAGTATATCCCAAATAGAGAAGTGTATTGGGATTCTTTTCAGTTACTTTACTATTCTGCTAGTGCTTCTGACGCTAGTCTGCCTCAGCTCTTCAAGTCTTTTACCCTTGACCCCAGGGTGCTCTTGAGGAGCTGGCACTAAAGGTTTTTCATCTTTTTCTTCTGGTGCCGCTTGGGCTTGTTGCACTGGTCGGACCCGCTCTTTTTCTTATACAAATTCAATAAAGCTCAGGGTGCCTGCCTGATCTTTGTTTGCTGGAGGAGGTACTCCTGAGGGTAAGATAAAAGCTGCTTTAACCCTCCTTTGCTATTGCGGGCGTGGCCGTCTGCCCTCTCGGGATGCTAGAAATTTGGTAAAGGAGGGAGCCTCCTTGTTGTTGTGACATTCGGGGTAGACCCCTGGGGGAGGAGGAATCTCCGCCCGTTTGACTTCAGGCTGAGGAACTTGGTATGACTGTTCGCCACAGAACATGATGTTATGGCTAGCTTCGAGAGGGTGCCCCCATTTTCTTCTCGACCTGGTAGCATGTTGTGAGGTGGAAGCTTCAGCTTGATTCGCTTCTGCTGACATGAGGCATATCTCTTCGTCCTCCTCTTTAGAGATTTGGACTGTTTCAAATAGGGCTACAAGAGTGTTGCAAGACACAACCAGACCTTTTCCTTTATTCTTGGATTTCTTCTTTTTCTTTGCATTCGAGGGTTGCTCTAGGGTAGGCTTGTCCCATATGCCCGATTCTTCAACTTCAGCTTCAGCTTCAGTCTTTTCTGTTAATTTCAGGGATTCAAGTTGCTCCCACGGGACATTTTCTTTCAGATGGACTGGCCAAATCTCGGGCTATTCATATTCATCTAGCCCGTCGATAACTTCTTGAAGCCGCGCCACTGTCGGATTGGCCTCTTTATGCACCCGCATAGGGATGTGTTTCTTCTTATTGCTGGTGAATCTTCTAATGACTAGCTGAGGAGTTGTCTCATGCCAAACGGGGGTCACGATCAGGGGCTCCGGTCGAGGTGTGACACCTCATATATGAATGCCCAGACCACGACGAAGCGTCACCCTTTTTTTTGCTTTAGTCAGCACGGTGTGCCAATTCCCTTCATCTTCTACTGGTGCCAGGATATAACCCTCGTAGGTACGTTGAGTGCAGGCTTCCACCATTTCTTCAGGTAACTGCTGATACAGGGATACCATGTTGATGGTCACCTCCAGAGTGGGCATTTCATGCGGGGGTGGGTGTGGATGCACTTTTCGGGGCACTTCTTTATTTCATTTATTTATTCCTCTTTTCGTTCGTTTATTCGGTATATTAGTGAGAGGGCGTGCCAGTCACCTAGGTGACAATTTCTCTGCCTCATCCGGGTCAGTAGACCCACTAAACTTAGGGGGATTCATCCCTTGGAAACTCCGATACAAATCTCCCATTCCATGACGAACTCTGCTTTGTGCTTCTTGTTGTAATGCCTGGGTCAAACCTTGGATGGTATGTTGCATTTCCCTCCATTGAGCATGCTCGGCAGTCATCTTAGCCTGCAAAATAAGTTTAAAATGATCATTATTCAGGTGTTGATATCATTTAAGTAAAACTTATGTTTATTTGTTAGCCCATAGCTCTACTCAAATCTCACAGGATTCCTATAGGATAATTAACAAGGACAACTCAACCTATGACTTAAACTTAATGAAGGGATTTAGAAAAGCCTAGGCTCTAATACCACTCCTGTCACGCCCCGAACCGATAGCAGCAGAACGCATTACTCAGAACGTGGCAGCGATGCAGTCGTCTCAATCATAGCAATCATAAAAGCACAATATGACTAAACAAAATATAATTTCATTGAAATTTCAAATATAAGTTCATTACAATTTATCTCAAATAAAAATACTCAATAAAAGAAAATTTACAAGGAGACTCTAGACTTGACTATGACATAAGGCTAAAGGGTTCATCTAAGTCGCTAGAGCACTCTTCATTCTTGCCCTTATCCCTCTTGAACGCATTCATCTTCACTATTACCTGAAAAATATGAGAAAATATTAGGTGAGCGAACGCTCAATAGGACTTAAATCTCTTGATCTAAGCTAGCTTTACATGATTAATGAATTACATGAAAATGCATGCATGAGATATTTATCAAGCACGATATAGAGCAAGAAGTAGGAGAACAATATCCAAGAGTATATCCATGGGCAACATGTAGAAGAGGTATAGCAATAAGATCTCACGAGAACATATATCATAATGATGTATTGGCCATACAAGAATTTTCAATAACAAGTTTTTACCCTTTCTAGGCCAAGTCAAATATCATATCGTATCATGTCAACGCATATCATGTCACCTTCAAATTGGAACATTGTCTAGATCAAATCTTACTTATCATTTGTGTAATGTCACACCTGATCAATCATAGTACAGGTATATGTATGGGTTTTGCCTCACCCCTGGGACCAGATCCGAGCCCCTATCAAATAACAATCAAGAATGAGTGTCAATTGGACCCATGGTCCTATATAATTTTCTAGACAATATCCAAGTCATATAATGGCCAAAGGAATTCCAAAGGAATAAGTCATCGTACGAATGTCAAGGTAGATTCACGGATTTAGGGAATCCAAGTATTGAACATTGAGTAGGGACATTATATCGATAAATCTCTCATGAAAAATAGAATATTCATAAAACTGGGTAAATGACGTCAATACAGCCACCGTAGACTTAAGAAATAACGTCACCTGTGTGGACACTAATTCTTATGAATAGTAGGCATGAAGAAAATTCACGTCACTTGCTTGGACGCTAATTCCAAATGGCGTCTACTGTCTGGACGCTAATTCAAGACAGTGACTAGACTCTCACGGAGATCCATCGGGGCGATCCGTGATGGCTAGGGCATCATATTTCTTCAGAGGGACATGACACAATATGGTTTCAAGATTTTTAGGGTACAACCCGCTCGGCAGGCTCGAGGGAATCCAAGACTCGCGAAGACTTACGAAGGTCTTAGAGAAAGAATTTCCAATCCGGCGAAAGTAATGTACGGCGGAAGGTCATTCAATCTCCAAGAAATAGGGTGTGAGCGTGAAACTCATGAAAATAGGGACTCCATCTCGACCATGAGATAGTAGTGCCAGAAGACCCGCGATATGGGTCAAAACACGGTGAGAACTGTGAGAGAAGAAATTCGCATCCTTTCAAGAAGGCGTTAATTAAAGAATTCGCGTCTCTTCGGAGAGGCGCCAATTCTAGAATTAACTATAATTAGATAAAAATTATATTAATTGACATCCGTGTAAGAAGGCGCCACATCTTTAATTCGCGTCCATGTAGGAGACGTTGATTCTATTATTTTATAGATTATTACACATGCAGAGCTAGATAGCTAACAATGGCCGCTGAGCATGCACAATGGCGGGAGATGCAAAGGATAGTTCAGGGCTTGACCCAGGCTCTTCAGCGAGTAGCAGAGGGTGGAGTAAATCATGGAGCTGGAGAATTGCATCGTGAGTTTCGGAGCCTCAATCCCCTTAGGTTTAGTGGGACCCTTGATCCTGATATGGCGGAAGATTGGACTAAGGAGATGGAGAGAATCTTTTGGGTGATGTAATGTTCAGACCAAGATAAGGTCCTCTTGGCAACGTTCCAATTAGAAAAGGTTGCGAGGGCTTGGTGGGAGTATGTGGAAGCAACTTTGCCGGATGATCAGGTAACATGGGTGGAATTCTTATAACACTTCAATGAGAAGTTTTCTCAGAGAGAGTTTGAGAGAGAAAGGCGGGAGAATTTGCCTCGCTTAAGCAAAGGAGTATGTTTCTGGCAGAATATGAAGCCCAATTTTCAAGGTTGTCCCGTTATGCACCTCATTTAATATTGACGGATAAGATGAAGGCCAAGCGATTTTTGAATGGATTGAGATTGCAATACATACCTCAATTGGCGTCGATGGATATTCAATCATATTCTGAGATGGTTAAGAGAGCTCAATTACTGGAGGATGCCATGGAGTTATCCGACAAGGTCAAAGCGAGAATAGAAAAGAAGCTGGTTAATGGCAACAAGAGACCCAATGATGAGGATGGCATTCCAAATGACAAAAAGCAAAAGGGGGTAAAGTGCAAGCATTATGGGAATGAGGGTCACAAATCCAAGAAGTGACGCTAGAAGAATGGAGCTTGTTTTCACTGTGGAAGTCAAGAACATAAGGTAGCAGACTGTCCCCTTCCTAAAGACGTGCCAGGCTTCTGACGTGGGATTACAAAAGGCTTTGCCCAACGTTTCAACTGAGTGGCTCGACTAGCCCATCAGCAGGTTAGAGAGGAGCTGGTGTTCCAGCAAGGGCAGCGGTTCGATTCAGAGGAGGAAATGGTGACCCCTATGGCATCTCTTGAGCTTCCCGACTCTCGATCCATATCTTCGGGCGAGGAGGCCGAGGTAGCCACATCTTTCGCTGAGGCGGGTTCCCTTGCCTTGGCCGCTCTGGGTGACTTTGTGACCCCGACAGTTCCTGTAGATTATGAAAAATCCACAAAAGATTTTATAAAATAATTGAATTATCAACGAGGGAGGAAGAAGGGGAAAGGAAGCATGTAGATGCTATATTGGAGTGTGATCACCAGAGACGCATCGGTCTCGAAGGGTTTAGCAAATAAATAAAGAGGTGATCACGTTAAATACCTTTGAAGAATAACGAGGGAGATTGTGAGTGCTACCTTCTCTTCCAATCAGCCAACTGATGAAGAGAGCTTCTCTTTATATTACCCTTACAAAACAAAAAATAACCAACAAAAGAAGATATGGATTAGAACATATAAAGTGTGTAGCATCAAATTCTCAAAATGAAAGAACAGTATAGCATGAAAGAAAACACACCTTGTTGGTGTTTGCTTTAAAACCCCTATGCAAAGGGTGGATAAAACAATGATGATATGAAAAGAGGGGGAGGGTACAAGTGTTGCACAATAGAAATCTCAATAGAATTGAGATGATAAAAGTATGATGAAAGGAAAATATGATGCATGAACTAAACAAAATACATAAGGAAAGAAATAGAGGGAAGATAAGCTCATTGGATTATTTTCTCCAAGGATGTGGCTCTAATGTCTTCAAGGGAGGAAGCACTCCAATGGATGTAGTTTGCAATGCATGGGAAGTTCCTCCTTAAGACCTTCTTCCAGCAGAGTCTCCCCAAGATCAATGAGTTCAGCCCCTTTACATCCATGGGTGAGGGGTCCTATTTATAATGTTGAAATTTGAAGGTTTAATTCCCTCAAAAATATAAAACAAGGTTCTAATGGGATTTGGAGAGGGGAATCCTTCCTCCAAGTGTCCTCATAGCCTTAGAAAGTCATAGGATGTAGCAACCCAGTTTCTTATATAGGTTAATTTGGGCATTATTTCAAAAATGACGCCCCTCCTATGAGCGCTACCATGCTTCAATTTCAAAAAAAATAATTTCCTATATTTCCAAATTTGACGCCCCTTAGCGCGTCGTCAATTAAAATGCATCATCATCATTATTGATGGCATTGGATCAATCAATCTGCCATTAATTGCTGTCAATCCGCCATTAATTACTGTCAGCGGTTCAAATTCCCAGATGCCTCTCCAAAATAACGCTCGTCTGAGTGTCGTCCTTAATAAAAATAATGCCTTCTGGAAGGGCATTAATAAACAAAATCATGGCTTTCTCATGGGCGCGAATTATTTTCAAACGTTCGAAACAAAAGCCCTATCTTTCCCCTCTGTTCATTTCAGTTACCATTCATCCTCTACCTCCCTCTCTGCCTCTGTCGTTCTACAAACACAAATCGAGACCTCAATCCCCCTACCCAACCTTTCCCAGTCGCCATGACCGGCCCCCACAAGCGCCAGCGGGTTACCGGCCCAGAGGTCATAGACCTCACCGACGATGAGGGGGTAAACGCTGAAGAACTCCTCGCCGTGGCCGAGGAGGAAGCCCCCACGGTGGTGTCGTCCGGCGACGAAGGACCCGCTGGAGGCGACGGCGGCGGAGCCAGAGGGGAAGAAGAAGGCGGAGAAGAAGAAGGCGAAGAGGAAGAGGAAGGAAATGAAGGAGAAGAAGGAGGAGAAGAAGAAGGCGAAGAGGAAGAGGAAGGAGACGGCGGTGACGAGGACGACGGCGATGAAGCTCCCCCCCGTCCCCAACCAATGCGTGGGGCAGGGATTGCCCCCGAACGGAGCAAGGTAGGCACCTCAAACTCCTCCGTCTGCATTTTTTTTATATTTTTTCTTTCAATTTTTTTTCTGTAATTTCCATAGCCCACGGGTAGAGCTCTGCAACACTGAGACACAGAGAAATGACGCCCCCTAAAGGGGCGCGATTCAAATAACTGATGACCCATGGGTGGGCGTCAATTCAACTCAAAAAAACCAAAAATCTAGAAACAACGCCTCCTAACGGGGCGTGAATTCAAAATGCGTCACTGAAACAAACTCCGAAACAATGCCCCCCAAAGGGGCATGAATTAACCATTTATTTCCCACCAATTTTGAAACAACGCCCCTCAAAGGGGCGTGAATTAACAAAGGCACGGCATCGGGCATGTCGCCAATTAAATTAACCATTTTCTTCAATATACCAAAAAATGTCATCAATTAACCACTCTTCGAAGTACTCACATTTCCCACAGTAACAACGCCCTGTGAAGGGGCGTGAATTAACTCGTCAATCAAATTCAGAAATTAAATGACCACAGAAAGCAACGCCCCATCATGAGGCGTTAATTAAATAAAACACGGCCTAGATCAGGTCGTGAATTGCCCAAGAAGAAACAACGCCCAACCCTGGGGCGTTAATTAAGAGAATAACGGCCCATTAAGGTCGTTAATTTGCCTTTAGAAACAACGCCCTGTCTTGGGGCGTTAATTAACAAGAAAATGACCAGCCTTAGGTCGTCAATTAAATTAAATGCCCATTTGACATATTTATTTCCTTTCTGTGTTTTTAATGTTTTAACAGGGACTTATGAGGACTCGGATCTCCTGGATCCAGGTCCTCGCAGCCTACTTCGGTCTCCCTGACTTCCAGAGGGCTAGGGTAGATGCCATGGGCTTCGGGGCTTTCCTTAGTATTGAGCCCATTCGTCCTGACCTTCCCCTTATCCAGGTTCTTAGAGAGAGATGGGATAGGTCGAGCAGAGCGTTCCTGATGCCGTGGGGGCATATGTTACCTAGCCTAGAGGATGTCACTTGGATCACCGGGCTGAGGGTAGACGGAGAGGCGGTGAGCGGGATCACCCTACCCGACTATGGAGAGCTAGCTGGGCGCCTACTAGGCCTAGAGACCATAGCCCAGGGGGTGTGTAGGACCATATATAGGACAGATCTGACTGCAGCTATGGGTCTAGAGGATTGCAAACAGAGGTCTAGGGAGACCCTGTCACAGTGGTTGGGGAGATTGATAGAGAGAGCTCAAGCCACCTACTGCCATGACCGAGACCAGAGGGAGCGGGTAGATGTAGACCTGAGGCGGTTCTTGTTCTTCCTATTGGGGCGGTTGATGCTTGGGACCAAGGGCGACATCATGAATTGCTGGCTCCTAAGCGTACTCGAGGACCTGGAGAGCGTTGGCAGATATGCTTGGGGAGCAGCGATGCTAGTGCACATGATAGCTGACCTGTCCACCGGGACAGGGCATGAGACGACCGTTAGTGGCTTCTCACCATTTTTACAGGTATGCATGTCTTTCTAAATGATTATGAATGCAAATGCCTTGACTTAATGCATGTGACTAATGCAAACTAAAAATACAGATTTGGAGTCATCTATACATGCCCATGAGGAGAGTAGATGTGCGACCGGGGAATGACGGCGCATTCCCCTTGGCAAGGAGATGGCTACCCTATGTGAGCGGGGCACCACATGCTTTTGAGCTTCACGTACTCTGGCGGGAGTTTAGGGACTTCCCTCCCTCACTGGTACACTTCTATGACCTAAATGAAATGAATGTATGCTTATGATGTGATGTTTATCTGACTAACTATCGATGATGTTGATGTGATGTGAATGCAGGTGGTGTGGAGACCATACCAGGGCATGACCGATGAGGGTCAGTCCTGGGTGACCGCAGGCCGACCTCTTTTTGGGCGTGAGATTTGGCTACACTGCCTGAATGAGATCGAGCCCCTGCGCCTCCGGCTAGTGATGAGGACCCTCGGACTCCACCAGGAGTGGATCGAGGTGGCGAAGCCTCGTTGGATTGGCAGGAAGACCCGTGGCCGGACGAAGGCCACAGACTGGAGGATCCGATTCACGGAGCAGTACGCGGACTGGCAGCGAGGCGGCACCAGGGTGACCTCCCAGGTGCCCGACAGCTCAGAGTACCTTCACCGTTTCTGGGAGGTCTACGGTGGCAAGCCTCAAATGAGGGTCTTAGGGGTGAGTAAATGAAAATGTATTTCTTTTCCTATATGATGCATGTTTGTTTATGCAACTAATCATGTGATGAATGTAGGATGCACGGGACCTAGTGGCGATGGATGCCTAGGTCCACCTACGCAGCTTGGAGGCCCAGCTGGCGGCCACACGAGCTGATTTGGAGACCCTGGTGAGTGTTTAATTTAAATGCCTATGAATTCCTGATTCTATTGATGATTAGCCACTGACGATCTTTCTTTTTCGATGCAGCGTGTCCAGCAGGGAGCAGTAGCTAGGGAGACCGGCAGTGCTTCGAGCTCGAGGGGACCGAGCACCGGGACGGGGGGACTGGAGGAGCAGCTTGCAGGCATAGTTGCTCGAGCAGAGGAGGCAGAGCGGACGCTCGCCGCATAGGTAAGCCCTCTAAACTTAATGTTCAATTATGCCCTTATTTGTTTATAAAATCTTATAATTTTCTTTATGCCCTTGTCCAGACTGAGGAGCTACAGGATGCGCTCGCCTGTGTGGCAAGATAGCACCGCGACCACAGCGCGTTGGTGAGTTTTATCTGCAAAATATTCATGTATTCTTTCTTTTTAAAAAATAATAATGTAATGCGATGCAGGCTATGGAGCTGACCGAGGTCAAGAAACGGTTATCGATAGCACACTCAAACATTACCTCCCGCGATGAGCGGATTGTTGAGCTCGAGCAGGCGCTGAGCCAGCAGGAGACGGGTCGCGACCACGCAGCACGGGTAAGTCAACAACATTAATTTCAATTATGTAGATGTTGAAATAAAATTTGAAACTGATAGTTGACTTATTGAATGAAGATGGCGGAGTTACAGGATGCGAGCACCCGGGCAACCTTGGCCGGAGCAGAGCTCGCCATCCGTGACCAGCGGGTCGCGGAGCTAGAGGAGGAGGTGGCCCGTCTCACCGCAGCAGCGGGCCAGCGCGAGGAGCTACCCTGGGATGTTCAGGACCTCCGCATCCACCTCGAGATCGAGCGGGGAGAGTGTGCCCGGGAGTGTGAAGAGCGGGACCACGAGAGGGCTGAGCGGGACCGCGAGAGGGCCGAGCTAGTCTCTGTGCGGACACAGCTTGCCGTAGTCCAGGAACGGCTACGGGCGATAGAGGAGCGGCTACAGCACGGGAGAGAGCGAGCTCGAGCGGTGGGGCACTCGAGCGCCTTCGCCAGCACTACCTACATGACCGGCTCTTCTTCCCACCAGCGCGGAGAGGAGGAGGTACGGAGCTCAGCTCCGAGCACAGCACGGGGGTCGATGCCCCCACCACGGGCTCGTCATAGAGGCGGCAGGGGAGTAGAGAGAGAGAGACAGAGAGAGGAGGGTGGAGGCGAGAGCTAGTGAGAGAGAGTTTGTACTCCTCCACCCTCCACACTTGTACTCATTTGATAGATATATATAGATATGACATTTGTTACCTGAGTTTGTTGAGTTTGAGCACTTGTGGTTTGTGTACCTGCGTGTTTCCTTGCCTTTCTTTCCCTCTCCTTTCCTTTCTTCTTTGCCCCTGCAGTATACACTTGAACAAACAGACTTAGAGAATTGTTCTAGAATCTTCCATTCTTGCATCATAAGATTTGCTACTAATGCTCTTGGTTTTCGTACTTTGTCTTGTATGTTGAATGCCTTGAGATCTGGTTGACATGAATGATATAAACCATCGCGTTTCGAGTTCCTTCCGCACTCAGGGCCTGATAGTTTTCCCCAAATTATAGCATATATATTACATGAATTTTGAAGAGCATGGCCTCGATGTCACTACTTAGGATTTACTCATCGGAAGCAAGTTTTTGTCTGGAACCGCGGTTCATGTAGTAACCGTGTTTAGGATTGCGGCTGCCTGATAGATCGTGACCTAGTGTTTAGAAATTTTATTTATTTCTTTTATTTGTTGATATCACGGTTCCCTTCTTGACCGATGCTGTGTCCCTAATTTTGATTATGTCTGACTATGGCTCATTGATGAGTCTAATATCGATTTGATGATGTCAATAGTCAACACATGTCAACAGATACGCCATACAGCTAGCAGAAGAGAAGTGAAATCTGCTAACTCAGAAGTTAGGCCTGGCCACTTGGTCGATAGAGAAAGGAAAAGTCTGTCGATTGAGTCAAAAATCAGTCGACAAATATGGAAGTCAGTTGACTGATTTTCCATGGTGTCGATAGATTTTTATCAGCAGCAACTATAGTGCAAGCAACAACAGCAGCAAGAATAGTGCAAGCAATAACAGCAGCAACTACAGTGCAAGCAAACACCAACAGAAACAAGGCCACCTAGCTGACATTAGTAGGAAAGCAAGAGCATTCTGAAAAATTAGAGGATTGAGGATGGCAAAGGATGTTGAGGAAATTGTGTTTTGATGATGTCTGACTTAAGTCATTGGCCAATTAATTTAGAAACCATGATAGATCCTTTAATTGGCTAGGTGTAAAGATGCTTAACAGGACTTAGAAAATAGGTCGACCTCATGCGTCACTGCATCGACCTCACTAGCTCCAGTAGCTATCCGTCTGAAGGTATCTCTAAAGTAGTGTCGACCTCAAAGTTTCAGAAGGTCGACCTTAAGTCCTCGCAAAACCCTTTGAAGAAGCTCATCACAAGGGTGGTGTCAACCTCAGATTCTCAGAGTGTCAACCTCAGACCCTCACAGAAAGCATTATATTGGTGCGTCTTCATGACTGCCTCGACCTCGCCTAGTAGCTGCCTCGACCTCACAAGCTCTAGCTACAATCTGACAGGCAGACAACGCTAGTTGCATCAAGCACACGATCAGAAAGTGTCAACCTCACAACCCTCAACCAGCACTTTGGAAAGCGGTCAACATAAGCAGCATCGACCTCACTCTTACAAGAGGTCGACCTCAGGCTCCTCCCAAAAGCCTTTGTAAATGACATTCTCCAAGGCAGTGTCTACCTCACCTTCACAAGAGGTTGACCTTATGATACTCCTAGAAGCTTTTTGAGCCTTTTTCTGTCAAACATGCTAGGTCTTTTAGGAACCAAAAATAGTAACCGTAAACCACTAAAAATACGATTTTTGAGGCTTGGAAAAGGTTCCTAGGATAGGCAACTGTCACTGTCATCATTGTTTACCATATCAGCCATTTTGGAAAGAAGATTGGTCAGGTTACAAATGTGGAAAAGGCCACCTTTTAAGGTAACCTACTTTTTACCTCTAGCCAATCAGTGTTAGGTCTTGAAAATCTTCCAGGACAGAAGGAGGTCCTCTCTGTTTGCCAGCCAATGAGATTGAGATGTTGTAGGGTCTCTTGGTCAAACTTCGCTTCTTTAATCCAGCCAATCACATTGCCAAGTCCTGGAGAGAAAATCTCTGTTGCTTGAAGCCTATAAATTGGACATCCCTCCCTTGCTTGGAGCTACTGTTGCCTTTACTACTAGTGAGCCTGGAAGAGCCCTGGACGTAGAAGCCAAAGTGAAGAGAGAAAAGAGAAATAGAGAGAGATTCTACCCTGAGCTTCTAGAAAAAGACTTGAGAGGTAGAGGAGAAAAGAGCCCTATCAGTCATCTCCTTCAACCATCCTATTCTTTAGCTTTTGATCTGCTATGCAGTCTTGTTTCATTCGTTTTATCTTTCTTAAGTTTCAAAACATTCTCGTGTGGCATTCACTTTCTGCCCCGAGCAAGACTCATATCTACTAAGAAACTGTTGGAAGACCAATATGTTCTGCATGCTAGCATTCAGAAAGACCAAGGTGTCATCTGCATACAATAGATGAGAGATCTGCTTAGAATGTCGGGGCCCTTTGTAGCCTCTAGTGGCCCCAGATTGAAATAAGGCAGACAAGCCCCTGCTAAGGACCTCAGAAGCAATAATGAAGAGATAAGGAGCAATGGGGTCCCCTTGCCTGATGCCTTTGCTCGACTTGAAGAGGCCAGACATAACACCATTGAAGTTTATAGATAACCAGCAGTTGGACAAAAGCATTCCAATGTAAGAAGTAAATCTGGTGCTGAAGCCAAACTTCCTCATAATTGCTATGATGAAGTCGCACTCGATTCTGTCATAGGCTTTGGCCATGTCCAGTTTAAATATAGCATTTTGTCCTCTAACTTTCTGATTAATGTCCATCATGAGTTGCTGGGCAAGAGCCACATTATCCAAGATAAACCTCTCTTTCACAAGAGCCCCCTGCTCCACTGAAATAATTTTGGGCATGAGATGGGCCAGCCGTTCAGAGATAATCTGGGAGATGATTTTATATGAAAAGTTGCAAAGGCTAATTGGTCTGAACTCATTAAAGGATCGGGGGTCTTGCACCATGGGCACCAGAGTGATTAGGGAGGAAGAAACTCCTCTTGCGAGGGGGAAGCCCTCAAAGAAAGCACGACAGCATCAATAACATCCTCCCCAATGATGTCCCAGGCTAATGTGAAGAATTCTCCCGAGAAGCCATCTGGACTAGGGGAGCTGGAGCCCTTTAGAGACTAGACAACTCTGCGGACCTCCAATCCATCGGGGATAGCACTGAGGGTAGTATTCTGGCCCTCGTTATTACTTATGGAATACATTCCAGAATAGAGGAGTCCATTTGATGTTCCTCAGATGGAAACAATTTTGAGAAATAGTTCTCAGCATGTAACCGCAGGCCTTCTTGGTTAGAGCACCACTCTTCAGGATCACCAACCTCTAACCTTCTAATGCAATTCCTCCTCCTATTACATTGAGCTACTGCATGATAGAAAGAGGTGTTTCTATTCGCACATTCAATCTAGTCTGCCCAGAATTTTTGGTTCAAGAAGATTTCTTATCTAAGTAAGGCTAGGCGAAGACCTGCATTGGCTGAATTTAGACTCTCTCTATTTGCTGGAGTGGGGTCAGAGTCATAGTCATTTTGCTTATGTTCTACCTCAGCTTCAGCCAATCTTATATTCATTGAAACATCCCCAAAGACTTCCTTGTTCCATTTATGAAGGGAGTCTTTGATAGTCTTTAGCTTGACAAACAGTCTGACTAATGCATTAGGATGGCTGACCTAGGCCTGCTGCCACACGTCGGAGACCAATTGCTTGAAGGAACTATGTGTGCATCACATCTTCTGAAATATGAAACAACCAAGGCTAGGTGGTAGGCTATCCAAGAGGAGCAGTAGCGGGGCATGGTCCGAGGGACCCCTAGGAAGATGCTTAACAACCAAATGAGATTATAGAGAAAGGCTAGGACTGCTTAAAAGGACTCGGTCTAGCCTTGCCCTGATGTTTGCAGAGCTTGCTTTATTATTAGTCCAAGTCATTGCTGGCCCGAGGAAGCCAGCATCAAAAAGACCAGTAGAGCAAAGAAAAGCATTAAAGGCAGACATAGAAGCTAGAGCGGGGAGACCACCACCAACTTTCTCCGAGGGCCGAAGAACACAGTTAAAGTCACCACCCACAAACTAGGGAATATAGACAGTAGTAGCAAAGAGAAGGAGATCACTGAATAGGGACTGCCTAAGGTGGTGATCACAAGAAGCATATATGAAAGAATAGTATGTACAGAAAGAATTATCCACCTTTACGCCGAGAGTAATATGCTGAGTGGAGGAGGTAATTACCTCCAAGTTATAGTTGCCATGCCAAAAGACCTAAATTTTGGAGTCAGCAAAATTATTGCCTACATGCTTCCCAAGCTTGAGATATCTTCTCAACCTTCTCGACGCGGGTGGGTCTCGACGCGCCTCTGTTTGGCTTTTGGGCTTTGAAACAATTGGGCCATTGACGCCTTTGCCGATTATATGGACTTCTTCAATGGGACACCTCCGTCTAGTAATCACGTTTGTTTCTGTAGTTCCCTTGATATCTTTCATCTGCAATGTAGATAATGTGGATCCCCCCCTTTTTTTTATAAGTATCAAAACATTAGGAAGATCCTTTTCAGTAGGTAAATGATTACTCGACGCTTGACATAGTTTTAATCAGCCCAACCATCTGAACGACAGTCGTGCTATGGCAGCTTGGCTGGAAAGGCTTCAGTCTGATGGAGTGTTGGAGGTAATAGACCTCCTTTTATCCTGGTTTGCAGAATTTCCAGGGATGACATTGGAGTCGCACCCTTGGTTGATCTTCTGGGCCCTAAGTTCTTCTCAACTTCTTCTTTTTCTCCTTGTACATTTTAGATGTCAACAAATGCCCCCCACCTGCAGGTGGCGTAAGTGAAGAATGAGCGGCACGGGGCCTGTAGGTGGATCCGTGAATATACTTTGTGCACATCTTCTTGCTTGACCTTGTTGACTTTGTCCACTTCTAGTTTGATGTGTTCGTTCTATTTGTTCAATTTCAGAAACTTCTTAAGTGTCTCTCGACTAATGCTTGCTAGGTTGCTGAGTGTTGAATGACTAGCATTTCATTTTGATTTCCATCTCGGCTTGAGCAAATCGGCGTGGCAGCAATGCCGGCCCACCCGTCCTACTATTGGCTCGAGGGGTTCTCGACGCGTGGGTTTCTCGATGCATGGGGTTCTCGACGCACTTCTTCGCAGGAGCCTTCTCGACGCGGGCGAGTTTCGGCATGCCATTTCACTCGGCGGGGGCCTCTCGGTAGGGTTTACATATTTAAGCACCGAGAGGCCCTGGGGGAGCTCATTTTAAACCGAGCTCCCTCTCTCTTCATCTCCTCCTAATTCCGTAGTGGCGCTCGACGTGGTGCTTTCTTCAGAAGAGATTTCTTCCCCCATTTCCTTTTTTCTGTTGGTAAGGCTCTTTTCTTTGCTTCTTAAATGGGACTATGTCTCCTTTTATTAAGGAGTCATCCCCTCTTGGTGGATGTTCATCCTATTTGACTTTGGGCATATCTCAAATAAGGGAAAATGCTGGCAAAATTTCATTGAAATCTCAATCTTTTATTGTTGATTCTTCGGAGTCTCACCTCATTTAAATTTTTCCTTGGACTACAGCTATGGCGATGGCTGCTGCTTCTGGTTCTGCCTCTGCTACTTCTGGAGTTGCTGGTGCTAGTGCTTCCACTCAGACCAAGGCACCTGGCCCACTAGTAACTTGATTAAATGTTCAACAGCTGGATCATGTCCATGAGAGGATTGCCATAGTCGACGAATCTTCTGATTCAGAGACGGACACAATCTCAGCATCCCGCGTCCTTCCCACTGAAGATGGGCCGAGCTTTAATCGCGATAATGATTATCGTCTAGATTTTTCGAAGGACCGTCATCTGGTGTCGTTCGTCTGCACTTTTAATGTGAGTGGCCGGAGGGACGTTATGCTAGCCCGGATGGTAGAGCGGGCCATGCTGTTGGAAAGGGATAGCCTGAAAGGCTCCATGCATCGAGGTGAAGCCATCTATCTTCCCAGAGGATAGCGTAAGTGGGACATCATACTGGGAGTAACTGAGCTGGAGCCGGAACAGAAGATGTTGACCAGAGCTCCTGAATTCACCCTATCAAGATGGGATACTGCTGTGGGTTGGGTTAACAGGGAGAAACCCGACTACGGACTGTTCTTGGCGCCAATGAAGTGGGGTTACAGAGATGAGCCATTTGTCCTGAACTGCTTGGCCGTCCAATTCAAATTTCAGCTGGTTGCTGGCTGGTTTGCAGACACGAAGGTGACTGATGCTCATCTCTTCCGTGTGGGGGTGATAGAATTCATAGAGTTTATGCTGAAGGAATATGCCCCTTTGCTTATCAAAACTGGAGTATACCACAGTGTGATTAATAAGGCTATCCAGTTTTTCGTTGAGGGTTTGGAGGGGGTCCGCGCTTCCAGTCGGGGGTTGCCCATCCACGGTGGGTGGGGGGTTGTCGCCGGTCAGGTCACTAGTGCCTGAGGGGTTGTTTCCCGCAGGATGGGAAGGTGCACCTTCCTCAGTCGCCACGGCCTTCCGTTTGTCGACGGTGGCCTTCCTGCTAGAACTCCCACGCACCATGTTAGCTCTTTGTTCATTTCTCACAGATGGTGCCACATGAAGAGGGGTTATCTCGTGCGGTGCCTGAGCTGAGGATGATGACCACGTATGCTAGAACTGTAAAGAGGGTAATGAGTCAGAGGTGCCCAGGGATGAATCCCCAGGGTAAACCCTCTGATGCTTAAGTCAACGATTGAAGTAGAGCTCGGGTGCAAGGGAGAAAGGGAAGGAGATAAGGGTACGAGATTCCTCTCCACCAAGTGGTAAAGTGACTCTAGCTCAAGGTTGATATCGCTTAATAGTGCTTACCTCTAGTAGGAGGGTTTCCCAGGTTTATATAGCGACCCATGAACGTAGGATCCCTGTGAGGCTAGGAGTTTCAGGGGAGGTTACATCTCCTTCATGGGCTCGTTAAGGTGCGAGGGCTCTTAATCGCCATTATCCCCATGATCTCCCAGCTCTTAAAGGGCACACAACGGTCGCATGGATAAGCTTCCGTCAGTCGGTCTGAGCATGTGGCGCTGGCTTCAAGGGGTTTTCCAGAGCGATAGGCACAAGGCTTGGGCGGGACCCATAGGGCCTCAAAGGGGGCCTCCAGATCGACCTGACGCTCGGACTTCCGAACCCGAAGGTCGCCTAGGAAGTGCTTAATCCAAGTGAGTTATTAGGCTTAGTGGGCCCTTGGAGGGCTGTCACTTGTAGGAGCTGGGCCTTGTTTGGTCCATTGAGACCTTGTTTGGCCACTCTATTCAGATAGTAGAAATCCCCCTCTCCAGCCGCTAATTCCCAAAAATATTGGACTTTCTATTTTGAATGAATGGATAAACAACATCCGCTTTAAAAAAAAGGCGTTCATCAAAGAGAGCCATCTTACAGGCTGTTATTTCCTTAATTTTATTTCAAATGGAAATCGGAATGATCCTAAAATAGCGCCTGCAAAAGTGGTCGCTCATCTATCAATAGTAACCAATACCTCAGGGAAATAGCGACTGTGTGCAAATGCATTATTTAAATAGCACCCACACTATGGTCACGGTATCAGAAAAATAAAAAACCCACTTATTAAGCTAGTAATGAGGTCCACCTTTAGAGTATTACATTGTGACATGAAATTTACTCAGCATAGCATCAATTTTAGCATGTCTACACTAAGCTCTAGAAGTGTAAGGCACCTGGGGTGTTCATGGGGACTTTTGTCAGTTGTCCCTTGATGGAGAATAGCTGGTCTGTGGGTTGATTTGGCTCCACGCTGGCAAACTCTAACATTCTCGAGAAGAAGCTCGATGATTGCAATGTCCGGGGAGTAAACTCAAGAAATAAAGTGCACACCCAAGCATTAAAGAAATACAAAGGGCCCACGGTCTGCAAATTCCTTAAGATAAGTGAATGATGAAGGTCTCCCAACATCTTGTAGATCAGGCACAAAGCTACTGGGCAAAGGGATAATTTCACTCCCCACGCCATAAGACATGCCAGATATATAGCCTCGGCGTAAATTACACTTTCGTCACCCTAGGGAAGAGCAAAATTGCACAGCCAGTACGTTAATTACACAACGCAGTGCGTAATGGGGTCTACTCTGGCTAGATTCAAGCCACCCCATAGCCACTTCTGCAATGAGGATGAGAGATGGACTTTTCGTCGAGCCCGCTTCTTCAACTTGCTCGGAGCTGGTGCAACAGAAGGAAAGTCTTTGATGGGGGAATCACCTATGACTCCTTCTGGCTCGGGTCGTCACCTCACCCCAGAGTTGTGTGAGCTCGGGTATCACTCTATGTGGGCCCAATTATCCATTTTGAGCTCTCTATTTGAGTCATTTGATGTCCCCGATCCATCTTGTGGCAAATCATATACCACAGGAAAGGTCAGCCAGAAATCTTTCCAGGCGATGTGGTTTCGTCATCGTCCAATCACCGAGCTACCCATGGTAGCGATTCTTCGCCGACTATGCAGGACCACTCAGGCAGAGAACTAGAGCCCCAGAATAAGCTCGACCACGGCCACTCCCTTGTAGCTCTCGATGTCAAACTTGGCTGAGGGCTTCTCCTTCAAGTCCTCTCCCAGTCCCAAGAAGTGGAGCGAATTTTGGACCTCGACATCAAGAATTCTAAATTCTCTCCCTAAGGTGTGCCAGGTCATTTTCTCTGAGCCTGAACCTACACCCCCTACTATTTAGGCCTTCACGATCAGCTCTGACCTCTGAAGATAGCCCCGTTTATCCTGACTCAAATAGGACTCATCCACGGACACAGCAGTTCTGGTCCCGCATCATTCGGACACCGGGAGCGTTTGTGACACCTTCCTCTTCCAGCAGCAACAACCTGAGAGTAGTAGGTGCTAGAGCAGTCTGGACCTGTTCCAGACCCTGCCTTGGCCAGCGACATCACCAAGGAATTCTAAGAAAATTCTGTCATCTTCCTAGACCAAGTCAGAGAATTTTGGCACCGGTTTCAGACCATTTGGAGTTTGGTAGTGACCGTGATGGCTTCATCTTCAACCATCTATCTGGTGGTTCCAAAAGCTAGCAGCACCGACGGAGCTCGGCACAACGGGTTTCTAGCTTAGCTCCCCCTCCCCGCCTGGCCAGCTTACATCCCCTCCCTACGTGAAGGTAGTGTTTGGTTGTAAATCACTTAACCCCCATCCCGAGATCCCCCTCCTGCGAGAGGTGTAGTGTTGTAGCCCATTTGATTTCAGGTCAAGCGCCATCGCTGCAGCGTGCGGGCGTATGCCCACGCTTCTCGGTGAACCCACGTCTCTGGTCGAGATCGATGTTTTCACACCGATCAGGTGAGCATCTGATACCCCCTTGGCTAGTTGCAATCTTTGCTTCTTTAGTATAGTCTTTACTTGTCGTCAGTCGGTGAGACGAGAGCCCGGACCCCTACACCACCATAAGTGTGCCCACTGCAGACCGTGAGCGAGTGCCTCTCAACCCACGCCCCGGCGTGCCAACTGCCCATGAAGTTGGGAACCCCAGGCCCTTACGGGTCAGCCTAAGCCGACTAGGTCTTTAGAAATGATTGGGTCCCACCTTGGACCCTCGCCATCATCCCCCGATCACCATTGGGAGATCTTGTGCGCTGTGCGAGTGAGCCGCTTGCGAGAGTCCATGTTCTTCTTTGTATGCTTGCGGGTCTAGGCCTTAGGTTCAATAAGTCATCCCTTGTCACCCCTGGGCTGTGCCACATCATGTTTCTTCCAGAATAGCAACTTAGGGATGGTCTCTATGATGCCTTGGATCCTTCAGATCGAAATTAGAGAGCTTTCAGAGTGCTTTTATGGGTCCCAAGTTGTGTTTTCCGATCCACGTGAGTTTTTCTCCTGAATAAGTTGTAGAATCCCGTGGAGAGTGAACTGTTGAGTTTTGAGACTCAGGGATGCTATAGATGCGTTGTGCTCTTTCTGAGGATTGCGTAGGCTATTTTTTCATATTTTTTTGAGTTTATGGAATTTTGAGCCAAAAATTAGAATTGAGAAAATTTGCTAATCTCTTTATTTTCTTTTTCTTCTTAACCCTTAACCTCCTCTCTCCTCCCTCACATTTCTCACTTTCTCTCCCTCCGTTCTCTCTCCTCTCTTCTCCTCTCCCTCGGACGCGTGACCGTGGTGGAGCTGGGTGAGGTGGCGACAATGCGGAGCTAACCTGGAGCGTGATAGCGTGAACATCAGAGCGTGGCGTTAGCGCGATCCCATTCGTGGATTCAAAGTCGGCGTGGGTTGCTCATGTGATGGTTTTCGACATATTGTTGCCGTTTTAGTGCGCGAAATCTTCGGTGGAGATAGGGGGACAGATGCCCTACTATTTTCCTGTATTTTCTCACGATTTGGAACCAAACAATGTAAGTTTGATCGGGTTTTCCAGCTTTAAGGGTGGAACCATGTTTTGGGGGTGTGAGCTGGGTTCGTCATTTTAGACGACGATTTTCGGTTTGAATGGTCTCATTCGAACCCCTGTCATGTTTAGATGCCATTCCCACTGATTTCATTGTATTTGGCCATGATTTGGGGCCGGTAGGAGGCCAGTTTCCCTCGTGAGTCATTTTGGGTTGATTTTTGAAAAATCACCCATTTCGTGTCGTTTTGTGTGTGGTTTGATCCCTTCTAGCTTGTGGAAGGTGTATATCATGTCTAGGGATGTTTTCCTGTCGTTTAGAAGCGATTGGGGTGTGGTATGACTGAGTTTTGGAGTTTTATGTGATTTTCGGACCGGGTCGAGAACGTGCTGGTGGCATCTACCACGTTCTCAGTAAGAATGGGCAACAACGATGCACTATGTCTCGAGTCAGAGATGAACAGTTGGGCAGTTAGGAACACACTCCTTATGTTGGATGCGATCCTGAAGAACACGACCTAGGTGATGGCTGCGATCTTGATTAATGTGCCCTAGGTCTTAACCGCGTTCTGGTGTTAATGCGCTGGAGGCTATGGCCGCATCTATTAACATGACCTAGGCTTGTGACGCGTCAACATGTTGATGCGCTATGACTGTTGGACGCATTCTCTTGTCATCGTGACCCACATTATGGATGCGTTAACCATCGCGACGCAGGCATGCACTGCGTTAATGATCTTCTATTTTTGGGGTATTATGTAAGTTGTCTCGGGCTTCGGTGAACCCAGGATTCAATGCCTTGTTGGCATTTGACTCGATGAATGCCTTGGGTATTCCGTAAGAGTCATATTTGAATGTCGAGGGATCCCGGAAGAGTAGTATCATCCCAAGCAGTGTACGGTGTTTTCTCCGTGTTTATTGGCTTGGCTTCGACCCCTTGGTTAGCCTATTGTACGTGGATCTTGTGGGCGTCCTATGAGGGCTGTGACCGTGTTATAGGGTGTTCGTATGTGCCATTGCACTGTGCAGTGTTTTATGTATTTCGTGGGTCATTATGGTTTATGGTCAACCCGGTTGTGACCCAATGGTTGACACGTGACCTCGTGAGTGTCTCAGTTATCCTGTATGGATTGAGACTCTGGTTTGGATGCTTAAAGGTATCATCTTACCTCGATTTGCGTGCTTATCTGGTTTGACGGCTTTGATGTTCCCTCATGTTCTGTGATTTGTGTTATACAGAATCAAGAGTCCTATGTGCTACCTAGGGGTTGAGGAATTATGTTTTATCGTGTTTTTGACTTAGGGACTAGGCTGATTAATGGTATGTTACCGTGATGTGCGACGATCTTGACCCGAGTCGTGTGACTCAAGGATCATTATGTGTAGGTCTTGTTGTGTATGTATTGAATAGATCTGGAGGGGGGGTGAATAGATCTTTCCCCCTTTTTTAGATTTTGGTTAAACTTATTCAAGAGCTACTTGAGATAACAAGAAAAGCTAAGACTTTGATGATCATTTGCATCTCAATACATCAAGGAGCTTAAATAAATAATTACTAAGGACAGTCACACCAAGAGAAACCACACATGCAAGATGATTTTTAGGTGGTTCAGTCTCTACACGAGACCTACATCCACCCCTCACTCAACCTGAGTGAGGCTTCACTATCAATAGAACCTGTCTCAACCCACACTGCTATCTCACAGCTTGTACACATGTTGTCCCATAGCTTTACAACGCTGATTCACAGCTTCCAGATGCTGCCTCACAGCTTGATATACTAAAACCAGATAGATGAATTAAAAAGAAAGAAATCAAAATAGAGCCTTGGGGTTTCAGAATTCCAACACATCTAAGAGTGTGACTGCAGATATTGAAAGACTGGCTGGTATGAAATCCCTAGACTTCAAGAGTCTTCTGCCAATCGAATCCTTGCACAGCAAGATCAGTGGAGTCTTCAGCAAGTTGTCTTCTGTAGCTTCAAGACCTACACTCCCATGGCTTTTGATGACTTGTTATCTGCACAGTGGTTCGGCCCACCTTTCTTCAATCTCCAGGTCGTGCTCCCCTTTTCCTGTCACTCCTTTTTAAAACTGGCGCAAAGAGAAAACCTGGCTGCTCGTTCAAACAACCAGTTCCCAGATTCCCTGCGGATTTCTAGGGCGGAGGTTAAAATCCTGTTTCTCAATCCGGATGATTGGTTGACCGACTCTCCATCTGATGCAGCAACCCAATCAGCTGAAGGTCCTTTTTCCACGTGCCTATCCACATGCATTCAACAACAGCTTTCCATATTTCTAGGGCTGCTAACCATAATTAGTTTCTTTAGGATCTTATCCAGTCTGTCTGATTTTGGTCGACCACGACCAGTTCAATGGTCGACTTCCAGCAGATGGCAGAAGCCTGCTGTTCCCTGTGTGGTCTTGGAGCCGACACTTGAGCCCTCCTGTGTTGGCACCTGTCCCAGTCCAGAGTCTGGCTGGACTCCAGAGTCGGCCACTAGTGCATTGGGTGTCGACAGACGCCTTCCTAGTCGGAACCCATTTTCAGCCTAGGCCTTGTAGCTTCATTGAGTAATTGAAATTACTCAACTTCCTTTGTAGACTGAACCGGCTGGGGCGGGAATGACGTATTCAGGCCAGCTACTCTCGGTTAGTTGACCGACCCGGAAATCTTTTCTAATTAAATTCAAGCACTTAGCCGGAATCTGATTGACAGTGGCTTGTATATTCGCTTTTTATTCGCCTATACTGCGGATCATGCTTGATGCGATGCCAACCCGAATGTTCGACTTCACTGTGGAATGCCGGTCTTGCCGCGAAACGTTCACAGTTCCCATTAAACGAATGCCTGATTCAGCGATCGTTGCCGCCTGTTCAACCTGTCAAAAGCGCCATTGGTACCGCCCGGATGACATTTTCTACGGTCGGCCTCTTATCTTCCTGACAAGAAAGCCAGCCCGCTTAGTGGGGCTGTAATGGCCTTCTTTCGCTCGGACTCTCGCAAGATCTACTGTGTCGAATGCAAGCGATGCCACCGGCACGTTCCCGCTGGAGTGCAGGCGGTACCCAAGGCATTCATTAAGGTCACATGTATTCTCTGTGACGAGGTGCGGCTTTACTTACCGACGGAAATCGGCCTGATGTACCCGCATTTCGAGGTTTCGAAGCGAGGCGCCCCATGGGCATGAGCCACAGGGCGGAGGAGCGAAACCGGAAGAGCACCACAGGTGGGAACGAGGGAAACGGAAGCTTCCCAGGGTTCCTGGGTTCCTACGTCGATTTCTGCATCCATCAACTACAGGGATATGCACTTTAGTAGAACGCATACTGCGGCCAGCGATTAGGAAAAGCAGATAGGAGAGAACATGGAGATTATCGGATTTCCACTGACGGGATTCGAAATAGTTCAAGGCGCCTTCGGCCCTGTGCTCACCCTGCGCTATTACGAGAATCCCGAAGCTCAGCGTCGCAGCGAGGAGACTGTGATTTCCTTCGCTGTTCCACCTTCCGCTGCCCTGGAGATGGCGAAGCTGATGACTGACGCAGTAGAGCTAGGCAGGATGCCACCTGCTATCACTGGCTCGGTGAATTAACTGTATAGACTGATAAGCCCGGGAGGGTAGGCCCGATCACGGGAACCAGTTGGCAAAGGCGACGAATCCGCTTCTAACAGGCGAAGCTTTCCAACTTCGAAAAAACAACTAAGCCGATTAGCTATGCTGCCTTCTTTGCTGCTGCCCAACGTTTACGCTGAGCCGCCGCGATCCGCGCCCGGCCTTCAGCGCTAATACCTTTAGTCTTCTTCGCCGTCTTGACTGCAGCAACTTCCTTCTTTGGCCTTCCAGGCTTAGCCGCCGGTTTAGTTTCGCCATTCAGTAACGCCCGAGCTTGTTTAAGCTTTGCAATTTCAGTATCGATTTCCGACAGAATTGTGGCTAATCTCATATACACCTCATCTTTTATTCTTATAACTACTCCATACATGTTGGCGATGGCACTAACGAGACAGTCGGCGGCGATTTATGTTGTAGACTCCTGTGCATGTGCGGTCGATACGGCAGGCGATCAGACAAGCAGCGGATAGCGGAATGGTTTCATACGCGCAACACCGAGGTGTTCGACGAGAGCACCTACGCACCTTCCTACAACGTCGCGCCTATGACCTTTCAGCCGGTCGTGCGCCTCAACCGCGAGACGGGCGAACGCGAAATTGCCTATATGCGTTGGGGCCTGGTGCCGTTCTGGTCGAAAGATGCAAAGCCTTCGTTCTCAACTGTGAACGCCAAGGCCGAGACCATCACGACGAGTGCTACCTACAGAGAGGCAATCAAGAGCCGTCGCTGTCTGGTGCCTGCGGACTTCTTCTACGAATGGCAAAAGATCGACGCGAAGAAAAAACAGCCGTACGCCATCGGAATGAAGGATGATTCCATGTTCGCACTCGCAGGCCTGTGGGAGCGATGGAAGGATAAGGCCACTGGGAATGCTCTGGAGACCTTCACCGTCATCACCACGGACCCGAACGAACTGATGGAGAAGATACACACTCGGATGCCTGTTATTCTTCAGCCGAAGGACTATGATCGCTGGCTACAGCCTGGCGATCCGCAGCGCCCACCGGTTGATTTGCTGAGGCCCTTTCCCGCTGAACTGATGAAGGCTTGGAAAGTTGGTAAGGATGTGGGCAACGTAAGAAACGACAACCCTAACCTCTGCGTGGAATCGTTAGTTGGCGACGATGAGAATGTACCGGAAACGCCTGAGCCACCGCCCGCTCAAGGCGGACTGTTGAGTAGGTGAATCTCTAACCAGAGTAAGACATGAAGTCGTGGCATGTCAGTAATAATGTAGGCAACACGCGAAACAGTTGGGTTGAACTGACGGCTAATGGAGTGTCCGAAGTACCTCAAACCTGCTAGTAGGCAGAAGACTATGAACATCCTGTACCAAGTCGTTACTGCAGGGCTCGGGGTTACCGTACCGCATCTATAAGAAATACTATTTTGACCTGCACCTTACTAAGGTCAGAGACATGAAGATTGCGGGGTTTAACCAGAAATGTGAAACTCCTCTGGGGGTGGCAGATTTTAACCTCACGCTGGGGGATCTCACTACTGTGGTGCGATTCTATGTGATCGACTCCAACACCACATATAAAGCCTTGCTGGGGCGTCCTTTTATTAAATGAAATCACCAAATTAATCAATTTATGTGAAAAGACCCAATTTATATGCGAAGTTGAGAGTAACTATAAAATATGCATAATTACTTAATTATATGCACATAAAAAAGTGTGTACCCAATGAATTATCATAGAAAATGGACACTTATCAGGGAACTCTGGGAAGTTCGTGGCCCCTCTTGGAGCTCGACAGGCGGACGACCCTTGGTGCTCAGAAACTTGCCCCCAGTACCCTCGACGACGGTCGGCCCGGGCACTAACCCCATTTGTATGGGAACTGCCCCGTCCGCGCATCCTCCCAAGGCACCCGGAGTTGGCAACCTCTCCTTCACCGAGGTAGAAGCACCTTCACTCTGCCCTTCATCACACGATGTTGATGAGGGAGAGTCTGAGCCATCCTCATCAGAATTGTAGCGCTGCTCGGGGGCGAAGATGAGCTCGTCGAGGACCTATTCCTAAGCCAGATTGGCTGCCCGCCTGAAGCCTTGGGCAAAATCCTTTCGCAACCCTTGACAGTAGCCCAGCTCATAACATGCGAAGGCAGCCTGCTTCAGGGCTTCTCGGTATTCCTCTGAGCTCCGATATCGCTCGACTGCCTCCGCCCAAGTTCCTACTACCTCCTCCTCAAGCTCGGCCGCCGTCACGTCAGCCACGGCTAGCTTCGCTTCTGTCACATCCCGAGTGCAGAAGATACTTGATAGCGCACAGTTTTATATAGAACCAATTATTCAGAGTAGTAAGATTTATTTATTTGTTTTGACAAAAGACAGAGTGTGTAAAATATCTAAATAATAACTAAGATCTAAATTTCTAAAATAATATTAATAGTCCACGATGACAATTTTCCCAATTCACCAATTGATGATAATTCTAGTCCATGCCATACATTATTCAAATCCAACTACTAGGCTACAAGCCTTAGTAAGTTTCAATCAACTAGACTGACATAACTGACATAGCTGGAAATACAAGCCTTAGTAAGTTTCAATCAACTAGACTGATATAACTGACATAGCTAGAAATACAAAGGTAAAAGACTCTAGATAATCAAAGACGCGGCTAGCTAATAGTAAACGTTTGGTGTTCTAGCACTCTTCACTTGGTCTTATTCCCATTCGGATGGTGGTTGCTATCCAAATTACCTGAAAAATGTTAGAATGAACTAGATGAGTGAATCGCTCAGTAGAAATTACATCTCAAGTTTGAGCAATCTTTAAGTAAATTACAAGTTAGGTGCAATGCAAGTATAGCTATGCATGCTAGACAAGCGAGAAAATCAAGAACTGTATAAAAAGACAAGCAAGATATCAAGAATTGTATAGAAAGAGTATAGCATGATTTCAAGTATCAATAAGGCACTAGCAAGTGATCGCATAATATTTTCCAAGAAGTTAAGAATTCATGTTCAAGTAAGAGCAAGTAATATCAAGAACATGTAATATCAAGTACATGTAATGGAATTGGCTATTTCATTCAAGCAAGTACTTTTGCCCTTCTGCGGGTCTCAAGCCAAGTCAAGTCAAGCAAGTCGTGTCACGAGAGAGTGAGTGGGACGTCTAAAGTCTAGCAAGCAAGTACTCTGGTGTAATACTTAAACACCGTGGTCAATCAACCCCCACAAGTACTTTCAGGTGCTCCTCTCAGGACTAGACCGGGCCTTATACGCACAGCATTGGTCATGTTTGTTTGACATCTACTCTCATTTTATAGCCAATATAAAATTCCAAGGGTTTAACCATTGTAGAATATATATAAGGTAGATTTTCATGGAATGGAGTTCAAGGACATATTATTATGTAGGGACTAACCACCAGTAAACCACAGCAAACGTACGATATACCAGGAATCTGGGTGAGATCGACGCTTGAAAGGCTGCCATAGGTTGCTGAATTGGCGTCCTTCAGGCTGGCATTATATTCAGAATCGACGGCCTCAGAGAGGGGCGCCCATTCTGTGAACAGCCAGACTCAGGGAAGGGTGAAAATCAACAGTGTGAAAATGGCACCCTCTTGGCTGCCATTTGTTTGATAGTGCATGTTATTGCATTCCGGTAAATCTCGAAGATGGCCGGGTATGGTTATGATGATTTCGAGGTCGAGGCTTCTGGCTATGAGCCTCAAATGTATGACCCAGGTCAAGATTCTTATGGAGAGTACAACCCGGGCCATGGCCACCCAGGTGAGCCACACGTCCATGCTATGGACGCAGGTCCCTCCCACAAGCCCTCACATAAGGTGCAGGCTATTGTTGGGGATGCTTCCCCCTCCCAGGACATCTCATCCATGTTAGGTGTCCTCGCTACTGCGCAGCTCAGTCCTAAGCAACTCCAAGCCCTTCAGGCCATCGTGAAGGGAAAATATGTTTCTCCTGCTCCCCAAGAGCCAACTCCGACTGCCACCCCTATTCAAGAGCTTGCACAGGCCATTCCTTCCCCCTCACCTCTCAGGCAGGCAAGTCAATAGTCTCTCTCTTTCCAATTTCCTTCACAGTCTCAAAACCCGGCCATCCCTCAAACACCAATTCAGCCGGGTCCATCCATTGGTAGACCCCAATACCCCTCTCATTTGAGATTCCCCTCTCAAGCCTCCGGAAGGCCCACCCCTCCTCCATGGCAAGCTCCACCTTCACCTACGGATCCGCTCACCCAATCCCTTCTCAACAAACTAAATAAAATGGATGAGCAATTTTGAGATCTAAAGAAGATGATGGACGTAAAGTCCGCCCCTGAGGTCTCCCTATCGATCCTCCCGGTGTTCCATCTCCCTTCTTCTAAAATGCCTACGTACTGCAGGTACAACGGCACTGGCAACCCCTTTATCCATCTTAAAGACTCCATGTATGAGTCCTCTTTCTATCAAAATGATAAGAGGTCACTGGCATATCTGTTTAGGAGATTGTTGGATAGCCCTGCACTAGAATGGTTCTATGCCTTAGACCCAAGTGAGGCCGAGAATGTTGATGTTGTCCAAAGAAAATTCTTATAGAAATACCGAGACCGGGTCGGCCCATCCCTTTCCATTAATGACCTAGTGGCTAAGAAAATGAGGACGGACGAGGATTTCATCCAATATGCTGATAGATGGAGGTCTCTAGCGGAAAGAGTAAGGGATACTCTCTCAGAGCTGGAGCAAGTAAAATTGATCGTGTCTAATGTCAGTCCTCAATTTAGACACATCTTGGCTATGAATAAGCTCACTACAATGGAAGAGTTGTATGAGAGGGCCCGATATATTCAAACCCAGCTAAAGGATTCCCCTCTCCTACACATGTTCGAGCCACCAAAGCCGAGGGTGGTGAGGAAGACGAATGCCGGTGTCTAGGGCGGAGTGACGGAAGGGGTCATCACGAATGAGCAAGTGAGTGCAGTTGGCAGCCCCAACCAACTAGTCAACCCGAGGCCTCCACAAACGCCATGAATCTCCTTCCGACAAAATCAACAAGGTCCATAACCTTTTCATCCTCCATTGCAAAACAACCCCCACCAGAACAACGCATCTCAACCCTTCCATCCCCAGCAACAACAGCCACCTCCTCAATACCACCAAGTTTCACCTCCTGAAAATTACGGCCCTCCTCAACAACAGAGAAGATCGATTGGCCCTAGGAGAGCTCATTACCCACCATTGCCAAAAATATTGCCGGACGTATTTAATGCTCTTATAGTTGCCAATACACTCACTCTACCTAGGGAGAGACCCGTATGGCCCCAGAACATCGACACTTCCAGATACCGTGTCCTTCATAGACAGTCGGGTCAAACAGTGGAAACGTGCTTTCAGTTCAAGGACTAAATTTATGAGGTCATCTCTGAAGGTGGTTTCCACCCTGATCGCGTTCATCAAAAGGCGGCCTACTAACCAACCGCATTCAACCTAGTAATTCTGATAATCAAGTTTTTGTAATGATTGAGTGCCTGCATGTCCCTAAGTCCGAGGTTCATTATGTTTGGCAGATTTCCTCGTGCCCCTTGACCCATTGAGGGTATTATTGAGAGTCTTGTACCTTATTACTTGACTTTATTGAAATTCTTCATTCACCCATTAACTAATCCAAAGGGCCAATGAACGAAATTGTAACTCAAATGGGTTAGAGAGAATGAAATTAAACCTTAATCCGCCGCAGGGCAAGCCCGGCGCACCCTAATCCGGTGCGGTACCCTCCCGCGCCATTTTAACCACGCACTCAAAACCATATATTTCCAAAGCTTACCTATCCGGCGCGGCCCAATCCAACGTGCTTCTCACTCCCCCACGTCGTTGAAACTCCTCCATACACCCCGTGTCATTTTAACACTATACCCACGCTATCCCACGCCATGTTAGCCTATACCTATGCTCAACCGCGCTGGATTTGAATAAACTACACCCCCTTGCACCGTTTTAAACCCCTCACTCACCCTCGGGGCAACCCTTACCTTTTATAGCAGGGATCGATCAACCCTAATAATTAAACCAAGAGTCAAATAAAAGGAAATTGCTTAAGTGGAATATGTCTGCCGTTAAATTCTTGTCAATATATGCATTATGCATGAATATATATACACATATGCATCACGTTAGCACATGCTTGCCTGATCAAGCCCTCGGTATATCAAATGGCGTTGACGGAAGGCCGGGTCATGCCCAACTGGAAGCTTTCACTATGCGTGATGGTGATCTTCGGACCTATGTTCTCCGCATTGTACCAAGATTAAGATTCAATAAATTACGCTTGCTCTGCATGATTAAAAAAATAAAAAAAAATAAAAAAATATAACAAACAAAATCCTTCATGTGGACTTGTCAATCTCATCTTCGCATGCATTCCTATTCGTTTTATGTTAGCCCTGGACGGCTCATTATCTCGACAATTAATCAAAAGTTTTCCTCCTTCTTGGAGGATGTAATTAACGACATAACCTTTATGGTATGACGGACTTTGGGTCCTAATACGAACTCACTCTCGCCCGACTCGAGTCAGATTGAGCGCATAATAAAACTTGTCACTTAGTGACTAGCACGTCATTTCTTTCTTTTCTATTTTAAATATAAAAGAGGGAAGCATATCTTCACCCCCCAAACAAAGCTTGGCAGGCCCGGTGGGACCAAAGTCTCCTTTCATCTTCTTGTCGGGATAAACGGACCCTAGGGCCCTCCCAAAGAATGCTGATCGTTTGCTTGTTTTTATGCTCACAAAGAAATCGACGATGATGCCAACAGGACTTGCTACTTTGTCTTTCGGCCCCGAGATCGTGGCCAATCATGCTGCTGCTAGGTACCTGGCGGTACTGACTATCTTTGGCTCTTTCCCACTAGTGGTCGACTTCCCCATCTTTTTGGGGATAGCCTTTGCTGATATGCTAGAAGTAGAGGCCCCGAAGCTGGCCGAAGGGACAATTAACAAGAAGCCTAGGGCCCACAACGCCCGAAGTCACAAGGATCTGACAACAGGTCAGACTCAATTGACTAGCTGCATGGTCCACCATGTAGCTCAGGGGGCTCGCGCCACCTACTGCAACAAGCTTGGGGGTTGCCGTCAGGGAAATTCCTACAGAAGAACTACTGTCCCTGCTACAGAATGACTGTCAGTGTCCGGGAAGTCTATTTTGATCGGTGGCATCTGTATCTTTTTTGATGGACGCGATGCCCAAGCAACCCCAGATCGTACGGTCGCTACTGTGCCAACCTACAACTCCTTCCAAGCCCTTTCCAGGAGGAGAGCTAAAAGAGAAGAAGTCAGTCATCAAGGTCAGAAAGAGCTGGCCCCAAGGCCAAGAAAGTTCAAGCAGGTATGGGTCCCCAAGAAGGTCCAGCCTGCCTGCCAATGGGCACCTGTCCTCCACCACCCCGAGCCGACCGAGGCAAGGAAGAAGAATGAGAGGGGCTTGGCCCCAAGAAGAGAAGAAACTATTGCGGATCCTCCACGCCGTGTAAGCTTTAGGGCATGCACCCGACAAGTCGATATCCCCATAGTGGGGAGAAGATTTGAGTAACATGTCGGAAGAGCCCGGCTAGCTTACATTCCTCCTACGGGAGGTCGACAACTATCCCCAGTCCTGCATCAGGGACTAGGGCTCCCTCTGCTCGGACACATATCGAGATAGGTGTCCCTGGCAGACGAGACGCTCGATCTCATCCTTGAGCTGATGACAATCTCCGATGGTGTCCATGGTCGTTGTGGAACTGGCAGTGCTTGTGTCGGTTGCGATGCTTTGGGTCGAACTTCATAGGCTTGGGTTGGCAGAGAAGGCCTGAGCTCTTAATGTCTTCATATATCACATAGACGGGGGTAAATAGGGGCGTATACCGCTCGTATTTGTGAGGGGGCTCCCTGCGGTCTCCGTCTTGATTTCGCCTTTTTGCCTAGCCCGAGCCTTGCTCGGATGATCGTTTCCTATCTCCCTCTCGACCCGAGCCCATCGTGCTATGGCAGGCGCTGAGGACTTCTTCTCACTCTGCATGGTGTAGGTCTAGGGTCACTAGATTGGCTAGAGAGGTGGGAGGATGGAGGACTAGCTCTCGCCAGAGGTTCTCGTCACGGGTGCCTCTATCAATGCGGTGATGGCCGTGGCAAGATCCAAGCGAGGGATACACAGGGCTTTTGATTTAAATCGGTTGATATAAGCCTGTGGCTTCTCCCCCTGTGCCTATTTTAGTGCCAGTAGCCCCGCAACTGACTTGGGAGGGCCGCTGTCGGTGAAGCTCTCCTTGAAGATCCGCCCGAACTGTCAGAAGTCGTGGACTACTGCCGGGGGTGAGTGCTCAGAACTAGGCTTGAGCGCCTTGGACCAAAGTGGTCACGAACGCTCGGCATTCAATGGCGTCCGAAGCCCCGTGGAGAGTCATCTGGGCGTCGAAGCTGTCGTAGTGGTCGGCCGGGTCTCCCTGGCCGTCGTATGATTTGAAGGTTGGTAGCAAGACTCTAGGGGAGATCATGACCTTTAAGACTTGGTTAGAGAATGGGGATTTCTCCTCATCCTCCTTGATGGACGTATTCTGCAAGGCGCGGAGGGCGCACTCTTGCTCTGTGAAACGTCGCTCGAAGCCCCTCAGTTGGAGGGACAACTCCGGTTGATGCTGAGCCGAGGGGCTGTGAGGGAGCCCTTGTAGGCTGCCTCATCATCCCTCGGGGGCATCGGTCTCCGGCGGTTACTGGTGCACCCCGAACCTTTCTCTCCTTGGAGTGGAGGAGGCTTCTTGTTCTAGAGGAGGGGCTCGTGAGGGTCCCCCTGACCTATTGCGCACAAGCTGTCTTCCCTGGAGGCTGAAGCGGCCTCCGGCGGTTTGTTGAGAAGCTCCTCCACTGGGGGGGCTTAACTGGGGGAGTCACTGTGGATGTAAATTAATATCTCAATCTATCTCCTGCCCCCACAAACTATGCACGTATAAGCATGCATGTGAACATGAAATTACATGCGATGAAGAAGAGGAACCTGACCGTGATCGCTATCAAGGTTCTATAACACCAAAAGGATGAAGGAAGGATGAAGACGGTGCCGTGTACCTTGGAAAATGAGGAAGAAGATACGGCCTAAAGGGAAGTCGCTACCACATGATCGCGCATTGAAAACGGGTGCGGGGAACCGATGTGGGTGCACCTCCTCACCTCCTAGCCGGCTAGAAAGCAAGGGCCTCACGTTCTATCAATAATCTCCAGCAAAGCAAAGCCACAACAAGAGGTAAAACCCATTAGAATTTGAAGTGTAGTATATGCCCTGGAATGATAAAGTAGGGGTAAAGAAAGGGGGAGAACACACCAGGGGAGGGTTTTTAACCCCTGTAAATGGGTGAAAAAGATATGTGGGAGTGTTGTGCATGCATAGGATTTGAAAACACGAGAAATGCTGAAGAGAATGGAGAGAAAAGTGCTGTGCAAAATGGAAAAAAATGCAGCAACGTGCAGAAATAGTGCAACTTGTGATGATTTTGAAAAAGGAAGAGAGGAGAATAAGGGATTGGAGTGACAAAAATGAGCCCAAAGAGATGGAAACTAAAGTTAATGCTTCCCTCTTCGAAGTGGGGTTGAAGTTGTGAGTAGACGATCTGGCATGGCTTCGCCCTGAGTCGAAGAAGAGCCCCCCTGCGCGCAGGTTACGTTTGGATTTGGGGATTGGGCGGGGCGGGGCGGGGAAGGCATCGGCTGGCCGACCCCGACCGTTGATTTGGTGCCGGCGTTCGGATTTTCTGGAGGCGGGGAAATGGTTTGTCTGGAGGGGATCTTGGTTCGGGGAGAGACGCGTGCATGTCTCTGTCGAGTTGGGGCGTGCTGTCCGGCAGGAAGGGATGGGGATTCTCGTGGATCTACTGCCGGGCTGGGCGTGCAGGTGGGGGAAGCGCGTGGATCCGGAGATCTTGCTTGGTTAGCATCCGTGGTATCCAGTCCGGGGCCTGCTGCATCTTTGTTTCCTAACTTTCTAGGATTGTCTCGAGTAGTTTCGTTTCTTGACATCATAGGCGGGTTACTCCCGTTTTGTGAATAAATCCGACATGGAAGCTATGTGTCGGTTGTTATAAACATTTTCAGGTCATGGTATACTTATCTCATGCTCGAATGCCGAATTAGATGCCCCATCCATTGCCTTTTCATCCGACCCTTCATGCGCCCTTCATGCGCATACTAATTTGAGATGACAATGGTTTAGTCTCAGTTATAGCTGTTGCATGCCGTCATATCAGCTCTATGAATATTGTTCGCACATCTATTTACATGTACGAATTAACATGAATCTGTGATTTTTTGTTCGAATCCAGCAGCCTAGTTCCCAATGCTTTTAGACATACTCGCAGCTTTTATTAAAAGTTTTTTTTCCAATCTTAGCACCACGACTTGTTTCGGCTACTTTCATTTTTTTTTGAATACGTCTTTATTTTTTTCCCTTTTTTGTGTGGGCGGTGGGGGGTTCTGTCATGAAACTAGTAGAACACATGGTTTGCAGAATTGACCTATTTCAATCTAAATTAACTGTTGACAACTCAGTTATAGGGAGGAAAGCTGATTTACTCCCGAAATTCATAAAAGGGGATGGGGTTACATGGTACAAAGTGGCCTGAAATGGGGGGACATGGACTTATGTAAGCCCATTTTTTCTGATAAGCCTACTTTTCAGCCCTCAAGTATTGAGTCAATGAATTCTCATTTGATTCAATGAAAGGGTGCAATTTATGAATAAAAGAATTGACATTTGAGTTTAAGCTGAGTCTTTTGTGGGTCAAGCTCGAAGAATGGTTTCTAAGTTCATGAATAAACAAGAAGAGTTCAAATATATAAAATCTAAGATGAGCCAAGTTTAAACATTGCCGAGCTTGGGTCGGCTTGGCTTTGCTCATTTACAGCCCCAGGTAATATCCCCAAAACCCTGCTGCCCTTCAACTGGTGTTGTGGCGACAGAGGAAAGTGGGGGCTTTGTCCAGCCACCCGCTCCTCAACACCCACAGCCCTCCACTCTTCGGCACCTTTCAACCATCACCCACTGCTCGAGGTTGGAGGAGGATGTGATAGTGGAAAAGGAAGGAGATGATATTCTTCCTTTCTCATTTCCTTGCTTTTTATTTTGTTAGCTTTCCCCAGATTAGTTAATTGGTTTTACCATGAATGTCTTTAACAAGCATCACAACATTATTTGAGGGATCTTGTAGCCCTCCACCCAATTCTCTATTCATTGTGCTCCTAACTTTTTTAATATGCCTGACCCCTATCGACTCCTGTTTTACATTTTGAATCAACAATTTGATCTGGGAGACAATACCTGTTTCAACAAATTGCTTTGGAAGGGACTATTTCAAAAGATATTGTAATCAGTTCAGACAGGATAGTCTCCATCTATGTATGACTCCTTAAATTTCAAATGCCCATGCTTCACGTTATGACAAGCAAAAGAAAATATATTCTCACCACAAAGTTCAAGAAATAGCATCACCAAAAGTTCTAGTTATTTTCATAGTTGTCAAGGCGACAAGGCGACCCAAGGCGTTCACGGGGTCTCTAAGCGCTTAGGCGACAAGGCGTCCGCTTAGGCGTCGCCTAGGCGACACTTCGGCCACTAATTAAAAAATCTAAAATATATATCCTCCAATATATAAAGGAGAGAAGGTACAATGAGACATAAGGTGAAAAAAGACTAGTAGAGATTTTCAAATTTAAAAAGATGCATATCAAAGGAAAAATAGTTACAGCCTTTGTGCAGAAGGATTAGTCTCATCACAGGCTATATTTGAATAATATTAACTATCTTCTATGAATCTGAAGTGTGAACAACAACATATCTAATAACTCCCTTTTTCAACTTTGCATACACCATCAGTTGCAAAAATTCAATCTGAGTATATATTGCAGAAAGTCAGGAAAAAAAGTGCCAACGAGAATACAAGAAAAACCACACAGCATAGATGCCAACAGGACCACGTCAGACTCTCGGGGACAGGGAGGGGGGTCGGAATTCCTGCTCAAAGATGAAATGGAATGAAATTTCACCTGTTGTTTCTCAACTCGCAAAGCCATGGTCTTGATGCCTCGCAGGCAAAGCCAACAATCAAATGGAGCCAATCCAGAGCCTTCCGCATTTTGCAGGAATGCTATATCTTTTGCCAGTCTGGTTAATAATAATAATTATTGTCTATCTAGCAGATAACACATCTAAATCTGGTTGGTAAATCAGATCAAGTAACCATCAATAATTATTCACATAAAGAAAAATGCATATTATGAATTCCTAATTCTACTTTCTTTAAAATACGAAGGTAGCAAAGATAAAGCACATAAAAATTTTACAATTGAATAAATAAAGTATCGGTATGTGAAGATTCTCTAAATCCGTTTTCAAAGAGAGATGCAGGAATTTGTATACACAGAACATATACGCAAAGTGGGAATTGTAGTAACTTGCACCCCTAGCATAAAAGCATTGATGTCCTTTACATGTCTTTTTCCTTTTATTTGCTTGACCCTGTGTGCTTATATGTTACACAGGAGTAAGATGGTCATGTAGTTAGTTTTGGTGTCTGCACTATTAATATAAAGGAGGGAGAGGTGGTGTTCTCTCAAGTGGGGAGACCAGGCTGCAGCCTCCTCCACCTCTGTTTCTCCTCTCATCCTTTGTTCTTCCTCTCTTCGTCTGATCTACAGGAATGTTAACAAAGAGGACTGAGAGTGGCAATTAAAGATTTTGCCAACTCGACCAATGAAGTTACTGGGACCAAATGATGGTGAAGGAGGCTGTGTATTTCAAGCATTTATATGATTTTCAGCAGAACAAAAGATAACAAGGTGAAGCAAACAAGTCAATGTAAGCAGGCATAGAATGCTAACTGCATAGAATTCAGAGGCCTTAGCAACAAGAGAGATAATCGCCACAGCCTATGCTTAAATATCCTAGACGCTGACTGGCAGATTACACTAGTTCCAGTGATGACAACAGAAGGGATTTTGTGCCATCCTTTGACCATGACTTGAAAGGTTCTCGTGTGTGTTCCATTGCCACTTGGCTCACTCTCAATGGAGTTTTCCAAAAAAAGGGTGATATTTTTATTCACCCCTCAGGTGCCCAGTGTCTTCTCAGGCATGTTAACTTGATCACTTCATCTCAGGAACCGTTTGAGGCCAAGGATGCAGCAGAGCTGGGAACATGAGGTTCAACAAAATTCAGTTCAGCCTGGTTCAACTAGTTCCACAGCTTTTCTTCTGCTTTTAATCCTGATCCATTCTAACCAGTCTTTCTATGTGCAACACTCTTACTCGGGTTTGCAAGTGGTAACCTATGATACAACAACCAATCTGATAGAGCAACGTTGAAGCCAACAGTGTGAGAAAAATAGAGGAAGTCTGTTCCATCAGTCTAACTGTGGATCTTGATCTCACCATTGGGTGGATGTCAAATTGTCAACCTAATAGTGGGCTCCTCTGTGCACTAATGGGCAAGGTTGGCAGTTCCAGTCGAAACCGATATACTTCGGCCGAAACGTATTGGTTTCAGACCGAAACGATATGAGATCGAACCTGCTCACTGTAGTAGGTCCAAAACTTTAAAAAAATACTTTTTTATTAGTTTCGGGCGAAACGGATACCGGTTTCGCCCATTTTCACTCGTTTCAACCCGAAACCGGACACAAACTCCCCTTAAGAGGGGAGTTCAGTTCCGCATAATAAATGTTTAAAGAAGAAAGGAAGTTTTTGCAATGCTGTTACTCTGTTTAACCTAGTAATGCTGCTAACTTTGGCTATCCTATTATTTGGCTTAATCTCATAGTCAATGTCTCCCACTGCATGAAATGATTCATAGTTGTCATCCTGATGAGCGAACTCTGAAGCTGACATGTTGCTTTATTGTTTACAGATTAGCAATTATGCAAGCATTATATTCATGGCCCTCTTCCTCTCAATTGCTGCAACTGGCATTCTTGAAATGCAGTGGGGAGGTGTGAGTATCGATGACTGGTGGAGGAATGAGCAGTTTTGGGTGATTGGTGGTGTTTCGTCCCATCTCTTTGCACTCTTCCAAGGTCTTCTCAAAGTTCTTGGGGGAGTCGAGACTAACTTCACTGTCACATCCAAGGGAGGAGATGACAATGAATTCTCAGAGCTGTATCTCTTCAAGTGGACCACACTGTTGATTCCACCGACAACATTGCTTATAATTAACATAATTGGTGTAGCGGCTGGAATCTCGAACGCCGTCAACAATGGGTATGAGTCATGGGGCCCACTTTTTGGTAAGCTCTTCTTTGCTTTCTGGGTCATAGTTCATCTCTACCCATTCCTCAAGGGATTGATGGGAAAGCAGAACAGAGTACCCACTATTGTCATAGTGTGGTCTATTATCCTTGCATCGATATGCTCGCTGTTGTGGGTTCGAATAAATCCATTCCTTCCAAAATCAGATGGGCCAATTTTGGAAGTTTGTGGTTTGGACTGTGATTGATATTTGGAAGCTGCGAAGTTGCTTCAGAGCCTGCCTCATGTACTTACACATGGTGCGATTTTCTCCCGATATTTTGCATGCTGCATGCAATTTTTGAATGATACTAAGAGCAAAGGAGAAAGAAAACCAGTGAGAAACAAGAAGGGTCAAGGTTCACCTGTATAGTTACATGATCAGAACTGACACATTGGTATACTTGATTACAGTTTCAGCTGATTCTTTCTTTTGGTACATAATTGGTGTTTTGTCCTCAAGGGGTTGGTTTCTAGGGTTGTGTAATGCAAAGATGACATTAGCGCAGTTTAGATAATCTTTGCCAAGTCGCAGGTTTTGCCTCTCAATAAGGGTCGTGATTTTGTTGACTTCTAGAGGATCTCATGTCCCGGATCATTTGTGTAGTGTTTCATTGCTTGTTTTCTAGATTTGACAAGGCTTCCTATGCCCTTTGGAGAGATAACAGTGTTTTGTTGTGGGAGGGGTGATTGATTCTTCAGCCCATACTTCTTTCTGTTTTCTCAGTGTGGTCAGTGTTTAGTTAAAGAATTGAAATTATGGAAGGTAACAACGGCGAAGGACGTGTGTCAAAGAGTTGTTGCTGCCAGTGTTGTGGGAGGATGTTTTGTATCTAGAGAAATGCTTGGTTTGAATGAAAAATATCGGCTGGCAGCCTGCTGCTGTCGTATGATAGCTTTCATGTACATTATGCCGGTAGGAATTGTCACCTTGAACCTTATTCTTGCTGTGGCCTTCTCATGATGGCTCACTCAACTGTGTTACCATTTCAACTGGTTGGCTCGCTGAGATTACAGCTAACCTAAAGAAACTGCCGTCTCTAATCACTTCATTCACTTTGTTCAAGCTTCCAACTGATAATTTTGCATAGATTCTTACTGATTCATCATGAACAAGCAATTGAATAGGCAAATCCTAACCTTGATCTGCAAGCACTTTTCTTGTGTTTACCACTAAACCTAGTGAGAGTATGATTTCCAGCCATTACTTTGTTATCACTTATCAGGAGTGACACAGTTCTTTTGTCAACATCTACTTGACCAAATGTTAGGGTGGGCCGGGCCGCCCTGTTGACTAACCGGGCCTCTGCAGGTTAAGACAGGTTAGAGTTCTCATTCTTGGGAGAGTAACGTTTAGTGCACACTCAGGTTGAGTCGCACAGTTTGGTGTGCATTAAGTAAATTTAATTTTTTTGAATTTTTTTGTGACGTGAGATCCGAAGTCACTTTGGGGGGGCGGAAACATAATTCTCTAAGCTACTCCTAACGGCACGGAAAGGAAATACCGATCTTGCAATTGGGACCGTCGAACCACCGGTAAAACTACGACTATGCTACTGAAGGGAAAACCATGACATCTCTGTCGTGAAGGCCCATTCTCATAGATAAAGGCCCAACTAAGACCACGCGATCTGAGGGTACAATCATGACCTCGTCGTCGTGAATCCTACACTGTCTATGGGTAAAACTTCAGTAACTCTACCGGGACCCTAGACTTCAACGTCAGGGAATGCGCACAGAAGTCACCGGAAGAACCACGAAGAAACTCATCTCACGTGATAGGAGTACTGTCCACTAGAAGCAAGGCCAGATGCATCCACTTACGGCTTAGTCCACAGCCTCAAGTGTCACCCTGTTCGACCCTCGTGGAAATTGAGTCACCGTACACAAGTATCACAGAACAAGGACTAGTTAGGGTCGTACTCATCAGCGCCGGTCCAACGCCCCCAACCACGTGTGCACACACAGACTATGCACCCTAAGTCAGGTCCTCTAGTTGGATTTCCACCTAGCCGGAACTCAGGCTACAAAGATGAGGGGTCCTATGGTAATCAGCGTAAAAATCGTCTCACCGGGATAAGCTCTCCACCACTCCCAAGTGGGTCCGCATACACGTGCGCAGGAAAGGTACGACTAGTGGGAAAGGTCACTCAAAGAAGAAGCTCTCAGTAGAAGAAACACTGAAGTAACATAGGGTGGCTAGATGCCACCAGGCTCAAGACAACTAGCTAGACTCGTTAATCTAACAACCAGAGTCACGCGACCCATCCCAAGGTCGTTGCACCATACGGCGACACGCTGTCAAATCAACCTAGTTCAAGAGTCAAAAATCACGGTCAAAAGGACTCTTAAGGTGGCTTTCAACCGTCGGGTCTATTCCCTCTCTAAGGGAGACTAAGGAGGCTCCAGCCCTTGGCTGGGTCACGGGACTCACAGTCATTGGCCATATTCATGGCTCACACAGAAATCACTTTTTGAAGAAGGTAATACTGTCCGAGGACTGCCCTCCGCACATACACAAATACACAGTGACTCGATCCAGTATAACAAGGAAGCCCGGAATACACGGAGTCACCCGAACCCTCAAAACCATACAGGCATGCTAATCGAGATACAGTTATTCTTCCGACCACCCAAAAACATGATCTCGGTCCCCATGAGGTGTCTGGGACATCCATGGGGTCAAAGGTCAATCAGTGGGTCTCAATCGGGTCGATCAGAGGCCAAAACGGGTGAGGGAAGTGAATTTCGATCGACCAACAGGGGTCTGTCGACCGGCCAAGACCAACACCTCCACCCAAACTAGGTCGATCGACCGAACCAGGGTAGATTGCCCTTCGTGGCGATCGCCGCTCCGGTCGACCGAATTGCCCCGTCGGTCGACAGTTTCCGACGACGAACCTACGAAACTCTATCCGAGGGGCCCTAAACCACGTCCCAATCACCCCGGGTGATGGGGAAAACATGAGGAAACCATTTCCCACCCTCTAGACCACCTAGAGGCCCCATTTAAACTACAAAAATGAGATCGAATCGGCGAATCCGTCGCTCACCCCAAAATCGAATGTTTTAACTCCTGCGTGAAATAAAATCACTCACGGCCTCACTTCGGCCTACAAAACGTGGGGAAATAGAAAGGAAGGGCCAAGGATCCATCCCCCTACCTCCACCGATAATTTTTCGCACTGAGGATGCTGATTCCACGCGAAAATGAGCCTCGACTTGCCGCCGAGCTCACGAACTCGCGAAGGAAGCATGTCGTGAAATCGCCCTCGATCCTCGCTCCATCCTTGTCGCTCGTCGCCCCACGTGTCTCGCCGTCTCACCCCGCTCAAGCTCCGTCGGCCGTCGGAGAGGGAGAGAGAGAGAAAGAGAGAATCGAGAGGAGAGAGGAGAGAGGGAGAGAGTGTGAGAATAAGGGAGAGGAGGTGAAAGGGTTATATTTATAAGAAAATATTTGAGATTTTAACAGATCCCACCTCCACCCAGTCTTCACATAGTGAAGGGGAGCAACAAAAGCATCTTCTCATTCGTTGATTTCTGTAGGCAAAGAGTCAGCTGGGCAAACATAATAAGCCTGAACAAGTACAAGAGGCGAATGATGCGTGACTTTGCAAATTAGCTCCACTAGTACAAAATGACATTAGGTGGGTTACAACCGAAGAAACAAATATGGCCAATGCCAGAGCCGACATCAGAATGATGAGACTATTAAAGAAAATCACCGAGAGATATTCTCTCCCAATGAAAAGACTTGGCAAGGTACAATTGCAACTCTGCAAACCCCAGCACACTGTGGAAGGTGCTTTACGCAGTCAGAGACAACTATCTTCTTTCCTGAAGAAGACATGCGCCCACCCTCCACAACCCATTACAGGCCACTCGACATAAGAGGGGGCAATTGAATGATCAAAATTTTGATTTGTCTGGGGGCACCTAGTAGCATACTCCCTTCCCAAAGTCATCAAAAATACCATTTCAATATGCACCTGACGAGGCTCAAGGATATGAAGATAGCCGGCTACAATCAAAAATCAAAAATGCCTTCAAGTATGGCAGAATTCCACCTCTTGTATGGGGAATTCACCACCAAGGTGCGGTGTCATGGTGCCCTCTAGTCTTCGCCAGTGCGTCGAATACCCCAAGGGTGGAGAAGAAGATAAAAAAAATCTGCAAAATTACATTCACTTGGGGTCACCCCCTTGATGCATGCCTATATATGAAAATGGGGAAAATGACTAGTTTGCCAAAGAGGCTGAAGATAAAGAAAAGAAGATGGTGGGGTCGAATGACCAGTTCTCCCTACCGCTGCCCAGTCAAATGACTCATCATGAAGAAGCAAAATTGCGATGCACTATGAGCAGTTTCTCCAATCATCCACCCCGACTTGGGGGCATCTGAAGCCTAAGGATTATTTGGGGACATCAAAATCTCACTGGGAATCACAAGACTCATTATAAATGCTGACTACCAGATGGCTGGACCGCTGGAGGCTCCTGAAGTTCCTCGCTTAGAGGGTACATATAATATATTCTATGCAATAGAAGAACAACGGGTAGAAGGGAGCTGCAACTCTCACTTCCCTAAAAAAGAAATATATGAGCCGATCATTTTGACCATGGGATCCCCCGATGAAGTTAGCAAGGCAATCGAGCCAGCGAAAAGCAATAGACTCTACTCCCCTTCCCTGGGGGCAACAAAAAATGAATGACAAATGAATGTAATGAATGGTTGAAATGTGCCTAAAGCCGGGATATCCACTGAATATGGATAGGGAGCTGCCGCAAATTGCTCAATGCCCATGTTTGGGTTTCTTGCAGAAGAAAAAAGAAGAAGAAGAAAGAAAAAAATTATGAGACAGACACGGTCTTTGCATCTGTCTCTACAGATGAGGACCCCCTAGAGGCACTACATGATGAATGTCTAGGGGGCATGAGATGATTGCGTTGTCTGCAGAGCTAAGAAGACCCTGCAACTACAACCATCAATACAAAGGGGCCAAGAAGCCAACACTTGACACATGCATAGGGAGCCTACTCTCACAGTAGCTGCAACTTTTCAGGCCATCTCCCACATAAATTAATAAAAAAAGAGGGGCACCCGCTCATCCTGCACATGGGTGTTGCCTAATATCCCATGGGGGGGCAACGCTGGCTAAAATAGCGATGAAGGAAAAGAATAGGTTCTCTGCTGTCGCTGCCAAGACTAATGAGAATAGAAGGGAGTCACACTCCAATCGTTGGGCAGACGGACTGACAAAGCTGGCAAATTTATCAGTAGTCCCACCAGACAAGGCAACCCAGATTGCAAACAAATCTGTACCAGGGAGCCCAGCAAGTTGGAAGAAGAACTTGACGAAGAACAGAATGAAGCTATGACGGACGAGAAAGCTCCAAAGTCCGACAGAAGAAAACCGTCGACGTAGTAGCCCGAATAACAACAGTTGCCCCAACAAAAAAATGAAGAATACAAAATGAATGAAAATGATGTAACCCCAATGGCCACCAGAGGTTCATCACTCTTCTACTATGGCCTCTGTGTGTTCCGGGAGTGGGTACATATGGGCTCTGTCCTCATCTCCGATAGGGACTTTCATGGGAGGGGCGTTGTGGCATTTGATGGCTTCCCCGTCCCCTTGAAACCAACGAAAGAGTTCTCAGCGGGTTATTAGCTCCTCGAAGGGGCACCAAGGACCTGTGAAATAATCACATGGCCTCTGGTCTCCCCTTGGATGAACGAGGAAAAGCGCCTAGTCTGCTTCTCTGCTACTGCTTCGTCTGCAACTCCTTTGGTGTCAGCCGTCGTATCAACAGGTTAGTTTATAATGAGGTCCATCCGTCAGCCTCCTGAAATCCTCTGGCTTGCCAATGACCTTCACTGACTGAGCCCGCTGTCTTCGAAGCTCTCCAGTCCCCCTAACTGACCTTTGTCTACCTCCATCTTGATCACGGGTCCTTGATCCAGCGACAGGCGCATTTTTGCCGCCGAATCTGGCCTTCCCAAGCCGTTGTGCCAGAAGCCACCTGCGCCCTCTGCCGTCGAATCAAGCCATCAGCGCCCTCTTGGCCACCGTATCACACCACCTCCACGCTATTAGCCGCCATCCTAGCTCATGCCGTCGAATCATGCCAAGTGCGCCCCTGGCCGCCGGATCAGCATCCTCCCCCTAGCCGTCGTATCAGCCTTCACCAATTGTCACCTGCCACTGTGCACCATTCCATCTCTCTGGCCACCGTATCAGCAGCCTGCCGTCGTCTCACTCTCATATCCGCCGGATCAACTTGACGTTTTGGCTAAGCCCCTTGCTCTTCAACCTTCTAACCCACATGCCCCCTTGGCTGATTGCTGAGCCCTTTCTCCTACTTTCCTTACTGACTGACCAGTCCCAAAGATGCAGAGAAGCTATATTAACGGGGTTTTTACCCCTACATTATGACTTACTCCCCGGGCTGCTTCGATGTGCCCATTGGTTATGGATCCCGTCTCGGCTCTTCGTGGACGGTTTCCGATACATCTCTTGGCAAACCCTGGGATAGAGGGAGATGCTACTGGAATGACATCGCGAGTTAATCTTTTAGTATCATAGAATGTTTTCCAAACTATCCTGTTGAGTCATGGGGATCCGCCATCTACTATGGCGTGTTCTCTGATGATTTTGTTAAGGGAAAAATGAACAAATCGCCTCAATGACGAATAATACCCCGCCATTTCTTTGCCTTTTTGACTCTCGGGCATCAATATGCCCATTGGATATAGATCCCATCTCGGCACTCCATGGACGGGTTTCCTATATATCCTTTGGCATATCCCGAGATAAGGGGAGATGTTGCAGAAATTAATTCAAGAGGCTAGTCTATCGTACTTTGTCATGTCTTTTAATTTATCCCTTTTAGGCCACGGAGGTCCACCATCTCCTATGGCGCATTCTTCGATGACTTCACTAGGGGGAAAAGCGAATAAACCACCTTGATGGCGAACAATGTCCCACGATTTCTCTGGCCCTCTTGACCTTCGAGCTTCGGTATGCCCGTGTATTACGGACCCCATCTCGACTCTCCGTGGATGGGCATCCTATGCATCTCTTGGCATATCCCGAAATAAGGAGAGATGTTGTCGAAATTGGATCAGGGGGCTACGTCACATCATGTCTTTCCGGGTATTCCAATCATCCCACTAAGTCATGGGACTTCGTCATACATTATGATGTTAGCTCCGATGATACTGGTAGGGAAATAAAAGATTGACCGCCATAAAGGCGAATAGTGCCCTTGACCTTTTATGTCCCTCGATCCATGGTTGTGCCGGCTCTCCTTAGAGTATTCATGTACACACTGTGGTGCTGAAATGGGACGAGAATCATTGGCAAGACATTCACTACCCGTTGTTGGGTTTGGGCTATCATTTTGATATGCTTGTCTGTTTCGGAACTCGTTTCAACCCTTTGTGGGTGAGTCTCCTATATCTCTCCCCAACATCTTCTGGGGTAAGGGGAGATGCTGCCAAAATTTCAGGAGCTCAAGGGGAGATATACACAACAGAACAGACATACGGGCAGACATGCACAACAAGCTTCAAGGTCTTCGAGCAGCAATGCAAAGCAAGGAGAATTGTGTGTGGGTGACTTGGTCATCGGCTAAGGACGCCGAGGGTATGTCACTTGTACTTTCCTTGCACGTTCTTTCGCCATGACACACAAGTCTATGCCAATTATGCATGAGACGTTATGACAAGGGTGCAACCATGCACGCATGTGACGTTACGCTTCCCAGTACCTACGAGGCCATGTCCGACTGCTCGATCCGAGCCATGATTGACCCTCGCCCAGGCACCAGTCCGATGCACTCGCCAGTCACCCAGCTACAAGCCGCTCATTTTGCGGAGCAAACATGGCCCATGCCACGAGAGGAACACTCTGTAAAACACGTGGATACCCACTTTGTCACGCATAGACCTGGGGACCGACCATTGTGTCAGAATTGTCCCACGGCTTGCACCTGTTGTAACATCGGCCACTACGGCCCACTTGTAAAGCCATATAGCTCTCAAAAATTGTACAGCCATTTGGATGTATGCACTCGCATCCATGTTCAGTCCCTCAGCCCTCTTTTGTCGTGTCACCTAGCGTGAACCCCTCAGCACCTCTGACCCCGGTCAACCCCATCTTGTCTAGTGCCAACCTACAGCTGTGAAGTGCTCCCTGCTCTTCACCTAGGACCTCAGGCCTACACAGACTTCTCTTCAGTAGCGAAACGAAGGTGTTCGGATTCAATCCGATGTAAATAAACGCCGACTGCTTGCGATCGGTGGGGAAAGATGTCCTGTACATGACTCCCCACAATCGCCTGCACACTTGCACATATGGAACCGACCTTCCCTCCACGTGTCCCTCCCAGTCATGTTTCCCTTAAAACCTGAAAACCTCTCGTGCCGTTCGATCTCCCCTCGACTTTCTATAAAAGGCAAGTGCACGGTTCCGCTTTGAGGAAGATATGGCCATGAGAGAGGGTGCCCGAAGCACACTATATTCTGGTATCTCTCCCGTAGTTATATCTGACCCCTCACTCTGGTCACTGCACCCACCGCGCCGGTGAGAACCCCCGTCACTCGTGAACAGGCGCTCACTCTCAAACCAACGAAGCTTTGACGGATATTAAATACACAAGCAGCAATGAGAAGGAAGGGTTGAGGGCTTACTCGACCGGTTTGAAGAAATCGGCCCCAGTCGGAGACGTGGGCGAGCGGGGAAGCATGGGTTTCCCCACACACTGCGCCGATGAAGCTTCGACCTATAATAAGTAATTACACTCACTACACCTCACATAGGAGGGGTGGACAAGGGGTGGGGAAGTGATAGCATACACTCAAACACTACCTCCTGCAGGGAGGGGCTTTAAGCCAGCCAGGCGGGGCGTGGGGGGATTAAACTAGAATCAACACTCCGAGCTGTGACGGTTCTATCCGCGCTAGATCGATAGGACATGGGGTTGATGTAGACGCTACCACAGACTCCTCTAGTTGCTGTTGATGGTGGGACTGGTGCCAAAATATCCTAGGTGGGCCCAGGGATACACCACAAAAATTGTGGGTCGATCCGAGGCCTGTTGTTGTTAAGGCGGGGCCGGGACCAAGGTAGGTCAGACCTGGTTCTATCTGTCCCAGAATCGCAGCTGTTGGAAGAAATTGACATCACGAGCACTCCCGGGGTCCGACAAAGGGGGGACTAGATTCGTTGCGTTCATGGACAAGTGTTCTTCAATCAGGGACCAACGATGCCGCCAGAGGAGGTCAGAGTAGGGCGTGAGAATCAGAAGAGTGGGAGGGGTTCAGGTCGGACTCAGGTGGGACTGACTTGCACACTCCAGGGAGAAATGTCGAAACACCATGCTCCGAGGTCCAAATGGTGCCCTTCTTCTTTGAGTTGGCAGGGGACTTGGAGGAGAAGATCTCAACCAAAATCTGCTCCAGGAATCATAGATGGCTGGTCGTGAGAGCCTCTGCAAGCTCAAAAATCTGAAAAACCAACAAAAAATCCTTAAGGTCCAGTACAGTCAGCAGCTGGCATAGGTTTTACGATTGTTCATCGCTTTATTTTTGCATGTGGTCTTATGCATGCTGTGTTGGAACTGTGCGAGATGATTTTGCTATTGTCAGGTTCTGATGGAGCACCCATTCTTTTGTCATGGTGTCTGTCTCGGTTGTGCTGTGCCGGGCAGGGTTTGACAGCAGGTGTGAATCTATGGTCCAGCATTCAAGTTTTCCATGACTTGTTCAGGTGGCTGATGGGAATTGTCATTGGTGCGATGGCCGTGCATGTTCTTCGGAGGAGATTATGTTATTTTGGCTGTCCCAGCCTAAGGTTTAGTTAGCCCCTGAGGTGTTAAGGTTGTGTTGAGATGGTCATTTGGATGCCTTGTTTGAGAGAATGCTCGGGCGAACCTAGGATTTTCCTTCCTAGCGAGCTACTATTTGTCGAGCTTGATTTTCTCATCTTGTCTTGTGGCGTCTTTTCGAGGTAAGCTTTGAAAGTACTATCTTGGTGAAGTCTTGTCTTGTGTCTGCTTATGTGTGGACTGTAATAGTTCTGAACTTGATCTGCTCTTGTTTTGTCGGTGGCCTGACTTTTGGACCCAATTTGTGAATTGGGGGCCATTATGCACCGTGTTCAGCGTGCCGTGTTTGACGATTGTTATGCTGTGAAGGTTCAGTAATTATTTTAGGACGTGAGGATAAGCTGAGACTGGTGTTCTTTGCGGCTTGTGCTGTGGCTCTTGGCATGATGATTTGCATTATGGTGACTTGTTATTGACTGTTAGCAGGATCGGTACTCGAGGCATAGTACATTGTAATTTTGTGAGTTATGATGGCACTGAGAGGTGTGCTGAGATGCAGATGCCGAGTTGTCTGTTTTGCCTGTGTGCATTGTGTTGAGTGTGCAGCGGAAGCATGTGGGCTCGTAACCCGCAGGTCGAGGATATTTACGTTGGAAGATTCTAACTGGCCGAGAGGATTGTTTCCTTGATGTAGGTTTATCTTGGCTATGTGTGCCTTGATGTTGTTTGTTGTCGTGTCATTGCTTGAGGTATTGTGGTTGTTGACACTGGCAATTTTGGGAATTGGGGAAATCTGTCGACAGATATGCTGGTCGAGTATCCTTTCTTCTCTGTATTTCTTGGGAGTTGTGCTCTTGGGACGTGATCGTGGCCGTAGAGATGCATTCTTCGAGGTTTATTTGTGGGTCCTTGTTGGTAAGCGGCTAGCAGCTAGTACATTTTAGTCATATGGTCAGCTGTAATTATGCCTTGATATGACCGAGTCTATAGTTGTGTCCCATGGTTCTGTGTTGAGAACGGAGCCGGGATTCTGTAGGTGTTGTTGTTTAGTGGTTTGTGGTTGTGTTTAGCTTGGGAGGAGTTCCCTGTGAGTCAGAATTTGGCATTATGTGGACCGTGATCTTGACGGTTGGTATTATTGTACTCTCCTGAGAAGGTAGAGTTAGCATGCAACTCATCTCAGAGGTGGTGTCTGAGTGATGACAGACTTGATTGTGTTTGTGGTCCATTGCTATCATTGGCATTCTGCGTGCCAGTTTCACTTGTTGTCATAACGCAAAAGCCGATGTTTGGAGAAGTCAGCTGAGATGTTTATCTTCAGCATGAAAGCTGCTGCTTGTGTTGTCTGTCAAGTATGAGTGTTGTCGGTGGTTATTTCATGACATGGGTTGTGTCTACTTACTATGTGAGATGGAAGCGATGATGCCCTGTTGTGGAGGTGCCAGACTTGTGTTCCTTTGTGTGTCTTGCTTGTTCTGTGGATCGGTGTGCCCTAAGATCCAGAGCATGATGATCTTGTTTGTAATTAGGGTCTGGCAGTGTTCCTCTGCATTGTATTTTTGGGAATCATGTTAATGTGTATTCATTTTTTGTGTTCGAGGTTTGGCTGGAGCTTAGAGTGCGTTGCCAGCTTTATGGGTTGTTCTGCCCTATTTTCTTGTTGGCTCCTTAAATTTCGAGGATGAAATTTCTAAAAAGAGGGGAGGATGTAATACCCTAGTCAAGGTCAATGCATAAACCACTTTCCTTGCTTTGGCATTAAACCCAATGCCAATGATCAAACTATTTCAGCATTGGACATCTCATCCCAACCGATGAACACACTACATTTGGCCAAACCTTCCATCTAAGCCAATGCATATGCTTTACCATTAAACCCAATGCCAATGATTGAACTATTTCAGCATCAGACACTTCACCTAAAGTCAGATGAATACATTACCCTTAGCCAAGACCTTATGCTTGTGCTAATGAAGAAACCATTCCCTTTGCTTTGGCATGCGACCCCACACCAATTATTAAACTATTTTGGCATTGGACTTCTAAAGCTGATGAATACACTACCTCTGGCCCAGACCTTCTATCTAAGCCAATGAACAAACTATATTCCTTAGCATTAGCATTGACTCAATACCAATGAACCAGCCACTTTGGCATCAGGCATCTCATCTAGGCTGATGAACATACTACCTCTTGCCCAGACCTTCTGTCTAAGCCAGTGAACATAGCATATCCCATTACTTTGGCATTGACACAATGCCAATAAACTACTCACTTTGGCATCAGATATCACATCTAGGTCGATGAACACACTACCTTTGGCCTAGGCCTTCTGTGTAAGCCAATGCATGAACCATTTTTCTTGCTTTGGCATTAACCCCATGATAATGAATAAACTATTCAGCATCATACATCTTGTCTAAGTGAATGAATACATAACCTCTTTGGCCTAGACCTTCCGTCTATGCCAATGAATAAACTATTTTTTTTCTCTGGCATTAACCCCAGGCCAATGAACAAGCTATATCAGTGCCAGACATCTCATCTGAGCCGATGAATATTACTTGTGGCACTAACCTTCCATCAATCCCAATAAACAAAACTCATTCTCCTTCGGTGAGCTAAGAAATGAACAAAAAACTTTCTTTTTATTATGGGTCTCTCTCGACCCTATTTTTGCACATATGAGTAAAAAAAGGAATAAAAAGGGGATTAACATTGAGGTGCCCCACTGGACTTGTTCAGATTCTCTACCAAGCAAGGGAAACAAGGGCCAAAATTGAGTCATGGTGAAGACCTGCAAGGGCACCTTGGGCAAAATCGAGTACCCTACTACATGAAAACCCAAAAGGGTGCATAGGTAAAAGCAAGAGGGGGTCAGATCTGGTAAAAACCCGAAAGGGTGCTTGATTTGATAAGGTGAATAAAAAAACAAACAACAACAATAAGGTCATTCTTATACTACCTTTGGGCTAGACCTTCCATCTAAGTCAATGTATAAATCACTTTCCTTGCTTTGGCATTAACCCAATGCCAATGATCAAATCATTTCGGCATCAGACACCTCATCTAAAGTCAATGAATACACTATGTTTGGTTTAGACCTTCCATCTTTATCAATGAACAAATCACTCTCCTTACTTTGGCATTAACCCCACGCCAATGAATAAATTACTTTGGTGTACAACTTTGTGTTCAAGCCGATGAATACACTATCTTTGGTTTAGACATTCCGTCTTTACGAATGAGCAAACCACTTTGGCATACAAATTCATGTTTGAGCTGATGAATACACTATCTTTGGTTTAGACCTTCCGTCTATGCCAATGAATAAATTATTCCCTTTTATTTGGCATTAACCCCATACCAACAAACAAACTACTTCGGCATATGGCTTCGTGTCTGAGCCAATGAATACTCTATCTTTGGCTTAGACCTTCTGTCTATGCTAATGAATAAACCATTCTCCTTGCTTTGGTGTCAACCCTATGCCAATTAATAAATTACTTCGGTGTTTGACTTCGTGTCTGAGTCGATGAATACACTATCTTTGGTTTAGACCTTCCGTCTATGCCAATGAATAAACCATTCTCCTTGCTTTGGCGTTGAGCCCATGCCAATGAACAAACTACTTTAGCATACGATTTCACATCTGAGCTGATGAATACACTATCTTTGGTTTAGACCTTCCGTCTATGTTAATGAATAAATTATTCCCTTTGCTTTGGCATTAGTGTAAGATAGCTTTGTCACCCATATTTTAGCCCGGGTAGCCATTTTTTCACCCGATTCTTCTATATGTCACCTTTGATCAAACATTCTTCACCTTTGCTTGACATTTGACTGAAACCTTGCATTGACTCCGTAGTAGGCTTTGCTACACTAGAGTTGACTTTGCCTTCACTTAGCGTTGACTTCTTTTCATGCTTGAAGAGATTAGTCTACTTTTGCTAATGACCTTTGAGCTTTTGAACTGAACTGGAGAGTTACTTCATGATTACTGCATTGTTTCCAAGATAGCCTTGACTCTTTCTTTTGCTTCAACACTACATAACTATTGACTCATGTTGACTCATGCTGGCTTCAACACTGTTTGTCATATGTTAGCCCAAATGGTCATTTTTCAATGAGGCCTTGTATCAGCCTATGCTTCAAGAGATCACACAGATATAACACTAAAGCACATACAGCATGATAGCAATAAAGCAAATAAGGCATGACATTATCAAAATCACAGGCATGAAGACTGTGCATGAAGACTATGGAAACTCATGAAATAAGACTCTCATTTATCATCATCAGCACCACATCATGACTCATATTTCATCATCAAGATATGGTGACTATGATGACTCATATTTGTCATCATCAAAGTCATAGGGACACAACACTCCCTTTTTGATGATGGCAACTATGAGTCTATGAGTCATTATGTGCAGTTAAACAAGTCATGAGCAGTGTAAACAAGAAAGCATCACAAGTGTTAACACGGCCCCTTATGTGACTTGACAACAAACTCTCTCTCCCCCTTAGCACTGCATCTTACAATCTCCCCCTTCATGACTCAACAAACACTCTCTCCCTTTGACATCAACAAAAAAAGATGGAGTATGAGACCATCTTTAGAAGAATAGTCAAAGATCAAAACCATAGAAAGGGATATCAAGCAGACTTATGCAAAAAAAATATTCAGAGGCAAGGGCCGGAGAGGATGAAGATGAGCAAGTAAAGTGCAGAAATTGTTGTTGGATGAGTTTTCTGATACAAATCAAGGTGGTGAGTGAGCAACTCTAGACAATAGTGAATCAGACTTCATTAGAGTCTCTTGAGAGAAGGCATGGACATCATAATATCGGGTGAGCGATTGTAATGGGTGATCAAGTGGTAAACATTGCAGACAATGAGTGTTGAAAACTAAATGGCATCTCATCAAAAGTAGTAGGTTTAAATAGCAATTGAGAGAAAAAAAATGTTCATCAATGGAATCAAGTGATGAGATTTCCAAAATCTGCAATATCAATAGTAGTAGATAAGAAATCAGATTCTGATTATGAATAGCAGTAAACAAGTAATAAAGCAACAAATTTCAACAGTGGTCATGTAGCTCAGGAAAAGCATTGCATCCATTGAGATCACACAGATATAACACTAAAGCATATACAGCATGATAGCAATAAAGCAAATTAGGCATGACATTATCAAAATCACAGGAATGAAGACTGTGCATGAAGACTATGAAAACTCATGAAATAAGACTCTCATTTATCATCATCAACACCACATGATGACTCATATTTTATCATCAAAACATGGTGGCTATGATGACTCATATTTGTCATCATCAAAATCACAGGGACACAACAATCTAGGCTCCATGGAGGAGGTTTCTTCAACAGTGAGCTCACATGCCCACATTTGGAAATTGACATTTTTTTGTGGTCGTGGCTAGACATATAGACGACATGCGTTGATCACTCCACGACCGGGTGAGTAATGAGTGGAGGGCATGGTGGATGAAATAGGAATGGAATGGAGCAAATAGGAGCTAGCCTATCTAATGCCAGAAAAGTGACTGTGGGTGAGGCATTATCAGGAGGTTTATCGAGATGAAATAGAGATAGAAGCTCGAAGTCATCCTCGAGCGACTGATCTGGAGGGATTTCCTTTTGGATGATTTTGTGACTTCCACTCGGCTCAGACCGAGTCCCTGGCTATATCGAGCCTTTGACAAAGTGGTCATAGAGTTGACCCCTAGCTTGAATTATATCAAAGATGATGCTCTCAAAAGTCACCTCTTTTCTCTATCATGGGATGGGCAGCATCCTATTCAAGGTTCTCCTATCTGACATTCGTAAACAAGATTTTGGGTGATGGATCCCTTTAAAACCCATATCAAGAGAGTTCAAGCATATTCCAGAACTTGATATGTAAATTCTCAAATTCCAGACAATGAAACATTTCTCGAAGAAGGTTCCTCTGCAAGATTGTGATAAAAACCACATAATGGGATGGTACAAGGACCATAGACAGAGATGGGATGAGGACCAATGCAGAGAGCATATCTCTTCCAGGGATCAGTCTCCATGACATCCTAGGGATGGAGAAGTTTGATGTTATCTATGTTTGGTGAAAAGACATGTAGCCTCGGTGTGTAGGAACGTAGTGTTCTGTTGTCTCTGTAAGGGGATAGGCCACCAAAGTTTCCTGTACTCTGGGTGGTGGGTTACATCAGAGGATAGAAATCCTGAGAGGAAGGTTATCAACATAGCGGGGGGATGCGCTGTGGTTCCCTGGTTTTCAGAAGAACCAGAGGACTCTAATGAGTTGTATAGTTTGCACTGCTGCCTCTTCATCACTTGATGAAAGCTTTATTCAAAATGCTTGCAGAGGCTGTGGCCAGAAGGTACATCCTGGAAGATTTAGCAGCATGAATAAGACAAATGTGTTAGTTTTCTGTCTGCCGTGAAGATAAGCATCAATACTCGTAAGTAACAAACAGAAAGGATCTGTGGTGGTCTGCCTGGCACTCATCATCTGAAATGATTGGCATAGTTAAGAGGAAACGGGTTTGGTGCAGACTGGTGGCAGTGCCATTCATTCTGTGGGATATTGAAGTGTTCCATGCTCTGATATACTCTATTGCAGTTCCAGTGGCATTAGATAAAGCAACTGTATCCTGCACTAATGTTCAATATGCTAAGGTGCTTGTAGAGGTGGATGATGTGAAAACTATCGGGTGAAGATTACAGTGGAACTGAACACAGTGCCTTCCTCTGAAGAGGTCTCATGTATAAAGAGGTTGTACAGACATAAAATGAGTACAGGTTGAACAGCCGGAAACAGAGGCCCGGCATTCTAAGGTTGAAGATGACCGAGGCCAATGAGTCAACTCAACAATCGGTCGCCGAGTCGACTCGGCAGATCAAGGCATTTCCGAATACAGAGAAGAAGGAAGTTGGTCATCTGACATCTCATAATGTGGCCAATGAAAAGGTTAAGCAAGCATGTACCAAAAATACCCCAATCTAACAACTTGTCATCAGCAGAGCACCAGGGGTAACTTGGTCTTATGCTTATGTGACCTGGAGTTCAATCCTATCTTCTTTAGCCTCCAAAGTGGTGCGAGTATTGTGCAAACCCTAACTCTCAGCCAGTCTGGCTGGGGTTTCCATTTCCCATTCCCAGAGGCATAGAAGGAGATTCCAGCAACGGTTATCAGACAGAAATTGGTTCCTTCCATGGAAAAAGATCTTCTGAGCAGGGACGGCCTTCCCATCGAGGCCATGGAGTCCACAGGCGAGACCATGAAGATGTTGGTTGCTGTTTGCGAATCTGGGGAGAGGTCAATGATTGGAGGCGAGCTTGTGGAGATGTCAATGATTGAGAGCAAACTAGAGATGTCAGTGATTGGAGGTGAGCTTGCAGAGCCATCGGCAGCTGATCAAGGAAAAGGTTCAGGACTATGTGCATAGCTGTTTCAAAATTTCAATGCTACTCCCCTCCAGATCCCACTCTCCTCTTTCCTTTTCTGCTGCTAACTGTGAAGCCAAGAAGAATGGGGAAAGTTTATCAGTGGAAAGAAGTAATAAGGCTCTATCTTTCCGTGAGGTCAAATGAAGAATTAGAGGAAGGGGCTGCAGTGCTGGGTATTCAAATCAACAAAAAAGTGGCCAGCTGCTCAAGCCGTGGCAACAGGAGTTACAGGTACCCAATCAATCAAAGAAGAGCAAAGGGAGAAAGCAATTACAGAATCTCCTTAAGGACCTCAAATCTTGACAAGGCGTCGGGGGCAGGCGGGCAGCAGTAGCTAGCCGCGGAGGGAGGCGCTGCGCGCGGTGGCGACAGCGGGCAGTGAAGGCCGCAACGGTCGGAATTCTTTTGAATTCCGACACGGGTGACGATGCTAGGGCGCGTGAACCCCCTTTTTTGTTTTCTTCTCTCTCTCCCCAGAGAAGTAACTCTTCTGGTTTTTTTTTCTCTCTCTCTTTTTTCACTTCTAGCAACCGAAAGAAAAGAGGGGAGATGATGCAGACATCGGGGTTGACGGAGACGCCATTGTTGGGCTCTGATACCAAATTTGAAGCGACAGCGACGTGAAAAAAGGATCAATGACACTCTGACGGCATGGACGGGGCGGGATAACTACTGCCTCGCGCACCTCGGTCTCACACCGGACGGTCTCACACTGAGTGACACTCAAATCTCATAAAGAGTTAAGAGGGAAGGGAAGCAAGAAGGGGCAAAATACACCTACGTGAGTTTTCTTTCATCCAATCTCTCGTATGAAAAATAACACATTAGCCCCCTTTATATAGAAAATGCTATTTTACACTTAGACAATCATACCCCTAAATATTTCAGCTAACGACATTCATGTCCTAGCCTAATAAAACAAACCACACCAACTATCTTTGACTATTGAGTTTTAATAAAATAAAATACACACAACTTTTGACTATGACTAGCCTAATAAAACAAAAGTAAATAATACATGTAGTAATACATGTATTATACACACAAAACATAAATACATACACAAATATGTACTCAGGATGCTGGGTCTTCAGGAAGTCAAGTCTCTGAGCCACAAGCTCGGTGGTGTCGGGGTGGTGCGACGTCGACTGCGTGTGACTGGTTCGGTGGTGTCCCCACCACTCAGGCTACAAAGGCAAGGGGCCCTACGGTAACTAGCGTAAAACCGTCTTACTCAGGTCACGCTCTCCACCACTCCCAAGTGGGTCTGCACCCGCGTACGCAGAAAAGCTATGACTAGTGGGGGCTCACTATACGTGAACACTGAAAATCACGCACGCACCCATTACGAGTAACTCGGAGTAACAGGTGGCTCATAGCCACCAGACCCTGGATAGCCCACTAGACCTAATAAACCTAACGATCCTTGAGTCACGAGACTCGGGTCGAGATCGCTGCACGTGACGGCACAACATCATCAATCTAGTCTACTCCCTAGGTCTAAAACCAGAGTGACATGATTCTCAAGGTAGTTCACAAGTAGCCGAGTGGATCTCTCATCCATGGGACACACGAAAAACTTCCAGCCCCAGACTTGTTAACTGGACTCACAGTGCAAGGCCATTCACACGGCCAACTCAGAAACCACCTTTCGGAGAAACCCAGGTCATGCGGGGAAGCCCCACCGCACTCATGTCAACTCACGGCGACTCAATCTAACGCAAACACGAAGGTTCAGAACACACACGGGGTCACCCGGACCCTCGAGACTCACGACACACTAATCGAGATAACACGATACCTCCGGACACCCAAAAGTAAGGTCACGGTCCCCACGGGGTGTCCGGGCACTCACGGGGTCAAAGGTCGATTATTGGGTCTCAACCAGACTGACCGGAGACCAACACAATGCAAAATGGACACGGTGGGCATGAAATATTCCCTAGCGGTCCTCTCTGGACTGTTAGGGAGCCTAGTGGTCTCCTCTGGATCGCAAGGCCCGGCCTAGCAGTCCATCCAGGTCCGCAACGGCCCAAGACATCCAAAATCCCTAGCGGTCACTCCTGGACCGCCAAGTAGAGTGGCGGTCCTTCTCCTGACCGCTAAGCGGAGCCTAGCGGTCAGTCGCAAGGCCGCTATCCCACTGACCTCAAACGACTCCAAACCAGAAAAATAGTCACCCCCAGACTGCATGATGCTGCCTAGCGGTCTCCACCCGACTGTTAAGCTCACCTGGCAGCCCATCGCATGACCGCAAGGCTCAAACCGACATACGGGGGACCCTAGCGGTCTCCACATGACCGCTTCACGCCCTAGCGGTCACTGGCCTTTAACTCTAAGAGACATGCGGTCTCCTGTACACCGCACAATGTACATTTGCGGCCACGTAGAGGCCGCACGTATGCTTGTCGGTGATAATTCAGAAAATAGTGAAAATAAATAATAAATGCATCAGTGGCTAGGGATGGGCCGCACAAGTGTTGGGCGTTTGAAATTCATCAACAAATGGGAAGAAAAAAAAATCCAAGGCCCATTAAGCCCTAAATTGAAATGGACGCAGCCAGGGAGGGAGGCCCTTCATAGAACAGGCCCAAACATTGCTAGAAAATAATCCAACGAGTAATGGACAACTTGAGGCATCAACAAATGGGAGTAAGAGGGATGACCTGACTTATCGATAAAAAATGGGTGTCAACACCGTTATCACCACTCCATGGACCCTTATCCCCGTGATCCTTGCGATATCCTCTTGCGTTGGGATCATATGACCCCATGGGAAGATGAAGGCCCGGCTGACTGGATCCCACCTCTCGTGCAGCGCATACAGCAAGGCCGTATCGACCCTGGTCACTTCAATGCTAAGCATCTCTCCAAACCCCATCACAGCTAATCTCTCTCTCTCTGATAATCGGGCAGCACCTGGTACACCGCCTGAATATGGAGCCATGAGATCCAATTTCTTCTTTTCCCATGCACACACATAGAACATTGGTCAGTCAGTCATTACATTGCAATCCCATTTAACATAAATGAAAACACAAAAAAATAGATAAGTAAAAACTCAAAAAATTGACTTCCATCTCTGGTTTCTCTAACGCATCCATATTAGCCCGTTAGAGATCTCTAACGCACCGAGGGTGGAGCGCCAGGATCTGTGATGGTCACTGGAAGGACCATCACGTATCCAGCGATTGGGCGTCATTTCCTTCATTTCCCTAGTTTGTGGAACTGGCCAAAATGGCCTACAGTCATCCCTAATGGGTCCCCAGACCCATTCTAATCCCCTCAATCACACATGCACGCATTGAAATGATTAAAAATTGGTTCTTTGGGGCATCGGCCTACCTTGGGGTCCTAGCCTCTCTTCCTTTTCTCCGGCGTCTCCTCCGCCGCTTGAGCCTCTTCTTCCACGTCGGCAGCTTCTCCGGTATCTTCAACATCCTCTTCCACGGTCGGAGGAGGAGCCTCCCTTGTCCGTCGATGGGTCCGCCGCCACCGGGGTTGGATCATCCTCTAGCCGCCTCTGGAAGCACTTTATTGCCTTCCTCTTCGCCATCACACCGTGGAGAGTGGTGGTCGACAGGAGGTTGTGGGTTTAGCTCACTGGAGTCACCAGGTGGTCGGTTGGGCATCATTTGGTCGTTTGAACGAATGAGAGAGGGAGAGATCGATCTGGTTATTTTTTTTGAAAACCCAGGAACTATAGCAGTCTATCGTGAGCCCGTCACAGCCTCCTAACGCATTACTATTGAGCCGTCAGGTCATCAGGCTATTTGTTTTTGAAAAATGTAAACCGACGAAGTGTGGCAGTCCACAATTAGCCCGTTACGTTAGTCTGACGGTGTGAACATAGACCATTAGAGCCCTGGAATATGTTTTTGATGAATTGCGGTGCCTTGTCCATCATGTTTCATGCTTGAGTGCTCAATAATTCCATGCTTTATCTTATCGATGCAATGGTTATGCCTTACTCATGCCTTATTCATGATGAATATTGTTCATGGCTAACTCTTTCTTGTGTTAAGCAAATTATGAACGCCATCAAACTATCTGTTCCCCACAGGTAAGTCAGGTATAGTATTTTGATCTTTATATCCCTTAATGCATTACTATATGGTATTTATGATATATTACCTCACGAACCGGCTGGTCATTCTTGTGTTCTCGGATCTGATGTTCCCCTTTACCAAAAATGATGATGATCTAGGTGCCCATGTTTAATCATTGGATAGGCCGTTAGGTTGGAAAAGCTTGGGGACGATGGTTCTGTCTTGCACGCCATGGTTGCAGATGTTGTCCTGACCCTAGTTTATCCAGTCTAGAAATACTATTCTCAAGTATCTTGTTTGTTTGGTTGAGACACTACCGGGAGTGAATGTGACCTTCACTGAGGAGAACATGCTACTCCCCACCATCAGTCACAATAGACCGTTGTATATGAAGGGACAGCTAAATGGCCAACAATTGGACAAAATTCTAGTAGACCCCAGAGCAGTCGTTAATATTCTTCCATATAGAATTTATCGAATGTATTACTTTGATGTGCGCCTCAATAAAGTCAGAGATATGCATATTGTTGACTTCAATCAAAAATTTGAAGTGCCATTGGGAGTGGCAGAATTCACCCTCACCATGGCAGACTTTACCACGAGGGTGTAGTTTCATGTTATTAACTTTAGCATCTCGAACAAAGCATTGCTTGGCCACCCCTGCCTACATGCAAATTTAGTGCTGCCGTCTACATTGCATCAATGTCTCAAATACAAATAAGATGAAAAGGAAGAAAGGATATTCACTGACCTCCATCCATTTGAGGTATTCGAATGTCATCTGCTTGATGCCTCTCTATATGTGGAGCAGCCCTAGAAGACCTCCAAGACAAAGGCCTCCATCAAGGCACCAAGGAGCACCTCCGGCGATGACTGATTTTCACCGCCGCCACCAGGATATGTAGGCCCCAAGATAGTGTCACACATAGCCAACATAGGGGACGTGGGCAGGGCTGCACCTCCTGCCACTTACCCTAAAGTGAATGAAGTCGAGGTTGGCAAGCATCACGGCCACATTAAGATCCCTGAGGGTCTTATCAAGCCAATAGTCACCCTCGATCATCCCACTGTCACACCTCTCAAGATGTTGGAGGTAGCCCAGCCTGAAGGCCCCAGCAGCCTACTCTATGCAGCTGAAGAGCATGCTGTACAGGAGGTTAATGACTGTCACCTTCCTGAAGACCTAGAAAATCCAACAGCCCCTGTTCAAGGGCTAACATTCACAACAGACAGTATGGCTAGAATGTTCATGAAGCAACACATCCCCTCTAGCCAACCTCACAAAGAAAAGGAAGCATTCAATAAGCTGTGGTATCCTGCCAGCCTGAACATGGAACTAAGGCATGTTTCCCAACACTCGGGATGGGTTTCACCCTTAAAGAATATTATTATAGTGGGCGCTATGAAGTGGACACCATCTCCACTTTCTTTTCAACAAGAGATAGTCCATCGGGGGCAACTTATGATGAGTACCCGATAGAAGTTGAACTTGCGAGGTCACTTCGACCAGAAAACCAAGAATCAGAAATTGTGACCCCCTGCAAATGCTGGGAACAAGTCTACTGTGAGGAAACGACTTTACAAGTCAAATTTGACATGACAAGCAATAGTGAAGCCAAAGACACCAAAGAAGGAGGAGCTTGCCTCTCCTGCAGCTCTCCCTTGGCAGTGATATCAGCACCCCCAGACCGATCGAAGAGGTTTCTGTGGAAACCCATCGGGAAATACCCATAGTTGAAGTTATGGCCAGGAAAGAACACGCTACCTCCACTAAAGACATAGCAATTCAAAGCAACAAGAAGGTAGAATCGTCCCCATCCACTGCAAAGCCAGAATACTATTCCTCTGAGCCAGCAATAAACAAATGCCAGCCCTTCAAAGGTACTAACATACCAGCTGTAGCTAAAGCTGCAGAAGGTTCCCTGATAGAACAGCTCACACTACCGCCAAGCTGAATTAGAAACTCCCGAGGAAGCCCGAGGGCAACAGAGTGAAAGGGTTGATGTACTGGAACTCGAAGATGATGTTCCAGATTTCATTAACCTCTAGCTGGCGCCCCTGAAAAGTGAAGACGGAGGCCAAGCCATAGTCGATGAGCTAATAGAAGTCAATTTGGGAAGTGAGGATGATCCCAGGCCAACTTTTCTTAGTGCCCATCTCCCCTCAGAAGAATAGAATCTATACATATAGCTGCTACAAGAACTCTGGGATTGCTTTACCTGGAGCTACAAGGAAATGCCAGGGCTTAGTCCCACAGTTTCACAACATGAACCCATGTCCTCAAGGTCCTCACATTGGGGTGAGTCATCCTTCTCCCACTTGCTCCCAGCAGGGATAGTCAGCAGAGATTCAGGATGAGCAGGAGGAGCAGAGTAGAGTGCCACCAGATGCCACTGAGGCAGGGGATGCAGTGAGAGTTCCCAGGGCAGAATATTTTATTCGAGGCATGTTTCAGTTCATGACTCAGCAGTTTGGTGGAGATGTTGGTGAGGGCTCGTCGTCTAGGGGTGGACCTGACCATGCAGTGAGGGACTTTTCGCAGTTCCATCCACCCTATTATGGCGGTCAGCCAGACCCAGATGTGGCTAGAGATTGGCTTGATGAGATGGAGAGAGTGTTCAGTTCTATGAACTACGCCGAGGTAGACAAGGTGACGTTGGCTTGCAACCAGTTGCAGGGTACGACTCGAGCTTGGTGGTCTTTCGAGTGGAAGACATCCTTTCAGTCTCGTTCGCTTCAACAGATTGTGTGGGAGGACTTCGTCAAGGTCTTCGAGCATGCTTATTTCCCATCCTATGTTGGTACGCAGAAGATACGTCAATTTCTGGAGCTGGTTTAGGGCGACATGTCAGTGCTGCAGTATAGGGCTCGGTTTGTGGAGTTGGGACATTATGCTCCCCATATCATGGAGAATGAGGAGCTGAAGACTGAGCGGTTCATCCAAGGTTTGAGGCAGGAACTGAGGCACTTTCTTATAGCAAACGCTGCCACTGATTTGGAGATGGCTTCATGTGTAGCGGCATCATTGGAGCTGGAAGAGGACCCAAGGACATGCTGGCTAGGGGGAGCCCCAGTCAGGCCACAGCCAGCAGACGGCTACCCAGCAGTAGTGCACCTTTCAGCACTCTACGGGTAGTTCGGGTGCTTCAGCACCGGCGGCGTCAGTGGCACAATCTGCGTCTTTTGGCTCAAAGGTTAAGAAGTTCTTCAGGAAGAACTTTGGTAAGAAGCGCAATGAGGGCAAAGATCAGAGATAGGCATCTGTAGACAATGCCTTATCAGCGTCAGGGATCAGTTGGCAGTTCTCGAGGGTCATGTCCCCGGTGTGGCAAGTCGCATCTAGGCAAGAAGTGCACAGTGCCAGTGATTTGTTTCAGATGTGACCTGGCAGGGCATATGGTGCGTGACTGTCGTCAAAGGCTGCATCAGCCACCCCAGTATCCTCAGCAACAACAACAGTAGTACCCTCAGCAGCAGCAGCAATTTCAACAGTAGGGGCAATATCCGCCACTACCACGGTCAGCGGGTGTGGGCAGGCAGAGGTCTTGAGGTAAGATCACACACATGGCCAGGGCAAAGGTAGAGTCGTTGCAGCTTGTAGAAGGTACTGTCAAGATTTTAGGTTGCGTAGCTCAAGTTTTGTTTGATTCTAGTGCGTCACATTCGTTTATATCAGAGGATTTTACGCTCAGTGTTGAGGACCCGGTGTCCCAGATGTCGTGTGATTTGGCTGCGGAATTATCATCTGGCGATTTTATGTTCACCCCATACTGCTTCGAGAAGGTTCCAGTGTGGATTGAGGGGTGGAACTTTTCAGGCAGGCTTTATGTGTTGCACCTTTGGGATTATGATGTGATTTTGGGCATTGATTAGCTCGAGGCCCATGAAAAGATGGTGGATTGTGGAACGAAGAGGGTCTACTTTTAGCCTCGTCATCGACCCACGTTCTATTTTCAAGGTATTTGATCTACCTCGCCTCGTTTTCTCATTTTCACTATTTGGGCCCGTAGGTTGCTTGATGTCGGATGTCTCGATTTTCTCGCTTCTGTGGTCATGATAGACCAGCTGTGTCTGGATGTGGAGGACATTTCGGTGGTGTGTGAGTTTCCCGATATTTTTCCCTAGGATTTGTCTGGATTACCTCCCCAGCGAGAGATTGATTTTGTTATTGAGGTTGTGCCTGGTACGAGACCTTTATCGAAGGCTCCTTATCGTATGGCTCCCGCTGAGTTGGGGGAATTGAGGGCACAGTTGCAGGAGCTGCTCGCCAAGGGGTATATTCGTCCTAGTTTTTTCCCTTGGGGTGCGCCGGTATTATTTATGAAGAAGGAGGATGGTAGTCTAAGGTTGTGCATTGACTACCGGTAGCTGAACGAGGTGACCATTAAGAACAAGTATCTGCTACCACGGATTGATGATTTGTTCAATCAACTTCAGTCTGCTCGAGTGTTCTCGTGGATTGATCTGCAGTCTGGTTATTATCAGCTGCAGATTCGTGAGTCTGATGTGGAGAAGACTATGTTCAGTACGAGGTATGGACATTATGAGTTCTTGCTGATGCCATTTGGGCTCACCAATGCCCCCGCAGCGTTCATGGACTTGATGCATAGGGTGTTTCATCCCTACCCAGATCAGTTTACGGTCATGTTTGTGGATGACATCCTTGTTTATTTGTAGTCTGCAGAGGATCACGTGTATCATTTAAGGGTTGTGATGCTGACCATGTGAGATCACCAGCTATATGCGAAGTTTGGCAAGTGCGAGTTTTGGCTTCGCGAGGTGCACTTTTTAGGGCACGTGATTTCTGGTGGTGGTATTTTCGTGGATCCCACCAAGGTCGAGGCTGTGATGCAGTGGCCGAGACTGAGGTCCGTGACAGAGATTAGTAGTTTCTTAAGGCTTGCAGGCTATTATAGGAGGTTCATCTAGGATTTTACTCATATTGCAGCCCTGATGACCAGACTTACGAGGAAGGATGTGCCATTCATCTGGACCGATGAGTGTGAGCAGAGCATTATGGAGCTAAAGAGGTTGCTCACTTCGACACCAGTGTTGGTGTTGCCTTCTAGATCAGGAGGTTTTGTGTTGTGTATAGATGCTTCCAGGGTCAGTTTGGGCACTGTGTTGATGCAGCATGGTAGAGTTGTGGCGTATGCATCGCGGCAGTTAAAGCCACATGAGGAGAACTACCCTACCCATGACCTTGAGTTGGCTGTTGTGATCTTTGCATTGAAGATTTGGAGGCACTATTTGTATGGTGAAAAGTTTGAGGTGTTCACCAACCATCAGAGTTAAAGGTATGTGTTCACTCAGAAGGACCTTAACCTCAGGCAGAGGCGATGGATGAAGTATATGAAGGATTATGACTTCACCCTGTCTTATCAGTCGGGCCGGATGAATGTCATTACCGATGCCTTGAGTAGGAAGGTCGTGGTCAGTGTGATAATGTTGAGGAAATGGAGGCTCTGGGAACAAGTGCCCAAAGTTACATTTAAGCTTAAGGTTCCCCGAGAGCTAGGGTTGGCCGTGCTTGAGAGTTTGACTATCACACCAGCCATTTGTCGTCAGGTGACAGAGGCTCAGCATGCAGACCCTGAGTTACCTCAGATTTTGGCTTTGGCCGATGTGGAGCTCGGCGAGGATGGAGGTGTGAGATTCTAAGGTAGGCTGTACATCCTAGTCGAGGAGCAGGTGAGGCGTGCGGTGTTACTAGTGGGTCATGGGAGTAGCTACACTATACATCTGGGTGCGACAAAGATGTATCGAAACTTGAGGAGACAGTTATGGTGGCCTAGTATGAAGAGAGATATTGTTGAGTTCGTGGCCAGGTGCCTGATCTGTGCAATGGTGAAGGCGGAGCACCAGCAACCTGGAGGTACGCTTCAGCCCTTGGAGGTTTCCACATGGAAATGGGACCACGTGACCACTGATTTTGTGGTGGGATTGTCGAGGACTCAGAGTGGGCATGACAACATTTGGTTGCTTGTGGATAGGCTGACGAAGATGACTCTGTTCTTATCGATCAGAGTTAGCTGGAGTGTGCCCAAGCTGGCACATCTTTATGTGTAGTGGAATGAACCTTTGCATGGAATCCCCGTTTCCATTGTGTCAGATCGAGATCTGCATTTCACTTCTAGATTCTAGAGGAGTTTTCAGAGAGCTCTAGGCACTGAGTTGGCCTTTAGCTTGGCCTATCATCCTCAATCAAACGGTCAGTTAGAGAGGACCATCCAGACACTAGAAGACATGTTGAGGTCATGTTGCTTGGAGTGGCAGGGGAGTTGGATTGACCGTCTATCATTGGTGGAGTTTGCCTACAACAATAGCTATCATTCGAGCATTGGGATGGCTCCCTATGAGGCATTGTACGGGCGACCGTGTCAGATCCCACATGATTGGTTTAAGGTTGTAGAGCGTGTTATGACGGGACTAGAGCTGGTGCAGCAGTGTGTGAACGTGGTGCATTTGGTTCGTCAGAACATGTTGGTGGCTCAGAGTCAGCAAAAGAGCTATGTCGATTGGAGGAGGCAGCCCCTCAGTTTTGTTGTCGGCGATCGAGTATTTTTTAGGGTTTCTCCAATGAATGGGGTAATGCGCTTTGGTAGGCATGGAAAGTTGAGTCTCCGCCATGTTGACCCTTTTCCCATTGTGGAGCACATTGGTGAGGTTGCATATTGGTTGCAGTTGCCCCCAGAGTTTGCAGCAGTGCATGATGTTTTTCATGTCTCGATGTTGAGGAAGTATATGCCCGATGACTCTCATGTTTTAGAGGTTTTCATTTGGCCCGAGGTGACTCCCGATATGTCTCTTCCGGAGTTCCCCATTAGTATCGAGGATTGACAAGAATAGCAATTACGAAACAAGGTTATTCGCCTAGTTAAAGTTGTATCGCAGTGGCACTCTGGCAGTGAGGTCTCTTGGGAGCATGAGGACGAGATGCCCCAAAAACACAATGGTTCACACCACACGGGAATCCGAGAGCCCGATAAAAAAATTTTGATTAATTATAAAATGAGATTCGGGACCCATGGAAATACTTCGAAACCCACAGATTCCTAATCCGAAAAACCTGGGTCATTATAGCCTTCCCCCTTTACAAAAATTTTATCCTTGAAATTCGAAACAACTTCCATCTCACGGGGGAAGAAAGACTTATTCAGTTGGCAACGCTCCCAGAGTTCTAGCTAAAACCTTAATTCTCGCAAAACCACGTCTCTTGAGGGACACATCTAGACTATTATCACGAACAAAAACATCTCTCCACATTCACCATCCACACTAATTCCCAAAGCGAGCATTGCACACAAAAGGATATAAGTCTGGCATCATCTGAGCTACATTGGGACTCCAACCATGGCATCATCGACACCTTCTTGCACACCGAGGAGACGTGACCCACGCCATGAAACCTGCCACCAATCTAACACCTTTCACAAGGGACATCCATCCCTGAGCCTCAATTAGCTCACCTAGTCATCTTAATCGGTTGTCGCATTCCCATCGGCCCCACGCCATGGACACTCTCATATCCGACAAGCCGAACACCAATAACACTACTAGACCAACTCTGGTCCCAATTTAAACATCCTATGAATCCAGATCCAACTCAGGGGAAAGTATATCACAATCGGCCACCCAAGGCCTTGCCTGCACATGGCTCTCGGCATTCTCAATTCACATCATCTGGCACCTTCAGGTTGCGAAAATCCATCTGCTAGCCACCAACTATTCATCAGTGAGAAAATTTGACTCACTCGACTTTCCCTTTCTTGCTCCATTGCCAAGCCCAATAATCTCATTCTAAATCACAATGGCCCATCCGCTCACTCTTACATTGGCCATTATCACTTCTCAAGTCGGTCCTCACTCAGACACCGTATCCGATTTTGATCCTCACTCCAACTCTACCCTCTTAGGAGGGCACGACAAAATTAAATGACAAGACTCCACAACCCTTAGTCCACACTAACTCTAGACTCAGTTACAGGGAATTCCTTCCATGCTAGCGACAAGACCAAGGCTCCCATTCAATGTCGTCCCTCTTGGGACCTTTGTACTCCAGTATTGTCCATTATAAAGTCTCATCGAATCATCATCTCAATTATTCAAAATGGACACCTGCCAACCGCGGCTCTGCTCTCACCACAGAGACACAACACATAACCTAACTAGTTCATGGCACATATCTGCAAGATAAATAAGTGCCATCTTTCTAACATAGAAGTCTGGTCAACAATGTGCCAAGCTACATAGATCTCCAAACATTGCCGATCCTTGCCCCAACTGGGTTCTTCTTACATCATTTCGAAACTCTCGGACTCAACTTGGCCCCTTTCACCTGTTATCACAGTCGACCACTCGGCTAGTCTCATCAATCGCTCACAGCTACCAACTAGGACACACAAATCATCTCTTTGTATTAACTCATCTTGGATCCCAATTCTATCCCGAGGACACAACTCCCAACACAAGTCGAGCATCTAGCTTATCGACTCTGATCATCGCGTCCTCGTCCTCTATCAGGCTATTTCCTTCCCAACCCCCATCTAGGTCCATTACCAAATACCTGACATCACCTCCATTGGATGAATTGGGTACTCACCCGGCACACTTGCCGTCATACTTCCCCAACTCTCTCTATTCCGCTAGTGCCATAAACCACAGTGCCTCAAGCAGTGGCACGGTAATCGACGTGGCTCATATAGTCAAAAACAATATTACACCGAGGAAATGACCCTCTCTATTGGTCAGAATCCTCCGATACTCTTACCAAATCTCTGAAATCCATCCGTAGTAGCCATTACTACGATCCTAGACATGTGGTTTATGGGCCCACCACGCTTCCGCTGCTGTGGCACCCACTATTTGTCTCGGATAAATTGAGATGTTACCCTCGAGTTGGTCGGGGTTCACTATTCGGCGTATCGGCGCTCCGTGAAATATTTCTACACATCGGAACTCCAGAGGTTTACACGGACCTAGTTCGACTATCAACTTGGTCCGCCAAAAACACCCTGACCCTTCGTATTCTCCTATAAAACTCCCTTAGAAGCTCAAGGGACACACACACACACGGAGTGAGATATATAGAGACACACAGACAGATACACAGAGAAGCATACCAACGGACACTCATCCGGGCTTTTGTAGCAAGCAAGGATGGGCGCAAGGAGCTAAGTGTGCATGGTTGGCTTGTTGATCGACTCACACACGCTGAGGGTATGTCACTCGCACTTCCCTCATACGGCATCTAGCCATCTCACACAAGTCCTTCCCCATCGCACATAAGGCATTATGACAATGGCAAACACACCCGCATCCTGGGTCTGCCCACGTATGACAACTTACAACGGCCACACATACGCCATGATGCTGCGCCTACCTCTGTCACGGAACCGCGTGCCCATTACTCACCCCGAGCTGGCCGCCGACCGCTCTGGCCAATGAGTCGAGTTAGACGAACCCTGACCCGGAGGTGACATTCTCGGGACCGGCCCAAGCTCCCCAGCATGAAGATACTTGCCTCCCAGGACCCGTACCCGATTGCTCATCCCGAGCCACGTTTCGCCCTCCTCCAGGCGTCAACCAGTATCTCCCTCCACCATCCAGTCTAGTCCTCCCTCGGTGAATCGGGCACGTCCCTCACCTTGTGGAGAGTCTCTGTAAGAACACGTAGATGTCCACCTTGTTATGCATTGACCCGGGGACCGACCCACATGTCGAAATTATCCCGCGACTTGCACCAGTTGTATTTTGGTCTCCTCGGCCCATTTGTAAAGTCCTCGTGGCTCTCATAAAATATGAAACCAGTTGAACACACGTACGCGTATCTGGGTCCCAGCTCTCCTCCGCACTACTATGTGTGTGTCTAGTGTCTCCCACTCCGATAAATCAAACCTCCCCAGTCAAATGCGTCCCTATAGTTGCGGGATGCCTCCGGCCCTCTATCTATGGCTTCAGACATATACAGACTTCTCTCTAGCATGGAACAAAGGTGTTCGGATTCGATCCGATGTAAATAAACACCGACTGCTTGCGATCGGTGGGAAAAGACGTCCAGTACATGATTCCCCACAATCGCATGCACACTCGCACCCATGGAACCTCCTCTCTCTCTACGTGCCGCCCGATCTCCCGAGCCCACATGCCGCGTCCTGACGACGCTCCCCAGTCAACCCTCGGTTCCATATGTGATTGTCGAGAAATCGATTGGCACGCCCGCACCCTAGTCTAGTTACCTTAACTCCAGAAACTTCTCGTGCCATTCGATCCTCTCTCGATCTTCCGTAAAAGGCGAGTGCCCGGTAGGCCGGTACCACCTTGAGGGTAATACGACTACGAAGGAGGATACCCGAGATACATCAAACTCTCGCATTTTCCTTTATCATTTTTTTCCTTCTCACATCCCAGTCACTAATCCCCGAACAACAAGTACGAAGAACCCCTTCTCCCACCAACCTCTTAAGCCTCTTAATAAGGATATGTCCTAATCTCCTATGCCACAGTATGGATGAATTCTCATTCACTCTACCACGTTTGTTGCTAATTTGAACCATAAATGAAAAGGAAACGATATAAATAGTTAATTATGAAAAACACACACTACTTATTTAATTCATTTTTTAAAGCATCAATATTTGCTTCTTTCCTTTTCTTCAGCTTTAACTCATTTGCTCAAAATGGCGTAATTTGGACTGAGGTTCAAGACATCGGGATCCTAGAAATTAAAGAGGAGAATAATAAACTGCTTTCGAGTAATACGGATGTTCAACAATTAATAGATAGCTATTCAATATATCAATTTGAGTTGGCCGTTCCGAACTCTAGAAAGAGTAAATTACAAAATGTAGTTGAAGTCAAATGCGATTGTGAAGAAACAGACTTATTGATTGCAATGTCTAAACTTAAAAGTGTTTTTTTAAATCCTGAAATTGGTCCTCATTACGAGACGTTAATGCTTCCTAATGATTATTCAATTGCCAGAGAAAACCTTCCAACTCAAAGTGGAATGACTTTTCTTATCCAAAACCATGCACGCACAATTATCCACTATTAATAAGACACTTTAGACAGATTAGAGGACATGAATGCTCAAAGATGCGCATGATGCATTCTGGGCTAAAATAAAAGAAATCTTTAAAATGAATACAAAGAAATCACAAAATAGAAAATACTTAAGAATAGTATTGCTAGACCGGATTAGTCAGGGTCAGGACACTACCTGCAACCATGGCGTGCAAGATGGAACCACCGTCCCCTAATTCTTCCAACCTAACGACCTATCTGACGATTAAACATGTGCTCCTAGATCATCATCAGTTTTGGTAAAGGGGAACATCAGATCCCAGAACACATGAATGACCAGTCGGTTCCTGAAATAATATAACATAGATACCGTATAGTAATGCATTTAGGGATAGGGGTAGGGATACTTACTTGACTTACCTGTTCGGGAGAGGCGACATGTAGCGTGATGAGATCTAAATAGATTTGCCATTTGAACAGAACATCATCAGTCAATAAACCAAGATATCAAAATAAGCATAATATGCTAGGAACAAGGTCAAAGACTGCATGAACATGGATCAAACATGGCGACAGAACAAATGCAAGGCCCACAAAGAAGATAGTCTTTGGATGACCGCTGCATCTGGGTAGCAGACAACCGTAAGGCTACTACTTGGAGGTTGGTTTCAAAAATTGAAGGCCCCTCTCTTCCCTCTCATTCACCCATTCACCCTCTCACACTTGAACCCATTCGCACTACGCCGGCTCTCACTCCCACACTCACGCACGCGGCCTTCACAACCTCACACACCCTCTTCCTCTCTCCCTCTCACAATCGGGAATGGGCTCAAAGAAGCTCACGTGGCGGTTCATGCGGCGTATATTGGAGGAAGAAGTTCAACCGCCACCAGTGGACCAATTAGAAGAGGAACGACCGCCACCAGCCCATTCTAAGGAAGAAGGACCTTCCACGATTGCCAGAGCACCTGAGGAGATGGAGACAAAGGTGGAGATACAGATGCAGCGGCCGAGAAAATAGCTAGAGAGGCTCTGTCATCTGAGGTAGGCCACGAGCCTAAAAAAACCATTTTTTTTAATTTCAATTGATGAAATGGGCATGGTGGTGAGAGGCAATGGGGCATACGACCACTAGGAGATGCATGTAGGGCCGTTTGGGCCACTTTCATGAGTAGGGGAATGAAGAAACGATGTTTGTGGCGGCGAAGAAGAAGGCAGTCCTACCAGGGACCGCAAACTAAGAAGGCGGTCCCCTATGTGCTGCCTCTTAAATAAATGGTCCCAAGAGGACCGCCACTTAATAAAACGGTCTGAAGGAGACCACCACCTATCTGACCACTTTTTCTATTTTTCTATTTTTTTTGAAATTACCTAAGTTACTGATGCTAAATGTTAATGCATGCAGGGAAAGCACCGAACCCAAATCTCTTGGTTGCAAGTCTGAGCAGTGTATCTTATGGAGTGGTGATAGGCAGATCTAGAGGGGAGGGGTGAATAGATCAGCTTCTTCTTTATGAAAATAACACCTAAATAAGAACTTATACCAGTAGAGCAGGAATGCACACAAGCTAACTGGCTAGATGAAAGGAAATAGATCACAGCGTTCCTAAGCATGCATCTAGCAACACAGTACAATAGAAGTAAAACCACAAGAGCACATGATTTTAAGGTGGTTCGATCTATATCCAAAGACCTACATCCACCCCTCACTTCAACCAAGTGAGGCTTCACTAGTGCAAAGACACTACCACTGATTCACAGCTTCCAATAAAGAGGCAAACTCTCACAACTCCATTGCCAGACAGCTTGAGGGTACACAACCCAAAACCCATATATCGGTGACCACACCATCTGTCTTCCTACTCGTAGGAAGGACGCAACGATGAGAGTATGTGTTTTTGAGGAAAAATAAAAATTGAACAAAGGAACAACCAGACAGAGTATGGCTATAAAATTCTATGGGAAAGAAGGCTCCAATCCCTACAAATCGCTGAGCTTCATAGCTTGTTGTCTGAGATTCAGACCTCGCCTGTTGAGCACCCCAACTTGCTCTACTGATTCACAGCTTATAGAGACTTTAAAATGAAAATTGAGAAAACAAAGAAAAACTATGATAGAGATGAAAATGTAGCTCCAAAGGAGTAGTCTGACTCTGGATCTGATCTAGAAGTCAGTACACAGTCGAATCACTCAACCTCAGTTCACTTCACTCTGGATCCACTCTATTTTTCTTCCTCACTCCTTTAGACCATTCTTGCTCTCTTGCTCTCTTTTCTCCACTTCTGCTGACCTACTCTCTGATCTTCTTCTACTCTTATGATTCTACTTCATTGTACTCCTCCTTTTTTTTTGGTTTCAAGCACTAGAGAGCCTTTTATAGAGTGCGAATCTTGGGGTCTACGAGCCCACGAATTGGGCATGTGGAGAGCACATTCCTGCGCATTTCGAGAGTCCACGAGTCATGATCAGACGGTACGATGATCCACGTGGCAAGTTTTTAAACCTGCCTCTCGCCTTGGATCACATGCCCCTCATTAGCTTTACTTAAGTTCCGCATACGGCCAGCCTTCATGTACCCCAGGTGTTTGAGCAAGAATCTGGGTTATTAAAACAGAAAGAGTATTAGTTATATCGCCAATGATAAGCTTAAACCCAATTTCATTCCAAAGTGTTTCAATCAGATTTGGCTAAATCAAAGAACTACACACATTTCTGCAGAAGCATCAACCTTTAATTGAAATATAGGTAGGCCCTAATGAAGGTGCACTGACCTGTTTTATAGTGAATACACAAGGTGCATCGACCTTGATGGAGATGACCTCTATTGCACTGACTTAATGTTTCAGAGATTAACAGACTAGCATCGACCTTCTAAACATGCAGCGACCTTACTCCAACCATCAGGTTGCAAGCATCAGCCTGTGTATAAGATGTATCGACCTTATAGCACAAGTTGTGAACATGATGCATGAGGTGCATCGACCTGCTAGTGTGTGCTATATGAAATGTGCATCGACCTGATTATGTAATCTGTGTACAAAGTGCATTGACATTTAGGATGAACGATGCATATGTGCATTGACCTTCTAGTCTTAGCGACATATGTGATTCAACCTGACTATGCATTTTGTGTACAAAGTGCATCGACCTTCTAGTCTTAGCAACATATGTGCATCGACCTTTAGGATGAATAATGCATATGTGCATCGATCTTCTAAAGCCAGTGACATATATGCATCGACCTTCTTGGACAGTAGCACGTATGTGCATCGATCTGATAGTTCAGAGAAGTGGAGGATGCAACGACCTTATAACTCAACAGAGATGCATATGCACTGACCATCTAGGCTAAGTGTTGATATGTGCACCGACCTGCCTATCTCAGTGTATGAATGTGCATCGACCTTTTAATGCACCAAAATGAACATGCATCAACCTGTAAATGTCTAGGGACTCAAACTGACTTAGGAAATACTGCAAGATGTTTATTAACAATTACTACATCAAAAACATAGACTATTGTCAACATCAAAACCCATCATCAAATAAACCCATCATCAAATCAAGAGGAGACACAACAGATTAATTGCCAAGATAAAGCGCCACCGGGACTGAATGAGTGCATAAGCGCTTGTGGATTAACAATCGATATTAAGCCATGCAAGATTTAAACATGCGTTCAGGCATGCGGTATGACTATATTTACCAACACGACCTCTGGTACATGGCGGAGAACATAGGTCCGAAGACCACCATCACATATAGTGAGAGAGCTTTCAATCAAACCTGATCTAACCTTCCGCAAATCACCATTTGATATACCGAGAGATCGGAACAGGCAGGCATGCAGTGAAATAATGATACATACGATGGTTCATGCCTATGCAATATATATACATACGTGTATGCAAGCGAGTGTGTGAGCATGGAAAGAACCATTCATCAAAGAGTTTTGATATTGATCTCATTATTAACCTTATTGTTTATTCATAGCAGTCTTGCCTCCTCCTAGACCCCCTCACAGCCAGGGGTCACCCCCACACCCATCCACCACATTTCCCCTCCCATCTACCCCATTTCCCACCCCTTATCTCAGCTGTCACCCAGAGGCAGCAGCAACAATGGAACCAGATGCAACTTGTAGCGTCGATCCTACCTTGCCTGAGTAGATACAGGCAAACATCCCAACAGAAATAGTCGTCTCTGAGATAGCTTTCAAACGATGGCTCTTCCACCTTCATCTGACATCCGTGCTGATCAGGAGGCCGATTCTCACCGAACTACACAATCAAGCTCTGACAGAACACCTGAAGCCAGTTGCAGATGTCACCAGAGTCAGACCCGTGAAGATCTTGGTGGGATTTTTGGTTGAGACAAGCTTCCCCAAGTCCTCTACCATCCCCAAGAATAACGAGGCCGTTCGGGCTCTGGAGAATCTCGTTCCAACCCGCATCCCCGGACTGCGCTGATCGACTCCAAAAGTACCAAGTTAGATCCCATGTGACTCTTCTGACTCCTGCGCTCTAGTCCAACCTCTTCTTGGAGTCCTGTGAGTTCCTATTCGAAGCCGACTCTCCCACAATCGTGTTGACGCCAGTCCCACCCTCATCGGAGCATGGAGGAGCCCGTGGTGGGATTTTCTTCAGGCGACTGTAGTTCGGGGCTAGATGGAGCTGCAGCTGACCAATCCTGATCCCTGGGCTGTCCCGCCCTCATCCGACCTCTGATCGAACCGCAACTCCTCTGGCACATCCCTGGGCCTACCCAGGTCATTTCTTCTCTAGTCCCGCCGCCATAAGCATTCAGAGCAGCCCGTGGTGACCGACACTGGCATACTATCCTGCAAGACCGGTCAGGCCAGATCCGAACCTGTTCGTGATCGCAGATCCACCGCAGCACTGATCGAACTCCGGATGACCAGCCGGTCCTGCAGGGGACTCCTACCTTGCCTCCGGATATTTTGGCACAAGTCCCACCTCCAGCAGTACCCCGTGGAGTCCGTAGCCTCCCCAGCGCTAGCTTGCTGACCTGCAGATCCAGTACCGGGCAGAATCGACTATCGACTCCTATCTCGACCCCCACGCATGGCCGACTGACCGCCCCTCCCTTCGTGGAGGTAAATTCGGTTGTAATAATTAATTTTCTCACCCCACGATCACCCTCTTGCGAGAGGTGTAGTGTTGTAATTTTTTTTCTGATTTTTAGGTTAGAGCTACACCGGTGCAGCGTGCGGAGATTACCTGCGCTTCCCTGCTCGCCTCGTCTCCAGCCAGGATCGGTGTCATTACACCGATCAGGTGAGCGTCGGGACCTCCCCTTTGCTGGTACTTACTTTCCTATCTAGTATTGCCTTTAGTTTCCATTGGAAGGTGAGGTCAGTGCCTGATCTGAAATTTCCATCAAATGAGTGTCCACTACGGAGTGAGTTGAGAGAGCACACCATAACCTGCGCCCTCGGCGTGCTGGTCGCCCACAAAGTTGGGCATGCCAAGCCCTTAGGGGTTGAGCCCCAAGCTAGCCAAAACCACAGAAGCATCAAGGTCCCATCCCAGACCCTCTCCACCATCGCCGAGTTGCCTACGGGCAATAGTGAGCGATACACGAGTAAGTTCGCTAGGGTGAGTCCGTCCTTCAAAGTTGCTTAGCATCGTGTCATCCCCATAGTGTGTGAGATCTCTGTAGTGAGTGGTATATCAAAAGACGTAGCCGAAAGGATTATTCAGGCCAATCTGGAACACTACCTTTCTTGTGTGTGGAGACTTTCGAGTCGAACCTCCATCTCGTACTACTTTAGCCATCAGTTGAATTCACGATTGGGCAGTCCTTTGGCTTCCTCGTTATCTACATATCACTTGTTCAAAATTGCATAATTCATATCGCCACATCTGTTACATGCTTTCGGGTCTAAGTCTTAGGCTCATTGTGTCACTCCTGTGGCACCCTTAGGTTGTATTACATCAAATTGGTATCAGAGCAAGTTTTAGACTTGTCTCTACTAAGTCTAGTCCTAGGGCCGCAAACAACATATTAAGATTTGTGTTAATTATATAGAATATATGTATCCTTAGATATTCATCTAAGGGTTCATATTCGGTCAGATAATATCCAGCACGGATACCTCAATATCTGAATTCGTATCCAATTAATAATCAGATTATCCGATATCCGATATCTGATTAAATTACATGTCAGATACTTTATTCAGATAATTATCCGATCAAACGAATATGAATTCGAATTCGGTTCAGATTTTAAACGGATAATTGTCGGGCCTACACGGCATGACATTCGACGCCTGTCGCCAAGAGGAGCTGGCCGCCAATGGCAAGAAAAGGGTGGGTCCAGGGAAGGTAGTGTTGCCCCCGCCACCTGTTGGCCTGCCAGAGAAGCCCCCGCCATTATCAGTCCACCTGCCACCTCTAGGAAAGACGAGGAGGATGCCGAATGAGCTGAGATCCAGTCGGTCGGCCGGAGAAGAACTCGCTGCTAATCGACCGCCGAAGGTTGCCACATGTGGAGAGGGCGTTGATGCCTCCCTTGATGTTGTAGAGACCGGTGCGTACGGCAGGGCAGCCTGTGGCCGGCTAGGGGAAGCCCCACCTCAAGCTGATTACCAGAACAGCCCATCGCAGTCGAGATGGAGATCGCCCGACCCACACCGGCTATAGGGTTCCCGACCAACCCTAGCAAGTGACTTGGGTGAGGGAGGAGAGATTGTACAGGCCCTCCCATGCCCGAAGCAAGCCCACCTGATGCGGATAAGTCACAGGTCAAGACCCGGATACTCGCCACTCTTGATCCGGACCCAGAGCATCCCGTGAGCCCGAACCCGACCCGCCCGGCCTCTTCTCCCGCTAATCACGATCCGCAAACACTGAAATCCAGCAGGGGACTTGAAATTTGAAACCCCTAGCCCCTTGCTCATCTCCTATCTCTGGCCTGACCCCCTAAAACCCTAAGTCTACTGCAGTCGCCGCCACAGTCTCCACCGTTGGTGCTTCTAGCTATAAAAGCCACCGCCACTCCATCTCTACAAACCAGACTATCAACCTGATGACAAAATCTGTCTCCCCGACCGCGAATAAGATCACCGACGAGACTGCTATGGGAAAGAAAATAGAGACAATGGCCTCCATTGCGGTGACTCGACCTTCCACGATGATTTTGACTATCACGACCACTACTTTCCCGAACGCCCTCACCAAGAAGCCCACTTTGGCACCGTCACAAAGGCAAAGTGGGAAATCTATGAATCTGGCCCACACAGGTGTGCTTCCCAGGGTAACGAAAGTGGCCCTTCCCAAAGGTCCAACGTTAGAAACGTAGGATAGCAACCACCATTGCCAAGACTGCCACCATCTGACCCCCTTCGGGATAGGAGGCAACTGCTAAGAGCCCAACCTTGTGGATCTTATATACCTCCATGGACCGCCTGCTCCCCACCTATCTTCCAATAGCCACCTCACCTCCTCTGCGTCTGCCCTGCTTGCAAAGGGGATATCCATAGGCAACGGGCCTGCCACTCTAGCCGGGCGGCCATACTTTTCGAGGAGATACCTCCGAGGTCCATTGCATGCAGTCGGACCTGCGACTCTTGCTAACCCTTGACAACGTCCGCATAGCTTCCTTTGTCTCCTCCGGCTACTCCGCTCGACCTCAAGCCCCTTTCCAATTCCCTACAGAAACTTTACAGATGCCTCTGAGGTCCATGGCATCCAGTCGGACCTGCGACTCCTGCAGACCCTTGACGACGTATGCATAGCTTCCTTTGTCTCCTCCAGCTACTCCACTCGACCTCAAGCCCCCTTCCAGTTCCCCACTGAACCTTTGCATATGCCCTCTCTTTCAGAACCGGAAGTAGATAGGGATCCCTCCTTCCCATCCTACCTCTGCCACCTCCCAACTTTCCACCCCATCCTGCAGCCCATGGCCACATGGGGGTAGTCCGACGAGGGCCACCCCCCTAGGGGGACGAAGTGCCCCTGGCGCCCGTTGCATTCCAAGAGCTTCTGTCTCTAGGAAAAGCTAGAGAGAGAAATCAGATGCACATCTTTCCCCTTATATTGCCCAGAGTTCATGGGGAAATCTGAGTTGGGAGGAATACTTTGGTCATAGCCGAAATTCCTCACGAATCTATGTGAGTAATAAGGCTAAAAAATAGCTATACTGCCCCGGCAAAACACCAATACACTAGGTTGTGTACTGTACACCCACTCAAAATAAGCATATAGTAAAAGTTGTGCATGAGCGGACACCCGACTGATAACGAGGTCTCCTTCTTGTACAAGAAAAGGCCGAAGGAGATATGAGCAGTGATCAAATTCCAACTCTGTTTTGTCCTTAGTCGGCAAGAAAGATGAGGTCCGACGCACGCCAACTAACTGCCTGAACATGTCTTGATCCATAAGGCCACACAAAAAGCAAATATCAGTGGAGTTGTGGGATTAGCCACCTCTAATCTGCACAAGAACTCTGAGAATAGTAGCACCGCCCAAGCACCCAGGTAATGAGAAGGCATCAAGACGTTCTTGTCCCAAGGCGAGAAGTATATAGCCAAGGCTCCAAGGTTGTGGTATGTATTGGCTAGAGCGGCGAGAGCAAGTGCTACCCTCTGACCACAGGCCATCTAGCAAGCTAGGTCAATCACCTCTGCCCAAAGGATCCCTTCTTTACTATGAGGAATAACAAAGGTTGCCAAGCAATAAAAGAGATAGGCAGCCAAGTAAGTAAGAGGTGGGAGTTCTCGAGAATTCCAACCCTCTAGAGCAGCATATATATGTCGAGGGTGTTGCCTAAAGCTGAATTTTATCTTGGTACATTGACTCCAGGGTTTGCTTGGCTCAGCGAACTCGTTATAATAACATAAGGGTCCATTATCAAAGTGACGGACCCAAGCTTTTAAAGTCACCCCGGTAGTGTAAGCAGAATCTCTCTTGCCCGCTAGGGCCAGATCCCTCCAAGCTTTCAATAAAAACCGGTGACAATAAGCAAGGTGATATTTGCCATCACCATACGTGTAGCTGTGATGCAAGTCATCCAAACAAACTTCTTCATATGCCCGGCCACAGATCGGCAGACCAGAAATCCTATGAAACGCCCATAGGTCTAAGGCGGTCTCGCCCTGAGCAGTAGAAAATGGCCCGTTCAAGACTTGCAAATAGCCTATATTCTCAAAGTAACAACACAGAGCTGCCGTCACAGCATGTCGAATCCCCACTAAATCAAGAACCTCGCCATACTAGTGAAGAACACCACTTAGCCATTCGGTGGCCCCCTGGCGAAAGCTATGTCAGGGAATCACAGATCAATTTCCATACCAGTTGGGGGGTTAAACCCTAATATCATGTCCAGTAAACATTCCTGGGCATAGTCGTCCTCGGCAAACTGTGTTCCGGAGGGTGACAACACCATTCCATCAACCGCAAAATCATTGTGCTTGTGTTGGCAATACATATTCCAAACAGCTGGTTGCAAAGGCGAAGTATGAATTCAGAACTTCTCAAAGTTGCTGAAAAAGCCCAAAAGCTTCTGATCAAGGAATTGTGATTTCCGTGTAAAGTCCTTAGGGTAGCTCGGCCACGACAGAGTGTGCATGTCCCCTGCATGTTGTCCCTTTCCAACAAAATGGCCCGTTCAAGACGACACCGCTCAGTTAGAAGATCCGGGTCGTTGGCTTCCATGCTGGAAGGAATACAGCTCTGGATGAATGAACATAGATGATGGTCCAGTGGATAATGCGGAGGATATTCCCTAGAATGGTCATACTTATAGATACCATTCTCTTTAGAGATCCTCAACAGATCAACCATACCCTCGATGGTGCTCGCCTCGCCAGTCAGTCCATCGACGATTCATGAAAATCCACGATCCACTGAATCAAAATTCTCAACTGTTATAGTGGGCGGACCAAATGCTGGCATTGGTTTGTTGGTTCACTTGACATGGCGATCCTCGGAGCCTTAAGTCAACTCCCGTAATTTTGGGTCTTCTCCGAAGCGAGCCATAATGGAAGATCACTACAAGACAAATTTCAATTTAGGATTAGTAAACAATACGTGCTGACCCGGCGCGCGTCGGAACAGGTGTTCGCCGGCGGGGTGTCGATGATGGTCAGGTCGTAGTCGCGCATGCAAAAGTCGACCAGCGCCTTGAAGCGCTCAGCAGCCAGCAGCTCCTGGGGATTGGCCGCGGCGCCGCCCGCGTACATAACCGACAGGTTGGGCAGCCGGTTCTCCTCGATAACGTCGACGAACACGGCGTCCGGCGACATCAGGTACTGCGCCAGCCCGACCTCCAACCGCTCCGGCGCAATGATCTTGCCGACGCCGGGATCGCGAAGGTCAGCGTCGATCAGCAGCGTCCTCACGCCGATCTGTGCGAAGGCGACCGCCAGGTTGGCGGCGACGAAGGTGCAACCCGCGCCGGCGCTGGGCGCGCATAGGGCCAGGGCCCTGCGCCCGGCCTGCACGTGCTGCGCGGCGACGTAGGTTCGCAATGCGCGGATCGCCTCGGCGCGCGCACCATTGGGCTCGGAAAGCATCACCAGCTCGGGAGATTCTCCGGGAGGGCGGCTGCGGCCGTGCTTGTAATCGTGCTTTGTCAAGGTCAAGCCTCTGCGACCGCTACCGGCCCAGCCCCCTCGGCCCGGCGCTTGTTGCTGGGCCGCCAAGTGAATTTCTTGCGCCGCGCCGACGGAATCACCGCCAGCAGTGTGACGCCCTGCATGTGCTGCAGGTCTTCGACACCGCGAACCCTGCGGCTGAGCAGTTCCGCGATCAGCCCGACCAAGCCCCCGAGGCCCAGCCCCAGGAAGGCTGCGCCGCCCAGGATCAGTGGCTTGTTGGGGAAACTCGGCTTTAGCGGAGTGGTCGCATTGCCCAGCGGCGTCAGGCCCGCGTCCGCTACGGCGGCCTCCTCGCGAAGCTGGGCCGCGCGTGTCAGCGCCTTGGTGTACTGGTCGCGCCGTAGATCGACTTCCGACTGCAGTTGCTCTAGCCGCGCAAGCTTGTCGCGCTGCGCCAGAACCCGCGCCTTCTGCGCCTGCACGGCGCTGTCGATCGAGCCGACGCCGGAATTTCCAGGGTGCGGCGCACGGGCCGCGGCCTCGTCGCGCGCCACCAGCGCCGCCGTTGCGGCCCGCCGGGCGCGAAGCGCCTGCAGTTCCGGATGGTTCGCGCCGAGGGTTTTGGAAGCCTGATCGATCTCGGCGTCGATCTGAGCCAGTTCGATGCTGGCGGCGGAAGCCCCTTGCGGCGCGATCGTCACCTGCGGCGCGGGGGCCTGCAGCGCCAGGGATTTCAGGCGCGCGCTATCCACGTCCGTGGTGGCGTCCTCCATAAGGATGCCGTTCTGCCGTTCGAAGTCGGACTTGGCGGCCTGGGCGGCGTCCAGCATGCCCTTCGCCTTGTTGGCCTCCGTGACGAACCAGTCGGCGTTGCGGGCGGCCTCAGCCCTCCGGAACGCGAGACTCTGATCGAGATAGGCTTGGCGCAACGCATCGGCGGTCACCTTGGCGTCGCTGGCCGAACCTGCGGTGTAGGAGATCTCCAGGATGTTGCTGTCCTGGAGCACCTTGACCTTGGTCGAGTCGATCACGATCTGGGCGGCCCAGTGCCTGAAGTCGCGTGCATCGCCCTTGTGGCGGTGTTCATAGGCGAGGACCAGGTCCGGGTTGTTCTTCCAGTCCAGGACGTCCGCCACCTGGTTGGCGACGGTGAAGTCGGTGATCAGGTCGGTCTGGGTGGCGATGTAGTCGTGCACGGCGCTGCTGGACATCAACTGCCCAGTCACCGGGTCGGGCTTCAGGAGGCTGAGCAGCACACGGGTGTGCGCCTCCCACCGGGGCGCCGCCTTGAACGCCACCACCGCGCCGCCCATGACGCAACAGATCATCGTCACGAGGATCCAGAAGCGCCGGGCCCAGACGATCCTGACGAACTGCAAGAGACTCATTGCGGACCTCCGGCGGCGAGCCGCCTTAGAATATGCTCTGCCCTGCGACGATCACGTCGCCGGGTTCGACTTTGCTATCGAGATCGGGGTGGCTGATCTTGACGCCGCGCCGCGTCACCTGAATCCGGTGCTCGTTCCCCGAGTCGGTCAGTCCGCCGCCACGAGCGATAGCCATGCGCAACGTCATATCATCCAGCATGGTGTAGGCGCCAGGGGCCTTCACCTCGCCGGAAATGTAGAACTGGTCCGCGGGCGGCACAAAGATCTTGTCGCCCGGCTGGACAAAGGGATCGTCGGAAGCATCGCCGGTAGCCAGCGCCTTCATGGACAGCCGCTTTTCCGGGCCCTCGGCGGGTCGCAGGATCACATAGTCGGCGGCGTCGGCGCGGACACCCCCCGCCCGCGCGATGATTTCCGACAGGCGATAGGCCCGGTCGATCGGCACCAGCCCCGGCGTGGTGGCCTCGCCCAGCACGGTCGCGTAGCGGCTGGCGTATGAGACCACGTCGACCTTCACGATCGGATGGGCGAAGAAAGCGCCAGCTTCCAGCGCCCGCTTCAGGTCGTCGCTCAGTTCGCGGGTGGTCTTCTTGGCTGCGGTCACCGAGCCGAGATAGGGCAACTGTATGGTGCCGTCCGCGCTGATCCGCCCCCGGGTGGTGAAGTCGCTCCGCCCCAGGACCGAGACCTCGATCACGTCATTGGCCCCGAGGACGTAATTGTCGTCTGCGGAGGCGCTGGCGGGAGCCGCCGGGGCCGCGGCGGGCGCAGGGCCGGCCGTCTGCGCATAGCTCGGCGCCGACAGCGCCCCCCAGATCGCCGCCAATGCGATCAATACCAGCTTGCGAACCCCCATTCGGTCCTCCATCCCCTTCGCTCAGAACGCCGCCGCCAAGCTGAGTTCAACCCGCGTGCTCACGTAGTCGTAGGCAGAAATATCTGCATTTCTTTGATCGCGTCTTACGTCGCATCCAAGCGAAATCCGCTTGTTGAGCTGGTAGGTGGCCTCGCCGTAGATCGATTTGAGCGTCTCGCTGGCGATATTGAGGCTGGGCCCGAGGGACGTAATCAGTCCGTAGTAGTGATTGTCGGTCTGGCCTACACCGAATTTCACCGACAGGCGCCGGCCGAACATATAGGTGGCCTCGGCGACGCCGGCCTTCTGGATCGAATAGGTGGAGTTGATCAGGTCCGAGGCCGAGATTTCCCGCCGGTAGCTCAGATGCAGCAGCAGTTTCCGGATAGGCTGGTAGGACAGGTCGGCGTTGTAGGTCGCGCTGCTGAAGGCGCTGGCGCCGTTGAAGCCGCTGTTGTCCGTCTGCGCGTCCACCGACGTATAATAGAGAGACACCGCCCCGGTGATCTTGGAGCCGATCGGCCGCGTGTACTGCGCGCCGACCGAATAGATATCAAACCCCTCATGCCCCCCCGAGGGCAGCGGGCGATCATCGTAGGTGACGTCCGTGTACCTGCCCAGGATCGAGATCTGGCCCAGCACGGGACGAACATAACCCAGGCCCGCCGTCGCGCTCAGGGCGTGGCTGTTGGACAGTTGTTCGGACAGGTTGCTGTTGGTGGTCCACTGTTCGGAGACGGTCACCGACGGGCTGAGGCCGATGGGGCGCAGGCAGACGCCGTCGAACTGAACGGAATCCCGGGTTGCCACATTCTGCACGGCCTGGGCGCTTGTCAGCACCTGGTATTGAAGGTCGCTCTGGGCGCGGGCGTAGCCGCCGGTGACCGTGGCGCTGCAATGGCCCAGCCGGGCGCTCGCGCCGCCCTGCACGTCCGCCCCGACGGTGTTGAGGATGTGGTTCACGCTGTGGAATTCGTAGTCGCCGGCTCCCTTCAGAAAGAAGGTCTCGGCGCCCAGTGTGCGGGCGAGGTCGAGCGAAAGGCTGGGCGTGACCAGTTCGTCCGACAGGTGCAGGCCACGAAGCGCGGCAAGCTCCGGCGACGAACGCGCGATATTGGAGTCGTAGAGGCCGGTGACCTCCGCGGTGAGGAGGGTTTCCGAACCCGAAGGCGGCGCCGTGGGCGCTCCGATGGTCTGCGCCACGACCGGCGTTCCGATCACCGCCGCCGCGGCGCTCCAGCCAAGCATCAGCTTGCGATGCGTTCTCAACGCCCTACCCTCCCCACAGGCGCAAGACGGGCGCGATCCGGATGTCGCCGACAGGCTCGCCCCAAGGCGCGCCAAGTCCCGACCAACGCCGCCCTCCTGCCACGGCACTTGAGCGGGCGCCGTGACAGGCGTCAACGCCCGTGATGAGAACGCCCGTCTATTCGGCATCGCGGTCAGCGACCTCGGATGCAGCTGCACGGACTCGTTGTCTCATTCTCTGGACCATGCCATCTAGCTGCAGGAAATGGGCCAATCCACATTGCGGCGGTAATACTGGCGTCCAGCCCCTTATTCATGATTTGGGGGCAATAAAGTGTTTACAAGCTCTCCGAAGGCTGGCGCTTCCGGCGCAATTCGTTTGAACGGTGGCCAATGCACGACACGAATGACTCTGGAGCGGCCGTGCAGAGCGTCGATTTCGTCGGCGCGGCGCAATCCGCTCCGGCCAGCCAGCGGCGGCAGGGTCAGGCGGGCCGCCTGCGGATCTGCCTGGCCGCATCCGGCGGCGGCCATGTGCGCCAGCTGCTCGACCTTAAGCCCGTCTGGTCGCAGCACGACTATTTCTTCGTCACCGAGGACACCGCGCTCGGACGCAGCATCGCAACATTTAAACTAGAAATTTTGAGCTCTTTCAGATCTAACCTCTGAGGATTAGATGGTGGGACAGAATTAATTTCCTAAGGTACCTCCGAGTTGCAGAGGATTGAAGGAAGCTCTTCTGACTCTAAAGTCTCCATTATACTGGGCAGACCAGTTGTAGTTGTTTTTGTTGAGTCATTTAAACAAACATTAGATAGGAGCTCCAGATGTTCTTGAACCATTAGGCTTCCAGAAGTAGAGGCAGAAGACTGAGGGTACTTAGAGGCTTCCAAAGTTTCAATGTTTCCATGCACTTTTTTGTCCTGAACATTAGTTTCTTCGAGATCTAAATCATCAGCTATCTGGCTAAGTGAAGAGAATCTATTTGTGTCATTCCCTACTAACATTGAAGTGGACACTTGGTTCATCCTTGACATTTGCACCTCATGCCTTGACAAATTAGAATTGGAAATTTGAATCGTCCCAGGCTTATATTCCTGACGCATCTGATTTGGAGCTCCAAGAGGGGCTTTGTATCGAATAGGAACCTTCTGTTTACCCTGTTTTCTTTTACAATCCTTACCCAAGTGACCAATCTTGCGACAGTGAGAGCAAAAATGAGGCACTCTATGATAATTAATCATCTGCCAAAACCCACCGCCTGCAACTCTAATCCATAACCATTCCTGTCTCTGCTTGTCCAGATCAATCTCAACACAGACCAAGGCCTCTAAAGTTTCTGTCCTGGCAATTGTTGCATCATGAATTCGTAGTACAGGACCAACGTTACCTGCTATTGAGCGGAGCATGTCTTCATGATAGAAGTTAATAGGTAACAATGGAAAATTGATCCAGACGGGAACCACCGAAGGGTCAACATAGAAATCAAAATCATGCGACCATCTGAAGAATCTGAACAAAAAGCCTTTAATGTATAGATTCTTTTGAAGAAGGAGCTTAAGAAAATCCGCTTTATAGCTCAGTCGAATCAGTATATGCCTAGGGTTCATCCGGCTAATGATGAAATCTGAACTGAGTTACAAACGCTGCAGTAAACAAGCTTTGATCTCCGGGACTGAAGGTCGCCCATATGAGCATTTGGCTATGACTGCATGTTGGAGGAGTAGACAAGACACCTGAATTTCCTCTGGTGAGAAGTAAACGGCGGGCTCACCTTTGTTTGTGAATGTCGGAGGTTTCAACTGGAAAGAAGTCTGAGGCCGAATCTGAGACTCCATCAACATTTGGGCATAAGACTTCCGAGAAGTTGCAGCCACCGCATTAGAGGAAACAGCTTCAGAATCTTTCTGGAGCAACAAACCCTACCCCACCGCCCTGGCCATGGCCGGCGAGGAGGAAGGACACCAAAAAAGCTGAAGAGACGATGGCGGGAAGACTCAACACCAGAGCTTCTCACTCTAGAATTCTAGAGAGAGACCCAATTTCTCTCATCATCTGCAAAAGTATTACAGATATTATTCCCAGTCCTCTCTACACCACTACTTGGTTCTGTAAACGGAAGTTGATAAACCCGAGAAAGTCTAGATTTTTATCCACCCAATCGCCAAGGATTGATGTAATCTGACACGGGGACTTATCTAGGACTCTTAGGGATCGATTTTAACCCCAATAAGGATGCCTAATTTGATCTAATCTCTCAACCCTAGGTCAATCCCTATAAATAGGTCCCAGATTTATCTTACGCAAACCCTAATTTTAGATCGCGCAGTTCAAAGGTATAGTGTTGTCAATTTATGTTCATCCATTAGAAGTTTTATTCCCCTTAGTATCTTCTAAAACTCTCTGTCAAATTTTGTGTTAGGAGATCAAGAGGCTAAGGAGTTAGAGCACCCGGAAGTTGCTATTTTTATGCAGGACGCGCAGGAACCCGAGCCCTCTTCTGACGAGAAATTCTCTAATTAGGATCAACCCCAAAGGTGGGTTATCTCATGATTGGATTAAGCATCAAGTTAGGATTAAAAGCCCTCTCCTATGTCTTGATTTCATCTACTATACACGACGTATTTGATGATTTACATGACGGATCAAGCCCTAGGTTCACTCTTTTGTTCCGGATGGAGAGTGTAACCGTGGGGAACCACCTTGGAGCTATACAAATACCCCAATGGGGGCCCATTTCGGGACGAACACATGGAGACAGAGGCGCAAAGAGCGCAGAAGAGGTGTGCTTGTGTTTGGTGATTGTGCTTCTGAAGGCCCAATCTACTGGATTTTGTGCTTTGTGCTTGTGCTATGGTTGAGCTATGCTGTGAGGGTATGATACAATGAGAAAATCATTCTTTTACCCCATGTGCATCACAAGTCCTTATGTGAACCATGTAATTTATCTCTTTGGGGAAATGAGATTATGCCCCCTTGGAATTCTAATCTCATAGGAAGGCCCTTCCAAGTCTTACAATTGTGTAAACACCCGGGGTTTGTCCGAGAAAGTTGTATAAGCCCTGATTGTCTATGAACAATGGGTCATGTACAACCTAAAATTTGTCGAATAACCATGTGGTTATGAAATATCACTGCAATGTCATGTATTTTCCTTAATGATTCATTAAAGTATGTTCGTGATTATGTGAGCCCGCGATTCTCAGAAATTGCATGAATGCTCCCATCTCGAAACGCTATGATTCATACCATAGGCAAATAACAATAGATGTTCGCGATCAAGTTGACCTTGGGAGGTTAAATGGCAACCACACAGCAGCCTTTGACTTTGAGGTCACGTGTGTATCCTCAATGGGTATAGAGGTCACTAAGCACCTCAATCCCCATAACTACATCGGTTGAGTCTGCAATCCCTTCTAAATTCCCAAACGTTTCCAACAGTTGGCATCGCTTCGCATGGCATGGTGCATGTGGATATACCATTAGCGTCATGACTAATGCTATATAGATCGATAGTTTGCTTTGGCAATTAATCAAGGGTATTTCGGCTTGCACCGATGTAATTAAACACCGACTGCGGTCGGTCGGAAATTGTCCAGTACCCGAACCATAATCGTCTAATAAACTCAATCCACGGAATAAATGGCTCACATGCCATGACTGGCTTCCACACACGTGTTCAATAAACGAACGTTTCCATTCTTTCATTTTTAACAACATTTTTATCCCCCATTTGTTATTATTTAAATTCCGTGAGTTAAACAATTGCCTATCAAATATTTTAGCACTGGCTAATGGTGCAATTAAGATGGACGATGGGGAGGAAACCTTAAAGGAAGTTGATATCACATGTAAAAGGGAGTTGCTGTAGGGCTGATGGAGGGGACAGGTGGAGAAGCTAGCTGGAGAAGCAGAGATGCATTGAGGAGCTCTCCTTCATCCCATGTGAAAGGCTCCACGGAGGATGAGAGATGGTGGGTGTTTGGGGGGACAATGAAGACCGTTGTAGGTAGTAAATACTTGAGCAAAATATCTTCAGTCCCAGTGTGCAAGGACACTTGCATCAGATGGTTGGAAAAGGGTTGCTGACAGAACAATTGCAGGGAAGTGGTTGGACATCTGGTGTGCAGAGAGATAAGAAATAGAAATTTGTTTTGAAGGCAGAGCACATTAAAGTCTCAACACCACAGGAGGGGCTCTTCATGCATCCGGTGGATTTGAGGAGGAGGAGGAGGTTGATGTTCACCTAAACTTAGGGCTGCAAGTTTGGGCAGGTAAACCTGAGCGAGCTCAAGTCAGCCCAAAGTTCAGGTCGGCTGAACCTGGCACCATACGGGTTACATTGTGTTGAGTTGAAGAATTGCTAAGTCTGACCCTTCTTGGAGGGGGGGCAGTGGACACCTCCATGTACCGACTAAATTTTACCCAGCCCTGTGAGCAAAGGTTACTCTAATGGTTGTATTTCATCATTTTATTTTAAATAGTCAAGGGACTGCATTTTTCCTTGTGCACCAGAATGCGGTAAATGTTCCAATGAGAATGACATGATGTCTACTAGATCCAGTTTCCTAGCTAATGTGGCTCTGGATCCATATTACTGATGCTGATGGGTCAAGAGAAAGTTTGTCTATCTGAGCCAAAAGAAAAATTAAAGTCATGCTTCTTAAAATGTGCTTTTAATTCTAAAACACCACATGTGATTAATGAAAGAGCAAGAAAATGTAGTCATATTTGAATAATTCATCCATATGACTAACAAATCTTTAATAGTGTGTATCTCATGAGCATTGCTAATATAATGCATCTATTTTCTGGGCGTATAATCTTTCTTGTTAGGCACATAGCATGGAATGCTGTTAGGCACATAGCATGGAATGCTGAATCGACCTATTCGGATTGGGATCACTAGGGGCCTGTTAGAGCTAAAATTTTTGCCTAAAAAGTAAATGAAAATGGGGGAACTTACCTGGGGTCAAAACCCCCTTCTCTCAAATTTTCTACCCTAATTGGGGCGAAAGTGGAGGACCTAAGGTGAAATGATAGGACCCAGGGTGCACTTTTGACCTCGGGCAAGCCATGGGAGCACTCAAGGTGAAATGGGCGCATTAACCGGGGTGAATTGGTAGTATCCAGGGTACATTTGACCCTGGGTGTGTGAAATGGGTGCATTCGCCTGCCTGGGTGAATTGGGGATGCACTTGACCCCGGGTATGTCTTGTCCGGGTGAAACGAAACTCGAGGTCATTCGAGGTCTGCCTGCTTGACCGGGGTGAGTTGGGCACGTAGAGAAGGAGGTTGAGGGTCTCGTCACGCCCCTTAAAGCCCCCCCTGGTGGGTTCCGATCACCTTCCTTTGGAATGGTGAGCTTAAGCGATGCTTTACCCCCCATGTTATGAAGTGTCTTGGGGAATGCCTCTGCCTGTTCCCGTGGTCAAACCCCCATTCACGTGACCGGGGTCAATCCGCCGTCACCTGTCACTCGTCACCGGGGTCACCTAATGCCCCTACATGTTACCAGGGTCAAACCACCATCCACGTAATTGGGGTCAACTCCCATGTATTTGGGGCCAAATGACCTCGATTACACCCTAAAAGGGCGGGAACAAAATGTTACCTGGGGTCATTTGCCCACCTAAGAGGCCAATTGACCCTGGGCAAGTTCAACAATTCCTTAACCGGGTTTGAATGTCCCTCCATCTCCTATAAATACCCCCCCATCGAGGGGACCGTAGGGATGATCCATTCCTGGGGTGTGATTGGTTCGCCCCCATCGAGGCGAACCCGCAGATCACCGACAAGGATGTTCTTGGCGTAGTTGCTGGTGGCAGCGGCGAATCGCCTGCCCCTGCGGCCATGGCGACGCTTCTTCTGGGGAGCCGAGGAAGACCCCGCTCCGAGGTGGTAGACTGAGAAGACCCGGCCTGTGGCTGCTGGTGGCACAAGACCGTCAGCTGGAAATACTAGAATCGGCCCCCAAGACATGAAGTCTGTGATGGAAGCCGGCGGCTGGATGGCTCAGGTGTAAGCTTTCGCCCAGGCCGATAAAAGTGTTGCCGACGCTCGAGGCGACGCCCTTGCACCGGGAACCGATATTGCTGGAGATGTCGGAATGCCGGCGACCCGAGGCTGTAAGCCTGTACGGAGTGCTGGCAAGACCGGAGGGTGGGATGAAGGACTTACGGCCAGCATCGGGGTTGCCGCATCCCATAGAGGAAGACCCGTGCTGGGAGTCGGCGCCACTGAGGGGTAAGGGACGGAGTACCGTAATGGGGCTGAGAGGCCCGGGGCCTGATGCGGAGAGTCCAGGCCGGGGACCGACCTTGAGGGATCCCGAGGTTGTGCGCCCGGTCTGGGTGCTGAGGAGCCTCGAACCAGGTGTTGAAAACCCGGGTTGGACGACGGCTCTTCAGAGGTCCAGGTGGAGAGGCCTGAACGAAGTGCTGGGGGGCCTTGACCCCGGTCGAGAAACCCCTGCGGGGAGTTGGCTCGGCTGGAGCTTGGGACTGAGCGCCCAAGTAGGATGCTGGGAAGCCGGACATCCTCGGGTAGAAACCCGTACCGGATGTCGGCTTAACTGGAGCTCGGGGTTGGAGGCCCGAGCGAGCGGCTGCAGTGGAGACCGGGACTCGGGGCGTGAGGCCCACGCTGGGAGTCGGTCGAGATTGGGCCCAGGGCCTGATGCCTTCTTGCTCCTCGTGCTCGGATCGGACTTCATCCGAGGAGGCCACTTGAGGAATGGCTCCTCGCGGATCTCCATTAGTATCTGGTCTGACGGAGCCGTCAGGGGTGTGTAGTGGCGATAGCTGCCCCTCTCCTCAGGGCGATCACGGCGGTATCCGTCGCGTCGCTCCCGCTTGCTCTGACTCTCTCGCGGGAGGTCGGCAGATCTCTTGCAGTCGGATCGATCGTCTCCGACCACGTGGCCCAGGGCCGCCGTGTTCTCCTCGCAACGTGCGTGCTTTTGCACTAGGGCGAGGAGATCTGGAAGACTCGTCGGGGCCTCAACCCCGAGGGCGCGCCGGAGGATGTGGTCCTGCGTCCCCTGGGTTAGTGCCGTGGTGGCAATGCCAACGTCGAGGTGTGGGATCCGTAGTGCCTCCAAATGAAAACGGGAGACGAAATTCCACAGCGTCTCTTCCTTACCCTGCTTAAGTGCGAGCAGGGTCACCACAGACTTGGCCACCTTTCGGAAGCCAACAAAGTTCTCCTTGAGCAGTTTCTTGAGCTACTAGAAGGAGGCAATAGTCTTGGCCGGCAGGGACTCGAACCATGCCCGAGCGTTCTCCCGGAGGGTCGTAACGAATGCCAGACACTTCACAGTGTCCGAGGCCTGGTGGAACACCAAATGGGACTCGAAACTGTGCATGTGGCTGGCAGGGTTGGTGGTGCCATCGTAGGATTTGAACGGCGGCAGTTGAAGCTTCGGCGGGATGGGGACTTCTTTTATTTCCCTGGAGAAGGGAGCGTGGAAGTCTGGATCGTCGTCGATTAGGCCGTGATTCTTGGCCGCCAAGAGGATGTCGTCCAAGCATCGGACCTTGTCATCTATCTCTTCAAAGCGCTGGGGTCGGTGGTCCATCTCCGGATTGGAGTGGAGTGGGCTGTGCACCCTCAGCGTAGGTACACTACGGGATCGCCAAGTCTTAGTCACCGAGGTGCGGGATGTCTCTCGCACCTGGCGGGGGTTCCCCCCAGTCTGACCTCTCTCATCCTCCCATTGTCCGGACAAGATGCACTGGGGGTCGACCCGCTGGTCCCGGAGCTCCTAGCAAAGGCCGGTCAGGGCTCGGATCTATTGGCGCAGCTCGTCGAGGTCACCTGGGGTGACCTCCTGTCGAGGATGGGCGGAAGAAGCCTCTTGCGACTCCTGCCGGGAGCTGGGTCCTTGGAGGGACTTACGCCCCCGGTGGCTGGTGTTGCGGAGACTTCCACGGGGCGCCATAGCCTTTCTCCCGAGTTTCCCACAGACGACGTCAAGAAGTGTAGAGGCTGGAAAATGATTCCTAGGCTACGTACCACCTTCTCTATTTATTTATTGGGGAAGTCGTCTCGCGCCCGTGGAAGCCTGTAAATCACCAGGAAGCCAAAGAGGCGTCAGAAGAAGTCCTGTGTGTTACCCCAGGGGACAACCCTATGATGCTTAAGTCAGTGACGAAGTGACAAAATTCAGAGAAGAGCATGAGAGGGGGAGAGGGAGAGAGATCGCCATAGGAAGTTGGAGAGCCGATGGAGATCTCCCAGACGAGTGCTCGCCAATCCCAGGGTTCACCCGGAGAGTGCCCACTGGGTGGTAAGGTCGCTGTGGGGAAGTCCTTTCAGAGTGTGGACGGGCGCTCTCTCCTTCACCTTGTATTTTGGGGCTAGTTGCTCTATTCTCTGAGTAGCGTAATAGTGGAATCAACCACCATGCTCTTCTCTTCTGTTGATCTCCCTTTTACATGGGGTTGTCCTGGAGCGAGGGGCCTCATCCCTTGATAGGGAAGGGCAGTCATAGTAGAGTAACGTTTCTCCGCTATTCCAACGGAAATTTTTCGTTGGAGGGAGATTACCCCGGCGGCGGCCAGTCCCGGGGCGAGTCTTATGGCGCTCATGGAGCGTGCTTGCCTGTTATGGGGTCAAGGCCGGCGTCGTGGGGGCAATGGTCGGTCGCCGGAGAGTCTTCCGGCAATGAGTGCGCTTGGGCCATGGCCATTACGCGTTATACCTGCATTGAACAAAGTATTGACATTGTCTTGGGCTTTTCTATTATTACGTTTATCATGTTATTGCCTATTTTAGGGCTTAAATGCATGCTCTAATTGCCTTCATTACTGTATGCTTGCATGTTTAGTGTGAGGTAGGGATCCACGTAATCCCTACTAAGTCTGGCTGTGACTAACCCTTCCTTCCTGCAGGTGAGCCGTCCCAACCATCTGCCGGTCCATCGTGTGTTTTTGGTGACCGTGCTTAGAGTGCCGACTGTGGTCAGTCCTTCCTTTGTGTACCTTTGACAGGGGTATGCCCTGTGTAATTGTATAGTGAGACTGTTTTATTGTTGTCGGACTTGTATATTTGTAAATTTTAGACTATTGTATATTGACTATCACTCTGATATATTTTAATTGCTTCCACACTGCAGTTTAAATTACTGTTTTAATGAATATTGCGCGTGGTGTAATTCCAATTCATTATACGCTCCCTCGACAAACTTCTCCAACCCTTCAGGGGCCTCATCAGCCTCTTGGGTGACGTCCCCAGTTCTTAGTGGCGGTAATCCGATATTATCGAGTTATCGGTACTCTAAACTCTGGGTCATTATAGATGGTATCAGAGCCAAGTTGGGGAATCATATAAGGAATTGAAATTGCATGTGATTGTCCAGAACAAGTCCATTCGAGTCGTCTATTGTTGGCTTAGGATGTTTTCCATGATTGTTAATGTGTTTTCTGTTGTCGTATGTTTTAGATGCCGCCCCGTAAAAGAAGAGCCCCTATTCCCCCAGAAGAGTGTGGTAGTGTTCCTCCTCCTGTCGTGCCTGCTCCTCCTCTGATTGTGTCAGTTCCTGCTCCCGTCGTGCCTGTTCCAACTCCACAAGATGACTTACCCAGTGGCCGTGGTAGAGCACTCAAGGAATTTTTGCTATTCCACCTGCCGACTTATGAAGGTCAGTCAGATCCGGATGCCACCAGGATTTAGATTGAGGCGACGGAGCGTGTGTTCCGATCAATGGAATGTGCGGAGGACGAGAAGGTCATGCTTGCTACTTTTCAACTTCAGGGTGTAGCATTGATGTGGTGGAGTTCGGAGTGGGAAGTTGCTTTCCATTCCCGGCCACTTCGTCAGATCACTTGGGCAGAGTTCGTGACTACCTTCGAGAGCACTTACAGTCTGGCCTGTCTTCGAATGGATAAGATGCACCAATTCCAAGATTTGGTTCAAGGTGAGATGACCGTGCTGCAATATAAGAACAAGTTCATCGAGTTGGGTCGGTATGTGCCGCATATTATTACTGATGAAGCCTTAAAGCCCGAGCAATTTCTCCATGGTTTGAGATTCGAATTGAGAGTGCCGCTGCTTGCTACCCGTGTAAATGTCATGGATGATGCATATCAGGCAGCAGTCACGGTTGGGCTTGATTTGGCGAGGTCTGCTGGGTTTTTCGAGTCCAGTGTCGCTTAGTCAGTTGTGCCGTTTTAGTAGTCTTTTCAACCGTCAGCGCCTGGAGTTCCGTCTGTCACACCTAATTCTAGTGGCACTTCGAGGTGGATGTTTAGAAAGTCTAAGAAGCGATTTAACCATCAAGCATCTTCGGGTTTTATGCAGTAGCAATCTTCATCTTCAGATTCTTTCCAGTAGTCTATTTCTCCTTTTCAGCAGTGCCGAGAGTTTCCCATGAGTTAGCTGAGACCGTGTCTGAGGTGTGGTGGCAGCCATCCCGGTGTACCCTGTTCCTTACCAGTAGTCTATTATCGCTATAATCAGTCGAGTCACGTTGTTCAAGATTGCCCGATGAAGTCTATTCCGGCGCAGTTCTCATAGGTTACCCAGCCGCAGTAGTCTCAATTTAGTCTTCTTGCACCACCTCTGCCTCAGCCATCTTATTAGCAAGTTCCAGCTTCTTCCCACCAATCTTCTGCAGCCTCTTGCTGGAAGCCAAGGAGTCAGATTACTCACATCACTCGTGCAGAGGCCATTGCATCCAATCTCATAGAAGGTACGGTTTCGATTTTTGGTCGTTCAGCCAAGCAGGAAGCAAGAAAGTACCCAACCTAGTAGGAGTACGGTAGAACCAACAAGTGGGAATAAATAAACGAAAAAATCATCTATTCTAACAGTACCGTACTACTGAAACTCGGTCCGTCAAAACTCGAGTCCACACCTGCCGACAGACAGGACCGAATGCGTCCCTTGACGTCTTACACCGTGTCACAAGTGTCTAGCTACAACGCCCTGGACGCGAGACTCAGACACGCACAGTAACCAAAGTACCACGAACAAGGACTAGCTGAGATCGCGCTCATCAACGCGGGTCCGAACCCTCAGCCTCGTGTGCACACTCAGACCATACGCCCTAGGTCTGTCCTCTATCTAGTAATTCCCCCACCAGCCCAGACTCGGTGGTACGCGGGGCCCTACGGTAACTAGCCTACTCACCGTCTCTCTCAGGTGCGTCACACCAGTGCTCCCAGTGGGCCGACACACGCGTACCGTGGAAGCTACGACTAGTGGATGGGTCACTGGAAGTAAGGATTAACTGGCAGAAATCTTTGGGAAAACACTAACAGTTCGTGGAGGTCACCCTCCATACTGACACAGACTCTCGGTAACTGAAACAGTAAGCACGGATGCCGGGGACACATACGAGGTCCGATCATCCCTCAGGTTACACGGCACCCCTACCGAGGTAACTGATCCTCCGGGGACCCCTGGGTGCCCCTGTGGCTCACACTGGGTGCCCATGGCAACCCTCGGGCCACACGCCGCAGCAGGGCCCAACACTCACTCAACCGGAGGCTAAATGGCCCAAAACGACACATGGTGCGAATGGGGAGGAGATCGGGCTAGGGACCCTGGGCACGACATTAACTTGCTCGGGTCCCCGAGCGCGACCCTGGAGAATGCACTCGCAGAGGTGAGCGTGATCTTCAAGAATGCGCTCCCCAGGGGTAGCGCATTCTGGATGAACGAGCTCGTCTCCCCGAGCGCGACAGCAGACGAACGCTCTCCCCAACTCCAACGCGATCAGAACCCGCTATAGTCCCATGGCCCGATCTGAATCGCTAAACTATTCATCTTCTCTGATGAACGCGCTTGGTCGACGCGGCGCGTTCAGCAAGAACGCGCCCCTAGTCTACGGCGCGACAACGGGTCGAGCCCGGTTCACGCAGTTCACTCAGAAAACTTGATGCCACGCCCCATTCACCCACAGATGAAGGGGAAACAAAAGGGGGGAACGTCCCCTTGTCACCCTAGCATGCATCTAAGCCCTTAGACCGATCGAAAACTCCGAGAATCAACGGATCCGGCGCTCAAACCCTCAACATGGAAATTCCCTTCCCGGCACAAAATAACCCCCTCTCAGCCTCTCCTCGGCCTACAAATCGCGGGGAATGCTGTGAAGAGGATAAGGATCCATCCCCCTACCTCAATGAAGCTCGAAATCCATTAGGAAGCTGCTGATCCACCAATCTAGCTCCAATACGAACTCCGCCCACGCGCCACGAAAAGGGCACCGCCGCGATCCTCTCGCCGCCAACGTCGTCACCGCGCCGCCACCGTGGTCCGCCGTCCATCACTGGAGGAGGAAGGGGCGCCGCGAGCTCCAACGGGCAAAAGGGGGGGTCGCAACGGACGGGTGGCTCACGGGGGAAAAGAAAGAAGAAGAAAGAAGAAGGAAAAAGAATAAAGAAATGAGATATTTATAGAAAATCTGAATCTTTCGAAAAATATCAAAAAATAAAAAATCACATTTTCGCGATCCTCGGGACGCATCGATCGCAACGGTACCACTCTCGCCTGGGCGAATGACTCGGTTCACCCGCCGCGGAGTTTCGCAGGATTTGTCGAAAATCGGGTCGGGAATCGAAAAAACACGCGGAAAAGTCGCGGAACGCGTTTTGGCCTCCGAAACTGACCCGGATCGCACGGGTCCGAACACGAAAGATGTCTAGAACATAACTCCAAACACAACGGAGCCAAATTCACCGAGAACGCAGATCCGGGACCAAAGGAGAAGGATCCGAAAGGGTCCGGCACATCACACCCTCCGGTCATCCCTCTCCTTTCCCCTAAAGCGAGATTCCCTAGGGGGCCTCCTAGAGCTCTGCGAGGTGGTACTCACTTCACCCCGCAACGCTTGCCCGGTGCCGGCAACTTGCTGCTGCGCCATCGGAGTAGTAAAGAAGCTACCCACAGAAAGGTGGCCAGATTGACGAAGGAGCACCCCAAACTCCCATGCTCTCTCATGGCGCTCCTCAATGTCTTTCAGTCTCTGCTCCACAACCCGAAGGCCTAGCTGGAGCTCCACCACTTGGGCCTCAAGAGCCTTCCTCTCGTCCCAATCACACTGTCACTCTGTCCTCCTTTCTTCTCTCTCCTTCTCCCTCTCTGTTCTCTCTCTCTCTACCTCTCTCCTCGCCACTTAGAGGAAGACCCTCAGCTCTAGGATGTCTCGAGGCAGTCCCTCCACATCGTGACGCCGCAGCTCCGCCACGATGGCCGCCTAGGCATCATGCTTCTCCTCAGCCCGGATCGCGTGAGCTAGCGCGTCCTGAATCTCCAATGCCTACTAGGGCCGAACCATCTCACAAAGTCAGTAAAGGAGCGGTGAGCAATTAACATCCAAGCAAGGCAAGTACTCACCCAAGCCGCGAGCTCGCACTCCGCCTTCCCGGCGCGAGCCACTGCGCTGGCAAGTTATTCCCGAAGGAAGGTGACCTCCTGAGGGGAAGTCCGGGAACTAGAAGATGCCCCGTCAACCACCCTCGCTGTTGCTGCTTGCTGGGCATGCTGGAACAAAAGAACAAATAACAGTCAGTGACCAAAAGGATTCCGAAAAAAAGAGAGAGGATGAATTGCATAAACTTACCAAGATGTCCAGCTCCTATCGAGTGACAGCCAGCTCCTACCTAGCGTTCGCCAGCTGAGCCCGCAGGTCGACAATGATAGCGTCATGGGCATCCTACATTCATAAGCATCTGGATGAGCATACATTAAAAAAATAAAAATAAAAAAAACAAAAACAAAAACAAAAGAAAAAATAAAAAAAAAGAGGGTGTCCAACCTACCTCCGTCGGTCTCCCAAACTGGAGACGCTTTGCATGGGTCTCCCTGCGGTGCCGCAGGTAGTCAGCACTATCCTACACAGGCACAACACCCTGCTGCCAGTCCTGGAACTGGGCAGGGAAGCATGTACGCCAGTCTACGAGCTTCAGCTTGCCTCGGGTCTCTCGCCCAATGCGGCTCGGCTCATCCGCACTCGCCCACTCATCGGCCAAGCCCAGGGTCCTCATCACACCCTACACATCACAAGAAAAGAGGACCCACATCAATGAGATAAAACAATAATAATAATAATAAATAAAAAATAATAAAAATGTAAATAATAATAAAAAAGAATATATGCATCAACTATCGAAGACGTGTTCATCATCCAAGTACCGCATTCATCGAACCCTCTCCCCCTCTCACCCGGGTTGTTACAAAACCAAAATGAAATTAGGGAAATGGAAAATCGAAAGGGCCTACTGGGTCGTGCTCACTTCCCTCCACGCTACCTGGCTTCTCGGGACCCTCAAGAGCCAACGGAGGCCTTTCCTCCTCCACGGCCACCTCTTCGTACTCTTGCATGATCCTCCTCAAGAGAGGGACTACTCACCCCATTCTCTCTCTACCACGGCATGGCCCGCCACGTTCCATAGATCAAAAAAAGGTGATCAAACTTTGGGCAAGAAGAGGGGTCAGTTGTGAGCAAAATGAGGAAGGAGGAGGGGGGCCCTGCGGCTCTCGGCAGTTTAAATTTGAATTCGAAGAATAGAACACGCCCTCGTGCCTAGACGCTTCCAATCCTAAAAAAAAGAGTTAAAAAAAGAGAAGAATGATAGGGCTTCTAGGCTCCTTAAAAAAAGGATGCTCCTGTTGATGGTTTGAAATGTCACACTAGAAAAGGATCCAAAGGCCATCATTACCGATTTCGACAGTAGATTCCCCTAAAATGAATGGCCACAACGAAACACGATCTCTCATTTTGGGGTGGGGTTTTGTCCAACATATCATATGGAAATAAAACCCTAACAATCAACCAGCAGGGGACCCAGTAATTCAATCCAGGGACCCAATAATTCCGTTCTAATATTTGGCTGATCTAGGGCGTTTCACTTTTGGATCGCCACTTCTACATCATTTTTGAATGCATATTTGCCCTAGCTCCTCTATGGCTAAAGCATTGCTCTCTAATTGCATCATTCTATCATGCTCAATCATCTTACACATTTTTGTCCCCCTTGTTGCTTTGTTATGTCTTCATGGCATCCGATGCCACCTTGTGTGATCTGTGAAATTTGTTGATGCCTGGCCAAGGGACCCAACCTGTAGTGGACCCAACAATTGGTATCACTGATTGGGCAAAGGGGGAGAGTAGGTCTACACTCTCATTTCATTTGGCTGCTTCAGTACTCATGATTTTTAACAACCTGCATGATCTGCTTACACCATGCTTATGGTCTGCATCTGACTTGTTATCACCCCATGTGCTTATATTATGATTCTTGTATTGGCTTTAATTTAAGCCCTCTTTGCTGATGGCAAAGGGGGAGAGATGTCCTGATGAGTCAGCATTTATTCAAAGGGGGAGAGAAGGTTTGTTGAGTCATCATCTATTTCATGATTCTACTGTTAAGGTGACTCATAATGTCGAATAGTTGTCATGCATAGTTATCATCATCAAAAAGGGGGAGAATGTTATATATATGTTATTTTGATGATGTCTGAGTTCAATTCAGTGTTAGATATATGTTGTTTTGATGATGTTTGAGTTCAATTCATTTCAAGTCTATTGAATTGATTCAATTATGCTTCAGTATGCATGATGAATATTTTGATCATGAAACTCTATGTTATGCTCATCATGAAATTACTCTCATGTATAAACACTCAGCCAAGATGGTTTGGGGAGCGATTGTAAGCAACAACAAGATCAATAGCAGAAATGGCAGTTCAAATGAGAAGCTTTATACATGGTCTGTCTTAGGTGAGAAGGGCTTTCCCCATATTGAAATGAGGCTGAAAATAAGTGGAAAGAACATCAAAGGACAAGGAGCCTACATATGATGGAACTTTAATTGCCAAGGTTGAAAGTAACTCAAGGTGCAAAGGCAGAATTCAGCTGAGAATTGCAAGTTCAAGAGAGCTGCTCTGACCTTGTCTTACGTTGCTCCAACATCCGTTACAGTAGGTTGACACCATAGTTACAGCAGGTCAACCTCATGTGTCTTTCAAAACCTGTTATACTGGTAGTTTTCTTAAGATAGGTCGACACCACTGTTATAGCAGGTTGACACCACCGTTACAGCAGGTCGACACGACAGTTATAGCAGGTCAACCTCATGTGTCTTCCAAAACCTATTATACTGGCAGTTTTCTTAAGACAGGTCGACACCACCATTACAGTAGGTCGACACCACCGTTACAATAGGTTGACACCACAGTTACAGTAGGTCAACCTCATGTGTCTTCCAGAACTTGTTATACTGGCGGTTTTCTTAAGGCAGGTCGATACCACTGTTACAGCAGGTCGACCTCACTGAAGGAAAATCTCAAAGTACTCTGACAAGTCTATCTTTTCAAAAACCATCTAGAGATTAAAATATTCTGGCGTAAACCTCCAAATACACACCTTTTGAGGTCTGGAAGAAGGTTCCTAGGTCAGAGGTTCTGCCATCTCAGTATAACACCTCAGAACATCTTTTTGAAGAGGACCATGTCAGAGACCAAATCTGCAAAGGTCTTCTCTGCCAGAAAACTGTCTCTCCTGTCCTAAGAAAGGACTGGTCAGGTGGTCTGCCTTCTAATGTATACTGGACAAAGCCATTCTCTCTGCCACAAGATTTCAAATATAGCCCACTCTCAGTCTGCCACCGTCCTATTCTAGGACTGGTCTGAGAAGCAATGCCAACATAGAGTCAACCTTCTACAAATTATTTGCTTCAGCCACGAAAAGATTTTTGGAGGAAAAATAGATCACTCATCTACTCCCTTATGACCGATGGACCAAGTCTTGCACTGCTAAAAGAAGGTCAGTGGTCACATTAGGAAAGGCTTTCTCCATCTTAGCAAGAGTCCTTGTGCTGTCCCAGCGTTGCAACACTACAAACATGAAAAGTGAAGAAGAAGCATCGACTCAAGTGGCAAATGGAGTCGGTTCCATCAAGAAGAAAACTGTGCAAGAAGTCTTGATCAGCTAAAGAGGCATAATGGTGAAAAATGGCTCACCAAGGGTGAAAAATACACCCTTATGGTTGACAAATAGGTAGCTAAGGGTGAATAATAGATGCGTAAGGCTGAAAAATATATCTTAGCTGTTTCAAGTGAAGGGAAGCTAGGCTCAGACCTGATGAAGCCAAGGTCAAACCTAATGAAGCAAGCTCTGACCTGATAAAGTCAAGCTCAGATTCAATTGATCAAGCTCAGGTCTCAAGCAAGAAAGCTCGATCTTCACAACTATGCTCGGTCGACATGTTAAAGCTTGGTCTACCTTAGCAGAAGCTCAGACCTCACGAAGGTCGGTCCTTCATGATCAAGCTCGGTCCTTCATGATCAAGCTCGATCTTCATGCTCTAGCTCGGATCAAGCTCGATCCTCATACACAAGCTCAGATCAAGCTCGATCCTCATACACAAGCACAATTGGCAAGCACTCCAAGCACTCTAGTTGACTAAATTGACTCTGGTCAAAGCTTAAATCTAGTCAAGGTAGGATCAGTCAAGCCCGTGCCAAGCTACAGGGAACATAAGGATGACGAGCACTCGCGAGCATCTCTGAGCACTCACTTCCGAGCACCTTCGAAGACAAAAGGTTCAAACAAGAGTTTGTCAAGTAAAGGAGAGTTAGAAAAGGAGGAGGAGGAGTGGAGAAGACACATAGGACACACAAATGTCCATGTCATCATGCGTGTCCATAGCAAACCTTTACTCCAAATATCTGTCAGTGCAGTCGCCACCAATAAGGTTGGTAACGGAAAAGAAGATTTTCCTGAACAAAAGGATGTCCTCTCTACAAATGCAAATTAAGATGTTGCAGGCTCTGTGGTCAAACCTCCCTTGTTCAACATTCAAAATTACCAAGCTTGGAAGGAAAGTTTTTACCTCTTCAAGCCTATAAATTGGACGCTCCTCCTTAACTTGAACTTGCTGCTGAAGCTGCCGCTGCTGCCCTTGAAGAGAGCCACATCCTTGAGCATTCAAGAAGGAATCTGTGAGAATGAAAAGAAGGGAGTGAGAGCAGCCTAGCCCTAGTCCGACCCAGACCAATGCTGTAAGAGAGAAGAGAAAGAAGAGAGACCGGTCTTGAGAGAAAGCAGCCCTACAGAATTTTGAGCCTAAAGGAAAGAATCTGTTTGATCTTTGTCTAAACTTCCAGCCATTAGTTTCCAGATTTCTATTTGTAGCCACAGCTGGTGCTTTTCTCTGTTCTAGTTTTCTACTGCACTTGCAGCTTACTTTCTTTTCTTCTTTTCCTTTGTTCACGTATGTGTGTGTGAGTGGGGCATTGTCCCTGTGTGGTGCTATATTTGCAGCGTGTGGTAAAGCCTCGCCAGGTTCGGTGAGGGTTGGACGTTGGTTGTAGGTCTACAACCGAACCACCTTAAAAACATCTGGTGCAATTAGGTGTGCTTTGTGTGATTGATCTGTTTCTTCTTTCCCCCATTCATAGGACGGCAAGCATAAGAGATTTGCACTCGGACTGATTTATCTACATATCGCCTGCCTCTCACTCTACACTTGCATTTCCTCAGTTGCCTGCTATACCCTTGCACACAGGTACTAGGGAGTCCTCCCAGGCCAGGGGAAAGTTACTTTGTCTACACACACACTAGGCGTTTGATGAGCTTCAAATCTGTCTAATAGCCAAACTCATAAAGAGGCTGTGTCGAGCTCTCTGCTTTGCGGTGTTGTCCTCTGCCCTCTCCATAGAGCTATATGTTGGCTCCTTGTGTGTGGGTGTCTTGTTTTATTCCCTTGAAACACTCATGCTAAATCTGATGTGATTTATGTCCAAGTGTTTTATTTGCTTCTAGCAATAGCTTGTATTCTTATCAGTTAAGATTAGTCCGACCACAATCACAAGTACATGCTTGGAAGTGAGCATGACACAAGTGAACACAAGTCCGACACCTCCGAAGTAAGGCAACGTCGCTCACGTCTCACCTGAAAGGAGACACAACTACCACAAAAATAGATACCGAAGAAACCGCACGACAACACAATGAAGCAGTAGCTTACACAAGGAGACACAGTCCCCACAGCTGACCGCTCGACCACAACACCGGCTCCAGTGCCAAAGATGACGGGGAACACCTGGCACACAGGACGCCAATGACAACAACACTGTTGGACCACAAGCATAATCAAGTCAGTCCTTACTCAGATGCCACATCTGATCGAGTCGCAAGCTACTCTACCTAAAAGGAGAGTACAACAAGCTACTGACAAGACAATGGTCCACAGTAGAGACACAAAATCACACCGACACGGCATTCACATAAATAATAACACGGCAGCACCTGCAGGATCCCGACTCCGTACAACACACAGAACCACAGAACACCACTGCAAGTAGGGTCACATCAAGGCACAACAATAGCTGAGCTCACGACCACAAGGAATGGGTCATGCATCGAACAGCTCACCAAGAAAGACCCACAACAACGAAAAATAACAAGAAAGCGACAATCTTGGGGAACACATCTTAAAGACTACAGACACGCCTCGAGAGCACAGCACCCATGGGAAGAAGTGCAGAGCGAAGGGTACTCAATTAGCAGGAAAGCTGACAAATTCCCCAACACTCAAAAACACCGATGCCAGTGCCAACCACAGTGGGCCAAAGGTAACATGGCACGACAATAGACAGCATCAAGGCACATGAAGCCAAGACGAAGTCACATCGAGAAGAAGCAAACCCCTTGACCAACCAGAATCTCACGAAAAGATCCGCGGCCAGTGGGTAGCCAACCCGCATGTTTCCACTGCGCACTCCAACAATGCACACGGGCATCGAAAAAAGACCTCAGTATTCACATCTCAGTACACACACGGCGCCATCGCAATTAATGAAAATCACAACGTGACACGCCACGAGTACTGATCCAGTGAACAACCGATCACAAGGAGCCAAAGTGCAATAGAAGAGAGTGCCAGCATCAGCACAAAGCTCAAGGGAAGATGCTAATCTCAGCCCACCTTCACGTCCTGGACGATAAATGAGCCTTCTCAACATATCGGCCGTTGGACACGGCACGACGAAAATGGTACGTAACAACTCTTAACACCATAACGGAGTCCAAAGCTAAACAACCATAAAGAAAGGAGCAGATCAGGCTCAGATTAATAATGTCCACACTTAAGCAGACATAGGACAAGGGCATCACCAAGATAGCAATACCATGGCCACCATTGAAAAAGATTCCCCCAAACGGGATGGGAAGCAATAGGCTCGACCGCAAAAGCTCACCAGGAAGGGAAAATCCTAGCTCGCTTGAGCAGCTTCTCACATACAGAATCTAATCCAGCACTCCAATAGCAGTGCAAACACATCAGGAGCTGAACATACTTAAGCTGGGATGACCAAAAATAACGTGAAAACGTGTACGGCCATCGCACCAACGCTAGAAGTCAACAGCAACCTGAACAACTTACAAGAAAATTCTCGAACAAGGTACTACAGATTCAAGCCTTTCGGCAGACACTGCCAAGTATGACCTGTTCGAGACAGACATTACCACAGAAAAGGCACCTCGAACATCCTGACGACAGCAGGACCAACATCATATGGAAAACACAACGATATTAAATTGTAAATCTGACGGCCAGCTGTCGACTGTACTGGACTTTAACGACTCTGAATCTGTATATTTGAGATTCCCATGTACTTCACACAACAACGCTCTGATACCACCTGTGGCTACCCGGATCCCGGATACCGAATATACCCAGTAGGACTACCAAGTATACTTGATACCACTTGGAACTCGCAAGACCTCCCAAGAGTGGTAAAGCTCCGAAGGGAAAAAGGATTGTCGTGTAGTACATTGAACTGACAGATATAACAGTAAGCAATAATATTTCCTTCCAATTCTATTTTGAGTTTTTCTTTCTCTTTTTGAACATTGTTTTTATCCTTAACAGTAGCATTCAATTTTCTTTTTAGAGCTCTATGTTGCTTACTCATAAAATTAAACTTACCAATAAGTTCACCATAAGCATTTTCCAAATCATCAATAGTAAAGTTTTCGAAGAAGTTACTTACCTCCTCATCACTTTGCACCATCAGACCTATTCCTTCTTCTTCTACTTCAGAAGATTCCTCTTTAGTGATTTCCTCCTCATCACTCCAGGTGCACACCATGGCTTGAGGCTTCTTCTTTTTGGCCTTGGGGTTCTTTCTCAGCAATTTATGACACTCTCCTTTCATGTGACCTACTTTCTTACAATGATAACAAGTCATCTTATCAAAAATTCCATTCTTATCAGACTTCAGGTTAGAAGACTTAGCTTTCTTTTATGGCCCCTTTTTCCTAAGAATTTTACCTCTAGATTTGAGGAACTTTTGAAACTATCTGGTCAGCATGGCTTGTTGATAATCGTTTAAATCAAGAGGTTTTCAAAATAGTCACTACCTTCTTCATTGCTCTTAGCCCCTTTGAGAGCTATTGGCTTCTTCTTGTGCTCCTCTACTTTCGATTTGAATTTGATTTCATATGTCATCAGGGAGCCAATCAAATCATCAACTAACATGGTCGATAAATCCCTAGAATCTTCAATGACAATGGCCTTAGTGTGCCACGCTGGGGAAAGGGACCTGAGTAGTTTCCTAACAATATCACTGTTAGAATAATCCTTGCCTAATGCCCTAGGATTGTTGGTAAGTTCTGACAGTCTAGAAAATATTTCACTGATGGTCTCATCATGTTTCATCTTGAACATTTCGTATTTAGTGATCAGGATGTTTACCTTGGTGGCTCTTACCTGGGATGTTCCCTCATATATCAATTCTAGCTTGTCCCACTTTTGCTTAGCTGATTTGCATGTAGAAATTCTAGAGTACTGGTTTGGATGAATAGCATATTGCATCACATTCATAGCACTCTAGTTGATAGTTGACAGTCGAATCTATTCTCTTGTCCATACGTTTTCATCTTCCGGTAGTTGAAATGGACCATGGCTAATCACCCTTCAAAGTTCATGGCTTTGTGCTCGTAGAAACACTTCCATTCTATTTTTTCAATAAAGATCATTCAATCCATCAAAAAATGGTGGTCGATTAATAGAATGACCCTCATCTATGAAACTACGAACATTGTCATTTTCAGCTCTTCCCTGGTCGTTGGACCACATTGTGGGAAGCCTAGCTCTGACACCAATTGTTGAGAATGGCAAGGTGGATCTAGAGGGGGGGTGAATAGATCAGCCCCTTTTAAAAATGACTAACTAAGAAAATTCACTCTAAGCTCGATTTCAATAGCAACCAATTGGAAAACAATAGAACAAGCCTAGTTCGTGTTAACAAACAGACACACTCACGAACAACTAAGGTGCACTCACAATGAAACAATAAGACCGGATTGGCATGAGGTGGAGGACTAGCCCAAGGACTTCCTCACGCAAGGGGAAGCTATCTAAATAGGCTTGACCTATCGTTCTAGCAATGACTTTTGATATACTATGCCAGTTTGAGAATGAGGATAGAAAATATGAAAATCAAACCACAATTGCACCAAGAATTTTTTAGGTGGTTGGATTACTATCCAGTAATCTACGTCCACCCCTCACCTGACCAGGATGAGGCTTCACTAGCACACGACTAACCACGGATGAATCTACTTACAAAGTTAATCACATAGCTTCAAATCCTAGGAACAACCTCCTCCCTTCCTCTGACAACCCAGAGGGAAAAAACTGTGCTCAACACCATGTTGAACACACACCTAACTCTACCCAATAGAGTTAGAACCACTACACTATGGTAGCACATGAGGAACACCCTCACACCTTTGTATACAAACTAGAACGTGATCAGCCAATTCTGATCACACCTCTAATCAGTGCGACACTACACAATTAGAGAACTATAAGATGAATAGAAACAATCAGAATCTCGCAGGGATTGTTCAAGCCTATTCCAAGCCTGGAATGCCAGACAGTGCAACCACTGAAGACTATGGAGGTTCCTCGCCTCTCAAGCCTCCTATAATATTCTACCCTGGGGAGCCTACTGATGAAGATGATCAAGACTACATAATCCCCGAAGAGTCAACAAACCGAATGGTGCCAATTGCGGGTCTGGATTACACTACACAGTGGGTCTTGCAGATGTTTGCCAGGATGTCGATGCCTTCATTGCAATCCGTTGGTCAGAAGAAAGCATTCCAAAAACTTTGGGATCCGCTACTGCAACAACGAAGAATTGTTGAAAATCACCCATCACCCAGAGCTGGGCTATACTCTGCATGAATATTATGAAGCAGAGGTGGATGTCATTTCCACCTTCTTTACACATGAAGACCCTTTTGAGGTTGGCTACGATGAGTACCCTTCAGGGGATGAAGAAATTATATAGCACTCCATCACTGGTGGTGAATCCCTCAGCAATCAACCAAATGTAGAAAAATAAGATGAAGCAGTAGCATGTCGATGCTGGGAAGAGCTGTCTCTTAAGGAAGATTTGTTCCAAGCTAAAGCCAAATTTGATACGGGGATGCCCAATGAAGATCAGACCTCTGAGGAAGCGAAGAATGTCTGGAGTTCGAACGCATCCTGGAGGAAATTCAAGCTATGTAGTGACTGGCAAATCCAGCAGAAGAGCCTGTACCGACAGACCCCCTGGAGGCAAATGTCTGTACCTCAGAACCACAAGAAGAGTTAGCCGCACAACATGATCAAGTTGAACAAAATCTTATAGAAAGCCTAGTGGCTTCAAGGAACCTGTCTGAAGAAAACCAACAAGCCATGGTTAATTTTGATGGGCTGGCATCAACTGATACCCCACTCGAAGAATTAGAAGTCTTCGAAGCTGAAGAAGATTACATCAGAGGGGGCTTTGTTGACTTGCAAGAAGCTCCACCCGAAGTTGAAGATGGCGGTCAAGCCACCGTCGATGAATTAATAGAAGTAAACCTGGGAACCAAAGAAGACGCAAGGCCAACTTTTCTCAGTGCCCTGTTGGAACCAGAAGTTCAAGAGCAGTATATACAGTTCTTGAAAGAGTTTAGGGATTGTTTTGCCTGGACATACGATGAGATGTCGGGACTAAGTCCTGATGTGGCACAGCACCTGCTACAATTGACCCAAAGGCAGAACCAGTGAAGCAGCCTTCCAGACGGATGCGGCCTGAGCTAATTAACCAAATCAATAAAGAAGTCGACAAGCTCATTGATGTGGGGTTTGTTGAAGAAAACCAGTACACTACTTGGCTGGCAAATATAGTGCCCGTGAAGAAGAAAAATGGGCAGATCAAAATCTGTGTTGACTTTCGGGATCTCAATAAGGCATGCCTGAAAGATGATTTTTCTGTGCCGATTATTGAGGCGATGATTGATGCCACCACAGGCCACGAAGCTTTGTCATTTATGGACGGGTCGTCCAGATATAATCAGATTTGGATCGCTGAGCAAGACAGAGTTCACACTGCATTCCGCACTCCAAAAGGGATATTTCATTACAAAAGAATGTCATTCGGCTTCAAAAATGCCGGTGCCACATACCAAAGAACCATGACAAAGATATTTGATGATCTGCTTTTCAAAAAGGTGGAGTGCTACATTGATGACTTGGTGGTGAAGACCAAGAAGAAAGAAGACCATCTGCATGACCTGAGGGTGGTGTTTCAAAGGCTGCGAAAGTATGAGTTGAAAATGAACCCCATGAAATGCGCCTTCGGCGTGTCCAGCGGGAAATTCCTTGGATTCATTGTCCGGCACAGGGGAATTGAAATTAATCCATCCAAGATTAAAGCTATTTAGGAGCTCCCTCTGCCAAGGAATCTGTCCGAGTTGAGGTCCCTGTAACGCCTGTTGGCATATATTCGCCGATTTATTTCAAATCTGTCGGGTTGATGTCACCCTTTTCACAAGCTGATGATGAAGGATGTGCCGTTCCTCTAGGACGAGTGTAAGCTTCTATGTAAACATACATCATATCATAGAATATAGCCATCATCGCCCTTTGATAGGTGGCACCCGCGTTCTTCAACTCGAACGGCATTACCACATAACAGTACATGCCCTAGGGCATGGTGAAAGAGATTTTCTCTTGGTCTTCAGGAGCGAGACGGATTTGGTTGTATCCTGAATAGCCATCCATGAATGACAAAGCTTCATACCCGACAGTGTTGTCCACCAATACATCTATATGAGGCAGCGAGAAATTATCCTTGGGACATGCTTTATTCAGATCCCTAAAATCGATACAAATGTGCACCTTTCCATCTTTCTTGATGACAGGGACTATGTCGCCACCCACTGGGGATATAAGACAACTCTAATGAATCTGACCTTGTGCAATTTATCAATCTCTTCTTTCATCCTTAAGGCCATGTGGGGGTGAAATCTCCTTAGCTTCTGTTTAACGGGTGTTGCCCCTGGCTTAATCACTAATCGGTGTTCTACCAAGGAGGGGTCAAGACCTGACATGTCCTCGTAAGACCAGGCAAAAGAATCGCTATACTCCCTCAGGATCTTGATCAACTCTTCTTCGACTTCTGGAGGGAGATTAGCAGCAATGATAATGGGCCTGGGGTCTTCTTTAGTTCCTAGATTAATTTCCTTCGTAGGTTCATCCACTGCTGATGACGACTCGTCGAATCTCTTCAAGCCTTGGGTGTATAAATCGGCAGTGTCATCTACGTCGCTGTCCTCAACATTAACTGGGTCCCTCTCATCCGTGATCTCATAAACTCCTAATCCGTCGTAGCTCCACACCCCGTCTTGCTCCTCGTATCCTTCTATCATAATCGTCGTAGCTATGAACTCTAGGCACTTCAGAAGAGCTCGACATCGCTGAGCTAGATCCTGCAAGAACCTATCAGGAATGGACTTAGAATGACGCGCTAGTAGGCGCGGCTCAGGCACGGATGGGTTGGACAATCTAGAACAAGACCCTACTTCTCTACATTTAGACCCTACTTCCCTAGACTCGACAGACCCTACATCTAACCTAGGAGAGAAAAAATCTACTGGAAGGGAAGTAGGGGCCTCATGTCCTAGGGAGGAGGACGGGCAAAAGACAACGTAATCTTCCACTGAAATCTCCGTTTCAAATCTGATATTTTTTTATAGATTAGTGGAGATCACATAACAAGATGGAGAGGGAAGAGGAGGAGGAAGTGCGAGGGGATAGATAGATGGACAGAAAAGATCTAAGAATGGATCGGAGGAAGAGAAAAAAGGAGTGGAGAGAACAGTGGGCGGGCAGTGCCCACAGTCACAGACTTTGACAATGAGGAATTTGGTTGGATTTTGAAGTAGCAAAGGATCAATCATGATGGGAGGTGAGTAGGGTACGAAATCCAGCTCTTGAAATAACGAGCGTAAGCGGGAAGGAGACCAAGTGAAAACAATGAGTGAGCTCCCTCTTTCCCGCAGATGATATACTGGCTTCTTTGGTTCATAACATACAAGTTGTACCTCCTGATTTCTCTGACAATTGTCTTCTTCATAAAATAATCTTGCAAATGCCTGATTGAAATCAAGCATATGATCAACGGGCCCCTTTGGTAGCAATGGCAGGCTGGCAACTGTACAGGTAGTATCCCCTTTCTCGGGCTGACTTGGTGGTGCTTTCAATGTGCCTGATTGGAGAGGGCCTTTGACGAAATGTTGGCGGTACTCCCAGGTGGGTGGGCCTGAGTCACCCAAAATTAACAATGAGGACTCTCGGTAACTGAGACCTCTTCTACTCATCTTCCTACCTTTGGGGACCGATTTGGTCCGCCCTTGTGACTATGCACCGAGGCCCCTCCCCGGTTGATAGCCCAGCTTCAGTATGATAGACCAGCCCTTTGAATCTCGGATCTTTGGCTTCTCCTTGATATTTATTGGTGCAGTGGCAGGCTTGCGTGGCGCATAAGCCCATGGAAAGTCAAGATCTAGCACTGAGATGACCTGCCGACTGCTGGGCCATAATGTCGACCATAACTATACTTGCATTCATGTAACATGTATTTTTCTTAAAGCAAGCTAGCAATTTAGATATAATCTCTACTGTGTGTTCACTCACCCAATGATTTCCCCTATTTTTCAGGTAATTTCGATGACGAGACTCGGTCGGATGGGGATGGACATGAGTGAAGAGTTTAGAGCCATTCCAACTGTCTACGCAGTTATCTAGTCTTGTCTTTTCTATTTTCTTGAGTCATCCATTGTACTTTTTCTTTTACTGAGTCCTAGTTCTTTTATTAAGAGATTGTAATAGAAGTTTTCAAAGTTATGATGAATAAAGGATTGGGTTATCATTACTTTTGCGCACTCTGTCTATGTGTCGAGTACACTTACGCTCTGATTGACATGATCGAATATAACTCATCTCGCACTCCAGATTCCTTTCGCGCTCGAGACGTGACTGGGTATGTGGAAAGAAATTATCCTATTGCGATAATTAATCTCGGCATAGTGCTCGACAAGCCAGTCTACACCTAGAATAGCATCATAACCTTCCATATTGAGGCATACTAAGTTTGCATGGAGATTATGACCCTCTATTGTTACCTCACTATCTGGGTAGTAAGTTGTCAATTTCGTTCTTGGACCTAAGTAAGGGTGTAGTAATGGCTAGGTCCGAAGGTAGAGGAACAGGTGCAATTGGCAAGATTTTTACAAAAGTAATAGATATGAAAGAATGAGAGGCATCAATATCAAATAACACAAATGCAGGATGTGAATAAATGTGAACGGTACCTTCCATCAACCCATCATCCTTGGGTGCTTCTTCATCAAGAATAGCATTAAGACACGGTTGTCGCTTGCGTCCACCACTATAAGATTGATCCCTCATGAGAGGACAATCTGGCATGCGATGCTCTCGACTGTCGCAACGTAAGCAGGCACCTAATCACTTCCAGCATTCCTCAGTCGAATAGCCAAATTTCTCACAAAATGAGCAAGCCGCCATGACTTGCTTGTCTTCCTCCTTTGCCTTCTTATTCTTGTGATTGCCATTCCCACTCCCATTCTGGGACCTCTTCTTACTATCATGGGATTTGTAAGACCCTGTGATGCTGAACTTCTCTTTCTTTCCTTGCTGATCTAACTTCCGACTAGACTCTTCACCCTTGCTTTTGTACCTTTCAACCTTCTCTAAGGTCCTCTCACATAGATACGTCCTTTGAACCATTTCTGTGTATGTACGGATACTTTGAGGTTCTAGTTGTTGAATAAAGCCGGGCCTTAAACCATCCAAGAACTGGTTTGCCTTCAAGATGTCCGTGTTCACTAGATGTTGAGCATAAGGGGCCAGGCGGGAGAATTGTAGTTCATATTCTGCCACCGACATCATGCCTTGGCGTAGAGAAGCGAATTCTGTAACTTTTCACTCCTTAACATGCTCAGAGAAGTACTTGGCACGAAATAGTTCAAGAAACTCTACCCAAGTAAGTTGCCAGTTCTAGAGAGGGGCCGACGTAGCTTTCCACCATGTTTGGGCATCTTTGTATAGTTGAAATGTAGCCAGAAGGACCTTTTCCTGGTGCGCACATTGCATAACATTGAAGATTCACTCCATCTCATCCATCCAATTTTCGACTTCATCCTGATTGGAGGAGACAGAGAATTGCGGAGGATTTAAATTCTGAAAGTTCTGGTGTAGATCGCCAGCACCAGCCCTCGCGCCAGCTTGGGCCATAGTCTGCAGGGCCTGGGTGAGACTCACAACAGCTTGTTGCATCCCGTCCCAGTTGACACGGTGTGCCATGGTGAGAATAAGGTACCTGAGAGAATAATCAATTAGTTAATTCCTACAAAATTAATGGGGAGTATCCTAGGGATAATTTCTAAACAACTATCTCACCCCAGCTCTACCCATCCTCATATGGGCTAGAAATTTCTTCCTAGTTCATAAGTATGGGTCCTTAAACCTTGGACTTAGCCTATGACATGACATTTTCCTAGGACTTACTTATGCCTAGGCTCTGATACCAACTTAACTGTCACGTCCCATTTCCAGGGGTGCTACAATCAAACTCTCAATCCGGTCATGGCGTAGCAGAGAAAGAGCAGTTCTACTAGAACTCTCTGTCTTGTGTGACGGCCCTACGATAAACCACCAGAGGCATGTAACGCTCCAAGAATGGACCGCCACAGAATCTTATCCACCAAGAGGTAAGGCCAATGAGCAAAGGTTTCATGAATTCCTCTCTGCAACGATGTGGCGACTGAAGGTTGACGGGCCAGAAATGTCTGATGGTCGCATGATAACCCGCCAGACCATACGGATAAGGAAAGAGATAAGCTTGAAAGAAACCATGGGCTTTTGGAGTCTGTCATCAGCAAACAGTCAAACATAGAAGCACCACACGTCAGGAAACGCACCAAGGTAAGGTCGCCAGAGACCTTGGAGTGTCAAATGAAGTGAAGGCTTGCTAAGATTCATCCAACGGACAAAAGGTAAGGAACAAGACCTAACCAAGGAGAAAGTGACCCAAGAAATAAGTCCCAAACTAACCAAGAAGGCCCAGTAAGGGTGAACAACTCGGAGCATCATTAAGATGAATAAGGAGATGACCCAACTCATTGGTTATAAAATGGGTGTCAACACCATTCCAGGCCAAGCCAAATCAGAGCGATTCGTGAAGTTAGACCTACAGCGCCCCAATCCGAGTCTCAGACGACCCTCGGCCACTGATGCAAACTGCCACCGCATCCCCGATCGATTCAGCACCGGCCCCGCTCCTTACAGTGCCCAGAGGCATCCGTGGCACTCCACTCTTCGGCTTGCTGTTTGTGCAAAATTGATCTGGCAGGATTCGGGTCCTGCATATTCCCCACCCCTCTCTTGGCCGGCTGAAGGCCCCTCCCTGCGTGGAGGTAGTGTTTGATTGTATTATTAATTTTCCCCACCCCACGATCCCCTCCTGCGTGAGGAGTAGTGTTATAACAATAGGTCACCGTTCAAGCTACACTGATGCACGTGCGGGGCCATGCACGTACCCCGCTCATTGTTGTCTCTGGTCAAAGTCGGCTTCTTCAAGCTGGCTAGGTGAGCCCCTAACCTTCCTCCTGGTTAATTATATCATTCAATATCTTATCTGAGCTCTTCCGGTGAGGAAGAGAGTGTCCGACCCCTACTGACCAGGCACCTTAAGTGGCCATCGCGGGAGTGAGAGCGAGTGTTACCCATGCCCACCAAGGCACGTGGTTTTCCCATTGTCACAGGAAACGTCCATACCTAGGGTGAAATCTCCGCTCGACCTTGTCCTTACCCCTACCAGTAAGGGTCTGGTCAATCCATAGATATGTCTCCAAGGTCACCAACCATCGGAAGCCTGATACTCGCCTCTCTCCGATTCTGGATTCTTAACCACTCTTGAATCGCTGGGGGTCTGCTTCGTCATAGCATGTTCCCCGGTGACTCCTTTTTTTTAGGGTGGATATTCAAAGTCTTATACGGTGATAAAAAGGGAAGGAAAAGAAGTCCACATCTCGGTGACGTGTTCATGGCAGCCCATGGATTGGTGGGGTCCCTCGTAGGCTATCCCTCGGGATCTCCACCCCCACAATGGGTGACGGGGTCTTGTCACTTTTGTGCACATCCCGAGGATCACGTCACTTCGTACCTATCCCTTTTTGTTCGGGGCCGTCAGAGTTCTCTCCATAGGGCACACCCCCATTTGCACCCCGTGACCCTTTGGGTTAAGGGGAGGTACTGCAGAATTTTCGCCAAGGAAACTTGAAACAATCATCGAATTTTCAGATAAGGCAGTGGCCAAATGGCAGTTCTGGAAACTGTGAAAATAGAACAAGCGAAACAAAAAGAAATGATGAACTTTGAAGCTCCTTGTTTAAGGAACTAATAACTAGTTTTGGACTGATATACGTAAAGCAAAGATAATGATCAGACTAAACCTTTTAAATTTGTTAAGGATCAGATTGAGTAGAAGCCCGATGGGGATTGAATTCTGAGCACAAAGATTTTACTTCTCAAGATCGAAACTGAAGTTCTGGATACAAAAAAAAAACAACTTGTACAATAGAAAAACTTGCGTGGATCGTAAAACACAACTCAAGACCCACAAAATTGATCTGAAAGCTCTCCGATCTAGATCTGAAAGAATCTAGTGTGTTACACACCCCACGCCCTCCAGCCCTCCTCAACCCCTTCCCTACTACTTCCCATGCATCCCCCTCTCACAAGCTCACCCACGGTGACTCTGAGAATGCACGGCATCGACCCCGCTCACTGTGTTGGAGTTTTTCCCTGATCTGCTGCCTGCGGATCCAAACCAGCAACTGGAGCACCGGTTGCAGAAGATCTCCCAGCATCCACGGTGCCAATCTGAGTGATCCCTTCTTTGGGTTTGTTCTAATTCGAGTCAGCTTTGATCCAGAAGTGGTCTCATGCTGTTTTGACATTGGTATTACATGTGGCATCAGTTTTTGTGCAACTCTGCAAGGCCTGCACAAGTCAGTTTGCCCAGGATGTGACCTAGGGATACAGACTGTGCCACGCCCTCCATGCTAATCTTCTGGCCATGCCCTTTCTCTGAGGCATTCCTTTATACGTCAGGGAGAAGATCCAACTGGTCTGATCACGTTTGGAGTTCCGTGGTGGTCGCACCGCCCCGTACACCCTAGCCCTGCTTGTCTGCATGCCCAAAAAATAGAGCCTCACTACAGCAACAACCACCCCTTGCTCGGTGTTCAGATGCACCCAAATTTTCATGGTACGTAGAAGTTTCAATTCTTCTTCCAACCCCGTAGGTCTTGCCTCATTCTAAGTTCTTTGGAGAGGGCACTAGCCCCTACACGCCAACTGCGCAGACCTGTCCTGCGGGACAGATTCGCGTAGGTCATCTTCTTTGACCTGCCTCGCCCTCCTGCGACCCCGGAATGACGCCAAATCTTCTGGAGTGGCTCTGCACTTCCATAGATCCGCCTAAATGCTGACGACATCTTCTTCGGACCTTTATGCGCAACATACTAGGAGACACAAGTCAATTCTGTCCAGTAGAACTGTGCGTAGGGAGCTAGTTCATCTATCCCTTCCTCATGTTCCCCCCTCCTGCATGAGGGTAAGTGTTGTACAATGTGCCCCATCCCTGAGCTCCCCCCTTCCTGTGTGGAGTGGTTTAGTATGATTGTACTAGCAGGTCTGACAGGAAGCTTCATCGACATAGCATGCTAGCCGGGTGCACACGCTTCCCGGCTCACCTTTGTCTCCGACCGACGTCGGCCTCTTCAGGCTTGGAAAGGTACGTGGCTGACCACCTGCTCTCCTATGGTTTGTTCCCTCGTATTCCCTTTATCTCGCACCGACGGTGAGGGAGAGCCCTATCCCAACCCCCATTACACGTGACTTTGTTGCCATGCGAGAGAGCGAACCCCAATGTGCCCTCAGGCGCGAGGTCTACCCCAGCTGAATCCGAACGATCCCACCCCCTTACGTTGGCCTTCCACCGACCCACCTCACGAGTTCTGACCACGTAGATGGCTTGTGGGCCAAAACCCCTCCTCCCCAATGCCGGGTTGCACCCGAATTCTGAGTGCACCGCGTGTCTGTCTATTGTGTCAAGCCCGACCTGTTCGGCCTTGCTTGTTGTCCACTAGGTCCTAGTCTCCAACAGGGTCCCGTCTCGTGTCATATTCCTTAAGATATTAATGAAGGATGGAATTATATCAATGTATCGTTATGTTGTCAGAATTCCTCAATGGCATAATGTCCAAATAACTCTTCCTTGAACTCATGATTTCTATTTGTGATACGTTCATACCTTGGTTTTGCTTTCATGAAACTATTGTTGAACTTGACATTATTGGCCTACATTATATTTCTCGTGGAAGTAGCTTGATTTATAACTTGAAGATGAAAGGCCAGTTACATATGGTGTCCAAGGGCTCGACGCTAGCCCCCTCGTCGGATGGCTAGAAACATACTATAAATCATGGGATATGATGAACACTGGCATCGCATTACGTTGGGAGTACTTTTCTTATAAACTGGTGAAATCCACGAGGCTATCTTATGAAATTTACATTCTTTAATCCAGTTACGAATTGTGCTTGCTTGCTTAGGTCCGAGGTCGTGTCACATCACAAGGTTATCTCAGTATGCTCCACATCTCATGGGTACCAACAAAATGAAGGCAAAGACATTTCTCAACGGCTTAAGGCCGCAGTATATTACTCAACTTGCTCCGATGGATATTCAAATATATTCCGATATGGCAAGGAGAGCCCAACTTCTTGAAGATGCAACGGAATTATCGGACCATATCCGAGGAAGAGAAGCCAAAAGAGAACAAGTCACAAGGTCTGGTAGTTTTAAACCTTCCTTCGAAAAGAAAAGGCCCAATGGCAGGCACAACTTCAACAAGGACGGGCGTAATTTCAACAAGGGTGGACATAACTTTCAACGGGACAAGAAGCCAAGGACATTCGACAAGCAAATTGTCCCTATATCAGCAACATGAAAAGAATTATGCATATTCTGCGAGAAGCCTGAACACAAAGTCGAGGAATGCTGTAGAAAACTCAGCACATGTCTTCGATGCGGGAGTCGGGAGTATAGGATCTTGAATTGTCCTCTTCTTAATAAGCAAGCTCCACCACCGGCAAAGCTTCCAATTATTGCAAAGAAGCAAGGGAGACTCCAAGCTCTTATGGATGCGAAACCTACCGAGGAAGGAGGCGTCGTGGAAGGTACTCTTTTCATATACTCTAAGCTTGCCTCTGTCTTGTTTGACACCGGAGCTATGCATTCATTTATATCTAGAAGATTTACTGGTCTTCTACATCTCAAAGTCTTTGAAGTTGACTGCATTGACTTCTTTGGGTGCAGGCCACTTGTCCGTCGACTTCAATTTCTAGGATGATGCAGCTGGTGCGACTGAATATTTGGCGAGGAAGGTTTCAATTTCTGCCACCACATTATTCAATCGGTCGAATGACTTGATTTTCATACCAATCATCCTCTCGAGCACTTCTCTTCTCAAGTTTTGTTTATAGATTTAGACCACGTCCTCTTGATGTGGCAGACGCCTGCATCTCATACTGGGGTTCTGCCATCTCTTGATATATTCTAAGGTGGTTTCATCATTTTTCTACCGTGTAGCGTAGAGTTCAGCCACCGTGACTTCTCTCTCAATGAAGTGCAATCACTCCCAAAATTTCTTTTGTATATCCGGCCAGTCGCTGATGCTTCCCGCCGATAGATTGGAGTACCATTCAAAGGCGAGCCCTGTGAGTGAGGACCTGAAGAGCTTTAAAAGGTAAGATTCATCGGTTGCCAAGTCTCCCATCATGTTGATGTAATAGGCTATGTGCTCCTTAGGCGAACCCTGGCCATTGAATTTATCAAATTTGGGGGGTTTGCTGATGCCTAGAGGCAATCTCTTCGCTGCATGATAAGTAGGTTAGGGAACTTTGTACACATCAAAAGAAGAGTACTCATCATTGCCACGATCGGCCAGTTTTAATTTGATCATTTGCGTGATCATCAGCTTGTTGGCCACCGCTGGGTCCACCAGTTCTGGGTAAAAATGAGCTGGCTGCATTTGTGGCGTCGCCAGCACCGCCGCTTGAGGTGTAGTGGAGGTTCCTTGGTGTTGACGAACTAGAGGTGTTGTCAGGGTTGTGCCCCAATTATAGTTAGGAATTGGTTATGGAACTGTCATTTGGGGTGAACCCTCGAATTCATCGGTGCCTCACTTGGATGTTTCTGGAGGGGCTTCGACATGCTTTGAGGCAAAAGCATACATGGTCAAGTCACTCACTTGGCTCTTCAAGGCTTCTATCTCTTGCCAGTAAGCCTGAAGTAGCATCATCATGGCCAGGTCAAGGGTGGCCGGGTAGGGCTCTTGGCTTCCCCCTTCCAGCGGAGTTTCTAAAGAATGTGCGGCACTTTCTCCTTCCTCTTTTGTAGTGATCACATCTGAGCTTGTTTCGCCAACGTGGGCTTGCATCACCTCAACTGTGGCTCGTTGTCATTTGGTGATCAGCCCCAGTCTTTCGGCGAGCCTGGCCAGCTCATCTGGATCCTCGGGCAAAGCCCCGTACTAGTTGGCCACTCCGGCCATATTGTAGGTAAGAATTTTCATCTTCTTATTCCTCTTGGTCACTTTCCTGGCCAACTGTCTGAGGAAAGTTAAGCTGTCAAACACTGAAACCCTCAGTGTAACTTCTTCATGGGGGGACGGGCCATAAGCATCCCGACTCTACATCTTCAATGTATTCCGGTTCGACTGGCTGTCCCCGATTTCTTCTTTCATCATTTACTTCTTCAAGGAGGCGCTGTTGTCCCAATAGAGTGTTTCCAAAGCCACGGAGATATCCTTGCATGGCCTGAGTAATGTCATCTTGCCCATTGGCAGGGAAGACCATAGGAGGTGGCACCCAAACCGGTGTCGGTGGCTTGTAGGCGAGGCATCGCCGCTCGGAGCTCCTGTCGCCTCTTCCATCATTCAAATAAATATTGGCCTGCCGGTCATAAGCCTGGAAGGCTGGCCTCCAACACACTAGGGCTAGCACTTCGGGCTCTTCTTCTCCTTCACTTCTTCTTCTTCTTTCGAACCTTCCCATCATGACGGGTTTTGGCTAGATTGGGGTTGGGGCCCGCTGCTTGGGCACCCATACTTTCTTGAATCAGGTTGGCCTTGGGGGTGGCCCCTCCTTTTGTGCAGACCTAGTGCAGTCCACTCGATCCCGATCTAATGCCTAGAACTAGTTGTGGACTGGGACGGTCGGTATCACCCTGTCGGGCGCGATCATGGCCTAGCAGCCATTGAGATACACTCAGACTCCTCCGATCATTATGGAGTTGCCCGAGCTAGAGAACTGACTCTGAACTATCTCGGCGGCCTTCTTAGCTGCCCTCTTGACAACCGAGGTATGCTTCCCTCTCATATTAACATGGTGGAGGAAGCAGCCCCTCGCCTTTGCTTCCTTCTTGATCGCTACTCTTGTAGCGACGACAGGTTCGGCCTCCTGGACTTCCAAGAGGTTGACAAACGTAAGCCCCAAGAAGCTGGGGAACCCGACCACAGGGAGGAAGTCTCCAAACTTGATTGGCACGGTGAGGTAGCCGTGCTCGGCATGGCTCGCCATCGGGAGGGGTGCGAACGTAACTACCATTAAAAGTGCTCGGAGTTCGTTCCCTTGCAATTTGAAATTGAGAATGTTAGAATCTTAGAAAGAGGCCACAAAGCCCCAAATCCCGGTGAAGAGATGAAAGGTGGTCCAATCCCACCGGGTGTGCAAACTTGTTAGACGTACTAAAATTATGATAAAATATCGTGGTATCTTGTATTGGTTTTATCGTGCGAGGGCGTGCCAGTCACGTATGTGACAATGTGTTCGGGCTTCGAGACTAGATTGGCCTGAAGCCCAATGTGCGCTCCGTCTAACTAACCAGATGATTATGGGTATCGGGTCGGGACTGGAGACCCGCCGTGCCATAAAGGGTACAGTGTTAATTACATCCCCTCGGAGAGGAAACAATGATGCGAGATGATATGCGACTTGAGACCAATTTGGATGCAGACCTAGGACTCTAGATGATGACACGACTATTTGGACGACACGACTAGCAAAGACACGACTAACTCAGCACAAGTTCACTACTCGTCCCTAGCAAGAGAAGCGTGCAGATCTGCGCGGTTGAGAAATCGACAATGAGTCAAGGGTATTCGACTCTTTCACGTGCTTAGATCGAGTCATGGGATGGTTACACTCACTCTCACAGCGGTGATATTATTTGATCGGGCTAGATATCCTATCAGTCAAGCAGTGGCGAATAAACACATACAAGATAAGCAAATGCCGAGAGAGACGAAGATGATACCTCCTCGCTCTGGGCGTGGGGAAGACGATCCCAGCCAATACCTGTACTCCCGGTAAAGTAAATAATCAATAATTACAGTAATTAATTTTACTGCCCACCCCACGCAGGGAGGTAAAGGGCTACACATGGGACCCGGGAGTACCGATCTTGGGTTGATGGGCAATAAATAGGAAGAGCTTTCGGGCCAAAGGCGGGTTGCTGGTCCAACTCGGCACTGTTCAAACCCAGTTCAGATCACTTACTGAAGCTGCCACGGCCAGTCGCATGAAGATTTGGAGACGGGGCTTGGCCGAGGTCTTCTACGACGCGTCTTCCTCCTCCTCCAAGAAGTGGAGCTTCGTTCGGACACTGGATCGATTTCTTCTCCTATTTCTCCTCTGAGTGAGCAGTTCTATCCACCCTGGGACAGAGCTGACAACCTGTCAGTGTTCGAGTTGCTGCGGTCCGCTCCAACATCGGCTGGCATCCCCATGGATCTTGTTTCGAAGAGAGCTCGACAACGGTTCCAACGCCACCGATCGTGCCCAAATCGGAGTTTGGGACTGTTCATGGTGACATCGTCTTCCAGAAGCTGCGGCGCTGTGACAGTTCATGGCAGAGAATAGAGGCCCTGCTTCCTGCTCCACTGCGCCCTGCGACGTCATTATCAGACTCCCGCCAAAATTCCAGTACCCTCCCAGGCCAATCCATGAACTTTTGGCACTGGTCTTGCTGTCAACGGAGTTTGGGAGCTTCCACAATAATTCTAGCATCGACTATCTGTACCCTGTTCCTGAGAAGGGACAGATTCACCCCGACGTTGCGAGGAGTCCTAGTAGTCATCTTGTGCTATTTCTGTAGTTATTTTAGCTTCTTGTGTACCCTCACACCATCTTTTATCCCTTCCGAGTCTTCGGGCTCGTGGGTGGAGGGTCGGGATTCGAGTCGCACCGGTTCCTTTCCGGTACTCGGATCTCGGGTCATTACAGTTGGTATCAGAGTGAGGTTGTGGAGGTACATGAGAATCTGAAATGACTGCAGTGGTCCAGGAGGTCTATGAATGTCCTGTACAGTCGGCAACTGGCCTAGGGTATCATATGTTTTATTGATTTGTGATTGCTTCCTTGATTCCAGGTGAGTTATGGCATCGAGGAGGAGGACTCGTTCCCAATAGGGAGAGTCTGGTGAGGGCCAGGAGGGGCAGAGTAGAGCTACGATTCCAGACGACGCAGCAAGAGGGGTGTGAGTTCCTGGAGCAGATGAGTTTTTCAGAGGCATGTATCAGTATGTTCTTCAACAGTAGGGAGGTGAAGCTGGCGAGGGCTCGTCGACTTGGGGTGGCCATGCTCGGGTACTGAAGGAGTTCTTACAGTTCCAACCACCCCTTTTCAATGGGCAGTCAGATCTGGAGGCAGCGAGAGACTGGTTGGATGAGTTAGGGAGGATCTTGAGTTCCATGGAGTGTGCTGAGGAGGAGAAGGTGGTGTTGGCTAGCCACCAGTTACAATGGTCAGCCCAGTCCTGGCGGACGACAGAGTGGGGAGTAGCGTTTTAGTCTCATCCCCTTCGGCAGATCATGTGGCGGGAGTTTGTCACGGCCTTCGAGCGTGCCTTTTATCTATCATTCATCAAGTCACAGAAGATGCGCCAGTTCCTGGAGTTGACTCAGGAGGATATGACTGTGATGCAGTATCATTCCAGGTTCATTGAGTTGGGCCGTTATATGCCTCACATCATGTCAGATGAGGAGCTAAAGACAGAGTAGTTTGTTATGGGATTGAGATCGGAGTTGAGGCAGCCCTTGCTTGCATTGGGTGTGGCCAACCTGGATGCAGCTTGCAGAGCAGCGGCGATGCTAGAGGGAGATTTACAGGGAACTTAGGGGTAGGCAGGTCAGGTCTGACGCAGACAAGTCTTAGTCAGCTGACGGCTATGCAGCAGCAGAGTACTGTCCAACTCTCAGTAGGCATTTCAGGGGCACCTCCGTCCGTGGCATCAGCGGCAGAGTCGTCATCCTTCAGTTCGAAGCTCAAGAAGTTATTTAGGGATGCCGATTTCAGTAAGAGGCATCATCAGAGCAAGGAGTCGAGGCAGCAGTTAGTGAGTAGTGTTCAGCAGCCCACACCCTACCAGCATCAGGGCTACATGAGTGGTTCTCGGGGCGGGTGTCCTCGGTGCGGTGATTCTCATCTAGGCAGGCAGTGTTCAGTGCCAGTAATTTATTTTCAGTGTGATCAGCTGGGGCATATGGCACGTGACTACCCTTAGAGACCGTGTCAGCCACACAAACTTTAGCAGCAGCAGTTTCAGCCCTAGCAGACACCATTGCAGCTACAGTAGTACCAGCAGTAAGGACAGTTTTCTTAGTTAACTCGGTCAGCTACTATAGGGAGGCAGAGATCCCGAGGCAGAGTGACTCATATGACCAGAGCAAAAGCTGAGGCGTCGCAGTTGGTAGAAGGTACTATTTTGATTTTGGGTTGTACGGCTCGAGTTTTATTCTATTCTAGTGCGTCTCATTCATTCATATCGGAGGATTTTGCTTAGAGTGTTGAGGACCCGGTGGCCGAGATGTCCTGTGATTTGACAGTGGAGTTACCTACCGGTGATTTCTTACACACCCCGTATTGTTTTGAGAAGGTGCCAGTATGGGTGGGAGGGCAAAACTAACTGACTAGGCTTTATGCATTGCCGCTTTAGGACTTTGATGTGATCTTGGGCATGGATTGGCTCGAGGCCCATGGTGACATGGTGGATTGCAACTCGAAGAGGGTTCACTTCCAGCATCCTCATCGGTCCACCTTCTACTTTCAAGGTATCAGGTCTTCCTCTTCCCGTTTCCTTATTTCAGCTATTAGGGCTCGTCATGGATTATCCAATGGGCCAATTGTAATCCTAGTCCATTATATGGACTTTTATTGGGCTTCCTATGATTTTTATAATAGTTAAAGTATTTAATCTCTATTCACTTCAAGTAAAATCATTTAACTACTTTACTTCATATAGTAAAAATATAATTTAACTATTTCATGTAAAAATTTAATTATATAATAAAATTGAAAATTTCATTTCTCATCTTTATTTTTCGGGTTTCTACACTCACTCTTAGTACTAGGCAAGAACTTCCCAAAGCTTTCCTTTAACTGGCACAGCATCATAGCCCTGGTAGAAATCTGGCACCCTCAGACCCATACCTTCATATTTCCATCATTTGAGACCACTATCCAACTGGAGGAGGTAGAGACCTATTTCTCCTTTCCTAGGTCTAAGGTGGGTGAGGAGGACCTAGTGTGTCGCACTATTACCCCTATAGACCCTAGGCTCATCTTGGGAGGGTTCATACCAGACAGTAAGGACATCCACACCTTCATAGGCCCACGTCAGATCCACCTTCTTCCTCTTTGTCAGTAAGTAATTGAGCATTGCAGGAATAAATGTGGGTGAAATGAGGCCATAGCCAAGGCCGCGTCCATTTGCTTGTATGGGGCCATCTTGTTCCCCTCTGTCGACTATGTGCTAGAGACTCCTATCATTAGTACCATCGATGGCCTATGGCAGGGTCTTTCTATCTCTCAGGACATCCTTGCCTATTTGTATGAGAGCCTTACCTCAGCAGCCTTAGGAGGTCCCCTCTTTGGTTCCATGATTCTCTTAGAGTGCTAGATGGGTGTCAGGATGAAATTCATCCATAAGGAGGATATCACTTCGGTCAGCTGGATCTTCGGGAGCCATCCCCTCTTCTTTACAGGTGGCAGCTTCAGATTCTCCCCAGAGGTGGAGTGTAGGACCGCAGAGATGAAGACCAGGGACGAGTGACACCTATACATCAACAGGTTGCCCCTGGAGAGGTTCGTGATGCGCCTAGACTTCCTCCACGATACCGACGTCAGACTGCCTAGAGGGCGAGGCTTAGATCTAAGGCTAGTGAGCGATGCTGCACTAGCGATGTACAGTCCGTACTGGTGCTACCTACAGGTTGGAGTACCACGGACCTCCCCGCACTACAGGCGAGGAGGATTGGCATGGAGGAGGACTAGCAGGTGGTCAGGAGCGACCTGATCAAGTGGGAGATCAGCCGGGTGTGAACCCTTCCAGTGGAGGTGGCAGAGGTTGTAAAGACACGTCAGGCCTACATCAGAGAGCTACGAGAGATGCGTCCCCGTGGGGATGCCCAGCGGAGGACAGAGTGACTATTTTTGCTTTTTACGATGTTGACTTATGTTAGAGCCTTGAAATATGAATGAATGAGTTGATTTACATGAATGAGAGCCTGAGTTTGTACCTTGACTTTGTGGTTTGTGAATTGGGCTTCTCGGGACATAAGCACTCAATAGTGGGCCGCTCAGAGAGACGAGAGGTCAGGGACCATCCGCTTGTGATTGAGGACAGCCAGAATTGGGCCGTTCATGAGTTTAGCAGCGGGGAAAAGAATAGCAGATGAACGGCCTTATTACAGACCGTGGGAAAAGTTGCGCGGCTAGAAATTAACCATATAGGATTATGAATAGGCGATAAGGAATCGTTTTAATGCTGAGAGTTCTAGATCTGAAGCGGTCCTACCAAAACCGTATAACTGATGAACGGACTGATTCTGGCTGTGTAACCATTAGAAGTTGTGGCTTTGTTCTCAACCTGCCCCTTTACATGAACGAAATAAGAAATAGATTAAATTTATTTTAGGCTTAACCCCTTGCCTGTGATGAGTTAGGAAATGACCAACTCTTGATTTTTGGTCAAGGGGGTAAGCCTTATTAAATAGGCAGATACTTTAAAAAGGACATATGAATGCAAGGCGTGCCATGAATGCAAAATATGTTGATGAATTTTTTTTTGGGCTTTTCAAAATATTTGATTGTTGTAGGTTTTGAAAAATATTCAATTTCATTTGAAGAAGGAAAGGAGAGGACAGCCTACTACTTGTCTAAGCTCCTTAACCCCTGTGACTAGAAATACACAGCTATGCAGAAGACCTGCGCAGCTTTAGTCTGGGTAGTTCAAAAGTTAAAACATTATTTCTTAGCTCATGAGGTTCATCTCATCGTCCGCATGAATCCTATCAAATTTTTTCTTGAAAAATCTGTCCTCACTGATCGATTGGCACTATGGCAAAGCTTCCTCTCCCAGTTTGACATCACTTACATTCAACAGAAGGTGATTAAAGGCTATGCCATCACAGAACATCTTGCTCATCATCCCCTTCCTTGGTTCGACCCTGTTCGCTTAGAGTTTTGAGATGAGGAACTGATGTCCATTAATCAACCTTCAGATCTGATGTGGACATTACATTTGGATAGAGCTCTAAATTCTCATGGGAGAGGGATTGGCATGGTCCTTTTAACACCTCAAGGTATCACCATTCCACTTGCCGCTCAGCTTGCTTTTCCTGTTACAAATAATATAGCTAAGTACGAGGCTCTTCTGGTCGGATTGCAGGCCGCTCATCAATTTGGTGTTACCCAGTTACGAATTGTCGGTGATAGTCAGCTCATCTGTGCCAAGTGCTCGTCAAATGCCGCACGCTCGATCCCAAACTCAAATCCTACTAGGAACTCGCGTCTGCTTATGCTAAGCTCTTCTCCAAACTAATCTTCATCCATGTTCCTCACAGTTAGAACATCTTAGCTGACGCTCTTGCTTCACTTGCTTTCGCCTTGGTTTTTCTCCCCGAATGGGATTTCCACACTACTCTTGTTCACAAGCGCCACACTTCCGCCATGAAGGATCCTACATTTCTTAGTGTTAAGGAGAATGTGCTTAAGAAGCTTAAGGATAAAAAGATCATTGAGAATATGGAGGTCATGCTTATTGATCTAGAACAAGAGCTGGCTAACGAAGAGAAGCCGTAGTACTATGAGATTGCTAAGTATTGTCATGATTAATCCTATCCTGAAGAAGCTACTGCAGAAGAGAAGAAGGCCATTAGAAGAGTGGCTCAAAGGTGTACTCTACTTGGAGGTGCGCTCTACAGAAGGGGTCTTACCGGTGTTTTGCTTAGGTGTCTTGATGATGATGAATGTTGGAAGGTCGTGGAAGAGACACATTTCAGAGTTTGTGGTGGCCATGTCAATAGCCAGATGTTAGCTAAGAAGATCCTTACGCTAGGATTCTATTGGCCCACTCTAGAAGAAGATTGTTCAATCTATGTACGAAGATGTGTTAAGTGCCAACTGCACGCCGATAAAATTCATTCTCCTGCTTCTTCACTCTATCCTATGTGCTCCCCATGGCCCTTTTCCATGTGGGCTTTTGATATTATTTGACCTCTTGGTGATCCGAACCTCCTCACGAAGTCAAAATCCTTCATACTCACGGCCACGGAGTACTTCACCAAGTGGGCGGAGGCGGAAGCCTACGTGAAGGTTAAAGCATCAACCGTATGCAAGTTTATAATGAAGAACATCATCGCAAAATTCAGCATCCCAAGTACCATCATCACTGACAACGGATCACAATTTATCTCTCAAGAGCTTCAGGATCTCTACAACAGGTATAACATTACATTGCATCATTCATCTCCTTATTATCCACAGGGCAATGGACAAGTAGAGGCAACAAACAAGATGCTCATTAAAATCATTAAGAAAAATTGTGAAGCCAATAAATTCATGGAATGGCTAGAGAAGTTAATTGAAGCTCTATGGGCCTACCGTACTTCCATTCGCACACCTATTGAGCAAACTCCTTTCGCCCCCACTTATGGAATGGAGGCGGTAGTCCCTTATGAGATCCTTATACCTTCTTTTAGAGTCCAATTGGACAAGGAGTTGTCAATTGGTGAGTGCCACGAGTCTCTCCTTATACAATTAGAACTCTTAGATAAAAGACGTCTGGTTGCCGCTGAGCATGCAAGAGTTTATCAAAATAGGCTTTCACAGTTCTATCAAAAGAGGGTAATTAAGAAATTTTCCAAAAAAGCTCCGAATCTCTATGACCAAACTCGACCTCGGCCACTGCACCACTGCCTCGACCTTAGCCGGGTCCACAAAAACACCATCACCAGAAATCATGTGCCCCAGAAAGTGCACCTCTCAAAGTCAGAACTCACACTTACTGATCTTGGCATACAACTGGTGATCACGCAGGGTCTGCAACACCACTCTCAAATGATGCACATACTCCTCAGCAGACCATGAACACACAAGGATATCGTTCACGAACACGACCACGAACTGGTCCAAGTACAGACGGAACACCCTATGCATCAAATCCATGAACATTGCGGGGGCATTGGTGAGCCCAAGTGGCATCACCAAGAACTTATAATGCCCATACCTTGATCGAAACGTCATCTTCTCCACATCATACTCTCGAATCCGCAGCTGATAGTAGCCCGATCTCAATCGATCCTCGAAAACACCCAGGCCGACTGAAGCTGATAAAACAAGTCATCAATCTGAGGCAACGGATACTTGTTCTTAACAGTCACCTAGTTCAACTGACAATAGTCGATGCACAGCCTCAAACTACCATCCTTCTTCTTCACGAACAACACCGGCACACCCGATGGGGAATAACTAGGACGAATATACCCCTTTGCCAGTAGCTCCTGCAACTACGACTTCAACTCTCACAATTCTACAAGTGTCATACGATAAGGGGCCTTTGACATAGGCTCCGTACCAGGTACCACCTCAATCACGAAATCAATCTCTCACTGCAGTGGCAACCCTGGCAACTCCTCGAGAAAAATATTAGGAAACTCGCACACAACAGGAATGTCCTCCACATCCGGACACTATTGATCCACCAAAATCACGGAAGCGAGGAAACCCTGACAACCCGCATCAAGCATACGACGAGCCCTAATAGCCAAAATAAGCAAGCGGGAAGAGGAAGACCGAATACCTCGATAACAGAAGGTGGGTCCACGAAGCTGCCTGAAGTAGACCTTCTTCGAGCCGCAATCCACCAAAGCATGATGAGCCTCGAGCCAATCCATACCCAAAATCACATCAAAGTCCTGAAGCGGTAACACGTAGAGCCTGGCCGGCAAGTTCCACCCTTCCACCCACACAGGTACCTTCTCAAAGCAATACGGGATGTGCACGAAATCGCCGGTAGGTAACTCCACTGTCATATCACAGGACACCTCGGCCACCGGGTCCTCCACGCTCTGAGCAAAATCCTCCAAAATGAACAAATGCGAAGCTCCCGAATCGAACAAAACATGAGCCGCATAACCCAAAATTGAAAGAGTACCTTCCTCCAACTGCGATGCCTCAACCTCTGCTCTGCTCATATGGGTCACGCTGCCTTGGGATCTCTGCCTCCCTACAGTAGCTAACCGAGACAACTGAGAAAACTACTCTTGTCGCTGGTACCGCTATGGCTGTGATGGCATCTGCTGGGGCTGAAACTGTTGCTGCTGCTGAAACCTGGGTATCTAACTTGGTCTCTACGGATAGTCACGTGCCATGTGCCCTGGCTGGTCACACCTAAAGTAAATCACGGGTGCTGAACACTACCTACCTGGATGAGAACCACCGCATCTGGGACACCCGCCCCGAGCACCACTCACCGAACCCTGATGCTAAATAGCCACGGGCTACTGAACAGTGGCCTCCGACTGCTACCTCGACCCCTTACGATCCTAGCGTCTCTTACCAAACCCAACTTCCTTGAGCAACTTCTTGAGCTTCGAGCTAAAGGACGATGAATCTGCTGCTGACGCCATGGACTGGGCCGCCCCTGAACCACCTGCTGAGAGTTGGATAGTACTCTGCTACTGTGGTACCTCCATCGGCTGACCAAAACCTACCTGCACCTTTCCTGCACTGCCCTGGCCTCGAACCTTCTGCAAATCCCTCTCCAGAGCCGTTGCTGCTGTTGATAATTTTATCTCTCTTTCCCTTTTACTCCACCCCCTGACTATGCTAATAACATAATAGCATGAAAAGGCATGGAAGATGATGAAGAAAGAGCGATGATTCTTGGATTTCTTCTTCTTTTTCTTCATAGTCGGTGACTGCTCTTGGGGAGGTTCGTCCCATATGCTAGGTTCTTCGGCTTCAGCTTCGATCTCTTCTGTTAATTTCAAGGATTCAAGCTGCTCCGACAAGACATATTCTTTCAGCTGGATAGGCTGAATTTCAGGCTGTTCATATTCATCTAGCCCATTGATGATTTCTTGAAGCTGTTCCACTGCCGAATTGGCCTCCTTGTGCACCCACATAGGGATGTGTTTCTTCTTATTATTGGTGAATCTTCTGATGACCAGCTCAGGAGCCGTCTCATGCCAGACAAGGGTCACGGTCGGGGGCTCCGACTGAGGGGTGATGCCTCGTGTATGAATTCTTGGGTCACGACGAAGCGCTGCACTTATCTTTATTTTAGTTGGCACGGTGTGCCAATTTCCTTCATCTTCTGCTGGCGCTAGGCTGCAAGCCTCATAGGTATGTTGAGTGCCGAGTTCTGCCATTTCTTCAAGTAGTTGTTGATATAGAGATATCATATTGATGGTTACCCCTAGAGTGGACATTTCATGCGGGCGCGGGGGATCGACTTTATGCTCCCCCATTTGCAATTCTCCCTTCTTAATTAGGGACTCGATAATGTCCTTGAATATATAGCAGTCCTTGATAGGGTGCCTAATCATTTGATGATTTTGGTAGAACTGAGGATCGTCCTTTCTTCTTAGATCACCCGTCCTCTTTGGTTCTTGGAGAGTGATCTTGTCAAATTTTATAGCCCATTCGAACAAGAGCCGAGTCTTATCTCGAGGGAATAAGTATAGCCTTTTCATTTTATCCTGTAGGGATGGGCCTTCTCGCCGATCGGCGAGTTTGGATGGGGAAGATTCAGCTACCCCTTTGTCCTTTTCCTTATGCTATTCAAAGGTCTTGAAGTCGAGCATGTGCACTTCTTGAGATGCTGGTCGTTTGTCAGCTGACTTGGCCTTCTGGCTTGAAGTGGCAGGAGCAGTAAAGTATTTTGAGAGGAATGCCTCGACCTCTGCTATCACATTGTTCAGTCGATCAAAGGACTTGATTTCAGTGCCTATCATTCTTTCCAACACTCCTCTTCGCAGGTTCTACTTGCATATGTGGACGGCATCATCCTGATGTGGCGGGCGCCTGCACCTCATACTGAGGTTCCTCCACCTTTTGATATATTCCAGGGCAGACTCGTCATTCCTTTGCCTGTTTTCATATAGTTCAGCCACCGTCACCTCCCTTTCGGTGATGTAGAACCTTTCTTTAAATTTTCTCTGCATATCAGGCCAATCAATGATAGACCTAGGCTGCAGGCTCGAGTACCACTCAAAGGTGAGCCCGGTTAATGTGGACCCGAAGAATTTTAGCAAGTACGACTCGTCAGTAGCCAAGTCACCCATCACATTACTGTAGTAGGCAATGTGCTCGCGCGGAGACCCCTGCCTGTTGAACTTCTCGAACTTAGGAGGCTTAGTGATGCCAGGAGGTAGCCTCTTGGCAGCATGATGAGATGGGTATGGCACCCTGTACACATCAAATGAGGTGGAGTCACCATCGCTCCTTTCTTCCAGCTTCATTTCTATCATTTGCTCGACCATGAGCTTGTTCACCACCGCCGGGTCAACCGGGTTTGGGTAGAAGTGAGCTTGTTAAATGTGCGGCATTGCTAGCACGGCCGTGTGGGGCGTGGCAGGAGCCCCTTGGAGTTGGGAAACTGAAGGATGCGGTGCAACCGCAACTTGTTGTTGCGGGGGAGGCATGCCCCAAGTGTAGTTGTGCACCGGTTGTGAGGCGATCGCCTACGGTGAGACTTCAAATGCCTGGCTGCTACCCCCCGATGTTCCAGGTAGGCCTTCACCCTATGCGGGCGCGGAGAGGTGCATATACATCTCACTCAATTACTTCTTTAATGCTTCAATTTCTTATTGGTATTTGTGCAGCAACATCAGCAAGGCTGGGTCACCGACGGGAGGGTTGGGGTGGCTTCCCCTATCCTCGCCAGGTGTTTCTTCAAATGAAAGTGAAGGTTGGTTAAAATTTTTATGCAATTACATCTTATGTGTGATCATCTCGCACTCTGATTATTCCTGCTTGCAAGAGGCTTACCATGCTGGCTGTTCACATTTCCCGAATTCATCTTCCACTGTATTAAAACTCGGGACGTGACAACATTGATCCTCCTTATCTGAAGAACCTGAAATCGTGGACCAATACAGAGGTGATGGCCTATTTTGAGGCTCGGAAAGCTGTGAAGCATTGCTCGCCAGGGCGGAGCCGAAACTACTTGATATTAGCAAAGATGTCTTCATGAAGACACTTCAGGGGCTCTGCCATGTAAGCGGTGAGCGGGTAGTCCTTCAGCAGCTTCCTCTGCCAGTGGAAGAGCCCGTCCCTTCTGTAGTCGAATGGCATCCTGAGATCGATAGTCTCTATCCTTACAAGACATTCATTAGAGGGGAGGACCAGCAGGATGCACTCTATAGCAATACCCCTTGGTTGTTTGCATTGCTTCGTTCTCATAGGCTTTCAGTTGGCAGACCGAGCAAAGCCATTCTAAGCCAGCCTCTTCTTCTCTCCATCAAATATGTTGATGGATGGGGGCTGGACCATCTTGGATTATATTATCATCTGTCTTCTCGTGGCCATTCAGACTTGGCGTCACTAGCCGAGCAAAGCGAGACGATAGGAGATATATGTTGGCTAGTTCGCGAGGTGGCCTCAAGAGACAAAGTGCCTTCACTGTTCTATTGGCCTCTTTCCCCTTTATATACGGGGCTGATAGGTATTTTTTATTTCTTTGCTTCGGTCTTCCAGCCCATTTCTCCTTCTATTGAAATATATGTTATTCTCACCCTTGTGTGTGTGCAGTTCGACTCACTTCAGAGGAGACCCAACACTTTAAGGAGTTGCTAATAAAAGCTTGGAAGCCGACGTACTTTGAGATTCCCAAGGTGGTTTCGACTACGACACCATTGCCTCCTAGTGATTCGCGGAAGTGAACAAGGTCTCAGGTAAGGGAGGCCATCAGTAAGGCGAAGGAAGCGGTTACTAGGGTGACACGGGCCCGTCGAAGGAAAGCTACAGAGCCGAAGCTGACAATTGTTCCCCCGCCTGTGGTGTCGTTTGAAGAATTTGAGACTTCTCGTATGCAGACGCCTGTGGCAGAAGGTATATTCTTCCTTCTTTTGCACTTCATTTTTGCTCTGGCCTCATTAGCTAACAATTCTTCTTTGCAGCTGCTACCACTCCTACTGTAGTGGTTGCGCAAGAGGTTATCGCTCCTACGGTAGCTGGAGATGGAGGAGAGGGAGTGTCCGTAGCTCCCATCAAGGGGGATCTGCCTTCTCCTACACCCAGCCACAAAATGGAAGGTAATATATGGTTCATTCATAGGCTTCCCACAGCTAACTATGTTTTCAACTTACATGAATATTCTTAATTTGAGCTTCAGTTGATGTCCGAGTGCCTTTGCCTCCTGCTGTCGGGGATACTGAAGGTGCTTCTGTTGGGGCGGAGATCGTTCCAGGGAGTGAGCCCACTCTCGAAGTTCATTTAACTGTCGCTCCTGCTGTAGAACCGACCGAGCGGGTTCCTGTTGAGGGGGATGCTCGTCCCGCGGGTCATGAAGCTGAAGAACAATCCACTCTGAAGGAGGAGGGTCAGGCACCAGCACAGAGCTCTTCCTCAATAGAGCAGATAGACTATAGTGGCAGCTCCAGTGATGAGGAGTTTCCCCCTGTGGAAATGGAAACAAAAGATGCTGGGGCATCTTCTGCCTATGAGAGTGATTACACCACTTTCAGCCTGCCCCGACTGGCGTGGAGTAGCTTCGAGCCGCCTGGTCCCTTTATAGGGAAAGGGGCCGGGTCGACGGAGGCGGTGGTCTCCACTGCTGGAGCTCTGAGTTTGGTGTCGGTAGAGGTAAGAGATCCCCTACCAATTTCACCTCCTAGCTCTTCTTATTAGTCTTCATGCTAGACCTCTGAAGCATGCCATATCTATTTCTTCCTGTAGGCTTCAGCTATGCAGACCAGATCCAGATCCATCATTTCCCCATCGGTCAAACCCCTTTTTCAGACAGATCCATGTCTATCCTATCTGTTCTGTAACCTGAGCCAGAAAAATCATGGTGTTAGAGAGTTTTTCATTTCCAATTGCTGGATGGTTGTGAAAATTTTATATGTCGTAGCTCTTCCAGTCTACGTTCCAACGATGCCCATTTCGTTCTGATCCGCCTCCAGATCTGAGCACAGCAATTAGTTTCGCAGGGTTGTGCAGATCTGCCCAGTCACAGGGCTACATGACAGGTCTGGGATCTAAAATCCCCATCGGTCCTTCAGCTTCGATTCAGCCACTGCCGACTTCAGGGATCGAAGAGGGACCTCCCACCAATGTCTCAGCCAACCGTCGCGGCCAGAAGTTGACTGGAAGCCGTCGTCCCACATGCTGCACGCGCTTGCTGTCCAGCGGGTTTGAACAGTGTCGAGTCGGACCAGCAGCCCACGTTCGGCCCGAAAGCCCTTCCGACTTGCTGCCCGTCAACCCGAGATCGGTACTCCCGGGTCGCTGTTGTAGCCCTTTACCTCCCTGCGTGGAGTGGGCCATAAAATCATTTCTGTAATTAAATTTTACCACTGTATTGGGAGTTACGGATCTTGGCCGGGACGTCTTCCCTATGCCCCGAGTGTGGAGGTACATTTTTGCTCCTTCATTGTCGCATTTGCTTATTTCATATATGTTCGTATGTCACTGCTTGAGTGATAGGATAACTAGTTCATTCCAATTTTATCACTGCTGCGAGAGTGAGTGAGTGTGACCCGTCCTGTGACTCGACCCGAGCACGCGGAAGAGCCGACCACCCTTGACTCTACGACAATTTCTCAACCGCGCAGATCCGCACGCTTCTCTTGCTAGGGACAAGTAGCGAGCTTGTGTTGAGTTGGCTGCGTCTTTGCTGATCGCGTTATCAAATCGTCTTTGCTGATCGCGTTATCAAATTGATCGCGTCGTCACCTAGAGTCCCAGGTTCGTATCCAAACGGTACTGAGTTGCATCCCGTCCCGCATCACCTAGGAGTGGTGGAGAGCTAGACTCAAGAGAGACAGTTTGGGGTTGGTTTCTCTAGGGCCTCCCACTGTAGCGGCTCGAGTCCATGTCGGGAGAAAAACTAGCTAGAGGCCTGACGTAGCATAGTTAGTCAGTGTGTACACATGTGGTCGGGGACTATGGACACCTGCTGACGAGCATAACCCTGACTAGACCCTTGTCTTCTGTTACTTGTACAGCGTCTCAGTCTTCGATTGGGATGAGTAGGGAGACACCTGAGATGCGGACTAAGTCATGAGTGGACACATCTGCCCTTGCTTCTAGTGGGCAAGCCATCCTATCATAGGACGTGTGACTCTCGTGACTCATGGTTTTCATTTTTGACAGTAAGGTCGTGATTTTCGGGTGACTGTCGTGAGTCATTTTCGACATTTAGGTCGAAGGCTCCAAGTAGAGTTATCGAGGTCTCACCTGTAGTCAGTGTAGGGTTCACGAAGGTGAGGTCGTGACTGTACCCTTCGACCACATAGTCTTGGTTGGGCCTTCATCACCGAGGATGGGCCCTCACAATAAAGGTGTCGTTCTTTCTTTCCCAGTAGTGTAGCCATGATTTTACTGGTGGTTCGATGGTCCCAACTGTGAGATCGGGGTTTACTTTCCATTTTCGTTAGGAGTAGCTAAGAGAGTCATGGTTCCACCGACTACCATCGTTACTGTTCTTGTCACGGCTGTTACTTCTATCGTTATTGTTGCTATTGCTACTTCTGTTGTTGTTGTAGTTGCTATTATCGTTGTTATCGCTACTGCTTATCGTCGTTGTTTCGTGGTGGGGATACACAAGACCCTTACTAAGCCAATGAGATGAGTATCACCACTGTCTTTTCAGGTGTTGTGGTTCCTCCTCGAGATTCAGAGGTGCAGCGTGGAGGGCCGGCTTGACAATGGCGAGTTGATCATCCCACGCGACCAATTGTCACTACCTCAAACTACTTCAGACTTCTGAGGCATCAGGCAAATCCAAGTCTGTCCTGTCTGTTCTATGCCTTGAGCCAGAAACAACCACTGTGCCATAGAGTTTTTCATTTCCAATACATTTACTGGATGATCTTGAAATAAATATATGTTGTATCCCTTCGAGTCCTCTTTTCAACGGTGCTAATTTTGCTCCGATCCGCCTCTGGATCTGGGTGCAACAATTATTTTCGTGGAAGCGCGCAGATCTGTCCAGAGTCAGGCCAGCAGAAGCAGTCCGCCAGATAATTCCTCAGAAAATACGCCGGCTCAGATTCAGTCGCCGCCGACTTTAGGGATCGAAGAGGAGCCTTCCACCGATGTCCCAGCCAGCCGCCTCAGCCAAAAGTTGATCGAAAGTCACCATCCCAGTTGCCGAGTTCACTTGCTGTCCAGCGAGTTTAAACAGTACTAAGTTAGACCAGCTGCCCACCTCTGGCCCGATAGCCCTTCTGGCTTGCTGTCCGTCAACCCGAGGTCACTACTCCTGGGTCCCACGTGTAGCCCTTTACCTCCCTGTGTGGAGTGGACAATAAAAATCACTGCTATAATTATTTAAGTACTATCCATCGAGAGTACGGATCTTGGCCGGGGTCGTCTTCCCCACGCCTGGAGCGTGGAGGTATCATGTTTGCTCCCCACTTTGGCATTTGCTTTTCTCGTATGTATTCGTATGCCACTGTAAGTGATAGGATAATTAGCTCGTTATAATTTTATCACCACTGTGAGAGAGAGTGAGACCCGTCCCGTGCCTTGATTCGAGCACGCGAAAAAGTGGATACCCGTGACTCGTTGCTGATTTCTCAACCGTGCACATCCGCATGCTTCGCTCGCTTAGGTACGTCCGCGAGCTTGTGTCTCTTGGTCCCAGGTTCGCATCAAGTTGGTGTTGAGTCTACTGTCTATCCCGCATCACCTATTCTGCCCCTTGCCCCTACACCCGAGCCGAGCGAGGAAGAGAAAATACCTTCATGCCCCTTGAACATGGATAAAGTAGGAACGGTGTTTCCCAAGGGAGTTGGCTAAGGATGCCGTGTACTGTGTGGGTCCCGTGCAAAGGAGTAACCCTTAATGACCAGGGAGGGAACGTCACACTCCTGGCGCAGAGCTCATTATGCCTTTAGATGTTGTAGAAGCAAAGCTTGGCCATGAATTGACTTGACTAAGACATGACCTCTTCTTTTCTTTTTCTTTTTTAACTAACACTCGTCATCATGTTGAAAAACCTCACTTATGTGCTCATGCATTGAAATGAATAGTATGGAAATGCATTCTTGCGTAATTAAATCATCCCTCGCATCCCTTGATAAAAGTGACTTGTGAGCCTGAAGCAGCCACCATGTTGCCCCTTGTGCTTGTATTTCTTGCTTTGACAGTTCACAGGATAAATGACGAGATGAAGGTTGGAGGTAGATCAACATGATAGAGTGATGATTAGACTTGACCCAAACGAAGAAGGATAAAAAGGAAAGAGGTAGGGCTTAAACTCCCTTGCTAGGGCATGACACCCTAAAAACATGAAGGTCTACAGAAGACGCCAGAAGCAGAGGGGGTTATGGGGGATTAAAGCCCTGAAAGTAACATGAGAAAGGGCGGAGACCATGATTGGGGGAAGAATGAAGAATGGCGGAATATAAGTTCGGGAAATCCCAAAGAATGGAGGAAAAAGGGTCTGAAGCCTCTTGAGAAGTGGATGAATTAGGTGAATAACTCATGGAGTCTGAAAGGAAGGGAAGTTCCGAGAGTCCCAAAGGAGAAAGACATTGGAACGATGGTATGAATCCGGGACAATTGGGGGATCCCGGGGAGAAAGAAGAATAAGAATGAGATGATGTCTGACGAAGATAATGAGAAGATTGAAAAGATGAATTAGATTGAATGGGAGATTGGGAAAGAAGAATATGATTTAAGAATGATGAGAGAACTGCCTTGGGAGAGGGAAGGTAGATGACCCAAGGAGAGGGGCTTAACAAAATGAACGAGGATGGAGCGAAACAAGAGGGAGGTGGCCTAACTCACTGACAACCCGAGCTACACCTCAGCGAAGGGTAAGCAAGCGTGAGAACGTCAGTCTGGCAAGGAGGTGAACATCGTCGAATTCACCTCCGCCACCAAAGCCAGCAAGGGAGCCAGGACAAGTAGTTCTGACAAAAGGCCAGTGGACAAGCCGGTCGCTCTCTCCTTCTCAGAGCGTATGAAGACGTCCTTCTCTTTCAAGAAGGAACATGAGAAATGCTCTTCAATCTCTGCATGGCTTAAAAGATCATCGAACTGCCTGAAGTTTGCAAGCTGGACGAAGCCCAGAAAATCGATGATCCCAACTACTGCCTATACCACCACATGCTGGGTCATCCTCTCGAAGATTGCTACATCTTCAAGACCCAGGCACAGAAGATGATCCGAGACGGCCTTAATCAAATGAAGAGCAGTCTCGTCGATCCTCCGCAGCCACATACGTGGTCCAGACCAACCAAAGCAGCGCTTGTGGTTCACCATCTGGCTAATGTGATCCACATGATGGTAGTTTTTTCTCTCTCTGATGATGAATCAGAGGAGCCCAGTGCTAACCAAAGAGACCGTTCAATCTGGTATCTAGGGTGGAGGCCCTGGCACGATCGCAGACCCCTCTCCTTCCCCAGAGAAAGAACCCGATAATTTTTTGACGTCCTCGTCGAGAGGGGGGAAATCTTGCCCCGTGGCCCACCGACAGACTACACTCATTTGGACTTTAGCAACCCCCAGTACTGTCCCTTCCCTGCACGAATCTGCCATGCGATCGAGTCCTATGAAGAAGTCCAGTACCTCATCCAGGAACAGATCCGGTGGGAGCAGATCTACACTGAGGGGAATTCCATGGAACTTGTTCGACTGCGGCAAGCTGTCGAAGAAACTCTGAGCACTGCCATAAATATGCTAGAGCAGCCTGATCCTCTCCAGGAAAATGGGCATGGGCTGCCTTACCAGCACACTCCAGAATGGCTCGAGTTCTAGACCGACAATCGAGAAGCTCTCGAGCGGCTGCAGAGGCGCAGGGAGCAAGATGCCAGCCAAGAGATAGGGCTGAGTATCTTCTCGGCCAACGTCATTCATCCTCCTGCTCCCCCGGTCTCCCTGGATTCCTCGACAACACAGGTTGGTCAGCCGGCCCTTGCCATTCCAGCCGCGTAGTGGCGACCCTGGCAGGAGTTAGAGTCTCTCCCCTTTCCCAGAGAAGACATTGCTAGACTCCTCCGAGTCCTTCTTGGCCGAGAGGATGTCCTGGTGGGCGAGGCTATGATGAGCTCCTCAAGTTCCTCTCACCTTCCCCTTGTTCCACTTCTGTCTCCGATGCTCGAGGATAGGACGGGAAAATAGAAGCTGGGTGAGATTTCAACTCGACCGGACCAGGTCCTCCCAACAGTTCGCACGCCGGGTTTGCCATCACAAAGGCCATCCGGCGCACGAGATCAAGATAGCCAACTGGGGCAACAAGGCCTCAAGACTTCATCGAGTGTTGCCCGACCCTGGCCTCAGCCAGACCATTGGGGTTAGGCCAGGAAGCAGGATGTTGCTCATGCTCCTCGAGCCACTTCTCTGCAGCCTCCCTTGCCACTGCGGCTAAGGCACCAAACCACGCATACGTCTTCAGATGCTAGTACCAGTATATCAGCTCAACAGGAGAAGCCTCCCTTGCCACTGTGGTTAAGGCATCAAACCGCGCACACATCCTCGGATGCCAGTACAAGTCAGCCAGTTCGTGGTAAATTCCCACAACCACCGCGGTTAAGGCCTCAAACCATGCCCACGTCCTCGGATGCTAGCCTTAGCATCCCAGCTTACCAGGAACTACCACTCGAGGTCATTGAACAAGCGATCAATGCCACCTTCCAACTACAACAATCGGAAGGTGCCTGGATTGATATCCGGGCAAAGAAGAGTCGCTGACCTCGCCCTGCAAACACATTGGCCCAACGGTATCCCCACGGGGATCTGTCAGCATTAGTTCCAGTGCCTCCTCCTCCTCCTACTCCCCTGGAGGCGGCCATCACCAAGAAACAGCAGAGGAACAGAAGGAAGAATCTCAAGAGGCGGCTCAAGAAGCAAGCTGAACAAGTGATTGCCTTGCAACTCCCAGCAGAGCTAACGCCTCTCCAGAGGTTATAGCGACTCATCGACAACTTGAAGGTATACATTCCTCTTCGCCCTACCGGGCCTATCCCACTCGATAGCTACATCCCGTGGGAATAAATGTAGAAATGAGCTCGCCTCAGAAATTGGGTCTAGAAAATGATCTAGAAAGTCAAAGAAGGCGAAACTCTTCACATCCCAGAAGAGCTCTCCTTGTTCTATAAAGACAAAGAGATCACGATGGAACAACTAGAATAGATGCTTCGTAGCTGCACCTGCAACATGGTGGTTATTCCACCTCCAGATAACATCAACGCCTCCCGGCGAGGCGAGCCGATAGTAGCCAGAACCCGACAAAGGATTGCAACTCCACTCAGACTACAGCCAGTCCCAGAACACACTGGCCGTGGCTGGGGTCGCGGTCGTGGACGTGGTAGAGGCCACGGTAGAGTCCCTGAGCCGCCTCTTCGCACGTCTACCTTCGATCCAGAACGGGTCATCCTCTTTCGAGGAGAACAACCTGCCCCGATCCCGCCAGTGGAAATCTGGGGGGGGGGGGACCCAGCATTTTTGATCCTGCTAGCTCCAAAAATATCACCGCCAGCATCCCAGTCCTGGCACCAGTTCCGACTCATCCTGTAGAACAAGTAGGGCCATCCGGCAAGGACGGGCCAGCCCTTCATCCTCCCTCGGAAGAGCCATCATTGGCCTCCCTCTTCCAAGAGTCCGTGGGTGGCCAGAGTCTGCCCAATCCGATGAACAAAGGCAAGGCGGTGCAACTCCCCGATGAGGAGTGGCGCAGCAGCCCACAGCAGATCCAGCCTGACATACTACCGTCACTGGAGGACGCTCAAGCTCGAGCTGACCGAAAGGTTCTCCACCAGATAAAGCGCTTCCCTGCCAGCATCACGATCTGGGAAGCCATCGCTTGGAGTAAATATTTGAGGGAAACTCTTATCAAGATACTCCAAGAGCCGGAAGTCTATGAAGCACACGCGGCAGAAATAAAAGTTGTGACGTATGAGGCTTTTACGGCCGTTGTCACCTTCACGGAGAAAGACTTTCTACTCTCTCCTCCGTGCCATAATCAACCCCTCTATACGAATGGAAAAATCAATGGGCATGAAGTAAATCGGATCCTGGTAGATGCCGGTGCGACTGTCAACATCATGCCCCTCAAAACATTCAAGACTTTATATCTGACTTACCTACCTCCAGAAGGTCTACGCAGTCAAGATATTCGACTTCAATCAGAATACCGAGGAGGTCCTCAGCCGGGTGGATGTTGACTTGGTACTTGATGATTTTGCCTCTAAGGTGACCTTCTACATCATCGACTCTAGCACATCCTACAAAGTGTTTTTGGGCAAGCCCTGGCTCCATGAAAACTCGGTCGTCCCCTCAACCCTTCATCAATGTATCAAGTATATTAAGGATGGGGAACAGCGTGTAGTCTTCACAGACTTGTCGCCATTCAGTCAAGCAGAATGCAACCTGGCCGATGCGGCTCTCTACTTCAAGGGAACCGGTGCTTTCCCTGTGATTAAGAGCAAGAGCAACGGCTGGCTCTCAGAAGAAGAAGAGGATGACCTCTTCTCCATTGACGAGGAGAAGGCCAAGCTTCACTGGCTACGTCTTAGTGCCAAGTCAACTGCAGACCACCTCGAGAGACACAAAGTCGATTTCGAGACTAATCTTATTAGCCCAGCGATCGATAGGAGCATATGTCTGCCACCAGACTACATCCATCTCATGTGTGCCTCAGATGAGCACAGGGTTGAGCAGCTCACGACATTCATCGTCACTTACAGACTGCAACACTAGTCCAAGAAAAGGGATAGAAGGGACAAGTCCATCATTTTTCACAAAGGAGACATGGTCCCCCCAGCCCCACCAGAAGATGGTTTCGACTGGTCCAGGCAAGCCGACAACGCCCCTGAAGCCATCCAAATTCTGGATGACCAGTCACCTTGCATCCGGGAGATGTGCCTCAAGCAGCACATTCCCCAGTGGCAGAGCTCTACGCAGTAGAGATAGTTCCAGGATCTCTGGAAACCCTCACAAGTTCGGGGGCAACCCCCATTCTCCCAAAAGGACACCAGAGGTCTTGGCTATGACCAAGACCCAGACTTCTGTGTCTACCATGCGGTCCACGCCGTAGGACCGACATAGCCGGCTGTCAACCCGGTTGTCACCAAAACCAAGTTCGACAGCTCGGGAGATGAGGGGGAGGAGATTTTAATCCCGCTCCCCGCCAGAGCCAGTATCCCAGTGCCAGCACCTGACGAGTCTTCCTCGTCCGTCCACGAGGATGTTGAGACAAAGGAGACCCCTATGGCCTCCCAGCCAATGGAAGAACCTAGTTCGCCACACTTTCCCCATGAGGAAGGTCCCCAAAATAAAGATCATGAGGCATCGCCGACCTTGGCAGACAACCCCAGCCAAGCCTCTGGGATGCCAACCGATAGCCATCAGTCCGACATGGACGGCCTGGGGAAACCTCAGGTCAGGTCTAGCAGTGATAATCTTCCAGGGAAAATGGCGAATGTGCATGGACTTCACCGACCTTAACATGGCCACTCTAAAGGACTGCTACCCACTGTCGAGCATCGACCAACTTGTTGACTCGACTTCAAGCAATGAGTTACTCGGTTTCCTAGATGCCTACTCTGGCTACCAACAGTTCAGGATGGACCCAGAGGATGTTGAGAAGACCGCCTTCATCACTGAATTTGAAGTACACTGCTACACCCGAATGTCCTTCGGGTTGAAGAATGCTGGGGCAACATATCAAAGGTTGATCAACCACATCTTCAAGGGACAACTCAGTCGGGACATCGAGGCCTACATCTATGACATGCTCCTCAAAACGCCAAAGGCCGAGGATCACTTCGTTGACCTATCCGAGACCTTCGACACCCTCTTGAAGTACAACATGAAGCTCTACCCCGCCAAATGTGCCTTCAATTCGGAGTCAGGTCTGGAAAATTCCTAGGTTTCCTCGTAACTCAGCGCGGGATAGAGGACAACCCTGATAAGGTTCTAGCCATCCTGAACATGCGGCCACCCACCTACATCAAGGACGTCCAGTGCCTTACAGGGCACATCGCTGCGCTAAATCGTTTCCTGTCCCGGGCGGCCGAATAATGCCTGCCCTTCTTCAAATTGTTAAGAGGGCCCAAAATGGCATCTGCTACGTTCAACTGGGATGAGGAATGTCAGAAGGCATTTGAAGAGCGCAAAGAATTTCTGGCCTGGGCCCCGGTGTTATCCAAGCCGGTCCCAGGAGAAGCGCTACACATCTACCTCTCGATGACCCCTTCCACAGTAAGCTCGATCCTAGTTTGAGATGACTCGAGGGTTGAGAGGCTGGTCTACTACACCAGCAAAGTGCTCAATGAGGCCGAAAGAAGGTACCCTGCAACCGAGAAACTCATGCTAGCATTGGTAACCTCGGCCAAGCATCTCCGACCCTATTTCCAAGGGCACTCCATCATCGTGTTAACCGGTGAACCCTTGAAGAAGATCCTCTCCCACCCTGAAGCCTCGGGACGCCTCATTAAGTGGGCCATCATGCTCGGGGCCTATGACATCTCTTATCACCCCCGCTCAGCCATCAAGGGACAAGCCCTCGCAGACTTCATCACAGAGAGTGTCGTCCCGACCATGGAAACAGTTATGCGCGCGCACAGACCCACTTGGGACCTATTCGTCGACGGGTCTTCCAACTCAGTCAGAAGTGGCACTGGTGTCCTCCTCAAATCCCCCGAAGGGGCGGAGCTGCAGTACACTTTGAAGTTCAATTTCCCGGCATCCAATAATTCCTCTGAGTACGAGGCCCTCATTTCGAGAGCCAGGATGGCATGTCGACTGCAGGCCGAGCTAGTTAGAATCCACACCAACTCCCAACTAGTCACCAGTCAGGTCAACGGTGACTACGAGGCTCGGGAAGTGCCAATGATCAAGTACCTCCAAATGGTCAGAGGGTTGGCCCAACTATTCAAGAGTTTTGAGGTAGTCTGGATAGCTCAGGAGGAAAACTCCCGGGCAGATGCCCTCTCTCATCTGACCTCCTCTCTTGGCCCTGAAGGTACTCGGTTAGTCCTCCTCAAGGAGCTAGAACGATCGAGCATCGAATCCAAACTCATGACCATCGACCTGGCATCCCCGAGCAACTGGCGGACCCCCTACGTATCCTGGCTTTGAGACTCTCAAGAGCCCCCTGACCCTCGAGAAGCTTGGAGATTGAAGTACTAAGCCCGACGTTTTGTCATCCTGGACAACACCCTGTATCGTAGGTCTTACTCCGCCCCCCTCCTCAAGTGCCTTGGCGCCGATGAAGCCAACCAAGCAATTCAAGAAGTTCACAATGGCATCTGCGGCGTGCATCAAGGAGGAAGATCACTCACCAGGATCTTGCCCCGGCAGGGTTACTGGTGGCCCATGCTCCAGCGTGACTACTCGACCTACGTGTAATGCAAAAACACTACGCAACTTCTATTTTTGAGCCTCTCTTAAAAACACACATATAAGCAATATAGAACAAAAAAATGACCCTCTCTCCCAGAGATTCTTCCCACAAGGGCTGGAAGACCCAGTATTTCTGGGTGGGCACAGCCTTGGACAGCGGGTCTTGGAACTTCCCGCTGATCCCCAATTTTCACCCTAACATCCCTCCAAAGCCGGCTGTGATTTCTCCGGAGGTGGAGAAGAAGGCTGCCCTTCTTTAGGAGAATTGTCGATCCACCGCCGAGTTGATTACTGAGGCCAACATTTAGGAGTATCCCTCTCGAGCGGTGAGGCCTCTAGGTAAGGGGTTCAGGGCCTTCTATTGATGTTGGGTCGAATTAGCCAGTTTCTTTTCAGATGGTACTATTTTGTCTGCTCAGACTCGAGTAAGTGGCTGATGAAGAGACGTCGCAGGCCGAGGTGGTGATCCTCGATAAGGAGGAGACGCCTGCTCCCGACAGACCTTAAGCGTCTGGGAGTTATTCCCGTGCCCAGGACAAGGGCAAGCAGCTTGCTTAGGATGGATCTTCTGAGAGTCGTGGGGCCAAGCGCAAGGATCCCGTGCAAAAGTTATTGCAGTCCTCGATAAAGGCCGTGGCTGCTGAGAGGAAAAGGGAGAGAAGGGCGAATGCCAGTCACCCAGTTGAAGAGGGCGCACAGCTAGCCCTCTCGACCGTTGAATCAGAGGGGGCCATCGCCGTCGGAGGAGTCACGGCCGAGGTGGATGCGCTCCAGGAAGCGGTGGCTAACACTGGGGCCCCTATTGAGGCTGATGGGGCACAGGGCGGTGGATCTCGATTTGAGCTGGGTGAGGCTGAGGGGTCATGGGGTGAGGCAACCCAGACCCAACCGACCAAGGCTGTGGAGGTGCGAGATGAGGCGGTCCATCCCGATCCAGCCAGGGGGACCGTAGGAGTGGGAGTACTCGGAGGGGATGCCTCAATCCTAGTGGTTACAAAAGGGTCCTTTCCTCCTACGGTGGGTACTTTTGTCATCTGAGCCTCCTTGTACTACAGGTGCCGCTCTGTGACCTCGGAGGCAATTCGGGGAGGTCTCGGGCGTAGCTCCCATTCTGTGCTTCTCGAATAAGTCATGGAAGGTAGCTTGATTGTGGCCCAGCTGGGGGCCAAAATGACTGATCTATTCACTCAGGTCAACTCAGAGAGGGAGTCTCTGGCCTAGGCCTATGGTGCATCCGACCGAAAGATCGAGCACCTGACCATCGACCTTGAAGACCTTCAGCGGGAGGTGGCCTCACTCAAGGCGCAAGGGGAGTCGAGCCAAAAAGAGGCTCGAGAATCGATCGAGTACTTGGTTTAGGCCCACTACATGGTCAAGCTGAAGGATAAGGTCCTGGATGCGGAGCGCAAAGTGCAAGCCAAACACTCTGAGCAGTGGAAGGCCGAGCGTGAGGAGCTTGAGGGCCGGGTCCGAGAGGCCGAGCGGCAGTAGACAAAGGCCGAGGTCGTACGAGCTGAAGCTGAGTGGTGGCGCTCTGAGGCAAAATGGAGGATGACCGAGCTTGAGGAGAAGGCAGAGCTGGCCGGGTTGGAGGCGCTCGAGCAATACAAATGCTTGGAAGGTTATCAGGCAGCGCTCTAGAAGGCTGCCTTTGCTTACTACGAGCCAGGCTACTGTCGAGGCCTGCGGAAGGGGTTTTCCCAAGGCTACTGCCGAGTGACCTTTCTGGCCTATGAACAGGCGCATGGAGAGATCAAATTTCCTTTCGGGCAACGCTATGACTCAGATGAGGATACTATGGATTATTCCTTCACGTCGTCGAGCGAGGGAGGAAGTTGGGGTGCCTCCGTTTCATCCGAGTGATCGCCAACTCTAGCAGCCTCAAGAGGGCACGCGGTCGAGAAAGTTCCCACGTAGGTGGGGTCAGTGTCTGGACCAACCGTCACTAAGGGTGTTAGGGGCGGGTCGCCTGGTGTTAAGGATCCTTCACTCGTCGAGCTTCGTGGTGGGCCCGAGGCATGATGTATATTTTTTTTACTTTTTCTATTTCCTTTCTTTAGTGTGGCCATGTAAAAACTTTTCCTTAGGTATACGAAGGCAGTACAGACCCAATGACAGGACGGGGTAAAGGCGAAGCCGAGCTACTGCAAAGTACAAAGGGCAAGCAGCTTGCAGAAGAAAACATCACTATTGTCACCGCCAGAATAGTGGCGTCTGAGCAAGAAGGAGTATCTCTACCTCCTTCAATTGAAGGACCTTCGGGTAACATGCTCGAGGGCATCAAAAACAAAACAACTAGGGACCCCGCCATCCTAATGACACTGCAAAGGTACAAGCAAGAGATAGAACTGCTGAAGAAACAGTTAATTGAAAAGGCTAAACATACTGTAGCACTCGAGCACCTGGGGGCACCGAATGGGCCATCATAGGAAGGTTTCAACCCCAGGGGTGTCCCTTCACCAGTTGTTCTACAATCTGTAGACTAGAGCTGGGTTGCTCCCCAGCACTATTCCCAGTGGCTCCAGCCAGCACGGCCAATGCCCCTTCAGATGTAGCAACAGGTCCCTATGTCAGGGCCTTTGCTTCCCCATACTAGAGCTCCAGCCACACAACTGGTGCGACCCGCTCACCTCTGCCCTCGACCAGAAGAGCCAGCTACGGTGGACAAGTTGATAGTGGAGCAGATGATTGAGGCAAGGCTGGGAAAGAGGGGTGGTGATGACTATGCCCCCTTTGACATATATGCAGTGCCATATCCAGCTCATCATGCTACCAAAAGACTGCCGCCCGACGTCAGTAAACCCCCAAAATTTGACAAATATGACGGGCAGGGCTCCCCAAAAGAGCATATTGCATATTATATGACAGTCATGGGTGACTTGGTGGCAGACGAGTCGTACCTGCTCAAGTTCTTTGGGTATTTGCTAACGGGACCCTCCTTTGAATGGTACTCTGACTTGCCGGCCAGGTCTATCCACGACTAGCCAGATATGCAGCAGAAATTCAGCGAAAGGTTCCACGTCATCGAGGCAGAGGTGACTGTGGCTGAGCTGTTGGCAGCCAAGCAAAAAGATGATGAAACAACTGCAGAATATATCAAGAGATGGGAGGATCTCAGCATGAGGTGTCAGCGTCCTCCGCATCCCGAAGATGCAATAAGAATATGTAAATAAAATCTGAAGAAAGAGATTCTGGACAAGATGAATGGAATAGAAATTCTATCTTTTGACCGATTAAGTGATGTTGCCACGGAGGTTGAAGATTTCTTCATAAGATATCCCTCCATTCCTGCCGACTCAAGTCATCAGGCTAGGCAAGTTAATAAACGGCCGATGCTAAAGGCGGTCCATACCATTAGCCTCACGGTGAAAAGGCACAAATGGGTGCACAATCCTCCTCTCAATGAACTTGCTAACTGTCAAGAGAGCTATCCTTCGTAGAACAAAGCAAAGAAGCTCTATGCCTTCCCCCGGGACCAGACTCGAGCATTGTTTGAGTGGGCTGTCAAATATAGCAAAATCAGGCTTCCGAAGCCAAAGAGACCAGATGATGTCAGAAGGAGAGATGATCCTCATTTTTGCCCCTACCATCAAATCCTAGGGCATCCTATCGAGGATTGCAAAATATTTAAAGACATCGCCCAAGGCTTAATAAAAAGAGGAGAGCTACAAATGGGGGAGGACAGAGTCGATCCTCCACACCCTCATGAAGTGCCAACTTAGGAGGCATCGATTAACATGATATCTGTATGCCAACAGTCGCCTGAACAAGTTCCAGAGGCTTCCAGTTAGCACACCAATGAAGACGGTGCCCTAGCGCCTGAAGAAAAGTAAAGAAATTGGCAAGCATCGTCAATACAGAAAAGAACAATATCAGCATCCCTTCCGACTCCGAGAGTCCGGGTTAGTGGAGCCATCGCCCGGCCCGCTCCGCCCCTTATAGTTCCTGCTTGGCGTCTGACGCAGGATGGACATGGTCGAGACGCGGGACCCTAAGCCAGCGGTCAACAAAGCGCAAGTCGTCCAGCAATGAAGCTAACAATCATGCACGCGACGAACTCCACTCGGGGCACGTAGTGACGGTTCGGTGAGCTGTGGCTCGCGACGGGGTCGGACACGGTCCGTTCACCCCACGCCAATTTTGCCTACTCCTACGCTTCCCCACCCCGGGCTAGTCCTTTCCCTATGTTACCTCGCACCGGGTTAACAGATGTCAGCTCCTTCATACTGTTTTAAGTCCTCAACCATATTTCTATCAAAAAATAGGCAACCCCCATTTCTCTATCACGCTTGATTCATGAATGCTCTATAGCAAATCAATACAAAAATAATCATAATAAATGATAATAACAATGAACAATATGGGCACCACCCATCGGTCAGCTCGGATTCACTTTTATTATGCATCCATGCACACGTGTACGTCTGTTTGCTAATTGCTGCATGTTCATTACTATTTCAGACCTCGGTATATCAAATGGTGATTTGCTGAAGGTCAGATTAGGCCTGACTGAAAGCTTTCATTATGCGTGATGGTGGTCTTCAAACTTGTGTTCTCCGCCACGTACCGAGCGCTTAGGGAATAAATACTATTGAACTACATGTGTGAGCCCTTGTCCCACTCTTACATCGTGCAAATCATTTTGTTATTCCACTTATGCTTACGTACTTACGTTGCCCTGATGGCTCATTATCTTGGCAATTAATCAAGGGTTTTCCTCCTTCTCGGAGGATGTAATTAACGTCATAGCCTTTATGGTATGACGGACTACCGGTCCCGACACAGACCTCACTATAATCTGACTAAGTCAGATCAAGCGCATAATAAAATTTTGTCACATGTGACTGGCACGCCCGCGTAATAAACTTGATGATGATATATACATATATATATATCAAATCAAAAAAACAATAAATAAAAAAAATCCATCCCCACCACAAGCTGGCACACCCGGTGGGACTCAGTCTCCCTACATCTCTATGCCAAGATAAATGGGCCCTGGGGGCTTTCCCAAGGAGCACTGATTGTTCATTTGCTTCTGTGATTTCAGGAAACAACAATGGCTGTTGGATTTACTGCATTAGCTTTTGGTCCCGCGGTCATGGCCAGCCATTCTGCTTGTGGGTACCAGGCAGTACCGACCATTTTCAGTACCTTCCCACTACTGGTTGGCATCCCCAACTTCTTGGGGGTAGCCATCGCCGATGTGCTGAAGGTTGAAGCTCTGGAGCTAGCCTGGGAGGACGTCAGTAAGAAGCCTCGAGTTGTCGATACCCGAACCTACAGAGGCCTGCCACCAGGCCGGGTCTAACTAGCATGCTGCATGGTGCACCATGTACCTCATGGGGCTCGTCCCACCCACTGCAACAAACCCGAGAACCGTCATCAAGAGAACACCCGAAGGAGGCCTGCTACTCCCATCATCGGATGGCTGCCAGTGTCTGACAAATATGTTCTAATTGGTGGTGTCTGCATTTTCCTAGACAGACGTGACGCCCAAGTAGTCCCAGATCAGGTGGTCCCTGCCGTACCGACCCACAATTCCTTCCAAACCCTGCCCAGAGGAAGGGCCGAGAAAGAAGAAACTGGTCGTCACGGCCGAAGAGAACTGGCCCCAATGCCGAAAGTGTTCAAGCAGGTGTGGGTGCCCAAGAAGATTCAACCTGTCTGCCAAGAGGCACCTGTTCGCCGCCGCCCTGAGCCTACTGAGACGGGGAAGAGGAATGAGAGGGGCTTGGCCCCAAGAAGAGGAGAAATGATCGTGCATCCTTCATCCCATGCTAGCTTCAGGGCATGCACCTGACAAGCCAATATCCCTACGGTGGGAAGAAGATTTGAGCAACTCGACGGAAGAGCTCGGCTAGCCTACGTCCCTCCAGTGGGAGGTCGATAGCTATCCCCAGTCCAACATCTGGGACGGGGGCAGGAAGAGAGGACCAACATGGTCAGAAGCTATTTTAGGGGTCTGGGAAACCCCTCACTGGGCCAACAACGGCTACTGCAAGCAGCCACGACCGAAGGAGATGACTGCTCACCAATGGCAGTCGAAGAAGAAGAAGAGAGAAGAATGATGTCATCAGTTGACGACAATGGGTATGAAGACGGACCAGATCTCAAGGCCAATGAAGCCCCTCCCCAGCAGGAAAATTCCTAATTTCTTTCTATAAATTCAACTCCACTATCTCTCCTGCTCATTTTCAACCTCACGTTCTCTCACTCTGTTCTCTCCCGTCTCTCGACCGATCGACGCGAGGCGCACGACTGTGGAGAGCTGGCCGAGACGTGGACGTGCTGGGGTGATCGGTTCGAGGCATAGAGCGGCGGTTGGAGCGTGGCGGGCGCGATCCCTCGGTGGATTCCGAGATCGGCGCCATTCGTGTTCCTGGTGATTTTCGGCGTGGTTTAGTCGCTTCGGTGCGCAATTTCTTCGGTGGAGGTAGGGAGATGGATCACCACTTCGTCCTCTGCGTTTTTCCTGTCCCTGCACGTCGTTTGGTGCTCGAACGAGCGAGATCGGGCTTGTTGGGGTTTCGTAAGCTTCGCCAAAAATCGGCGACGGTTCTGTGATCGGTTAGCGTCAATGGACTCCCTAGAATGTCAGCGTTCCTTAGTCACCGATTTCGTCTCGATTAGTGGTCCCGTTTGACTGTTAAGAGCTCGGAAAGTCTAAATACTCTATTTGGGTCGATTTGGTAAAATCGCCCGTTTCTTGCCGTTTCTCAGCCGATCTGGCTCCAGATCGAGTTTATGGGTTTCCCTGTGCGATTGTGGTTGTATCCCCTGTGTTTTGGTGCGAATGGGGCGTGAAAAGGCCACGATTGGGCGAACCCCATGGTTTGCTCACCGTGACGGTTGAGCGATCGTACCAGAGACCGCCCAAGTTATGGGCGGCTGGCTCTGGACCGTTTATCTCCGTCTAGTTTTGGGGCTTGTGCGGCCACACGATAGACCGCACATGATATGGGCAGCCAGGTGTGGACCGCCTATCCCCTAGTGGGCAGCCAATCTCTAGCCGCTTGTCTTCCCGTTGGGATGTGCGGCCAGTCTCTGACCGTTTATACCAGTTGACCTTTGGTCAACAGTTGAGTGTCGGTCACGTTAGGCGGTCTGGTCAAGACCATTTTGACTGGCACTGTGGTAAGTCGATTCCGTTCAGCGGTCCGGTCAAGACCGTTTTGACCAGGAACTAGACTGGGTCGTGGGCTTGAGCGGCCAAGACTTGACCGCTCATCCCCTTGGGCGGTCCTGAAATAATCACCCATCCTCTTTAGCCTTTAGGGGTCTGTCCGTTGTGCGGTTGGTCCCCAACCGTTCATTTCCCTTGAGCGGCCCCATATGGACCGTTCATCCCTTTGAGCGCCCCCCTTATAACCGCCCATCCCTTTAGTGTTTTTGGTTGGCCGTATTGGTTTGTTCCGTGTCGGTCTATCTTAGGTTTGTGTTCTAGGACGGTGTCTGAGCGTCATTTCCCGACGTACTGGTTTCCGTGCATCTTGGCGTGACCTTATGATTTGCCCGTCGTCCCGTGGATGTCTCTTGATGTCCTATGAGGGCTATAACCATAATATGAGGTGGCCAGGAATGTTCTTGCTGTGGGTAGTCTTTCGCACTACTTTTAACGTCGTTGTTTGGTTCTGGTCAACCCGGTGTGACCCAGTGGTTGACAGATGACCTTGTGTGTGTCTCGACGGTTCTGCCTAGTTCGAGACATGGTTCTGGATGAAGTGAGGTGTCATCTTACCTCGTTCTACGTATCTAGGTGTATTGAGGGTTCTCAGTGTTCCCTCAGGTCTCCGTGTGTCGTTTCTTACGGTGAGTCATTTTCTCTGGCTTAGGATTAGACCGATTGGTGGTTGTTCCACTGTGAGCAATGATCTGGACCTAGAGTCCGGTGACTCGAGGATCGTTGTGCTAGCAGGTCTAGTTGCCTTGTCCCGAGTCTATCGGTAGTTTTCGGTGCTGCCATTGGTGCTTGGTAGTACGGGTGACAGTGCATGGTTAGAATGTCTGTACTTCGGCACTCGCGTTTTAGAGTCTGTGTCTCATGGTCCTCCACTAGTCGTAGCCTTATGACACGTTATGCTGTGTCAGCTCTTGTAGCTGGACACTCCCCAATTTATGGTTTTTAAGCTAGTTCCGTGGGCTCCCTGGCTTTGCAGTAGTCATATTTTTCATATTTTCTAAAATTTTTAGATTTTCTATGTATAACCCCCCCACCCTCTCTCTTTCTCTCATTCTCTCATTCTCACTCTCTCTCTTCTCTTTCTCTCCCCCTCTCCTTCAGGCGACCGACGGGGGCGATGGTGGGCGAGGCAGGGACGGCGTGAGGGCGAGTAGCGTGAGGATGGGGCAAGGATCGAGGCGGTGGAGGCGCGGCGAGCTTGGGCACGTGTTCGATTGCCCGGTGAGGGTTTCACGGGCGTTTTACGATGGATCGGTGTCCTCAGCGTGTGAAATCTTTGGTGGAGGTAGGGGGATGGATCCTTGACCCTTGTAATTCCATTCCCATGATTTTGGTAGGCCGTGGTGAGCCGAGTGGGTTTATTTGGGCATTTTGGAGAAAATACATGATCTTGGGGTGTGATCCAGATCTAGTGATTTGATCGTATTTTTAGGATTTAAATGGGTACTCTCGGTGCTAGAGAGGTTGGGGACTAGTTTTTTCTTATTTTTCCCTTCAGAACAGGGAGTGGAATGGACTTTCCCATCGTTTTTGCCATTTTCAGGTTCGGGGCGGCCTAGCGATCCTTCCAGTGACCGCTAGGGTGCCAAGTGGTCATGTGGAGACCGTTAGGATCCCCCCTATGTCGGTTCGAGCCTTGCGGTCACGCGATGGACCACCAGGGGAGCTTAGCGGTCGGGTGGAGACCACTAGGCGGCGTCAAGGGGTCCGGGCGTGACCATTTTTTCGGTTTGGAGTCATTTGAGGTCAGTGGGGTTGCGGCCTTGCGACTAATCGCCACCCTCTCTGGCATTCCGGCAGTGACCACTAGGGGTTTGTGAGTTCTAGGGCATAGCAGCCCCGGATGGACCGCTAGGCTGGCCTTAGTGGTCCAGGGGTAGACCGCTAGGCTCCCTAATGGTCCAGAGAGGACCGCTAGGCGATTCTTCGTGCTTGCCGTGTCTGATTTGCATTGTATCAGTCTCCGGTTGACCCGGTTGTGACCCAGTGGTTGACTTTCGACCTTGTGGATGCCCCAGACACTGTGGGTTCTACATTGGTGTTGTGGGGTGTCTGAAAGTTCTGTGTTACCGTGGTTTCAGACCTAGGGATTGAGCCAGATTGACGGCGTTGTGCCGTTACGTGTGACGGTCTTGACCCGAGTCTTATGACTCAAGGATTGTTGGGTTATTAGGTCTAGTGAGCTGTCCAGAGTCTGGTGGCCTCGGGCCACCTGTTACTTTGCGTTACTCGCGATGGGTGCATGCGTGGTTTTCAGTGTTCACATTTTGTGAGCCCCTACTAGTCATAACTTTCCTGCGCACGTGGGTGCAGACCCACTTGGGAGTGGTGGAGAGCGTGACCCGAGTGAGACGATTTTACGCTGGTTTCCGTAGGGCCCTTTGTCTTTGCAGCCTGAGTCCGGCTGGGGGGAAAACTAGCTAGAGGACCCGACCTAGAGCAGATGGTCTGTGTATGCATGCATAGCTGGGGGCGGAGGACACGCACTGATGAGCGCGACCCCAGCTAGTCCTTGTTCTGTGTTATAAGCACGGTGCCTTAGCCTCCGCCTGGGGCATCGTAGGCAGGCACCTGAGGTGCGGACTAAGTCGTTAGTGGATGTATTTGGCCTTGCTTCTGGTGGGTGGTACTCCCGTCACGTGACGTGAGTTGTCGTGTCGTGAGTTTTCGTTACCCATCTGTGGGGTTTAATGTGTGGTTTGGGTGTTTTCCTGAGCCGAGGTCTAGGGTTTCTGGTGAGCATCACCGAGGGTTTCCCTAGCTGGCGTAGAGTCCACGACAGCGAGATCGTGACCATATTTTTGGACCGCGTGGTTTCAGAGTGGGCCTTTGTGTGTAAGCACAGGTCTCCACGACAGAGGTGTTTTCCGAGTAGCTTGACTAGGGTGGTCCGCATTCTGGTAGTTCTCCGACCGTGAGATCAGAGCGTTCATTTTCGTTCCGATAGGATCAGCTATAAAGTCGAGGTTTTACCAGTCACCGAGTTACTTTTCCTACCGAAGACTTCTTTCCCCTCCCATCACATCCCTCCACTAAAATTTCTTAGTTTCCCCTAGCTAGCCCCCATTTAGGAATAAAGAATTCAAACTACACCACCACCCCATTTGGACTTACCTCCCCACCACCAAAACTCGTAACTCACCTCCACCCCCTTGGAGAACCACCCTAAACAGCCCATTTTCTCCTTGTCACAGCCTGGAAAGCCCCCTCCCTAACCCCCTTTTATCCAGGGACCATCCTCAACCTTTCCACCCCATTTCCCCCTCTCATCCTCACCATTTCCCATCTCCTCCTCTTGCTGCCATCCAAGCAGACAAAGTAGCAGAACAGACACCCTGATTGTAGTGATGCTCTGCCTTCCTTGAGTATCTTCTGGTGCCCCACCTAGCACCTGAAGATTCTTCTCCAAAGTGGCTTTCCAATGAGTGGTCGTGCATCCCCAACCGAGGTCGGAGCTGGGCAGGAGGCCCGTTTCCGTCAAGCTGCGCAAGATCTACTCTGACTGGGGATAGAGGCGAGTTGCAGAAGCTCCCACGATGGCTCCTCTGAGTTTCATGGTGAGCCCTTCGGCCGAGGCGATCCTCATCCAGTCCTCTTTCAGATCTGAGAAGAAGGCGGTCATTCGGATATCGGAGCACCCCATTCCGGCCATTTTCCTCAGCGTGCGCCAACTGCACTTGCCAGATCCAGGTTGGACCACTCCCCACTCATCTGTTCACCATGCTGATCTCCAATCTCGGTTGGAGTCCCCGTCAACTCCAGTGCGAAGCCAACTTGCCCACGGTCACGTCAATGCCAACCCTATCCCCATCAGAGCTCAGATCAGCCTGTGGCGGCTTCTATATCAAGCGGTTGCCTTGTGGGCCAGACAGGGGTCACATAGGACCAGCCTGATCCCGGAGCTCCAGCGGTCCAACCCGGTCACCGAATGGCATAAAATTTCTCTGACATGTCCCTGTCTAATCAGGGATGTTTCTGCACCAGTCTCACCTCCAGCGGAGTTCAGAGGAGTTCATGGCAACCTCGACATCGACCTGCTGTCAGACTGGACCAGACAGGAAAGAGCAGGACCAGTTCATGATCTCCAACCTGTAGCGGCCCCCACCAGACCTTGGACGGCCTGCAACTCTTACAGTGGGCTCCTACCTCATCCCCAAATAATTCAGTAACAACCCTACATTTTGCAGCACTTCGATGAGTCTGTGGCATCCCCGACTCTGGCTTGCTGTCCAGCAGGATCAGACCGGACAGAATCGGCCTTCACTCAATTCCAGCGCCTCACCTGGCCGGCTGAAAGCCCCTCCCTGCATGGAGGTACAATTTGGTTGTAATTAAGTACATCCCCACCCCAAGATCACCCCTCCTACGTGAGATGTAGTGCTGTAGTCACTTATCACAGGTCAAGTGACACCGACGCACGTGCGGGCATCGCATGTTCCCCGCTCGCCTTCATCTCTGACCAGAATCAGTGTCTTCACACCAATTAGGTGAGCATCTTGTCCCCTCCCCCTACTGGTTGACTCTTACTTGTTTAGTATCACATCTTAATACCCGTTGGATGGTGAGGGGAGCACCCGCCCCATATTCCACCATTTGTGAGCTCACCGCGGAGCAAGTTGAGAGACCCACCACATAACCCACACCCTCGGCATGCTGGCCGCCCACGAATCGCGGGAATCCCAAGCCCCCTCTGGAGGTCAACCCGGGCATAGCCAAGCCCTCGAAACTACAAGGTCCATTCCCGGACCTTCAAGAAAGAGTGCGCACCATGTGAGAGAACCCACCGAAATTGAATCTGTTATCTTGTGTATGTGCTTGCGGGTCTAGGTCTGAGGATCATTCAGTCATCACATTGCACCCCTAGGTTGTCTCACATCACTTGTCAAGTAGGTATCTTCATATCTACATAGAGGCAATGTTTAAATGATTAATATTTTAGCTCTAGAAAAAAATAAGATGAAGAAAATATAGTAAATCATGCGATAAAACATAATAAAAACACACGTGACAACATGTGATATTTCTTCCACACTTTAATTTAATTTCCTGCTCTAATTAATATTGCGCGCGATGTAATTCCAATTATTTATACACCTCCTCGACAAACCCCCACTAACCCTTCAAGGGCCTCATCAGCCTCTTGGGTGGCGTCCCCAATTCTTGATAGCGGTAGTTTGATATTTATATCGGGTTATCGGTACCCTGAGCTCTGGGTCGTTACAGGATCCATCCAGGAGGGCTCATAGTTGATGGCATTAACCTGGGGCGTTGGCTCGTCTATGCTCGGTGCTGACAATTCCTCTATCAGGATTGAGCGCGAGTTGGAGACCACGGTGGCTGATGCCAGGCGAGATAGTGCGTCTGCTCGGACATTTTCCTCCCGCGGGATGTGGACCACCTCAAAGTGGGAGAATTCCTTTGCCGCGGCCTTGGCTTGCTCCAGGTATTTAATCAAGGATGGCTCACGTGCCTCGAACTCTCCTCTCACTTAGTTGGCGATGAGCATGGAATCACTGTATGCGCGCACGCTGGTCGCTCCCAAGTGCTTCGGCATGTGTAGTCCTGAGAGAAGTGCCTCGTACTCGGCCACGTTGTTTGTGATCAGGAAGTTGAACCGCAAGGCGTATTGAAGCTCGAGCCCTTCTGACGAGAGTAGGACCAATCCCATCCCACTTCCCGCAGCACAGGATGATCCATCGACGTATAGCTCCCATGTGGGTCCGAAGGACTGCCCAGGTAGGTCGTCGGCGGGTATGGTGCATTGGGCTACGAAGTCGACAAGGGCCTGCGTCTTGATTGTAGTCCTCGGGCGAAACTTGATGTCGAACTCCCCCAGCTCAATGGCCCATTTGATCAGCCTTCCTGAGGCATCAGGGTTCTGGAGGATTTGTCATAGTGGCTGATCGGTGAGGACGATGATAGGGTGAGCCAAGAAGTACGATCGTAGTTTGCGAGCAGTCGTAACAAGCACAAGGGCAAACTTCTCGGTTCGCGAGTAAGAAAATTTGGGACCCTAAAGTGCTCGACTGACATAGTAGACTAGTTTCATGATTCCTGCCTCTTCCCGTGTGAGGATGGCACTCATGGTGCTCGACGTCACGGATAGATACATGAGTAATTCATCCCCCTTTTGCTGCTTGGCGAGGACGAGAGGTGATGCTACGTAGTGTTTTAACTTTTCGAATGCCAGCTCACACTCTTGGTCCCAGTCGATGTGCCCTTTCTTCTCCAGTGCTTGATTGGCTTGCTTGACCAGCCGAAAGAAGGGGAGGCACTGCTCGGCAGCTCGGGATAGGAATTGGGCCAGGGCGGCGACACGACCGGTGAGGCACTGCAAGTCCCTTAGTTGGCCTAGCCGCTGCATTTTCAACACTGCTCAGATCTGGTCAGGGTTGGCCTCGATTCCTCGATGGGTCACGAGGAAGCCCAAGAACTTTTCTGACCGTACTTCGAACGTGCATTTGGCTGGGTTTAGTTTCATATTCTACCTTCGGAGTATGGCGAAGATTTCCGCCAGGTCATCCAAGTGTTCAGTGGCTTGGAGGCTTTTGACAAGCATGTCATCGATGTATACCTCCATGTTGCGGCCGATCTGTGAGTCGAACATTTAGTTGACAAGGCATTGGTAGGTTGTCCCCGCGTTCTTCAGTCTAAACGGCATTCGGTTGTAGCAATAGAGGCCGTAATTGGTGATGAATGCGGTCTTATCCTGGTCGGGTTTGTGCATGCTGATATGGTGATACCCAGAGTAGGCATCTAACAAGCTCAACATCTCGTGCCCGACTATTGCGTCGACTAGTTGGTCGATCCGTGGCATAGGGAAGCTATCCTTGGGAGTAGTCTTGTTGAGGTCGATGTAGTCGACGCACATCCGTCATTTCCCATTGCTCTTGGGGACCAGGACTATGTTGGCTACCCAGTCTGGATATTGGGTAGGTCGTAGCAGCCCAGAACATAATTTCTCATCCACTTGTTCTCTAACAATGGCTTGCCGCTCGGGGTTGCAGCGCCTTCGGCGCTCTTGGACTGGGCGACAAGTCCCTAACCACGTGTGCACACACTGGCCGTAGACCACTAAGCCAGGCCTCTAGCTAGTTTTCTCCCTCTGCAGATGCTACGGTCGAGGGCAACAGTACTACCAAATCGGGAGCCCATGAAAACTAGCTTAAAAATCACATATCGGGAAAGTGCCCCGCTACAAGAGCCGTCACGCCGAAGTGTGCTGTAAGGCGACAACTAGTGAAGGCTTACGAGACACAGACTCTGAAACATGAGTGCTGAAGTACAGACAGGATAATCATGCACTGTCACCTGTACTACAAAGCACCAATGGCAGTATAGGAAACTGTCGACAGACTTAGGACAAGGCAACTAGACCTACTAGCACAATGATCCTCGAGTCACCAGACTCTGGGCTAAGATCGTTGCTCACAGCGGAATAACCGCCAATTGGTCTAACCTAAAGCCAGGGAAAATGATATTCCGATGAAACGACTCACGGAGACCTGAGGGGACACCGAGAACCCTCAACACACCTAGACACGTAAACTGAGGTAATACCATATCTCAAGGCATCTAGAACCACGGTCTCAAATTGGACAAAGCCGTCGAGATGCACACAAGGTCACCTATCAACCTCTGGTCTCACCAGGTTGACCGGAACCAGACATGACACACACACACACAGATGCACACACTACATGCACAAGCACTCCTGGCCGTCCCATCGTGGTTACTACCCTCATAGGATGTCGAAAGACACCCACGGGTCACGGGCAAATCACGAGATCAAGCCAAGATAAGCAGAAACCGGAGCAATGGACGACAACAGCACTCTGGGCAAAGCGAACCATCACTCGACCGCTAGTTGAACCCGACAGTCAAGAGGCAGCCGCTACGCAACCAGAGACAATGACACTGGCAGTTCCAGATTGAGTCATTAGGGTACCGTCATAGTCAAGGAAAAGACCACACTCAGTCACCTAAACTGACCGATCCAGAAACTACCGACAAACAGACACCGCCCTAGAACACAACCTAAGACAGACCAACACACAGAACAGGACGACAGTCACCACGGCCAACAGCAGGACCGTAACGCACCAGCATAGGGGCATTACCTACTATAACGCACCAACGAAGGGGCGCCAGGGCAAACAGACCTGAAATCTAATACAGACCATGTAACGCACCAGAACAGGCATGCCACATCAGCATAACGCATCAGGATAGGGGCGTTATGGCCAACAGACCAAAACCACTCATCACAGACAGAACAACATATAACGGACTAGGCTGAGTTCGTTACAGCAACATGGTGCATGGGGTTTGGTGCATTCCACTAACCGCCATAGCCAGACAAACGTCAGTCAAATCCAACGTAGCGGACCCACACAGGTGCATTACCTAACCATAACGTACAGGGAGCGATCCGTTACAGAGAACTGACTGACATAATCTTCGAGGCAACACGGTCGTTGAGGGGTTTGACAACAGCAGGCCTCGAAACACGACCTGAGTGTAACGCACCTAGATAGGGGCGTTATACTTACGTAACGAACCAGGTTTGGTCTGTCACACCAACAAAGCCTCGAAAGACTAAAAATGACGAATGATACATAACGGTCTATCGAGAGACTGTTACATATGTGATGGTCTCTGGAAGGACCGTTACACAAATCCGACGAGTAAAATTGTGGAATGGCCGAATCGGCCCGTTCCATGCCCCATTCACGCCAAAGCGCAGAGAAAAAAATGCCAAATGATCATACAACATATCTGGAGTCGAAAAACAGCACATGCATCCACTAAAACGCGAGATCGGGGTGATTTCGACGAATCAACCCTAAATACCTCACCGGGGTTCCCAGACTCCTACCGGCCCCAAATGACAACAGATCGACACGAAACTAGTGGGGTTGGGATCCTGACATCCCAGCGGTCAGTTTGACACTAATTACGACGAGAATGGTTGTTGTTTGTCAGCGAGCCCTACAAACCCCAAAAAATAAGATTTTTACTAAACTGGCCAGATCTCCCCTGAACGAGCACCATTCTACAAGAAAGGAAAAAGCTGATGCATTTCATCCTCACGCTCCCAAGTTACTTCATTCCCTGAGTGATGCTGCCATACAACCTTAACCATAGGAATTACCTTATTTCTCAATTGCTGCTCACGGCGATCTTCAATTCTAACAGGGTACTTTGGAGTAGATAAATCTGCAGTCACTTCGGGTCAAACTGAATCATCGAGCACGTGAGACGCATCAGGGACATATTTTCTCAGTTGAGACACGTGGAACACATCATGGACAGCTTGCATTGCCGTTGGCAGCTGAAGACGATAAGCCACATGGCCCACACATTCCAGAATAGGAAACAGACCAATGTAATGTGGACTTAGCTTTCCACGCTTCCCAAACCTCGTTACACCTTTCATTAGAGATATTTTCACAAATACCATATCTCTAGGCTCGAACTACAGTGGTCGCCTGTGCTGATCTGCATAACTCTTTTGTCAACTTTGAGCTGTCAACATTTTCTGCCTGATCAAGCGAACCACATCAGCACACTTCTGAACCATATCAGGTCCTGTCAATAATCTATCACCGGCCTTAAACCAGTTCAAAGGAGTACGACAGGGACAACCATACAATGCCTCATATGGTGCCATACCGATGCTGGAGTGATAACTGTTATTATAAGCAAGTTCAACAAGTGGCAAATGCTGACTCCACGAACCCTGCCAGTCAAGACAACACGATCTCAGCATATCTTCTGAAGTCTGAATCGTCCTCTCTGACTGACCATCAGACTGCGGATGATATGCTGAACTGAAAGATAACTCTGTGCCCACCGCTTTCTAAAAACTGCACCAGAAGACAGAGGTAAAACGTGGGTCACGATCTGACACAAGTGAAATCGGAATTCCATGCAATGGCACAATCTTTTTAATATAAAGCTCGGTCAATTTCTGCACACTCCAGGCAACCTTAATCGGTAATAATCTAGCTGTCTTTGTCAAGTGATCAACCAATAGCCAGATACCATCGAAGCCCTGAGAAGTCCGAGGTAAACCCACAATAAAATCTGTCGTGACATGATCCAATTTCCACATCGGAATCTCCAACGGCTGAAGCATTCCACTAGGCTTTTGATGCTCGACTTTTACCTGTTGGCATGTCAAGCACTTAGAGACAAATACAGCCACATCTCTTTTCATACCTGGCCACCAGAACTGTCTTTTCAGATTCTGATACATCTTGGTAGTGTCGGGGTGAATAGTAAAATGGGATCCATGGGCTTCACTCAGAATTACATTTCTCAACTCAACAACAGCTGGAATACATAATCTGCCACAGAAACTGATTACCAACTCATCATCAAATTCAATGGCATGCATCATTATAATGCGGGACAAATCAGAGTCTGCCTACTGAGCTTCCTTAACCTGCTGATAAATAGCTGAAGTCATAATAAGACTAGCACACATAGCAGTGATCAGATCAGAAGGAATGTCCACGCTGAATGTTTCATTAGGAAAATGTTCCCACAATTTTCATTCACGAATCAGCATATGACTGACGTGCACTTTCCTGCTCAGAGTATCTGCCACTACATTCATTTTACCTGTCTGATAGGAGAGAGTAAAGTCATAATCCTTCATATATTCCATTCATCTACGCTGCCTGAGATTCAAATCTTTTTGCGAAAACACATACTACAAGCTTTGATGATCAGTAAAGATCTCAAATTTCTCACCATACAGGTAGTGTCACCAGATTTTCAGTGGAAAGATTACCGCTGCAAGCTCCAAATCATGTGTTGGATAATTCTCTTCGTGCTGTTTTAGTTGTCAGGATGCATGAGTTATAACTTTACCATGTTGCATAAGCACTGCACCCAGACCCACTCGAGAAGCATTCGTGCAAACCACGAATCCACCCGAGCCAGAAGGTAACACCAGCACTGGAGAAGAAATGAGAAGCCTTTTCAATTCAATAAAACTCTGCTCACACTGATCTGACCAGACAAAAGGTACATTTTTACGTGTCAGTCTAGTCATCGACGCAGCAATCCCGTATTTATTATTATTATTTTATGATGATTATGAATGTAATTAGGATTAATGCATGACTGATAAAATTGCTAATGGATGCAGGTGTGGAGCCATCTTTACATACCTATGGACCGAGCCAGCTTTTGACCTGGAGATGAGGCTGCCTACCGACTAGCACGGTGGTGGTTACCGTGCATGACCGGGGCACCTTATGCGTACGAGCTGATGGTAGTGAGACAGGAGCTCCGAGACTACCCTCCCTCACTGGTATGTAATGTAAATATGATGTCTTTTATTCCTATTTCCTGCTATATGTAATGACATGATAAATTATATGCAGGTTGTATGGAGGCCGTATGAGGGGATGCCCGATGAGGGCCAGCCGTGGGTTGTAGCGAGCCGACCTCGCTTTGGGCGTGACATTTGGGTTCACTGCCTGAACGAGATCAATCCGCCACGGCTTTGGCTGGTGATGAGGACACTCAGCCTATAGTAGGAGTGGGTCGAGGCAGACGAGCCTCGAGGGATCGGGTGGAAGTCTCGAGGGTGGACGAGGCTGACGGACTGGCGACTACTATTTTCGGAGCAGTTCGTCGACTGGCAGAGGGGTGGGACCCCGGTCGTCTCTCATGCCCAAGATAGTTTGGCTTACCTTTAGTGATACTGGGAGACATACGCGGGTCTTTTCAAAAATCCAGGGTTGCTACAAACACCGAGCTTATGGTGAAGGAGGTTGCTAAGAGATTTAGATACAGTGGCTCTCAGGGAACTGGCTTTGACAGTACTGGAGGTGACGCCAGGAACTCTTTCAACTTGTCGAACGCTCATTGGCACTTGCTGTCTCAGGCGAAGGTGGCAGATGTCAGCTTCGGCCCTCTTAACTATTTGACGAAGGGTAGGCACCGTTCCGCCGCTCGGGACAGGAAGAGGTTGAGTGCGCAATCCTCCCAGTCAGGCGCTGGACATCCTTGACACAGGTAGGTGGTCGCATATCCAAGATGGCCTAGATCTTTTCGAGGTTGGCTTTGATCCCGCGGTGAGTTACCAGGAAGCCTAGGAATTTCCCGGACTTAACCCCAAAGGCACACTTAGCACGATTGAGCTTCATCTGGTACCTCTGAAGGGTGTTAAAAGTTTTAGCTACGTCGACGAAATGGTCTTCGGCCTTCAGCGACCTCACGAGCATGCCATCAACATAGGCCTCAACCTTCCACCCCATCTACTTCTCAAAGATCTAATTCACTAGCCTCTGATAAGTGGCTCTGGAGTTCTTTAACCCTAACGACAGTCGGGTATAGTAGTAAACGTCGAAGTCGGTGATAAAGGCGGTCTTCTCTATGTCTTCGGGGTTCAGTTGGATCTAGTGGTAGCTGGAGTATGCGTCTAGAAAGCTGAGGAGTTCGTTACCCATGGTAGAATCGACGAGCTGGTTGTTACTCAGCAGTGGATAACAGTCCTTTGGGGTTGCTCTATTGAGGTCGGTGAAGTCGATGCACATCCATCACTTTCCTAAAGACTTGGGCACCAAGACGATGTTGGAGAGCCACGTCGTGTAACGGACCGGATGGAACAGCCCGGTTTTCTTTCCCTTGTTAATCTGCTCTCTGATAATCGCATGTTTCTCAGGGGTGTGCTTCCTCCTTCGCTGTTGTACTGGTTTTAAGGACGGGTCGAGGTTGAGATGGTACATTATTGTCTCCTTGGGGATGCCAGGGAGATCCTCATCAGACCACACAAAAACATGTACATACTTTGAAAGAAAGTCTCTGTATTGAGTTTGGAGTTCGGGTGACAGGTCTGCCCTGATTTTCACTTCAAGAGCCAGATCATTTCTGAGGAAAACAGATAGGAGTTCTCCTCCGGGATGGCTTGCCGTTTTGTCTTCAATAGTCCCAAGCTCTTTGCCCTGGTCCTCTGGCCTTATGGCTTCCACCGAGATCACGTAGCACCTTCTAGCCATCGCCTGACTGCCTCGGACTTCCCTAGTGCCGTATTTTGTGGGAAACTTCATTTTTTGGTGGTACGTGAAGGGCACTACCTTGATTTCGCCAAGGATTCCTCAGCCAAAAATGGCATTATAGGTTGATATCTCCTTGAACACTATAAAGTTTGCCACAAAGGTGACGGCTCTGGGTGGGGTACCAAGGGTGACAGGTAGGCTTAGGGCTCCCTCGGGATAGGTTACCTAGCCGTTGAACCTGCGGAGGGGGGTTCAAATCGGATGTAATTTTGACGGGTTTTCACCCATCTTTAGCAAACACTCGTACGATAAAATATTGGGGGCACTGCCATTATCCACTAGGATTCGGTCCACATTACAATGATTTATTGTGGCCGAGATAACAAGGGCATCGTCATGGGGGGTGACCACTCCTTCGAGATCTTGGTTTGAGAAGACTAAGGTCTGCTGGTTGGTCACCGACGAAGCCTTTGGGGGCTCGGATACTTGGGAGGCTCGCTCGGCATAGCGCTTCCTCCCTCGGCTTCTATCTCCTTCTGAGGCAGATTTTCCTGAGATGACGTTGATGTGGACTCCACGAGGGTTGTTGTCAATCTCTTCTGGGGGGACACCGTGATCTTCTTGTCGCTTGGCCACGTGCTGGGATAAGCGGCCTTGGCGGATGAGACTTTCAATCTCGTCCTTGAGGCATTGGCAATCCCTAGTATGGTGGCCATGGTCGTCATGGAACTGACAGTGCTTTTGATGACTTCAGCACTTTGGATTGGTCTTCAACGGCTCGGGGTAGAGAAGTAGTCCCGAGTCCTTTATCTCTTCATAAATTTTGTAGACAGGTGTAGTCAGAGGAGTGTAGCGCTCGAACTTGTGCGGGCATTCCTTTCGGTCGCCCTCTCGGTTCCTCCTCTTCCCCTGCCTGGAAGGCTGGTCGGATGACCTCTTTCTCTCCCCCTCCCAACCCGAGCTTGCGGGATCTCGACAGGCGATGAGGACCTCTTCGCACTACGCATGGCACAGAACCAAGGTCACGAGATCAGTGAGGGAGGAGGGAGGGTGGAGCACCAATTCTCATCAGAGATTTTCATCGCGGGGGCCTCCGGTCAGTGCGATGATGGCAGAGGCCACATCTAGGTGGGGGATACGCAGGGCTTCCATTTTGAAATGGATGATGTAAGCCCACAGTTTCTCCCCCTGTGCCTGCTTGAGGGCCAGTAATCCCGCTATCAACCTTGGAGGGCCGCTGCCAGCGAAGCTCTCCTTGAACAGTCGCCCGAACTGTCGGAAGTTGGTGATGGGCGAGTGCACCTAACCAGGCTTAGGCCCCCTGCACCAGGGTGGTTACGAACGCATGATACTTGACAGTGTCAGTAGCTCCGTGCAACATCATCAAAGAATTGAAGCTATCGAAATGGTTGGCCGGGTAGCCCTAGCCGTCGTAGGGCTTGAAGGCTAGGAGGGTGACTCTCGGAGAGACTTCATCCCTCAAGATATGGTCGAAGAATGGGGATTGCTCCTCATCCTCTGGGGCGGTGCCTTTCTGCAGGGCACGGAGTGCGCACTCTTGCTCTACAAAATATCGCTCGAAGTCGCACAGGCGGAGAGATAGCTCTGGCTAGCATGTAGCCAAAAGGCTGCGAGCTAGCCTCCGACAGTCATCCTGCCATTCTTCAACAGGAGCTTTAGTTTCTGAGGGGTGCCGGGGCAGCCCAGGTTTCTTCATTCTCAGACTGGAGGAGGCTTCTTGCTCTGGAGAGTAGGGCTTGTGAGGGCTCGCTTGGCCCGTGGTGAATGAGTCTCCCGTCCTGGAGGGTGAAGCGGCCTCTAGCCATTTGTCGAGAGGCTTCTATGCGGGGGGGACTCACCCGAGGCGGTAGTGATCTTCCTTCGTTGGCCACTTGGGTCCTCATCTGATCGACGAGGGTGTCTAGTTTGGCGTTGAGGGTTTCGAGGGCATCGGGGACCTCAAGGGTGGGTTGTCCTTCCGCAGTCGCTGGAGGTAGGGCGTTAACTTGCTGGTCGAGGAGGGGGTCCATGGAGGAATGCATGGGTGTACGCTCCCCTTCCGCGGCCGTCGATGCCTTTCCCTTATCGCTGGCATTTCTTCTACTAGACCTTCTTCTGTCATGCCCCGAGATTATGCAGCGAAAATAATTCGGGAACTGTGAACAGTCGGTAGTACACCTCAAGCGAGTAATATAATCAGAGCGCAAACACATTCACACATACGGCATGAATGCACAATATTTGGACTAAATCTTTGATATTTATTGAATAATCATCAAAAGTACATATTGTTGACTCTTTGACTCTTTGACTTTTTGACTAACTAGACTCAATAAAAAGAAAAATTACACAATTGACACTTGACTATCACTAATGACAATCTAAGGCTTCGCTCCTTCTTTAATCACTCTCAGATCCATCACTTGAATAGTCTGAATCCGTCCTGCTAGAATTTCCTGAAAAAGATTGGAAAGTAGGGTAATGAGCACACTTACCCAATCGGTATCTTCGTATCAACATGAAGGCATTGTTTAAGTAATTAACCATTTAGCTCTAGAGTATAAGATAAATCACGAAAATATGATAAAACACGTAAATAACACAACTGACATGAAAAATAAGATATGATCAAGGTGAGATATGAGAATTCTTGTAGATTAGAAATATGATCAAGCAAGAATATGATAATGGGCCCTAAAGTCCGATGTCTTATGTTTGCTCTGATTGTTCACGACTGTTACACTGCCGCGTTCCGAACTATACATTCCGCTGCTATCGGTTCGGGGCGTGACGGAACCAATACCCCACCTGGCTGGCCAACGTCGTACTAGTAAAGAAGAAGAATGGACAGATCAGGATCTGTGTTGATTTTCGCGGCCTGAATAAAGCCTGCCTAAAAGATGACTTCCCGGTACCCATCGCCGAAGTGATGATTGATGCAACCACTGGCCACGAGGCCTTGTCTTTTATGGACGGATCATCCGGCTATAACCAAATCTAGATAGCTGACCATGATCGGGTCCATACTGCCTTCAGGTCACCCAAGGGTATATTCTATTACAAAAGGATGCCCTTTGGCCTTAAGAACGTCGGCGCCACATACCAGTGGGCGATGACCAAGATATTCGACGAGTTGCTATACAACAAGGTCGAATGCTACATTGACGACCTGGTCATCACGATGAAGAAGAGGGAAGATCATCTGAGCCACCTCAGAATCATCTTCGAAAGACTCTGGCAGTATGAATTGAAAATGAACCTGATGAAGTGTGCCTTCGGCATCTCCAGCAGGAAGTTCCTCGGCTTCATCGTCAGACATAGGGGGATCGAGATCGACCCCTACAAAATAAAAGCCATCTAGGAGATGCCCCCTCTGAAGAATTTGGGAGAGTTAAGATCCCTGCAAGGTCGGCTAGCTTACATCCGCAGGTTCATCTCCAACTTGTCGGGACGCTGCCAGCCGTTCCACAAGCTGATGATGAAGAATGCACCATTTAGCTGGGGTCCTGAATGTCAATATGTCCTCGACCAACTGAAGGACTACCTGAAGACACCACCGGTGCTGGGGGCACCTGTCAAAGGTAGACCGCTCATCATTTATATAGCAGCTACCGAATATTCATTGGGGACAACTCGCCCAGAATAATGATGAAGGGAAGGAGCAAGCTCTCTACTACCTCAACCGAAGGCTAGTGGGAGCAAAAGTCAAATACACTTTGATCGAGAAGGTTTGCCTTGCCTTGGTCTTCATGGTCAAGAAGCTGAGGCACTACATACTGTCCCATGAAGTGAGCCTGATCTCCAGGGCCGACCCCGTCAAGCACATTCTCTCCCAGCCAGTCTCGAAGGAATGTCTTGACAAGTGGGCCGTGCTACTGATGGAGTTTGACATCACTTACGTGCCGCAGAAGGCCATTAAAGTGCAAGCTGTCGCAGACTTCTTCACGGCACACCCCGTGCCCGAAGACTCCCCGCTGGCCACGGAGCTACTCGAAGATGAAATACTGGAAGCGGCCCAAGACCAGCAGGCTGTCTGGCAACTGTACTTCGATGAGGCCTCCAGGACAGAAACAACCCTCTCTGGGCATACCAAGGTACGGGCTAGAGCCGGCATCATCCTCAAGTCTCCAGATGGAGAAGTGGTGCACACTTCGTGCTGCATCAATAAGCCCTACACAAATAACGAAGTAGAGTATGAGGCTCTAATTATTGGCCTCCAGGTCGCCCTTCAGATGGAGATCAAGATGTTGCAGGTGTTTGGCGATTCACTGCTAGTCGTCAGGCAAGTCCAAGGACAGTTTGATGTCTGAAAGCCTAAGCTACTCCCTTACCACACTAAGGCGAAAGGGCTTATGGAGTGATTCTACCTCCTCGAAATAGGCCATGTCGCCAGGGGAGAAAATGCATGAGCCGACACCTTGGCAAAACTGGCAAGCTCGCTGGCAGTGTCACCGGATGGGTCACTCGACATCTGAGTAATCAACCAGCGCTAGGTGCCTAGCATGATAGAAGAAGAATTAGAAGAAGAAGAAGAACTGGAGGTCGTCACAACAGAAGCTGTCAGCCTGCCTGATTGGAGGGACCCTCTTATGCGATGGTTCAAACCAACAATTACCTAAGCAAAGAGAAGAGAAGATCAGACTGATCAGAACAAAGGACTCCTACGAGCTCCGAAATGGGATACTATTTTGAATTATGGCCGAATAAGGGGCCTTCGACATAGGCGTCGTACTTGGGACCACCTCAATTATGAAATCAATCTCTCACTGCGGTGGTAACCCTGATAACTCCTCGGGAAAAACATCGAGAAACTCGAACATGACGGGAATGTCCTCTACATCCGGACACTGTCGGTCGACCAAAATCACAGAAGCGAGAAGACCCTGACAACCTGCATCAAGCAAACGACGAGCCTTAATAGCCAAAATAAGCAAGCGGGAAGAGGAAGACCGAATACCTTGATAATAGAAGGTGGGGCCACGAAGCTGCCGGAAGTAGACCTTCTTCGAGCCGCAATCCACCAAGGCATGATGAGCCTCAAGCCAATCCATGCCCAAAATCACATCAAAGTCCTGGAGCGGTAACACGTAAAGCCTGACCGGTAAGTTCCGCCCTTCCACCCACACATGCACCTTCTCAAAGCAACACGGGGTGATCATAAAGTCACCGGTAGGCAACTCTACCACCAAATCACAGGACATCTCGGCCACCGAGTCCTCCACGCTCTGAGCAAAATCTTCCGAAATGAACGAATAAGAATCACTCGAATCGAACAAAACATGAGCCACACAACCCAAAATCGAAAGAGTACCTTCCACCAACTGCAATGCCTCAGCCTCTACTCTGGTCATGTGAGCAACTCTGCCTCCCTATAGTAGCTGATCGAGTCAACTGAGGAAACTACTCTTGCTGCTGGTACTGCTGCGGCTGTGATGATAATTGCTGGGGCTGAAACTGCTGCTGAAACTCGGGCAGCTGACGCTGTCTCTGCGGGTAGTCACGTGCCATGTGTCCTGGCTGGTCACACCCGAAGCAAATCACGGGCGCCGAACACTGCCTGCCTGTATGAGAACCGCCGCACCTCGGACATTCGTCCCGAGAACCACTCACTGAACCTTGGCGTTGAAAAGACATAGGCAGCTGAACACTGCTCTCCGACTGCTGCCTCGGCTACAACCCCGACGCCTCCTGCCAAAATCAGCTTCCTTGAGTAGCTTCTTGAGCTTCGAACCAAGGGACGACGACTCTGAAGCTGAAGCCGCAGACTGAGCTGCCCCTGAACCATCCGCCGAGAGCTGGACAGTACTCTGCTGCTGCACGTCCATCATTTGACTAAGACCTGCCCTGCCCTACCCTCGAACCTTCTGTAAATCTCTCTCCAGCGCCGCCGCTGCCTTGCAAGCTACATCCAGGTTAGCGAGACCCGATGCAAGAAGGGGATGTCTCAGCTCTGGCCTCAGACCTTCAACAAATTGCTTAGTCTTCACTTCCTCATCTGTCATAATATGAGACGTATAATGGCCCAGCTCAATAAACCTAGATCGGTACTGCATCATCGTCATGTCTCCCTAGACCAACTCTAGAAACTCGATCAGCCTCTGCGACCTAATAAAAGACCGACAAAAAGCTCACTCGAAAGCCGTGACGAACTCCTGCCACGTTATCTGCCAAAGGAGACAAGACTGGAACGCTGCTCGCCACTCTAACATCCACCAAGACCGGGCTGATCCCTACAATCGATGCGTAGCCAACACCACCTTCTCCTCCTCAGTACACTCCATCGCACTGAAGATCCTCTCCAAATCATCCAGCCATTCCTTGGCCACCTCTGGATCCAGTTGCCCACTGAAAGGAGGCGGTTGGAACAGCAAGAACTCCTTCAGTACCCACCCATGACCTCCCCAAGTCGTCGAACCCTCGCCAGCTTCACCTCCCTGCTGCTGCTGAAGAACATACTAAAACATGCCTTGGAAGAAATCCTCTACTCCAGGAGCCCGCGCCCCTCCTGGTGCATCCACTGGAATCGTAGCTCTGCTCTGCTCCTCTTGACCCCCACCAGACTCTCCCTACTGGGAACGAGCCCATCTCCTCGGCCCCATAACCCGCCTGGCATCAAGGAAAACAACCATAAATCAATAAAACACATGGGCCCTAAACTAGTCGCCGACTGTACAGGACATTCATGGACCTTCTGGACCACTACAATCATTCGAGATTCTTATGGTGGATCACTTTTGGAGTGTACCAATCTTGCCCCTTCCCAGCTTGTTATATACCCCTCCATTGGATTAGACCTTACGTCTTCGCCAAGTTGGTTGACTTCGACATTTTATCAAGTCAACAGTCATATTCTACCCTTGGCCTAGACCCCACGTCTTCGCCGAGGTGGTTGATTTCAGCATTCTGTCAAGTCAAGGCCTTTTTACATATCCCGCCCTTGTTCAGACCTCCAGTCTGGGCAAAGTTTGTTGAATCTGATATCTTGTCAGATCGACAATTGTACTCTGCCCTGGTCCAAACCTCATGTCTCTACCAGGTTGGTTGACCTCGATGTACCCTCGGGTCAACATCTATATTTCTTATTCTACCCTTGCCCTGGACCTACTGCATGAGCAAGGTTTTGATGACTCTGACATATTGTCAGGCTGACATCTAGATTCTGCCCTTGCCCCGGACCTATCGTTTGAGCAAGATTTGTTGACTTCGACATCTCATTGTGTCGATGTCTTTATTCTTCCCTTGACCCAGACCTCCCATCTGAGTCAGGTTGGTTGACTTTGACAGTCCATCAAGTCAACATCTATCCCATATTACTTCCGATCTTGGCATCTTACCAAGATCCGCTATCCTCTCTTCTGGTCTTGGTGTCCATCCAAAGCCAGTTATCTCTGTCTGCAAACTCAACATCCTATCATATATTTCAGCTATCTTATCATCGGCTTATCCACCTCGGTTGAAGCCTGTTACCATCTATGTTCAACTAACCTATCCTCTAGCTTAGCCATTCTAGCCCAAGCTTGCTACCTTATATATCTTTCATCCATTCTATCCCCCGACTTAGCCATTCCAGCCAAAGTCCACTGCCATATGTTTTTCAACTACTCTATCATTCAGCTTAACCATTTTGGCCAAAGCGGCTATGGGGGCCAACCCATCCATCCCATCGCAATAACTAATGTAACTTGGTTGCCTAGACCTTTCATCAAAGCCAGCTCCTCCTGATTCTGGCTTATAGGCCCACTCTTCCCGATTTTGGCTTATAAGCCCGCTTCCATGATTTCGACTTTGTCTCTCTCTTCTTAATTTCAGCTCTATTGACACCCGTTTTATGACCAATTAGTTAGGTTGTCTCCTTACTCATTTTTAATGATGCTCCGAGTTGTTCACCCTTGTCGAGTCTTATTGGGCAAGTTAGAAGTCTCTTTCATGGGTCATTGCCTTCCTTGGTTGAGTCTTGTCCTTGTTTTGATGCTGGGCAAGCACTTCAGGTTCATTTTTCGCCCTGTTGTGCATAACGCATCCTCAATGGCACGTTATAAGTAACATAATGCACCTCACAAAGTCCGTTATAGTCCACTCATCGTCTGTCTCACCCAGCATCTCACTTAGCATCTTTATAGTTTAATGGTCTACACCTAGCCGTTATAAGTTACATAACGCCCTCATGGTGAGCCGTTATGGTCTTCCCATGCACCTTCTCACCCACCCTCTCAGTTAGCATCTTTGTTGCTTAACGGATCCATGTTCCACCATCATCCGTCATATAACGCACGTATGATGGTCCGTTATATACCCCCTAAGGTCAAGTCTCCACTGACTTCCTTGTTGTTCTAGCCCCATCTGCCTTGACGTCTTCGTATCCATGACGGACTTCCTTCAATCCGTTATGATCTCATTATAACGCCCTTGTTCATAGCCGTTATTCTCGCCAGAGTCCTAAGCCCGAACGTCTCGCTTGTTGTTCTTATCTCTTGCGGATAAGGTCACATGACAAACTGACGGAGGCGCGTTATGTTAACACGGTGGTCTATCGTGGATGCTTTATGTCACACGGAGGAGTTTTAGCAGAACTATTCTTCTCTGCTGCTCCGTGGATGGATTGTAGAGGGTGGTTATCTTGATTTCTCCCCCAATTCTGATCCTTAGGAACTTCTGTTGGTTTCTATGGACTCTTGGGAGTATTATCTTCAAGAGTTTTCTTCAATCCTCCTACTTATTGGCTGTTCTCTCTCCAACTCACCCCCAGTTTCGTTCAGCGATTTGGTCAAAATCGTTTGGACCAGGAACTCTTCTGGGTCAGTGGGCTTGAGCGGCCAGACCTTGATCGCTCATCCACTTGGGCGGTCCTGCCCTTAACCGCCCATCCCTCTTTAGTTTTTTAGTGGTCTATCACTTGAGCGGGCTATCCTAAACCGCTCATGCCCTTGTGCGGTCCTCCTAGAACTGCTCATCCATGTGTTTTATCTGTTGGTCGTGACGGCCTGTTCTGTGTGTCGGTCTATCTTAGGTTTGTGTCCTAGGGCGGTGTTTGTGTGTCAGTGGTGCACTAGATTGGTCGGTTGAAGGTTGACTAAGTGTGGTCTATTCTCAGACTACCATAGTTTTCCTAACGACTCAGTCTAGGACTACCATTATGCGGAACGTCGTTCCCCGACGTCTTGGTTTCCGTATATCTTGGCTTGACCTTATGGTTTGCCCGTTGTCCCATGGATGTCACTTGATGTCCTATGAAGGCTATGACCATGATATAAGGTGGCTAGGAGTGTTCTTGCCGTGGGCTGTCTTCTGTACTACTTTTTAATGTCATTGTTTGGTTCTGGTCAACCCGTGTGACCCAGTGGTTGGCAGGCGACCTTGTGCGTGTCTCGGTGGTTCTGTCCAGTTCGAGACATGGTTCTAGATGCCGTGAGGTATCGTCTTACCTCGTTCTACGTATCCAGGTGTGTTGAGGGTGCTCGGTGTTCCCTCAGGTCTCCTCGTGTCGTTTCCTTCGACCGTATCGTTTCTTCTGGCTTAGGATTAGACCGATTGGCGGTTTGTTCCGCTTTGTGTGACGATCTTGATTCCGAGTCATAAGACTCAAGGATCGTTATAGTTTCAGGTCTAGTTGTCTTGTCCTGAGTCTGTCGGTAGTTTCCTATGCTGCCATTGGTGCTTCGTAGTACGTACGATAATATTTTTTTACCTGTCTATACTCTAGCACTCACGTTTTAGAGTTTGTGTCTCGTGATCCTCCACTAGTCGTAGCCTTACGACACGTTACGGTGTGTCAGCTCTTGTAGCGGGGCACTTCCCAGTTTACGGTTCTTAGGCTAGTTTCGTGGGCCCCCGGCTCTGTACTGTAGCGTCCGCAGGGGGGGAATACTAGCTAGAGGCCTAGCTCTAGGCACGAGCTGGTGTGTGCACATGTGGTGAGGGGCTTTGGACTAACGTCGACGGGTGTTACCCTGTCTAGTCACTCACGATGGTACTTCTGTTCTGGTTCTCAGAGTGTCTTAGTCTCTATCGTGCTTTTACAGGTGGCATCGTAGATGAGATACTTATAGGCGCAGCATAAGACGTCAGGGGACACAGTTGGCTATTCTTCTAGTGGTGGGTACTCCAGTCACGTGACTAGTTACTCTTTCGTGACTCTCATGTTTCTTGAGCATCATGACCTTGCTAGGTTAACCTGCTCATGGCTTTACCCGAGGTTAGGGTAGTGCTGTGTCCTGTGCACGATGTTCTAGTCATGTACGTGGTCGTGTCTGGATGGGTGCGCATGGCTTTCGAGTCGTGTGTGCTTTGCATCCGTCTGGTCTGTCTAGGTTTTCCTAGGCTCTTGTCTTTTCTCCTTGCAGGCCTTCGCTTGCCTGGTGTCTCGTTAACGGATTGACAACTTCTGACTTCGCGAGTTCAGAGTTCACCCTTCTGTTACTGTTAAGAGTAGCATAGGGGCCGAGGTCCCCTCGACAGCCGTGTTTCTTCGGTGCGGCTTCTTCCCTCTTCCCTTGCCTGTTCCCTACTCCTACTTCCCCTTCTCTTATGTTACAGCTTTGTAGTGTAGTTTCCTGCTTTGCTACACCTGATGTTTTCAATTTCTGTGTTACTGCGTGTTTTTCGGTGGGGGTCCGCTTGACCCCTACCGAGCTAGTGACACGAGGCTCACCCCTGCTTTTCAGGTGGGTGGCGTGTTTTGCTTCCACGGTTCCTGGTGGCGAGTTCGTAATGGCCAGTTGTACCTACGTCGGGCTTCCTCCGACTTCTGGGTACGTCTTTCTTTTATACTTGTGCAATTGCATCTTAATGTGTGATTGTCTTGCACTCTGATTATTTCTTGCTTGCAAGAGGCTTACCATGCCGGCTGTACATGTTTCCCCCGAGCTAGTCTTCCGCTGTAATTAAAGACTCGGGGCGTGACAGACTGATTCTTCATCTGGTGCAGTAGCCCAATCAGCTTAAGGTACTCTTTTACGTGCCCATTTACAAGCCTTCAGTAACTACTTTCCACAAAACTTGGACCGTGAACTGTAATCAGTTTCTTTAGGCCTTCACCCAGTCTATCTGGTCTTGGTCGACCACGACCAGGTTGATGGTCGACTTCCAGCGGATGCCAGAAACCAGCTGCTTCCTGTCTGGTCCTGGAGCTGACAATTGAGCACTCTTGTGTTGGCACCTGTCCCAGTCCAAAGTCTGGCTTGACTCCAGGGTCGACTCCCAATGCACTGGGTGTCGATAGATACCTAGTAGTGGAGGTTCATCTTCTGCCTGGGACCTTAAGTGATGTGGCACAGCCCTAAGATGATGTTGGATGCAATGATGAACCGAGGCCTTAGACCAGCAAGCATATAAGGAAGACCACGGACTCACGCGTTCGGCTTGCTCTCACGACGCACACGATCCCCGAAGGTGACTAGGTGATGATGACGAGGGCCCAAGGTGGAACCCAACCATTCTAAGGGTCGAGGCTAGATTAGGCTGACCCCTAAGGGTCTGGGATTCCCAACATGCGTGGGGGCCGGCACGCCGGGGCGTGGGTTTGGGGTGGCACTCTCTCGCTTTCTGCGGTGGGCACACTAGAAGTCGTGTGTAATTGAGGGCTCTCAACTCACCGTCCGATGGGCATTCAAGACAATATGAAATCAGCAAAGCGAGTAACCATCCAAGGGGTAACAGTCGCTTACCAGACCGGTGTGGAAACACCGATCTCACTCGGAGACGAGGGCGAGCGGGGAGGCATGGGTACGCACCTGCACGCTGCGGCGATGGTGCTTGACCTGAAAATGAAGGAAAGCTATAGCACTACACCTCACGCAGGAGGGGGATATTGGGGTGGGGGTTAAATGCTTACATCCAAAACTACCTCACGCAGGGAGGGGCCTTCTGCCGGCCAAGCGAGGGGAGGGCGATGGAGCTAGAATCGTAAGGTGCTAGGCTCCTCGTCGGTGCTGTCAGCTTCTGGAATCGCAGGACAGTCGGTCGAAGAGTATACTGCCACAAACGCTCCCGAACTCCAAATGGACCGAGACCAGAGCCACAACACTTCGATCTGGCCCAAGAAGACGCTCGAATGTTCTGGATTAACCTTGAGACGATCACTGGCTGGTGCAGGTCTTGGAACAGGGCCGGACAGTACTGGTGCTGACTGCTCACACAGTGTTGCTGCTGGAAGATGGAGGCACCACGAGTAGTCCTGAACGCGGATGGAGGCGGGGCTGGTATCGTGACGACCACAGACAAGTCTTCTTTCAGATAGGACTGACGGTAACCTCAGATGACGTCGGGGTCGATCGTACCTACCAGAAGAGTGGAGGTGGGTCCGTTTAGGAATAGAGGAACCAACCTGGCATGACTTCGGTAGAAAATTCGTAACTTCTGATGCTGAGGTCTGAACTTCATTCCACTTCTTGGGGATGATAGAGGACTGGGAGGAGTTACTCTCAGCCAAGTTGCACGTCCAGATCTGCTAGGGAGTGGTCGTGGTGGAAGCTTTTCTAGGGCTCTGGTTCACTGCCTGAGAGCTCTTGCGTAGTTGGGGGAGAATCACTCTCACGGACAGCTCCGAGCTCAGATGAAGACGAAACCACCACGCTTAGAAAGCTCTCTGGATGAAATTTCCAGTGGTATATGGTTTGCCACTAGATGAGTTGGGGAAGTACTGGAGAAGCTATGGTTCCCATGACCCTGCTTGTCTGCCTACGACCTACCGTTGGAGCTGCTACCTTGGGATGGCCAATGAAGCAATAAGGGGGGGCTGCATTGCAAGGGGATGGTGGCTGATGGTGTGGGAGTGGGGAGGACATGTCATTGGCTTTACTTAAGTTCCACGTGCGGTCATCCTTCATGTAGTCTAGGTGTTCGAGCAAGAATCTGGGTTAATAACACAGAAGGAGTATTAGTCATGACACAGATGATAAACCCAATTTCAATCCAAAGTGTTTTAATCAGATTTGGCTAAGTCAAAAGAGTATACACATTCCTGCAGAAGCATCAATGCATAATTGAGATGCATTAGCCTGTGAAACTAATCCATGCAATAAGTCTAAGTAGAGGCAATGTCCTTTAATTGAAATACAGGTAGACCTTTATGAAGATGCATTGACCTATTTTTATAGTGAATGCACAAGGTGCATCGACCTTGATGGAGATGACCTCTATTGCACTGACCTAATGCTTCAGAGATAAACAGACTAGCATCGACCTTCTAAACATGCATCGACCTTAGCTACAGCTGCTAGGCCACTAGCATCAACCTTACTCCAATCGCGAGGTTGCAAGTATCAACCTGTGTCTAAGGTGCATCGACCTTATAGCACAAGTTGTGAACATGATATATGAGATGCATCGACCTGATAGTGTGTACTATATAAAATTTGCATCGACCTGACAATGCAATCTGTGACAAGGTGCAACGACCTTTAAAATGAACGCAGCATATGTGCATCAACCTTTAAGATGAATGCAACATATGTGCATCGACCTTTAAGATGAACGTAACATATATGCATCGACCTTTAAGATGAACGCAGCATATGTGCATCGACCTTCTTGGTCTCAAACTCATATGTGCATCGACCTTCTAAAGCCAACGACATATGTGCCTCGACCTTCTTGGTTGGTAACACATATGTGCATCGACCTTCTAGTTCAGAGAAGTGGAGGATGCATCGACCTTATAGCTCAACACAGACGCATATGCATTGATCTTCTAGGCTAAGTGTAGACATGTGCACCGACCTGTCTATCTCAATGTGTGAAGGTGCATCGACCTTCTTATGCACTAGAATGAACATGCATCAACCTCTTAATGTCTAGAGACTCAAACTGACTTAAGAGATACTTCAAGATATGAAATGACTGTTACTGTATCAAAACACAGATTGTTGCCAACATCAAAACCCATCATGAAATCTAGAGGAGGAACAATAGCGTGCATATCCCAGCCGTTTTACAACAAGCCGAGGGCAAATTCGCGGCTCCAGCACTCCAGCCATATCCTGTGACAACCCTCCAGCAAGTCAGGGCCACCCTCGACCCTCAGACAAGAGGCGATGAGCCATTTATTTTCAGCTCCCGGGCCAACCAGGGGCTGCCCGCCAACCCACCTTACAACGCAGCATGCGCCACAAAGGTCGGGCCCATACACCCAAAGTTCCTTCTCCCAACTCCTGCGAGCCCTTATCCTCAGACCAGGGCTAAATCTAAGGCCCGCTGGCCACCTACCCAAGCCGATCGACATCCCGAAGTGTGTCGGGAATTTTCACAAGCACCTTGCGAGTGGAAGCGACAACACGATGACGACAAGCCCCCACAGGCCAATCCCAGCATCCCGGAGCACCCCGTCCTTCAAAGGACAACATCAAGTGACATCAAAAGACCCCCAGGGCCAACCCCGGGGCCACAGCTCACCCGAGGGGGTGTTCACCCCGAGCGCGGTCTTGCCCCAGGGAGGGCGAACTCCCTTGGGGGTCGTGCCCTCCTCCCAGCCCAAGGGCCCCATGGCCATTCTCTAGTCCCAGTCTCTCCCAGTCTCATGCAAGGTTGATCGGCGTGCCCGTCCTTGGAAGGATTTGACGACGGAGCCTCGAGGTCACACAAAGTCACACACGCCAACCTTCTTGGTCCACCCGCGCAAGTAACTGGTCAACCAGTCCAAGCCTTGTATCCTTTCTCTTCCGCAGTCACGCTGAGTCAAAGTGGGGCCAAAAGAAGTAAAAATAGAATTTTATAAGGGGGGACCATCCTCTCTCTCACTTTGCTCTGCGTAAACCCCATGGGTGGGTTTAGGCGGACCAAACCCGACCCCTAGGTTGGTCCTCCTAAAATCCATTCCCTCCTGAGGAGCCATTATCAGCTATCACTTCTTGGAAGGGTCCCACGGACAGATTCCATCCGTACAGGACGTTTGTGCGTAGAGTGGATCGCACACAGACATATTATCAACAGACGTCCTGGCTATTTGTTCTCTTGAATATTCATGGATTGTCCGTGGAGAGCCCAGCAGCTGGAATTCTGAGCAAGCCTCTCTTCCCATCATTCCACTATGTGGATGGATGGAATATGGACCATCTGGGTCTTTTTAATTGCTTGGACTTTCATGGCTGTGCAGACTTAGCCAATCTGGTGGAAAAATGCCAAACTATTGGCGACGTCTGCTGGCTTATTAAGGAAGCTGCCTCTCGCTCGGAGGGTGCAGCCTATTTGTATTGGCCATTGTCGCCTTTCTATGACGGCCCAGCTGGTATAGTCTCTTTCTTTACCTGCAGAGCTTTTCATCTTGCTGCTTTAATTCTGCATCTGCCACTTAACATCATATTTCTTTGTCTTTTTCAGATAGACCAGATATAAAGAAGCAGGGATTGTATAGGAAGCTCATAGCTCAGGCCCAGAAACCTGACTATTTTGTTATCCCTGCTGCCAAGCCGACAACTACTCCTCTTCCTCCGGGCAAGAAGAGGAAAGCTTCTGCGGTCCGGACTGCGGTTGCAAAGGCCGTACAGGCCAAAAGAACCCGGACCCAAGCCATTGCACCGGCAACAGCGGAAGTGGAGACTCCTCTTCCGGATATCCCTTCTTTCGAAGAATTTGTTTCTCAGCAGGAGGCTGCTCCTGTACCCCCTGAAGGTAACATTAGCAATGTGTAGCTGCAGCTTTCTGTTGTTCTCTTTTCTTTGTCTCTTGATTGCTGACTTTCTTTGTTTCAATTCAGCCCCTGCACAAGTGACAGCTCCCTTAGTAGAGGAGACCAGACTGCCTTCTCCTACACCGGCTAGCGAGGCTGAAGGTAATATATGCCATTCATTGCCATTTTTTTATCTTTAGTCTTTGTTTCATGATTTTACTCAAAGACTTTTGTTACATCAGTGGCTGGAGGGGAAGCCGAAGTTGCTGCAGCAGTAGAGGAGATTCCTCAAGTACGGGAGGGGCACAAGACTTTGTTGAAGAAAAGTGTTGCCCCCGTGCGGCGAGTGATTACCCGGGCCGCGTCCCGGCATGCTTTAGAAGCAGCAGCACTCCCCGTGGAGATCTCTTCTAGTAGCTCTGCCACCGTCTCTGATGCGGGGGAAGAGGAAGTAGATTTCAGCGGCAGTGAGGGGGAAGCTTCTGCACCGGAACCCATGTCCGTATCAAGCAAAGCTCTCATGCCATTCCAGCCTCCGAAGCTTTTGATGCCTCCTACTGAGGAGGAATTACCAGGCGAATTCGCCGGACTGGATACAGAAACAGAGATTACCCCTCCGTATATCGCCATAACTGCGGAATTTTCATCTTCCCCTCTTTCCTTCGAGGGTGGCGATATTTTGCTGACTGTAAGTTCATTTACATTTACAGCTTCATTCTGGTTTCTCTTCGTCTTTGCTTGACGCTGCATCATTTCATCTTGTAGGAGACTGCCATTACCAGTTCCCTGACAAGTGCCGCTCCTGGGGCGGTTTCATCTGAAGAGTTGGCTGCTGGTGCTACTGTGGCCACAGCGGGTGCGGGGGTAGCAGAACTTATTCGTCCAGTGCCAGTGAGGGTACAGTCCTCCACAGATCTGGCTTCATTGGACCTGGGTACTTCAGGAGACAGTTCTGCTCCCGTTGGGACTCTGGACTTGAGAGCCGAAATAGATTCATCTAGAAGTTCGGCCTTTGCGCCAGCTGCATTGATGACTATTGCACCGGAGTTTCCAGCACCTGCAGTGTCACTTGCAGAGATTGATCCTCTGCCGACTCCCTCTGCCGCTGTCGAGGCTTTGTCACCGGCAAATGTTATTACCATTGTAGAGACGACCGAGCAGGAGGTGGTTTTAACTGTACCAGAAGCACCCTCGGTGGCCATAATGGAGGAGGGAGAAGTAGGTCCTGTGAACTCGGTGTGCTTGAAGTTTTTTCTTCGTTCCTTGGTGCTTGAGGCATAGGAGGCTACAGTTTGAGGAATTGCAATGATGGTGCACCGGGAGATGCTGTGAATATGGTCTAACAGGATGCTTGTCGAGTGTTGTTAGAGGAGCTAACTTGATGGTCGTAATGGTTCTCTGGTGCTGGATGGTGCACTTCCCAGTGTGCGCGAGGTTCAACGTTTGGCCATGCATGGAGATCTCTCACTTTGTGGGAGGTATATGGGCTTCCCCTTGGTTGGTGAGAGTTGTGCTTTGGCTTAGTTCCAACATCTTGTATCGCGCGTTCGCATTGGTTGGCCTTCTCTCGTGTGCCATAAAGTTCATGCGAGGATGCTCTATGTTTTGGCAATATGGTTGCCTGTGTGAAGAGTTGTCCATTCCCTTGAGGCATAAGGGTGTGCTAGTGTTATTCTAGAAGAATGAGTACCTTCTACATTTGTTGGAATCTGTGCTCTGGGATTGAGGTGTTTGAGCTTTCCTCACCCTATTTTTCAGAGTTAGCTAACCGAGTTGAGGATTGTCGGGATGTCAGATCCCGAGCTGTTGAGATGCCTGTGTGTGTTATGTTAAGTGTGTAGCAGAAGCGTGGTGGGCTTATAACCCATAGGTCAAGGATCGTAGTGTTGAATTCTATGTTTTGATGATGTCAATATAACATGTTTTTCTTGGTACTGACACTGACTTTATCCCTGCAGAAAATCTGAGTCAAATAATCCAAGGAAAGAATCTCAAAAGGCATGGATTAGTTGATATGATGAGGCAAGGTTAGACAGATGCATCAACGCATATAGCAGATACCTTGATGCAGCCACAAACCTTCAAGCAATTTGTAGTGTTGCATCGACGCAACCAGCAAGTATAGAAGAGAAGCATCGACGCATCCAACATATGTCTCGATGCAGTCACAACCTCAGAAGGAAGTTTGTAGAGCTGCATTGCTAAAATCAAAGGGATGACTCGACACATCAAGAGTCCATATGAAGGACCTTCAGTTCAGAATATGGAGTCTGTTAGATAGGTTGATGCACCCAACAGATGTATGAATGCAACAAGATGCTATACAAAGATTCAAGCGCGATGTTGAAGCTTCTTGCCTCGACATGCTAAGAAGATCAACGGTCAGATTACATATGAGGTCTACGCATCAAGGTGATGCACCGACGCATCAAGATAAGGTGTGAACCTTCAAAAGCAACCACGATAACGCATCAGGGTGATGCATCGAAGCACCGGTCAAGGCTCAGACTCTAAAAGGCAACAACCTCGACACATCATGATCATGCACCGACGCATCAAGACACAAGCCTATGTCTAAGGTCAAAGTTGAAGGCCATTGCTATGACATATCTACAAACAACACACAATGTCTGTACTCCATGCCTTGACATGTGAGACATGAGACGTGTTCTACATCATATGCAAGGATTGTTTCTTCTGACAATTTCAGAGTGATTTAAGTCTTATTTGACTAGTTAAGGGTTAAGTGTGATATCTGGGCATCAGTGAAGGGCAATTAAGGAAAGTCTAAACTGCAAAGAAGAATCCACCTCAGGCACGTGGTCACTTGATGAAGGAACACGTGATGACCATACAAATGACAAACTTTGCGCGAAAACTCTCAGCACACGTGGCTGTCCTCTAGAAATTCTAATTGCTATCAGAATATTCTTTATCCACATGGACGAATCAATTTTTGGTTACTGATCTAGATCACGGAGTGAAGGACGATACTCTACTATATAAATATGAGCACCCTCGTTTAGAAGAAAGACCTGGAAAAATTACAAAGAGAATACCATATCCGAGAATTCCTTCTGAGAGAAAAGGAAGAAGAGAAATCCACTGAGAGAGGAAGAGAAAGCTCGTCCAGGCAGTTTTATTGAGAATACGCTTCGATCTGAAGCTACATTGCACTCTACTTCATTTCGATCGAAGTTTTCCAATCTCAGTTTCCATTTTCTATTTTCTTCTTTTGATTCCTAGATTTACAATCTGGGAGATCCTCTCTTTGAGCGAAGAGACCCGACAGGTGATCATCTCTGCTTTGTAGACGCCTGCTCACTTCGAGACCTGCTTGGCTGAAGCACTGCCAGAAGCCAGCATGACCTTCACCCAGGAGGACATGCTGCTCCCCACTATCAGCCATAACAGGCCGCTATACATGAAGGGGCACCTGAACGGAAGGGAGCTTAATAGGATTCTAATTGACCCTGGTACAGCAGTCAACATTCTGCCCTACAGAATATACGAGAGGCACCACTTCAACGTGCGTCTCGAGAAAGTCGGGGATATGCGTATCGCTGGCTTTAACTAGAAATGTGAAGTATCGATGGGGGTGGCAGAGTTCACACTTACCCTGGCGGATTTCACTACGAAGGTGCAATTCCATGTTATCGACTCCCGCACCTCATACAAGGTGCTGCTCGGCCGTCCATGACTGCATGAAAACATGGTGGTGCCCTCCACGCTTCACCAGTGCATCAAGTACAGCCTCGAAGGGAAGGAGGAGAGGATCTTTGCTGACCTCCACCCATTCGAAGTATTTGAATGTCACTTGGCAGACGCCAATCTATATACGGGGCCCTCCCAGAAGACCTTTGAAGCCAAAACCCCTGCGGGGGCATCAAAAAGCACGTCCGGCGACAACTGGTACCCACCACTGTCAGGCGAATATGTCAAGCCCAAGGCGGTCTCTCATATCATCGTCACTGGGGACGTGGGCAGAATAGCACCTCCAGCTGTATACCCCGAAGCAAATGAAGTCAAGGTTGATCAGCAGCACAGCCACATTGGGGTCCCGGAAGGCCTCACCAAGCCGATTCCTGGCCTCGATAGCCCTACTGTCGAGCCTTTCAAAGCTTGGGAGGTGGCGTAGGCAGACGGGCCAAGCAACTTATTCTACACAGCTGAAGAACACCCTATTCGGGAGGATACAGACTGCTATCTACCTGGAGATATGGAAAATCCATCAGTTCCCATTCAGGGCCTGGCATTTACGACAGACCGGATGGCCCAGATGTTCCGGAAGCAGCACATCCCCTCTGATCAGTCACATAAAGACAAAGAAGCTTTCCAGAAGATGTGGTATCCCACAAGCCTGGATAAGGAACTGAAACGTGTCTCTCAGCACCCAAGGTTGGGCTTCACCCTCGAAGAATATTATTACAGTGGGCGATATGAGGTGGACACCATCTCCGCCTTCTATCCTACTGAAGACAGCCCGCCGGGGGCAACTTTTGATGAATGCCCAGCGGAAGCTGAATATGCTGAGCCAGCTCAACCGAAAAGCCAAGAAGTGGAGACCGTGATCCCTTGCTAGTGCTGGGAGCAGGTCTATCTCGAAGAGGCAGCCCTTCAAGCCAAATTTGATACGGCTAGCAGCAGCAAAGCAGAAGATGTTGAAGAAGTAGGGATCCCTCCCTCTAGTAGAGCCCCACTGTTAATGATCTCAGCACCTCTCATGCCGATCAGGGAAGCTTCAGCTGACTCCGAGCGAGAGACTTATGCTGCTAAGAAAGAAAAAGCCACTTCTACGGAAGATATGACTGCCCCAGAAGGCGAGACCTCCTCGCCTTCTGCTACAAGATCGGGATGCTGCCCCAACTCGATGATAAACAACTACCAGTCTGTCACGGCTGTAATCCCATCTGTAGGGGGCGAAGCTACTCTCTCACCCTTGGAAGCTGCAATGGTGGTGGATTTGCTGATAGAATAATCCACGCGGCCGCTATTGAACAAAATAGAGAATCCCCTGGAAGCCCTGGTGATGTCAGATGAAGAAATCGAGGTCCTCGACCCCGAAGATGGCATTCTAGATTTTGTTGACCTTCAGTCGGCACCTCTAGAGATAGAAGATGGAGGCCAAGCTACAGTTGATGAGCTGATAGAAGTCAATCTGGGAAGTGAGGAGAATCCCAGGCCTACCTTCCTTAGCGCCCAGCTATCCCTAGAAGAACAGGAGCTGTACATCCAACTACTACAGGAGTATCGGGACTATTTTTCTCCTTTACTACTGTCAACAACAGTAGCAGGACACTTCCACCTTTTCCTTTCACCTTTTCCTCTTTTTTTCTTTTTTTTAATGGGACGGTCCCTATAAATAGGGGGTGGGCGTGGCGTGACCAGACCACCTCCCCCATTCTCTGTTCTTCCCTCTTCCGGTGAGCGCCTCGCCTCCCCCTTCCTCTTCTCTTCCATTCGCCACCGTCCGTCGTCGTCGTCGCCATCGGGGAGGAGCTCCCTCCACCCTTCTTCTCTCTCTCTCTTCTACTTCTCTTGTTCTCTCCTCCCCTCCCCATTCTCCTTCTCGTTCTTCCTCTTCCTCTTTCTCTTCTTCGGAGGACGGCTGAGCCCTAGCCTCCTTCGTTCTCTCTCCCTCTTTCTTTTCTTCTTCTTCTTCTCATCTCCTTCTTCTCTTCTTCTTCTTCTCTGGCATGGTGGAGAGACATCAGGCACCGTCGGTGCCACCGGGTTGGGGGCATAGGGTGCGCCGGAGATAGGAGGCATCGGGGGTGCCAGAGACGGGGACACAAAGTGCGCCGGTGGTGAGGGGCAGCAGGGCGTGCCAGGTGGAGAACCATTTGGGGTGCGTCGGGTGAACCCCCCCTCGGGGTGTGCCAGGCAAGGGCTCATCGGGGGCATGCCAGGCAGGGGTCCCTTGATGTGTGCCGGGTAAGGGCGCGGAAGGGGTGTGCCGGGTGAGGGCGCTAGCAGGGACCTCTTGGTTCCTATTTTATTTCTTTAAAATTTGACAGTTCGCCTCACGTGGTGGGTGGCTGACCCTGCCTTGTACGGCCAGGAAACGATGGTGTCTCCGGAAGTGCCTGCCACTCGGGCCCGTAGGGCCATCCCCAAGTGGAGGTCGTCTTTCGATCCACAGATGGCACGAAGGCTGACATCACTTCTGGGACCGGACATAGAGCCCTTGGTATCCCCTTTACAATCGGGGGCCAGCCCGCGGCTTGCGGTCCCTCTTCTGCCTCTCTGGAAGCTAGTGGCACCAGAGGAAGACCAGCTTCTACAAAAGATATTGGCAAGCCTCACTATACCTTCACGGGAGTCCCCGACAGGAAGGACTGTAGGCCCCTTAGGAGCAGTATCAAGCCCGGCTCTACTCGACACCCCCCCTTCAGCCGAAGTCGTGACCCTTGCGCTCCCAGCCTATGAAGCTATGATGGGTCCGGGCCTTACCGAGGAGGCAGAGATGGAAGAAAGTTCATATCCCGTGGCGCTTGACCTAGTCCCTGCGGCCATTTATTCTTTAACCAGAGCCGCAGTTCCAGACCTGACGGTGCAGATGCCAGCAGCGGACTCGGGCCCTACCCAACTGACGGAAATGGAGTGGCCTCTCATCATGGCGACATCAAGTGCTTCCACTGTAGCCTTGCCTTCACCCCTGGCGGTAATTGGCCAGGGCCTGTCCTCCGAGGGGGAAGGACCTCACTATTCGACGTTGACTCTCCCATCCTCATCGACCGTGGTCAACACAGAGCTGTGGACGGCCGTGGACAATGTCGTGGAGTTCGATCCACCTGTCGTGCCTTCGATAGGCCTTGCTACTTCAGATCTGTCGGTCCTCCAGATCTTGTTGACATTGTGGGCCATGATGTTTGTCGACCCCTCCCTCACGTACCGGGGGGTGCATACCGCGGTAATGCAACGGACCGGGGCCCTGCAGATGATGGGTTGCCCATTGGAGGAGTGGTCACAACGAGTCCTGTTGTTGTTAAAATATGTAAATCATCGTGAGTTTCTCGAGGCACGAGCCCCTGCCAAGATCGCAGCCATCAATGCCCAGAGGGATGAGTATCTGTGGGCCTTAGAGGTGCGGAGGAGAAATCGAGAGCAGCACCGGAGAGTCGTGGATGAGTGCCGTGATAGTATCCGTGTTTTGACGAGCTGGATTAAGAAGCTTAAGGGCTTGCTGGCCACGGCAAAGTCTGACCTCACCGAAGCCGAGGCAACCATGGTCACCAGGGGCGAAGAACTGGCCATTGTCGAGGTCAAAGTGGCCTCTGTAACAACTGAGCTGGAGCACCTCGAAGGCCAGGAGAACTGGTTGCATGAAATGCCAAACTTTCCTTGCGCCGGGATCCTTCCCCTCGAGGAGATGTTCCAGGACATAGGCTGAACACTGATCCTCTTTTTCCTTTTTTTTCTCTTTTTTTTGACATGTAGCATAGGGGTATGTCCCGAAGCACATGTATCTCTCTTTTTTTAGAAATAAAATACTATTCATCCATATGCCTCTCCTGTATGTATGGTAGTCCAAAATCTTTTCCTTTCTTTCATGCATCTCGGTGAAGTGCGAGCTTGTACCAGTAGTTCATTCGGGGAGTACCCCGGTGGGATTCGCGAGGGTGCATAGGAGAGTGCTCGCCTCTCCAGAGGAGAGACGAGGGGATCACTCTACCATACCAGTCGCGCGGCCTGCTAAATGATGTCACTAGGCCGCTCGACTCGAGTAGGTTGATTCGACTTTAGAGGGACGGAGAGAAGAGTTTGTTCATACAATGACCTAGACGGAAGGTCTCAGTCAGAAATGGGTTGTTCGCCACCCGAAGGGACGGTGAGGAGAGTTTGTTCTTCAACTGATCTAGATGGGGGGTCCAAATCAAAATGGTGTATTCGTCACCCGAAGGGGCGGAGAGAAGAGTTTGTCCATGCAATGACCTGGACGGAAGGTCTCGGTCAAGATGGGTTGTTCGTCACCCGAAGGGGCAGATGGGGTGTTCATTCGTCAGTGCCAACAGGGCGTCGGGGCTGACGTGGTCTATTTGTCTCTTGAGGTATTCGTCGGCACTGGGTTGGTACCTACACAAGGAAGGGGTCTCTTCCTTAATCCAAACGAAGGGTACAGATAAGGTGTTCATTCGCCGGTACCAACTGGGCGTCGGGGCCAATATGGTTTGTTTGTCTCTTAGTGTGTTCGTCGACACCGGGTCGGTGCCAACGCAAGGAAGGGTTTTATTCCTTAATCCAAATGAAAGGTTCGGGTAAGGTGTTCACTTGCCAGTGCCAACGGGGTGTCGAGGCTGACGTGGTTTGTTTGTCTCTTAGTCTATTCATCGACACCAGGTGGTGCCAATGCAAGGAAGGGTTATATTCCTTAATCCAAATGAAAGGTTCGGGTAAGGCGTTCATTTGCCGGTGCCAATGGGGTGTCGGGGCTGATGTGGTTTGTTTGTCTCTTAGTGTGTTCATGGGTTTTTTAAACCCAAACGCAAAAACACTCCAACTCACCACTACTCGGAAGCTCACTCGCTCACGTGCTGTGGAGAAAGGGGATGAAGAGAGAGGAAAATTCCTTGCAAATGAACAGTAGTGAAGGAAAAAACAAAAGGGAAAGCCTCTTCTAGTGGGGACCAACACCCTTAAAATGGCACGCCCCTGGGGCACGTCGTTTCAAGAAAAAGACGTGTCGTTTCAAGAAAAAGGGGCACCGTTTCAAGAAAAAGGCGTGCCGTTTCAAACCTCTCAAAGCCACGGGGCACGCCGGTTAGCCTGGCACCATTTCAACCCTCTGGTCAAGGGCGCGCCGTTTCAACTACGCCGTTTACAGCCCCAGTCGCGTCGTTTGAGCGTCCAGCAACAAAATTAAGTGCCATTTCGAGATGTCGTCATCAAAGGAGATCAATCGAGACGAAGCTCATCCGTCGGTCCTGCCATGTTCGTGTCTCACTTCCAGCACCCACGTTTGGGGGGCATTTGTTGACACTCAAAATATGATGATCAGCGATCAAGTCGCAAAGGCAAATGACGCGGCTTATGGGAGCACGGGAGCTGAAAAAAAGCAGACCGTTGAAGCCTCTCAAGCTACCAGAGCTTCTAGCCACCTGCAATGAGTGTCGGGGACTTCACCTCAAGAAGGCCAACATGACTCCACTACCAACTGACAGTGCGACCAAGCCTGCCCAATGATCCAGTGTCGACTCTATCGCACCGCTACCCTACGCCGCCCCCCAATCAAGGACGGTGGTCTACCCGGTGGCCTCTTGCCCCAATGAAGGCTCTCCTAAGGAAGAAGAGTGCCATTGGCCCTTCACAATGAGAAGTTAGAGGCTCCGATAGCAAAAGGACCCGGTCACCCAACATGGGTTTGGCTTCTTGCGAAGGTGGGTCCGTCAGAGGCCAAACGACTGTCAGTCGAGGCGAAACATCATCCCACACGGGAGCTCTGAGCACGAGTCAGATCGAGCCAGAAGTACAAATCATGACACCAAAGGCCGTGTCAGCAAGGAAACCTGCGTGCTCGAACTAAACATATACGGAGTCTGGACTGAAGTCGTACGGCAAACCGAGAGCTTCGTCAACACCCTACCAAGGTCTTTTAGGAGCCGTGGCATGAAGAATCATGAACGATGACTTCCAGAATCATTCCCAGACTCATCGGCTGACATTCGACGATCGAATGAAGCAGAAACGGCGCCACGATCTGTCAGCACGCCCTTGAAATGGAGCCCCCTTTTCGGCGCGCAAAAAGGCCAAGAGGGGGGGAGTGTTCCCCGACGTGGTCTCCCCGGCACGCCCTTTATGGCGCCGGGGAATTGGCTTCTATAAAAAAGAATTTTCATTCATCCGAAGAAAAATAAGAGGGAGGAATACGAAGAAAGAAGATAGAGACTGGTGCTAGTCCAGTATCTAAGGCACCTTATAGAATGTCTCCTACAGAGCTTAAGGAATTAGGATCATTAAATCAACAAACTCTTCTCTCCGTCTCTCGGGGTGATGATTGTCCCCTTTGACTTGGGCCCCTCGTCCAGGCCATTTGAGCCAACAAACTCTTCTCACCGTCCCTTCGGGTGACGGATATCCCTGTTGACTCGGACCCCTCGTCTGGGTCATTTGAATCGACAAACTCCCTTCTCCATCCCCCATGAATCGAGTCAACCCATTCAGGTCCAACCTCCTTATGGGACCACTTGGTGGGCCGCGAGGCTCGCATGGTGGAGTGATCCCCTCGTCTCTCCCCTAGAGAGGCGAGCACTCTCCTGTGCGCCCTCGCGAACCTGGCCGAAGTGTTTCTCGAATGAACCGCTGGCTCAAACTCTCCCCTCACCGAGACGCAGAAAGAAAGAAGAAGAAGAAAAGAGAAAAGACTTTGAGTTATCATGTATCTATGGGAGAAGCGCGCGCATGAATAGTATCTTTTTTTTTTGCAAAAAGGAAAAAGGTTACATGTACTCCAGGGCATACCCCTGTGTTACATGTCAAAAGAGAGAAGAAGGGAAAAATCTCCTTGAGTGGCGCTCAGGCGATGCCTCGAAAAATATCCTCGAGGGGGAGGATCCCGACACAAGGAAAATCCGCCATATCGCGTAGTCGGTCCTTTTGCTCCCTCAGGCGTGCCAGCTCGGTCTCCATAGACGCCGTCTCGGCCTTGGCAATAGCGAGCTCCTCAGCCTCCCTCTCTACTATCGCCTTGGCTTTGGCAAGATTGGATTCGACCGCGGCGAGATAGCCTCTCAGTTTCTCGATTCTGCTTGTGAGGGCGTGAACGTCACAATAACCTTCTTCCAGGGCCTTCTCATGTTGCTCCTTGCTGCTTCGCCGCCCCTCCAAGGGTTGCAGATATTCGTCCTCCTGGGCACCGATAGCGGCACGTTTGTTGGGGACCCGTGTTTCGAGGAACTCGCAGCGGTTGACATATTTCAGCAATAGCAGAACTCGCCGCAACCACTCTTCCAGCGGGCAACCCAACACTTGCAGTGCCCCGGTCAGCTCGGTCACTATGGTATGCACCCCCTGGTATGTGAGTGAGGGGTCGGCAAAAATTATCGACCGCAGCACTAGCAACATTTGCCTGACCGGTGCATCTGATACGGCATGCCCGACTGAAGGTACGATCGGGAGGTCAAACTCTACGGCGCTGTCTACAGCTGCCCATAGCCCTGCGCCCACTGCGACTGAGGAGGACGGAAGTGTCGAGGCCAAGCCACTGGGCCCTCCGACTTCAAGAGATAACTCCTGACCTGCCACCGCCAGGGGAGTAGGCAAAACCATGGCCGAATCACTTGACCCCGTTATCATGAGGAGCTACTCCACCTCGACTGCTGGGACTGAGTTAAACACTGCAGCTGGGATGCTCGTCTCCTCTACCCTCCCGGTAAGGTCCGGGCCCGCCATCGCTTCATAGCTTGGCAGGGCAAGGGTCTTGCTCTCGGTCAGAGGAGGGGCGTCAAAGGAAGTCAGATCGGATGTTATCGCCAAGAGACCCGCGGCCCATTCTGCCTGTGCTTCCTCCTCTTGGGGAATGGTGATGCTCACCAGGATCTCCCGCAAAAGTTGGGTTTCCTCCCACGTGGAAAGCTTTGGAAGAGGCAGAAGAGGGACCGCTAGCTCTAGGCTCGCCCCCGACTGCAGGAGAGACACTAGTGGCTCCGTCTTTGGCCCCCAGAGTGATCTCAACCTGTCTGCTCCAGCAGAACGGAGAAGCTCCCTTCGCTTGGGAATAGCCTTGCGAGCTCTGGCGGCCCGCGCTTTCGGAAGCTCTGCCTCCTCCTGAACATACAAGACAGGGTTAGTCACTCATTGCCTAAGGCAAATTGCCCAAGTCCTAAAAAGATAAAGGGGGAGCTGAGGGGTCCTCGTGCTTACCTCGGCCACCAGGACTATGCTGCCTTCTGGCGCTATCTCTCCCTCCACCGTTACGTTCTCCTACTCTAGGATGTTACCAGTGCGTTGGGCATGTTTCGGGGATCGAGAAAATAATTTTATCATTTTTTATATTTTCTATAAAATCCCCTTTTTCGTTTTCCTTTTTCCCTTCTTTTCTTCTTCCCCTCTTCTTCTTCCCGTTGGAGACCCCCCTCTCCTGACCATTGCTTGCCTCTCCCCCATCCGAGCGACTGCAGCTTCCTCCCTCTCCAGCTGTAGACAGCGAGTTGAGGTGGGTGTGGCGGCGACGTGGTGAGCGTGGCGGTGGTGATTTCGTGGTGTGGGGCGTGGTGTTTGTGTTTGAACGAGATTCGTGGATCGGCGACGATTCGGAGGTTTTCGAGCTTCCTTGAGGGAGGGGGACGGATCCTTACCCTCTTTTTCGCTTTCCCTGTGATTTTTAGGCTGAGGAAAGGTTGAGAGGGGCGTATTTGTGCTGGGAGGGTGAAAATGCATATTTTGGAGTTGAGCACCGGATCTAACGTTTCTCGGGATTTCGGACCGATCTATGAGCTTAGAATCATGCTAAGAGGGTTGGGGGAAGAATTCCCCTTTGTTTCCCCATCATCTGGTGATGATCGGGGTGTGGATCGGGTTTTTGGGTCATTTTCACCGTTCTCGCGCTTGGGTTGGGGTTGTGGTCCTACCAGGGACCGTTTTTCCCATGGGGCGGCCCCTTGGGGGACCGCCAGGCGTTTTGAATGTCAGTTTGGCCTAGTGGTCCCTAGGGGACTGTTACACCTGGTAAGCGGTCTCGCGATTGACTGCTTTCCCTTAGGTAGTGGCCGACAGGTGACCATTTTCCTGGTCTAGTCAGAGCACCCTCGGAGTGCATATTTTTGACCGTTGGGGAGTCATCTACCGGGTTGCAGTCCGAGCTGGACCGTTTCCTGGTATTTTGCAGTCAGCAGGTGACCACCTGGTGGGGGTGGCAGTCTGGCGATAGGCCGCTACCCACCCTTCAGATTCGCTGGTTTGCGACCGTGGCATGATCGCATTTCTGTGCTTGGCGGTCTCGAGGAGATCGGCTCGCCTTGTGGTCCTGTGTTGACCGCCAAGGGGAATGACGGTCTTGGGAGGACCGCCACTCTGTTTTCTTTTGAGCAGTAGTTTCCGTGAGTCAGAGTCTTACCTCCAGTGACCTGTCCACTAGTCGTAGCTTTCCTGTGCATACGAGTGCGGACCCACTTGGGAGTGGTGGAGAGCGTGACCCGGAGAGATGGCTTGTAGGCTGGTTACGGTAGGGCCCCTCGTCTTTTCAACCTGCATCCGGGGTGGGGGGAAAACTAGCTAGAGGGCCTGACCTAGAGCACATGGTCTATGTGTGCACACGTGGTTGGGGGCGTCGGACTCGCACTGACAAGCGCGTCCCCAACTAGTCTTTGTTCGTGGTACTTGTTGCGTGTCTCAGTCTCCGCCTAGGGCGTGTAGGGAGACACTGGGCCACGGTGTAAGACGTCAGAGGGATGCATCCGGCCTTACTTCTAGTGGGTGGTGCTCCTGTCTTCTGGTATGTACGGATGTGTTTCTCGTCGGACTGTGGTCAGGTGTAGTTAGTTGTAGGGAGTTTTTCCATTTATTTATTGTTGCTACTATCGTACTTCTGTTAGGTAGCGTTGCTTTCCGTGCTCGTACGTGCCTTGCTGTCTTATTTCTCTCGTTGCGAGATGGGGGTCCGCGGGATCCCTACTGAGCCAATGAAATGAGACTCACCCCTGTGTTTTCAGGTGAGGCAGGATCGTCGAGAGGCGCATCCGAGGCTCTGCGTGGTTCGTGCAGTCAGGGTTAGTCACCAATTGCCAGAGCCAGGGTACATCTCGTGTACTTGTACTTTCCTTTCTGTTGATTGTACTTATTTTGGACATGAGATACTCTGGACCTTGTAGTTGTTTAGTGAGTATTTGTTTATTTCCTTACACTAGTATTTAGATTATTGTGTTATTTCTGCAGTTACTTTAGCTTATTGTGTACCCTCACGCCATCCTTTAACCCTTCCGAGTCTTCAGAGGACAACCCACACACTGCCACAGACCCAAATAATCTAAAAACACACCGACAAAGGGTCGAAAAAATCATTATAAAAAGTCTGAAATCTACTCAGACACGATCTGCGACCCGCGGAACCAGATCCGAGAATCCAAGGTGTTACAGCCCCCCCTCCTTATAGAAATTTCGCCCTCGAAATTTAGGACAATGCACGGAACTCAGGAGGAAGGACTCACCCACGGGTAGGACTTCGTGGTCACTGCACCACCAAGCCACACACCGCCCAACCGATACTGAGGGACACCGCCGGACTCGCACACCACCACACCAATCCATGCCAGACCCCACACCGACCGGGTATACGAAACCAAGAAGTCCGGCATCACCTCAGCCCCCTCAAAACTTCCAAGGGCACGCACACTCGACACACGCCGCACGCGGAGAAACACGATCCTCAACAGGAAGACAACAATTGGCCCCTACTCGGGTCGACAACTTCTCTAGCTATAGGACACCGAGCACTCCCTGCAGGAAGCATCTTCACACCTCAGCTCAGATGGCAACCTCACTGCCAAGCGCCATTGGTCACAACTCCTCCATCGGCCCCACACAGCCAGCGATACACGCTCTCGAGTCGAGCACCACAATACTCACCGGCCTACATCGGTCCAAAAACCAACGCCTCACCGGGCACCAACAACATCAAAGGCACGCTACGGACAACCGCCAGGGCTTCAATAACCGAGAACCACCACACACAACCACCAAATCTCAGTGCCCACACACGACGAACCGTGCACAGCTCCCTCCGAGCCATGGAAACACAACAATCCAGCCGGCTACACCACCAGATGCACCATGCTCCAAACTCTCCTGAGTCTTGCCACAAACAAGCACTCCATCCATAATCGCAGCAACTCTCAATCGATCTCGAACCTCACGCCTGCCGAGCAACGGGCGCAATAACCGCATCTCAACCGACGCTTAACAATTCCAACAACTCCTTCGACTACCCATGCGGCATCCACGCGGGATCTCCTTGCTAATGCTAGCACTTCTCACTCTTCGGATCCACCTCCAGAACATCCACACCGACAAAAGTCGATCAACTTCCGAGCTCATTCCAGAACACCGAACACCAGCGCCTTACAACCGGCCCAAAAGGCCACGACCTGCCTCAATACTAGTCGCTAAGTGGCTCCACCCTAAGCCACGTGACAGAATTCAAGGGGGAAACTAGCACAATACACCATCTCAATCGATCACTCTCACCACTGAGCCTCCCGATTCTCCATGCTACCAGCACCACTCAGCACGATACCACCGCTCGCACGCAGCAACCAAGGCCATTCACACGGCCAAACACAGCTCTTCCCCCAAGAGCAACTCTCCACGACCTATTCCGAGACCTCCAGGACACGCTCAACAAGAAATAAACGTCATACTCCACTCCTAATCCGATCTTGGCATGGAGCCTATGGGTTATGGGCCCACCACGCTTCCGTTGTGCAACTCTGCATCAACCATGCCACAACAGGAGGGGAAAACCTGGCATCCGCCAAGACGATCCACCCACAGACGTAGGTCTTAAGCAACAGGGCACCTAAGATGACCCCACACCAACTCTACAACACGACACGCAATCTCGGCCGGTGCCTCTACTTGCTCCATCCAACACGACCTGCCAACGCCTACGCGCCAAGACACGATGAGGGACAACCACATAACCCTCACACACGACGCTTCCGGGGACTCCCGAACACCTCGAGAAGGACACAAGCACAAGGAAACGCAGTTACAATACGAAAAATAGTGGAATTAAGCACAAGCACGACATTGTGGACGCACTAATTTTCGAAGGGACGTTATGTCCTGTTGGTGTTAGTTCGATTTTGTTAAGTGCGTGGGCATGCCAGTCACCGGGGTGACAGTTTATTCGAGGTTCGCGAAAGTCCATGGTGCGCTCGGTCTGACTTGGTCAGACGATTGTGTGGTTCGGGTCGGGACCGAAATCCGCCGCGCCCTAAAGGTCGCGGCGTCTAAACATGTGCGCCTAGATCATCATCATTTTTGTTTGAGGGGAACATCAGATCCTGGGGCATATGAATGACCAGCCGATTTTTGAGATAATATAATGTATTTAACATATAGTAATGCATTGAGGGATAAAGGAACAAGATACAATACCTGCCTTACCTGAGCGGGTGAGCGAATGATTTCCATGATGGCATTCATGATTTGGCTTACTGCAACAGGGGCTAGCCATAAATAATAACAACAATTCATCAATCAAGGCATAATCTTTCAACAAGATGAAAACATAAGCCAACCATTTAACGGACTTAGATAGGTGTGCCATATAGCAAAATAATGGACTGTATGGAACCCATTAAAGTCTACTGATTCAAAATTTTTAACAATTAACGACCCAGTTACATGGCGGACCAGGTTCCATGCGTTATGCCCAACATAACGGCTGCTCGACAGACCGTTAAATCTCCTGGGTTACTAAAAAACAAATGGGCCCCTCATTTTCCCTCATTCGTTCAAATCACTCCATACCCACCCAAAAACCCTCCAAAAAACCCTCTCATCCTCCTCCCTCCGGTGACTAGCTCCGGTGAAGCTCTCTCTTGGCCAAGATGACTCGTGAGAAGGGGAAGAAGAGAAAGGCGGTTTGAAAGGTGAAGGCAAGGGCATAACGCGAGATGGCTTCCCCACCGGTGAGCCCATCGGCGAAAGAGGCGACGGCGGCGGCGGCGACCCAACCTATGGAGGAAGAAGACCCCACGGCTCCAGTAGAGGCAGAGGAAGTTGAAGGAGGAGCTGGAGAAGCCATGAGTGTGGAAGGAGAAGCCATTCCCCCAGAGAAGAAGAAACGAGGGCAAGACCCGGAGGTAAGCCGTTTTGCCCTAAAAATTCAAATTTTGAATTTCCAAAGTTGATGCATGTGTGATTGGAGGGGATAGAATGAGTCTGGGGACTCATTAGGGTCGTTTGTAGGCCATTGCGGCCATTCCCACAGGCTCAAGAAACAGATATCACCGTCCCGGGTGCGTAGGGGCATAACGGCTCTACCAGTAGCCGTTATGCTCTTAACGCATCTGGACGAGTGCGTTAAGTGCAATAGAACAAGAAATCAATTTTTTTGAGTTTTTTGTTTTCTGATTTTTTTGTTGTTTTGGTTATTGTAAATGAAATGCAATTAATACCTAGGACTCTATGACTAACCCTATGACTTAAACGCGTAGGGGAAAAGATGAATGCGGATTATGTGGTTACAAGTCCGGGCGGTCTACCTCGCACTACTGGAGTACCAACGAGAGAGATTGGCTGCCATGGACTTTGGGGAAGTCCTAAGCATCGAAGTTGCTAGAGTGGACACAGCCCTCTTACTGGCTTTGCACGAGAGATGGGACTCGGTCTACCGAGCTTTCATATTCCCGTGGGGGCATATGATACCGACTTTAGAAGACATGGCCCGGATTAGCGGCTTGCGAGTGCATGGTAAGGCTGTGACCGGGTGGGCGTATGTGGACTACCGGGAGATTGCTCAGGAGCTACTCGGTTTGGATTTGATGAGGCCGGGGTGTCCATCATCTCAACTATCGCGGTCGGTGCTCCAAGAAAGCTTAGGACTTCGGAGAGCAGCTGTGGCAGTAGGAGAGCTACCGAAGCAGCATATCGACTGGGTGGTCGAGCAAGAGCATCCGAGCGTGGCGGCGAAGTCGGGACCAGAGGGAGATAGGGTCCTTAAACACTTCTTGATGTTGTTGTTCGGGAAGCTCTTATTCACGACTCGGGCAGACGTGATCAGCTGTCGGCTCTCACCTCTGCTGGCAGATCTGAGCAGAGTGAGGAAATATGCGTGGGGAGCAGCAGTGCTGGCTTTCTTGTTCCACTCGCTCAGTGCGACTGATCGGGTGACAATGCTAGGCGGCTTCTCACCTTTCTTATAGTAAAATGCCTAAATGCCTCTACATGCTTTCTATTATGCTTCTAATTGCCTGAAATGCTGATATTTCTAACAAATATAGTTTTGGGCTTTTATATACCTACCAAGTGTTTTCATGTAAATCTTCAATCCAAAGTCGAAGGCCAAATTGGACATACACTCAACCAAAGTATGAACCTTAAAGAACCAAACACACATGAGGCCAAGTGCAATCAAGGTTTGCATTGAGATCACAAACCAATCTCAATCATATAACATCTCTCATGAGTAGGAATGAAAATCTTATCAAAAGACGAGTAACACACCTAACATCAAGAACGTTGAACAATGAATATAAACAAGGTGTGTATTTCAATTGCCATTTTCTACCAAGCTTCTAATGGAACCTTCATTTTGTGAAACCAAGTGATCTATGCATGCAACCCATTGATATCAATCATTCAACCATAGATTTCCATGCTTAAAAACAAGTTGAATAAATTGATTTACTTGATAAACAATATTTGTGTTTCAAGGATAACACAATGAATTCCTTTCACTCATAGCAAATCATGAGACTCAAGCATCACACACGCATGCCGCCAAGATTAATATGAAGAATGCAAACTATGCATCTAGCATATAACATTATGATGAATATGCATGAAGGCCCACTATCATCAAAAACATATGCAAGTATGAGAATATTGAATATGCATGAAAGCCCACTATCATCAAAAACATATGCAAGTATGAGAACATATGCAAGCATAACATAAAGTTTAGTTATCATCAAAAACATAAACATGTGCAAGACACACAACATAAGAGGCGACCTCCTCGACGTCCAGCAGAGCCTGGAGTTCCTTGTGGTGGCCATGTTGCAGTGTGGAGGAGATTTGGTACCCTGTTGTCTTGGGAGCGCCCTGTGTTTCTACATGTAGGATAGAAACGTGGAGTTTAGGTTGGTCCGCCCCCTTCCCCATCTCCACATGACCTAAAATTTTTACTGAACCTTCCCCCATGTCTCTCCTCTTTCCAAACCAATTTTCATACCCAAATTCACCTTGTGGCCAAAATTCCAATTAGGGGCCTTTTTCCTGCGCAAACTGCCCCTGTGCAGGCCTGCAAGGACAGAGGTCGTCCAAAGATGCTTTCCCGACCCCCAAACCTTCCCCAAACACTGTGAAATTTGGAGCACCACTTCCTCTCATCCTAACCCATCTCCCATAATTTTTTTATGATTTTCTGAGGCCTTTTCCCCCGTGTCCCACCACTCACTTTCTCTGCTTCCAGTTCTATCTGCACAGATCTGCAGAACAGAGCCCACCTGCCACTATCTCCCATGCCCAAAACCTCCATTATGTGCTGCTCCACCACCACATCCCCATCTTCCCACATACATCCCCCATCCTACAGAGAAAACCCTGCCCAAAAAGCTACCCGTAAGCCCTAGTACCGCCCCCATCTTCCAACTCCTGTCCTGCTGCCTACAGATTGGCCCGAACGCACAGGGGACTATTCAAAAAGTCACCCTGGCTACCACAGTCATCTTCTGTGACTCTCCTTCCACTTGTGTCTCTGGGACATCCCCACCCACATCCCCAACAAGTTTCATGTTTAGAGGATGTCCAAAGGTCTGTCTCCTAGGCCTCCCTTTGCGCTGGTCTGCTGCACCTGCTCCCACCAGTCTACAGTCTGCCCGTCGCTCGTGACTACACTGGAGGTTCTAGCTAGTGCCGTCGGCTTCCATCGTCTCCTAGGAGGATCGTCCACCACTACAGCATGCCATCAAGGATGTTTGCACCATCTTCGGCCTTTGTGACGCGCCATCCTTACTGTTGGGCCTAGGCCGTACCAGTTTGTAGCGCGTTGGAGTTGTTGCCCGTCGTCCACTCGCGACCAGTCACCCCACTTCTCACGACCACGGATTCACTGTGTATCCTTTTACCTCCATGCGAGAAGTGAGCAGTGTTTAGATTGTGTTTCTTTAGCTTTTGTATCGGGGGTTCATGTGATTTGGTCGGGCGTCTTCCCCACGCCCCAAGCGTGGATGATGTGACACCACTTTGGGGGTGGTAGCCACAAGACCGAAGACCCCTCGGACCTAGTAAGCAAGCAATGCGCGGATCGGTGACTTCACTCAATAATGCGTAATGGCCATGGCCCAAGCGCAGTTATCGCCGGAAGACTCTCCGACGATCGATCGTTGCCCCCACGACGCCAGCCTTGAACCCATAACGGGCGAGCACGCCTTATGAGCACCGTAAGACTCACCTTGGGACCATCCAACGCCGGGGTAATCGCCCTCCAACGGTAAATTCCTGCCACAATAGCGGAGAAATATTACTCTACTACGGACGTCCTTCCCTACTAAGGGATGATGCTCCTCGCTCCAGGACAACCCCCTATAAAAGGGAGATCAACAGAAGGGAAGAGCATGGTGGTTGATTCTACTATTACGCTACTCAGAGAATAGGGCGACTAGCCCCGAAATACAAGGTGAAGGAGAGAGCACCCGCCCACACTCTGAAAGGAGTTCCCTACAGTGACCTTACCACCCAGCGGACACTCTTCGAGTGAGCCCTGGGATTGGTGAGCACTCGTTTGGGAGATCTCCATCAGCTCTTCGACTTCCTACAGTGATCTTTCTCTCTCTCCTCCTCTCCTGCTCTTCTCTGAACTCTGTTACTCCGTCACTGACTTAAGCATCAGAGGTTTGTCCCCTGGGGTAACACCCGAGACTCCTTCTGGCGCCTCTTTGGCTTCCTGGAGATTTGCAGACTTCCAGGAGGGAGAGACGACTTCCCCAACCAATAAATAGAGAAGGTGGTACGTGGCGTAGGAACCATTTTCCAGCCTCTCCACTTCTTGGCATCGTCTGTGGGAAGGACGAGGAAAAGGCTATGGCGTCCCGTAGAAGTCTCCGCAACACCAGCAACTGGGGACGCAGGTCCCACCAGGGACCCAACTCCCAGCGGGAGTCATAAGAAGCTTCTTCCACCCATCCCTGGTAGGAGGTCACCCCAGGTGATCTCGATGAACTGCGTCAGCAGATCCGGGCTCTGACAGAAGGAGCTCCGGGACCAACAGGCCAACCCCCAGCGCATCATGTCCGAATGACGTGAGGACGAGAGATGTCAGGCTGGGGGGAACCCCCGCCTAGTGCGAGAGGCGTCCCACGCCTAGGCGACTAGGACTCAGCGATCCCGTAGCATGCTCGCGCCAAGGGTGCGCTGCCCACTCCACTCCAATCCGGAGATGGACCGCCGACTCTAGCGTTTTGAAGAGATAGAGGACAAGGTCCAGTATTTGGATGACGTCCTCTTGGCCGCCAAGAATCACGGCCTAATCGACGGCGATCTAGATTTTCACGCTCCCTTCTCTAGGGAAATAATGGAAGTCCCCCTCCCCTCGAAGCTTCAACTGTCGTCGTTCACCTCCTACGATGACACCATTGACCCGGCTGACCACATGCACAGTTTCGGGTCCCATTTGGTATTCCACTGGGCCTCAGACACTGTAAAGTGCCTGGAGTTCGTTACGACCCTCCGGGAGAACGCCCGGGCTTGGTTTGAGTCCCTGTCGACCGGGACTATTACCTCCTTCCAGTAGCTCAAGAAACTATTCAAGGAGAACTTTATTGGCTGCCAAAAGGTGGCCAAGTCTGCAGTGACCCTGCTCGCACTCAAGCAGGGTAAGGAAGAGACGCTGTGGGATTTCATCTCCCGTTTCCATTTGGAGGCACTACGGATCCCACACCTCGACGTCGGCATTGCCACCATGACGCTCACCCAGGGGACGCGGGACCACATCCTCCGGTGCGCCCTCGGGGTTGAGGCCCCAATGACTCTTGTAGACCTCCTCGCCCTAGCGCAGAAGCACACACGTTGCGAGGAGAACATGGCGGCCCTGGGCTGTGCGGCCGGAGCTGATCGGTCCGACCGCAGAAGATCTGCCGACCCCCTGCGAGAGAGTTGGAGCAAGCGGGAGCGGGGCGACAGAGATCGTCGCGACTACCCCGAGAAGGAGAGGGGCAGCTATCGCCACTACACACCCCTGACGGCTCTGCTGGACCAGATACTAATGGAGATCCGTGAGGAGCCATTCCTCAAGTGGCCTCCTTGGATGAAGTCCGATCCGAGCACGAGGAGCAAGAAGAAGTAGATAATGGATTGATGGTATCAATTATTGAGGAATTATTTATTTAGCACACTCTGGCGTTGTCGAAATTCTTATTGCTCTGATTGATATGAATGATATAAACTCATCACACCTCCGGGTTCCTTCCACGCTTGGGGCATGGCAGTTGGACCAAGAGCTCCCGCATGGGAGCTTTGCCGACTGAGCGATCAACGACTGGCGATGACATATCGGCCATGCGATCGGGTCCGCCGGACTCGTGAAGTTCTTGTCCCAGATTGAGTGCGCCTGCACTCTACGGGACATCCGGGAGGTCGTGACAATAGTGGCCCGGGTGCTGGCACTGAAGCCGAAGCAACTGGTACTCCTGCCACCGACCCCCTTCAGGGCTCCAGGTACAGCCTTGTTTGGGACACTCTGTCCCTTTTTCTTTTATTACTTTCTGGTTATAACACTGGGACATTGTATAATGTTGTGTCTATTGACAGGTTTGCGACAGAGGGGGACAACCCCTTCACGGAGGCATCCTCGGGGAGTGGGGATGGAGTTCCACAACCGAGGCGGAAACACCCCAGAGTGGAGGCTGCGGTAGCCGAGACTGGTGAGTCTTCTGGAGGACTCGAGGCTGACGGGGTAGCTGAGGTAGAGACAGCTCTGAGTAAGTTCCATTGCGCCTCGTTTGCTCCTGGTCAATTTAGGCATGGTAGTGGGTTAATCCTGCTTTGCTGGGTTTGTGTTTTGTAGCCCCCGTAGAGGCTAGGGCGGAGGCGACCTTCTTGCCCCCTCAGGAGGAGGACCCTCCCTATGTGGAGTGAGCTAAGTGTGAGATTGACATGGAGAGTTTTCTTCGACTGATGGACAAGGTGGCGCCTAATGTCAAGGCCTTCCCTGACTTGAGTCATGGGTAGGTGCGAGAGGAGCCCGTTCAGGTAAGGGCTTGTGATATTGATTGTGAGCTATGACTTCGCTCATTTCTAGCCGTTGATGTGACCATCTAGCTTGTACAGAGGAGGTAGAGTCTTCAAGGGCTGAGGCCCCAGCTGAGGCACTAGGCGGGGAGCCTGGACAAGCGGGAGAGCAAACACCCACAGTGACTGGTAGTTGTCCGGGTAAGTGTCCGATTACTTTGGAGGGAGTCTTCCTGTTGCAATCACATTTGTTGACTGGTCAGAGTTGTTGACTTGGTCTGAGTTGCTTGTCTGGCAGGTGAGGATGTGGCGACCACCCTGGAGATGATCCAGGAGCTGGTGGGCGTTGGCCCATCAGTGGTCCTATCATCCTTTGAGGACGAGTCTGGGCAGGAGACCTCCGTGCCCCTACCCACCGTTGGGGACACATTGGGTAGGCTACCACATCTATTGGAGAAGTTGCCTCTCCCACCTTTGTCGACCATGGTGTCAGCTTACACGGTGGTGCTGGTAGAGTCGTCCAGCATGGGACCCTCAGGTACGTAGCCGAGTACTTAGTTATCTCATGGTGGATTACTTTGCTTTACCCACTCATGCTAAGATTTCACTGGGGGTTGGTTGCAGGGACCTCTTCTCCCCTGGAGGAGGGAGAGCTTCCCCGGGACATGGCCCGAGTAGTCGAGGATGAGCTTGCTGTCGCTGCGTCTACTGGGTGTGACGAGGAGTTCATCGATATTGAGGGGGTCTCCGAGGGGGACGACCCAGCTGGTGAGCTTCTTCCTTAACACCTTTGGCTAGAGAGTTCTCTTTGTGTAAAACTGGACTCGGTAGTAACCTGACTGGGCATACTAGTGTGCAGGTGCCTCTGATTTGCCCGTGATTGAGGGTTCATCAGGGGCCTCATTTGGTTCTTCAGGCAGTAGCAGCACGGCCATGGAGACCGACGAGAGTTCGGGCTCGAGCTCTTCTTCTTCCGAGGCTTCTTCCGCCGGAGATGTTGAGATGAAGGCAACGTTGGAAGGTGCATGTAGCTCCTTTGCCCCCCTTCATTGGCTTTAACTCAGGGTTTATGGCAGAGCTGACATTTTGTGTTATGTCTAGGGCTGGAGTCCGAGGAGGAGCGCATGCCGACTCCCACCGAGGTGGATCTGGGAGAGACTTCTACCTCTCCGATGATTACTGGAGACACCCAGATGTCAGAGGAGCCTTTGCCCTTTCCGACTCCAGCAGGAGACGCTATTGAGGTGGAGGAGAGACTACCCTCACCGACCCCGAGCGGGGATGTTAGAGGCACGACGGGGGCCATAGTAGGTGAGAGCCAGGACATTTCTCATGTTTTTCACCTTGTCTTGTCATAGGGAAGTCCTGAGCATTACTGACCTACTTTGTGTTTGGTGGGGTGGTACAGGTCCTTCTGGTGTGCTGGCTGAGGTGGGCCACCCCTCCCTGGAGGTGGGGATCGAGTGGCCTACATCTGTTTCACCACCGGAGCTGCTGCTGGACGCCAGCATACATGCGGCCTTGCTCCAGTGAGCCCGAGGCTACATAGGAGGGGATCCCCTGCCTTCCTCGGGGGAGCTCCATCAACGGTTGAGGGAGTGTACCCATGGCTATCACGGCCTTGGGTTCCCGTGCGAGCTGTGGATGTCTGACTTGGTAGGCATCTGGGTGGAGTGCCTGCGGCTTCTATAGGCACAGGAGCGGAGGGCTCGATGGCTAGCGGCCATCCAAGAGTTGGAGGAGCAGCGGGCTCGGCTTGCACTGGCGACTATCGAGCAGGAAAGGTGTGTAGGTGCGGCCGTACTGCTTGCTTGGGATCGCACCGCATGGTTGAGGGAGGCAGAGAGCAGAGCCGAGGCCCTAGAGAGGCCCTGGAGGAGCAGCGGCAAGATGCGGACCTCGCTAGGGTTGAGTGGCGGACTGCCGAGGTGGGGGCCAAGGCAAGCATGTAGTTTGCATCGACCTTGAAGGCGGAGTTGGCTGCTATAGAGTCCTACTTGGCAGAGCTGGAGGGAAGTGAGGTGAGGCTATGATTGTATCACTTCCCCCCCCTTTTGTTATCCAGATCGTACATTTTTGTTATCCCAAGGACATGTCTTGGGCTCCCCTTTTATAGAGAGTATTAATGATAGATTCTAAATTTTGATGTCATCATTTGCTGGGTTGCTCCACTTCTTGTTCCATGGAACCGTGTCAAATGTAGGGACTGGCAACCACTTACTGTTAGTCTACTTGATTCTCCCCTACCACGTATTTGTACAGGGTGTAACAGGTTGGGTTTTACCTATTTTGGGGGCATTGAAGTGGAGAACTGGGCTTGAGGATAGTGTGGCTGGATTTTGGGGATTGGGAACTGGGGACTGGGTACTGGAAAGAGACCAAGTGTTGGGGGCTAGTCTCCAGGAGAGAATGTATGGGGTTAGCATAGGTTTACCGGGATGTGGCAGCCTACGAGGTCAAATCTGAGGGTTGGTTCTGGGATGCGTCAATTATAGGTTGACGCATGGGGTGTTGGTTGTGTTCATATTGTTAGCCAGAAATGTGGCTCATGTCTGGCTAAGGAGCTGAGGCTGTAGTGGTCGAATGACCTTGAGAAATGTGACGGCTAAGGGCCAGAACTAGGGGCTGGGACTGGCTAACTAACCCGTGAAGGGATCGTAGCCGAAATGCAGGAGCTGGATATTGGTGCTAAGTCTGGGTGATTGGCTCACGGATGTATGATGGCTGGATCGCTGGAATGGTGACTGGCACTGAGACTGAGTGGCTGGCCTATGAAGGTGTTATAGCCACGATACTGGAATTGGGGACTGGCACTTGAATTGGGTGGCTGGCCTGTGACGGTGTTGAAGCCATGCTGCTGGGACTGGAAACTAGTACTGGAACCGGGTGGCTAGTCTGTAGAGGCGTTGAAGCCACGATGCTGAAACTAGAGACTGGTACTGGAACTGGGTGGCTGGCCTGTGAAGGCACTGAAGCCTTGTTGCTGGGACTGGAAACTGGTACTGGAATTGGGTGGCTGGCCTGTGAAGGCATTGAATCCATGATGCTAGGACTAGAAACTGGTACTGGAACTGGGTGGCTGGCCTATGAAGGCGTTGAAGCCACGATACTGGGACTGAAAATTGGTACTGGAACTGGGTGGCTGGCCTGTGAAGGCGTTGAAGCCACGATGCTGGAACTAGAGGCTGGTACTGGAACTGGGTGGCTGGCCTGTGAAGGTGTTGAAGCCACGATGTTGGAATTGGGGGCTGGTATTGGAACTGGGTGGCTGGCCTGTGAAGGCGTTGAAGCCACAATGCTGGGACTAGATACTGGTACTATAACTAGGTGGCTGGCCTGTGAAGGCGTTGAAGCCACGATGCTGGAACTGGAGGTTGGTACTGGAACTGGGTCTTGTCCAGCCCTTGAGGTTATTGTGGTCGCCCTCGCTGCGGAGTGATCCGGAGATAGTTGTTGAAAGGATGTTGGGATCAATGGCCCCTATCAGTGAGGAGTGGAGAAGGAGAAATTTTTTATTTTTCTCTTTACCAGCTCTGTCGTCCTTTCGGGTTTTTGCCAGAGTTGGCCCCCTTTAGCTTTTTTTGGTACGCCCTTGTGGGTTTTCATACTGAGGGGTTACCCGATTTTGCCTGAGACCCCCTTACGGGTTTTCACCTTAGCTGGGTTGATGGTAATTTTTATCCCCAGTGGTCCCATAACGGGAGCTGACTGAGGCCGTTAGGACATCTCTATTTTTAGTTACAAGTTCTAAGCACATGAATCAATTATATGTTCTTGGTTTTATTATCATCAAAATCACTGGGATATTTACAACATGCTCAAAATTCTTCATAAGCATCGATGCTTAAACTATATGCATCAACCTATATAGCTAAGCCATGCAGCAAGTTAGAATGGTAACATAGACCTATAAGTCACACAGGTAGACCTTATTTGTTAGAGAAACTATATTTGTAATGAAGGTGCATCGACTTGTCTTAGTGACGTATAGGGAAGTGCTTAATGCATCGGCGCAAGACCTTATTGCATTGGCCCGTGTTTACAGCAAATGCACAAGGTGCATCGGCCTTGAGAATGATAACCTCTATCGCACCGACCTTATGCTGCAAACTCTAACTTACTAGCATCGACCCGCTTATGATGTGCATCGACCTTGTGCTGCAAGCGCTAGCTCACAAGCATCAACTTGACTATGATGTACACCGACCTTATGCTACAACGTCTAGCATATAGTGCCTAGCAACATCGACTTGTGTACAAGGTGCACCGACCTTATAGCACAAACAGTGTACAAGATGCACCGAACTTATAGCATATACTGTGTACACCTGTATCGACCTTCTAGACTGTAATGCATACGTGCATCGACCTTCTAGACTCAATGACATATATGCATCGACCTATTAATTCAATGTAGTAAGAGATGCATTGACCTTATAATGCAACACTTATGCATATACATTGGCCTTCTAGGCTCGGAGTAAACATGTGCACTGACTTGACTTTCTCAATGCATGAATGTGCATCGACCTTATTGTGCAGTAGCAAGAGTATGCATCGACCTGTCTTCTCTAAGTACATGAAGATGCATCGACCTTATTGTGAGAAAGCCTTATTCTAACTTCAGTAAAAACTACAAAGCATCACCGTGTTGTAAGTATCAAAATTAAATGACTGTTGCCAGCATCAAAATAAAATGACTATTGCCAACATCAAAACAAAATATCAAATCCAGAGGAGACACAACACACCCTCTCTTCTCTGCACCACCATCTTCTTGTACACACACACACACGGACACACACTGCCTCTCCCTCTCTCATTCTAACTCGCCTACACATGCACCACATACCTACGCCTGCATCATCGTGGTGGCATGGTGGTCTGCGACTGGGAGGCCCACGGGCGACAAGCCCAGCTAGAGCAGGTGGTTGGGATGATGACCAAGAGAAAGTGGGCTGGCAATCGCGTGGGTGTAAAGGAAGACAGCTGGGAGGTCTTAGCTAGTGGGCTTCAAGGAGAAATCAACATGCATGATGGGGTTGGTTTTGGCCCTATAAAAAGGCATGAGAAGGGGCTCCCAGGGGATCATTCTTCTTCCTCCCCCCTCACTTCCATTTCCCTATAGATAGCATTAGGAGTAGGACCTCTCTCTATTTCTCTCTCCCTCTCTATCTCCCTTGTGATTCCGTAGGATATTTGAGACTTCATCCCATCTCTTGTTGTGATTTCACCCTACACTTGTTATAATTTATTTTATTATTTTTGTTGTAATTCTTATGCACTTGTAAGTTTATTTTAATTTTTGTTTAATTCTAGTGTTGTTGTTACTTAATTCTTCATTTTTATGTAGCACAATCTCTCTCCATCTCTCACTAATCTTTCTTCAAAAATTCTTTATCTATCACCCTCAAAATTTCTTCTAAAGTTGGCTCAAGAGAAACGGATCTCCGCAACTCCGGTCGAGTGCACGTGGTTATCCTCGACAACTCATAATTCAAAGGCTCGAGGAGACGATGTCGTTATCCTTATCACCACGACCGTAAAACTCTCTATTCCACTTTGTCTATTTTATTTAGCATTTAATTTTGTTGGATTAAAATTTTCTCTCTCTAGATCTCCATCTTTCTATCACTTAAACCTCCATATTTCTTTAGATAAATGTATTTCATGTTCTTTAAATTCTGAAAATCAAAATAAAACATTTATCTATTTTCACTCTAAAAGAAATTCAGAATTTTCAATTTCAAAACTTAACTCACGGGGAGAGACGGGGCTGCAATATAGAGTTTTATTATTATGATCAGTGGAGCCCCTGATTATATTTCTTTGCTGCCTATTTCCCCTTTCTTTTTATGCGTTTAGGGTGATCTCGCGATTTTCCTTCATTTATTTACATAGATTCCCCCCTCTTTGTCCCCTTTTTTTTACTTATTTATTTATTCATTTATAATTTTTTATGCATTTTCTCTAAATTTTTCTAAATTCCATTCATTCTTATTTTTTTATTTTTTATTATGGAGGAGTGGGCCGTTGAAAGGCTAAGAAAGAGGTGTGTCGGCGAAGGATCGAGGATAGGTGTACCGACGAGGGAATGGGTGAGGCGTGCCGGTGAAAGGCCGCCACAGGGTGTACCAGCGAAGGGCTAAGAAAGGTGCACCGGTGAAAGCAGGACAAGTGTACCGATGATGGGCATGGGGAGCATGCCGGAGAAGGGTTCCAAAGCCTATGCCGACGAAGAGCTGAGGCGGTGCACCGGTGAAGATTCAAGGAGCGTACCGGCGAAGGAGCGCACTGGCGAAGGACAAGGGAATAGTCATGCAAGCTTCGATTGGGCTAGAGGAAGGGTTGAAGTCCGTGCAGATTGGGGCCTGCCCGTGCTAGTTTTGAACAAGGGAGCAAAGTCCATGCAAATGTACAAGGCTAAGTCCATGCAGGTGTATGCAGTCCGTGCGTATGCATGGGGTGCAGGGATGAAGTCTATGCACATGCACGGGGCTAAGGGGTGAAGTAGATGCATGTTTGGAATGAGTCCATGCAGATTTGGTAGGGTCTGTACAAGTGTCCATGCATGTGTGTAGAGTTAAGGGTGAAGTCCATGCACATTTAGGTAAGGTCCATGCAGATTTAGACAAGGTCTGTGCAAGTGTACAAACTTTGGAGTGAAGTCTATGCGTATGCACGGTGTTAAGGGATGAAGTCCGTGCAGGTTTTAGGCAAGTGCGTGCAGGTTTCTGGGCAAGTCCATGCAGGTTTTTAGACAAGGGTGAAGTCCATGCACGTTTAGACTACGTGCATATGCACGGGGTTGAAGAACAAAGTCCGTGCAGGGGCTGAAGAACAAAGTCCGAGCACGTTGTGCACGGGGTTGAAGAACAAAGTTCGTGCATGGTATGCACGGGGTTGAAGAACAAAGTCCGTGCGATGCAAGGTGAAGTCAATGCATGTTTTGAATGAAGTCCATGCAATGCAAGATGAAGTCTGTGCATGTTTTGAATTAAGTCCATGCAATGCAAGGTGAAGTCAGTGCATGTTTCGTACATATGGGGACTAAAGTCCATGCATGTATGCAAGGGGGGGGGGACAAGGTCCGTGCAGGGTCCGTCCAAGGTCCGTGCACGTGCGGGCTAAAGTCAGTGCATGTAAAGAGGTGAAGTCCGTGCAGGGCTTGTACAAGGCTTGTGCGTGCGAAGGGGTGAAGTCCGTGCATGGTCCATGCACGTACAGACGGGGTCTGTGTAGCTACAGGCCAAGTCAGTGCAAGGTCCGTGCACGTGGGCAGGGCTTATGTGTGCAAAACGATGAAGTCTGTGCATGGTCTGCACGGGGTTAACGTTGCACGGGGTTGAAGTGCACCGGGGAAGGCCATGGGTGTGCCGTTGGAGGATTGGAAGGGTATGCTGGCGAAGTGGGTGTACCGGTGAGGGAGGTGTACCGGCGAAGGGTGAACTGGCAGGTGTGTCGGTGAAGGGCTTAGCAACAACAAAAGGGAGGGGTGGACCACTCAAGGAGCATGCCGGCGAAGGGCAAGAGAGAGTGTACTGGCGAAGGGGTCTAAGGGCATGCTGTGGAAGAGTTTAGGAGCGTGCCGACGAAGGGGGTTTTGAATGTGCCGGGGAAGACCTGGAGAGGAGTACCAGTGAAGGTTTAAAGGCAAAGGGGTGGACTAAAGGGTGTGCTGGTGAAGGGGAAAGTGGTCTACACCGGTGAAGGGCCCACTCTTCCTTCACCCTCTTAAGGCCTTTCTTTTCTTCTTTTATCCTTCTCTTCCTCCTTTTGGACAAGACGGTGATCCGGCCAGATGCAATTTACCCGGCATGCCAGATGGCATGGGGGATTAAGCAGTGTCTCTGTCCAGCTACCCTCTGCCTAACATACAAGGCTCTGGGGATGTCAACGCTCATCAGTTCTCGCAGCAGGCCCGGTATGTGTGCTCGCTGCATTTTTTCAACGCGTGGGTTTGTTCTCTAATCCCGGAGTTCGCCCCGCGTGCCATTCAAGACTGGGGGCTCGTGCCGCAGATGCTCGAATTTGCCAGTGCTGAGTCGGGGCCTACTTCTCTGCGGTTGTATGATATCTGGGGCCAATTGACCACAGTCCCCCAAGATGCCTCCGGGACCATTCATTTCTAGGCACTGGCTGCGCACTCTAGCCCTCTGGTGAACAGTAGGAGAGAGTGCAAAGATGACCATGTGGAGAAGTACATCCACCCGATTAGCCAGGTGAATGTGGTTCGCCTGCTGCTGGAACCTGAATTGAGGGACTGGGCACTGTCCATCCGTCCCAGCGTGCTGGTATTCAGGAAAATGGAGACGTTACTACTGGAGCCGTATTACCCCTTCCGTTTTGGCCGAAACTTTGGCTACGACCAGCACATTCCTGTATACAGTGCCTAGTTCGGTTTGGCGACACGGGCTCTTCGGGGAAGTTTAGTTGCAGAGAATGCCAGAGTCTGGTGGGACTTCTTCCACCGGGCAGACGCTGCTACCTTCAGAGTACCAGCTCCCGATCGCGTCCCTCGGGTGACACCTGAATATGTGAAGTGGTGGAACGCCCGCACAGCCTTTTATCGGTCTCACAAGACCGACTGTTGGGAAGGGGCAGAGAGGGGATTCTTGAGCCGGCAGCCCGTGCCAGTTCTTGACGTCGACCCAGAGCAACTCCTGCGCCTGTGGCGTGGCAAAAGCATGGATGTGGCCGATTATATGATCACTCGTAAGGCAGCCCAAGAGGGCAAATCGGTGCCACAGGCCAAGCTACCCTCGGTGTCGAAGGATGATTTCAAGAAGACCCTGCGGGACCTCTGTCCCATCGGATCGGACCGCTTGGAGCTGATCAACTATCCGCTACCGGCAGAAGAGGAGGGTACCCCCGCAACCAGCTGGCGGGCTAAGAAGGACTTGATTTGCCCCTATCGCACATTTGTGAGGAGGGACAAGCGGAGGCCGCAGAACTATGTAGACACTACCTGGTTCTACATCCTCCTGCAGGTGCATGGGCTAACTATTGAAGCTCGGCCAGCGGCCATCCTGGGGTAGCGCCTGCACGTGGCCTATCATTATGCCGAAGGATGGGGGATGGATCATTTCAACCTGTATTGCCATCTGTCTGCCAAGCGGCATGCAGACTTGGCCATCCTTGCCCATCACTGTCAGATGATCGGGGACGTATGTTGGCTGGTCCGAGAGGCCGCCCACCGCGACAAAGAGCCATCCCTCAACTACTGGCCAATATCACTGCGGCTCTATACCGGCCCACATGGTAATTGCAATTTCTCTTCCTTTGCATTCATGGTTGCCCCGCCCCCCCTTTTGGGTGCTGGATGTTGATCAATTCTTCACTTTGCTTGTCCTTCCTCTTCACAGATCACCTAGACAGCACGCAGATGGCAACTTACCGCAACGTCCTTCGGCAAGCAGAAAAGTCGGTGCATTTTGAAATGGCGCTGCCAGCACCGACTACAACCCCTCTGCCTCCACCCGCAAAGAGGCCCCGGGCAAAATCGCCCGTAAGGCAATCTCGGGAAGAGGCAAAGGCTACAGGGCGGCGGGACGCTAAACGTCGGAAGACGAAGGCCGCCAAGGCTACCAAAATCGTTCCCCCGTGATGCGGGATGGACCACGACTCGACCTAAACTCTAAGCAAGCTCGCGGTCGTCCCTATCGAGGGAAGTGTACGGACGTGCACGGTTGAGAAATCGGTAGTGAGCTAGGGTGGTCGACTCTCTCTTGTGCCCAGATCGGGTCACGGGACGGTCACGCTCTCTCGCTCGCAGCAGTGATGATACAACAATATAGCAGCTTGCTGGACTTGGTTCGCTTCCAGTACTTCATCTTTGGGTTGTTCTGTAGCCAACGGGGAGTCTTCGGGCACGGGATGCACCGCGAAGAAGTCCGCGATGGCTTGCCCTTTGATGGCCTTTTGTGGCATATAAGTGATGTCAAATTCCATTAACAGCATGACCCACTTGCCGAGGCGCCCCTTCGGGACTGATTGGGAGAGGATATGTTTGACGGGGTCAGCCCTGGAGATCAAACTCACTTCATGGGACAGCATGTAGTGCCTCAGCTTCTTGACCGCGAAGACCAAGGCGAGGCAGACCTTCTCTATAGGAGTGTATTTGGCTTCTGCTCCCACTAATCTTCGACTGAGGTAGTAGAGAGCCTACTTCTTTCCCTCATCATTGTTCTAGGCGAGCATTGCCCCCAGTGAATATTCGATAGCTGCTATGTAAAGGATGAGCAACTTGCCTTTGACAGGTGCCCCCAGCATAGGTGGGATTTTCAAATAATCCTTTAGCCGGTCAAAGGCGTGCTGGCATTCATCACCCCAGCTGAATGGTGTATTCTTCATCATCAGTTTGTGGAACGACTGGTAGCATTTCGATAGGTTAAAAATATAAGCTAGTCGGCATTGCAGGCACCTTAGTTCTCCCAGGTTCTTCAGGGGTGGTAGCTCCTGGATGGCTTTTATTTTGAGGGGGTCGATCTCGACCCCTCTATGCCAGACAATGAAACCCAGGAATTTTTCACTGGAGATGCCAAAAGCGCACTTCATTGGGTTCATCTTCAGTTCATACTTTCGGAGCCTTTGGAAAATGACTCTGAGGTCGCTCAGATGGTCGCCATTCTTCTTCATCTTGACGACTAGATCATCAATGTAACACTCGACCTTGCTGTAGAGTAGCTCGTCAAATATCTTAGCCATCGCCTGCTGATATGTAGCATCGGCATTCTTGAGGCTGAAGGGCATTCTCTTATAATGGAAGATTCCCTTAGGCGACCTGAAGGTTGTGTGGATCCGGTCATGCTCGGCTATCAAGATCTAGTTATAACCAGACGAACCATCCATAAAGGACAAGGCCTCATGGCCGGCGGTTGCGTCAATCATTACTTCAGTGATGGGCACTGGGAAGTTGTCCTTTGGGCAGGCCTTGTTCAGGTCGCAAAAATCCACGCAAATCCTGATCTGTCCATTCTTCTTCTTCACCGGCACGATGTTGGCCAGCCAGGTGGTGTATTGATTCTCTACTACAAAGTTGACGTCTATAAGCTTGTCGACTTCTTTGCAGACTTGTTTTATCAATTCTGGCCGCATGCACTAGGGGGGCTACTTTACTGGCTCTATCTTGGGATCAATTGCAAACATGTGCTGGGTCACTTCGGGGCTGAGACCAAGCATCTCTTTGTAGTTCCAAGTGAAGCAATCATGGAACTCCTGTAGGAACTTCACATACTCCTCTCTTTCTTGAGGAGGAATGAGGGCACTCAGAAAGGTCGGCCTGGGGTCGCTCTTCATACCGAGATTGATTTCGATCAGCTCGTTGACAGTAGCCTGACTACCATCTTCAATTTTCGACGGGGCCTATAGCAAATCGATAAAGTCTTGGTCTTCGCCCTCCTCGGTCTCGAGGATGCCGTAGGCCTCTTCTCGTTCTTCGTGACCCAGTGTCGAGGCGGCGTTCACCTCGCATCCCTCCTGGATTACAGTCAGCGGACCTACGGGGTTCCCTGGCGTGGGAGGGCACAAGGCTGCTCTGGAGTCTTCCAGGTACTCATTATAGATGGCTTCGACCGGGGTCGAGGTCACTACGTCTTCAGGAGCCTGGTGCTGGATGGATGTTGTGTAGACTCCTCTTCCGTGGCTGCCTGTCACATGAGGACGCGACGGAGCGACCACGTAATCTCCCATTCGGAGCTCATCTCTGTCGATCAGGTCTTGAGCTGTCACGCCCCGAGCCTTTATGTACAGCGGAAGACTCACTCGGGGAGACGCGAACAGCCGGCATGGTAAGCCTCTCGCAAGCAAGCCCTATCAGTCACCGTGAAGAAGTTGTGGCACTACCTCCGGTCTCATCGGGTTGAGCTCAGATCTAAGCATGACCCCCTCAAGTTTCTCCTCAGGTAGCCCATTCTCTCTGGTCGACTAGGGAAATGGGCTCTCCTGTTAATGGAGTATGATATTACCTACGTCCCTAGAAAAGCAACCAAGGGGCAGGGCATGGCTGAATTCTTAGCAGCCCATCCGGTAATGGATGATTCTCCCTTCAATACGGAGCTCCCAGATGAGGAGTCTCTTGCTCTTCAACCACAACAACCGGTCAAACAGAGTGGAGATGTCTTGCATTATTGGCAGCAAGACGCCCTTGCAATCAACTTACCTTGCTGGGAGCTATACTTCGATGGCGCTTCCTGAGGCACTACTCGGAGCAACCTCAGGTCAGGCGTCACAGCAGGTGCCAGAATTATCTTCCTGACTCCTCAGGGCAGAGTTTTGTACAACTCCTATGCCCTCATGAAAGCCATGACCAACAATGAAGCCAAATACAAAGCTCTGATCATCGGCCTCCAGATGGCTCTCGACATGGGCGTCAAATGCCTCAAGGCCTATGGGGACTCTCAACTGATTGTTCGGTAGGTCCTCGGTATTTATGACGTGCGAAAGTCAAAGTTGGTTCCATACCACACTGCTGTTACCCGGTTGACCCAGAAGTTCTATTTCTTTGAAATAGATCATGCCCCAGAAGCGGCAATGCCCAGGCTGACGCCCTGGAAAAACTAGTAGCAGCCATTAAGCTACCTCCTGAGGGTGAAGTCGACATCACAATCAAACACAAAAGACTGATGCCAAGCTTGCTCGAAGGCAACTCAAGTCTTACAGTTTATGACATCCAAGACCTTGACCAGGACACTCCTCCAGAAGAAGAAGATTGGCGTGAGCCCATCCTCAATTTCAAGAAGGGGTGGCTCCCTTCTGACCAGGCTCAAAGGGCCAAACTGGTTCACCAGGCAACATCATATGAGTTGATCGGTGACTTCCTATACCGACTCATGCATGAGAAGGACAAGTCTATTCTCCTAAGATGTGTCTCCTCAGCCGAGACTCGAGCTATTATGCGTGAGGTTCACTCTGGGCTATGTGGCGCCCATCAGGCTGGGGATAGAATGAAGCACAACATTAAGCTCAAGGGCTTCTATTGGCCTACTATGTACACAGACTACGTCTAGTACGCTTGCACGTGCCACCAGTGCCATGCTTTTGGCCCGCTACCTAGGAGGTCTTCTAACCCATTACGTCCCACAGCCCCCACCTAGCCATTTGCCATGTGGGGTATGGACATTGCAGGACCTTTCCCGCCTTCGTCCAAGGGCCACAAATACATCTTGGCTGCCACTGACTACTTCTCCCGCTGGGCGGAGGCCCTTCCCCTGTGGGAAGTCACCGGTGAGGTGGTTGCCAGATTTGTCCGACACAACATCATCTACCGATTCGGCACTCCCAGTCGCATAGTCTCTGACAACGGAACACCCTTCAAGAATAGGGCCGTATACCAACTGGCGGTCAAATTCCACATCGACTTGAGAACCTCTTCGGTCTACAACCCTGAGGCTATTGGTTTAGTCGAAGCCTTCAATAGGACCCTTTGCAAGCTCCTGGATAAGATGGTCAGTCACCGGAAATGTGATTGGGGTGAAAAGGACTTCAAGGCATTATGGGCCTACTAGACAATCTACAAAACCCCTACAGGATGCTCACCATTCTCCCTTGTCTACGGGGCGAAAGTCGTCATCCCCATTGAAATCCATTTAGCATCATTGATGCGGGACAGACACGTGACCTGGGACTCTAGCTCGCGATCGTCCCTTAGCGAGGGATGCGTGGGACCGGGTGCGGTTGAGAAACCGACCGTGAGTCTCGGGTATCGGCCCTTTCTGCGTTAACTCGGGTTGAGTCACGGGACGGTACACTCACTCACTCTCACAGCGGTGATAGCAAATATATATGGCTAGAATCCTACACTCGCAGCGGCATTCAAATATATACGAGGTAAGCAAAATCCCATTGTAGCCCTTTACCTCCCTGCGTGGAGTGGGCAATAAATTTCACTTCTGTAATATTTGGCTAATTACTGTACCGGGAGTTCGTGTCTTGGCCGGGGTCGTCTTCCCCATGCCCGGAGCGTGGAGGTATCATGTCCATTTCTCCTCACTCGGCATTTTACTTTACTTGTATATATTTTATATGCCGCTGCTAGATTGATAGGTGAATTAGCTCGATACATTTTTATCACCGCTATGAGAGTGAGAGCGTAACCGTCCCGTGACCCGATCCGGGCACGTGAGAGAGCTGACACCCTCGACTCATTGCCGGTTTCTCAACTGCGCAGATCCACGCGTTTCCCTCGCTTAGGGGCGTCCGCGAGATAGAGTCCCAGGTCCGCATTCGTCCCGCATCAAATTGGTATCAGAGCTGAGGTTGAGCCTAGGGTAATCATTGTTAAAAAAAAAAGTGTTTTGGTTTGCATTTCATCCCAATATACGGTATATCAAAGGACGTTACTGGAAAAATAAGTTACGCCTATTTGGAAGGTAACCCCTTGCGTGAGGTTCACCTCCGTTACGTGCCGGATATTGGTTAGTGTCTAGGTTGGTGTTCGAGTCAGTCTATCGTGTCTCATTGTGTCGGTATGCCCCTCGTGTAGTTCCCAAGTGTCCAATGGACTCCAAGTCGCCCAGGTCTTACAACTGGTTACATGGCAACCATCCCTTTTACTTTCGTAGGCTTGAAGCCTCAAACTTCTATGGCTCCAAGGTTCCGAGCGACTACCTACATTGGGAAGCCGCCATAGACAAATATTTTGAGTGTTACCCCATGTCCGAGGCTAGGCAATGCTCTTTTGCCAAAGAGCAGCTTTTTCACGATGCGGTCGAAAAGTGGAGAAGTATTGTATGCTTGAGGGAGATTAGGAGGCAATGGCCCATCGAGTCATGGTGGGACATGAAGAGAGAGCTTAGGAGGGTCTACCTTCCCCACCCGGTATCCTCCAACCAGTCCCACCCAGTCACCTCCAGCCAACCCCACCAAATCATCTCCAACTAAGTGGGTCATACCTCCAGCCGACCCCACCTAATCACCTCCAACCAAGTGGGTCATAGTCGGAGGCATCAAGCCCCGCTTGGAGAAGAGTCTAGACCCAAGACTAGGCCGTGAGATGATGAGCGAGTCCACCACGATGCCCCTACTCCAACCCGCATCTTTGCTGAACTCTTGAAAATATTTTCGGACCGGTTGGATAGGATGGATAGGGTACGTGCTCACATTGACGGACTCCTACCCGAGCCTAAGGAGGTCATAGCCGGTAGTCTTAACCTGGCACCATCTACGGAGTCTCCAAGTCCTCTCCCCATCATGGAGGACATCCTCTCCCCATCCGAGAGAGAGTTGACTACCCGACTCATTGCCGATTTCTCAACCGCGCAGATCCACACGTTTCCCTCGCTTAGGGGTGTCCGCGAGCTAGAGTCTAAGGTTCGATGTTCGTCCTGCGATCTTTATTCAGAGCCACCTCATTTGGAGCCGTCTCAGCTAGAGCCACCTATAGTTCGAACGGGAGAGCTAATCATCGCCAAGCCACTATTTAGCTGGCTCAAGATAGGCTTGGTCTATAGGACACCTTGCTACCAATCCATGGACCCTGCACTACAAGTAGTGCCCGTCAACTCCTTCCACACAACATTCTGGTCTTTTCACCATGTTGATATTTTAGAAGACCTTATCAAGGGATTAGACAAGCAAATGAAGTTGACGTGTATGTTGGCCCGAGGCTTCGACCAATCTACAAGTCGTAGCTTCACCCATCCCGCTTTGGGGTCCATTACCTCCGTGTGCACCATGGGTCATGCCACCATGGAGGTTCTTTTATTCCTCCCCATGTCGACCGAGCCTGATTTCATTCCACTTTTCCCGAGGGAGGAACCATATCTATTATATGAGGCCACCATCCCATCTACCCCAGTGCATGAAGGTGACCACCTACACCTTCAAGAATTCCAAACATGGGACCATGTCATGAGGGAAGAGTGTCGCTAATTAAAACAAATGACGCCCTTGACTAAGGCGTTAATTATAAAAATACACAAAAACTCCATATTAAGTAAATATTGAAGTCCAATTTGACTGTCACAAAGTAACATGAGATTTAGTCAACCTAGCGTCAAATTTGACGTGTCTACACTGAGCTGTTGAGATTGTGGTTCGAGGTGGCAGAGCGGGTGCTCTAGTCGAGATGTGCTCGGATAAGCGGAGGATCTTCTTGGATTGGGCTGTGGTCACCCTAGATTTGGTTCGAGATCGTATGATAGTGGTAGGTTCGGAACTCGAGGATGAGCATTGGTGGGTGCCGATTATGGTTCGTGTTGCGGCACTTGGCGTGGTGGTCCGCGCTGTGGCAGCTCGAGGAGGGGTTGGTGTTAGCATGGACAGATTTGAGAGAATGATGTCCGGTGGCTAGAGATGTTGCGGCCTTTGAGCCTGGCATTTTAGCGGGTTTCTTTGGTCCTCGGTAAGTGTTTTGGCATGTTATTGGTTTCGAGGTCAGAGGCGGGCGTAAGAGAGGAGCATGTGGCAGCGGCTAGCTTAATCACTGTGGCTACTGTGTGGTTGTTTGTGAGAAGCATTGCCCATCCCCTGATGTGTAAGGTGTGTTGGCACTGCTCCAGAAGGATGAGTGCCAGTTGGGCGGTGTTCGCGAGAACTTGTGGTTGGTGTTGTATTTTTCGAGTTGTCGTGAATCAGAGCTTGTGGAGTTGTACAGGATGTGTTGAGCATCGGAGGATTGGTTCCTCGATGTGAGATCATCTCGGGTTACGTGAGACGTGTTGTTGCCGTGCCATTGCTGGAGACATTGTGGTTTATGGCACTAGCAGGATGGAGAGTTGGGGAAATGTGTCGGCAAGTGTGTCGTGAATTGTTCTGGTGATGTCGCGAGGCTCTGAGGTAAGAGCGGAGCCGAGGATTGGCAGGCATCCTTTGGGATCGTTTTGAGGTGAAGGATTTGATGAGACAGGAAGAAGGACGGTGCCTGTGTACGGAGGTCTCTGATGAGATGTAGGCGTTGGATGGTGATCCCTAGTCTGTGATCAGCAAGGGAGGATTCCCCGTAAGTCTGAGTCCAATGATGTGAGGATCGAAGATTGTGGAGTCCTGCTATTTGGTTTCGCCGTGCTCCCCTGAGAGGGTAGAGTTGGCGTGAGGCTCGAGATAGGATGCGGGGTTCAAGCGAGATTTGGCTCGAGTTGTGATATTGGTCTGTGGGAGAGTCAGCGGATGGCCTGTCGAGATTTGAAATGTGCCCCTCAGATCTGGTGTAAGACCAGGGAAGAAGGAAGAAGCTGAGCAAGTCAAGGTTTCCCGTTGACGTGTATTTGGTGACCAGTGGATGGTCTTTCACAAACAGAAGATGCTGGTTGTTGGGGCTCGAGAATGGCCTGAGCCATATGCCAGCGAGGGCCATATGCCAGCGAGGCCTTAGGTGGCCGATCATGAGGTGTGCTCTTCCCGGATTAGATCTGGGGTTTACTTGAAGTTTGTCTTCTGGTAGAGTTGGTTCGGTGCTACTGGTGGGGTTCAGTTTGCCTGGTGTGAGCTGGTGAAAGCTCAGTGTTGGTTGCCCCTGGTGTAGGGCATGAGATCGGTCAGCGGGTTGTGAAGCTGATGTTTGGTTGGTCCGCCGAGTGTGGGTGTTGACCGGTGTTGGTTTCTGTGATGAGGATTACGTTTTCTCGGTAAATGAGGTTGTGGCAGTGATGTCGTAGTTGGTCTTCGTGTTGGCTGAGGTGACGCCAGACTTGTACTTCTTGCATGTGCCTGGTCTAATGATCGATGTGTCTTGGATTGTGAGCGAGACGTTGTCCGCGATCATTGTCTGGCTGCGTCCCTCAGGATCGTGGTTTTTGCGACTTTTGAGGTTTGGCTTGGGCTCTGATAGCGTCGTCAGTTGATTGTGGTGTTCTCCCCTTGTGGCTTGATATTTGTCTTGAATTTCGAGGATGAAATTCTTATAAGGGGGGAGGGTTGTAATGCCCTGGATTTTTCGAATTGAAGCAAGCAGCGGACGAAGGGATGGGCTGAAGCTTCTCCCTTTGAGCTTGAAAGCCTGAGTGATGGAGCGGGCAGACTGAAAGGTTCGGGATAAGATGCAATGAGCATTCATCGGCTGGCCTTCATACCGCTGCTTGTTCCTGCTGAACCATAATTCAGTGATGGCGGCCATGAAGATACACCTGGAAAGGCAGCCAGCCATGGAGTTAAAGGTGCAGACTTTTCAGGAAGTCCAAGACCGTCGCGCCAATAGATGTTGTGGTGGAGTTGTGGAACCCCAAAAGGCAGTAAAGGCCAGACCATACGTCTCTGGCAATGACACTGTGGAAGAAAAGGTGCAGGCTGGTCTCAATAGATGGGGAGGGGCAGTAGCTACACCTGGAGCATAAAGGGACGCCACAAGCAGAAATAGCCTCATCAACTAGGAGGCAACCGCGCAGGAGGCGCCAGCAAAGCATTGACCATTTGAGTGGAATGTGCTGGTGCCATAGCAGCGACCAGCTTGGGGAGGAGCTAGCAGACAGCATGCTGCGGACAGACCGCGAAGAAAATTTCCCATCTGGAGTGAGGGTCCAGCATCACAGGTCAGCAGAGGAGGAGGACCCAATGGCATTGGCTAGTAGGTCTGGTGGGCAGTGAGCAAGTGCAGCCGCCAAGCACGCATGGGCATCGCCTGAGAGGGCCTCCTAGACGGTGCACAGATGGCAAGGCAGGGCAGACCACACATGATCTGGCAGGAACACCTTGAGAGGGGCCTCACCCACCCAAACATCCATCCAAAAAGAGGTACGAGGGCTGTCGATGGAGGCGAAGACCCGATGGCTGGCGTGAATGATGCTCACAGCCTGCTGCCAAAGGAGCTTGTCTGCCGAGAGGGCAAGAGGAAAGGCTGCTGCAGAATAGTGGATAGCGTGCAGGTGCTTGGCGCGAAAGAACTTTGCCGAAAGAGACTGGGAGGTGACGACCTTCCACAAGAGCTTCATCCTCAAGGCAATCTGCATGTTGTGGAGGATCAGGACACCCAGTCCGCCGCACTCAGTAGGGCGAGAGATGTCATCCCACGACTTCCAGTGCCTTTTAGGTGATCCCTTGTAGGAGCCCCAAAAGAAATTGGCAAGGAGCTTATGATAGCCTTTGAATATGGAAGCTGGAAGGGCAGCACATGAGAGTGTATAGATCGGCACAGCAGAGAGAACTTGCCGAATAAGAACCAGTCGGCCACCCGCGGACAGGAATCTAGTCTTCCACGCTTGTAGTTTAGCCACAGCCTTGGAGGGAATATAGGAGAAATGCACCGGCTCGGGCCTGCTAGAATACAGAGGAATACCGAGGTAGGTGAAGGGAAGGTTGGCCTTCTGGAAACCAGTCACATGAGCAATGGATCTCTCAAGAGAACTAGGGGCATCTCGAGCAATAAGAAAGGGGCTCTTCGCAGTGTTGATGAGTTGTCCGGAGGCCAGCTCATATTTCTTGAGAAACTTCATGAGCTCCCGCAGGTGACGAACAGATCCATTGGAGAAGATGAGTGTGTCATAGGCAAAAAGGAGATGAGAGACCTTCGGGCGTCTTCTAAGAGTTTGGTAGTATCCCCCATTGCTGCGAAGAAAGAGGGCGGATAGGCCGCGACTAAGAGCTTCCTCCGCTAGGATGAAAAGGGCCAGTGCAATTGGGTCACCTTGCCGAAGACCTCGAGATGACTTGAAGAAACCATGGGGCTGTCCATTGAGCAGTATGGAGAACTAATAATTAGTGAGCAGCGGTTCAATGAGGGAAATGACGGCTAGGCCAAACGCAAACTTGCGAAGGAGAGCAAATAAGAAGTTCCATTCCATCCGGTCATTGGCCTTGGCCATGTCTAGCTTAAGGATGACATTCCTGCCTCTGCAATGGTTGTTGAGGTGTTGAACCTGCTCTCTAGCAAGGGAGATGTTTTCAATGATGTGACGACCCTTGACGAATGCCCCTTGTTCCTCGGAGATCAATCGAGGAAGGACATGTGCCATCCGGTCGCTAAGAACGCCCCTCTCTCTTCTTCTCTTCCTCTTCTTCTCTTCTTCTCTTCTTCTGCCTCCTCTGTCTATGTGTGTGCCTCTTCCTCTGTCTCTTCTTCACCGGAGAAGAGGGCTTTTATACCCCAACGGCAATGAGCTCGGTCAAAGGCGGGAACCGGGAAGTGACGGGAATTAATGGGGATTTGATTTTCCCCGTCCTCGGTGGCAGGGGGGATAGCCTGTGTGGCTCCCTCCCTGGGTGACACCTGGCGGGTTCACTGCGCGCCGAGGCTTCTTAGGGCATGGGAGTCATGTTTCATCTGCCGGATGCACCGGGTAGAGGAGTTCAGGGCGTGCCGCTGAAGGGCTGAAACGACGTGCCGTTGGAAGACACGGCAAGTGTGCCGCTTGAAGGCCGCCAAGGTGTGCCATCGAGGGCTTTGGCTGGGTGTGCCGTTGAACGGCTGGCAGGCTAGGCGTGCCGCTGGAGAAGTCACGGATGGGTGTGCCGGTGAAGGACTCCCTCTGTGGGTGTGCCAGGCAAGATACCCAGCAGAGCGTACCGGGGAGAGGGCACGCGAGTGTGTGCCGGCGAAGGACCCAAGGGGTGTGCCGGTGAAGGACCCAAGGGGGTGTGCCGGCGAAGGCCATGTGCCACTGATCCCACTTGTGGACGTGTAAAATTGCATGCCCATATGTCCCATCCAGTCCAGCATCGACAACAACCTCAACTGAAGAAACTGCAGAGAAGATGGGCCATCCGGACTCTCCGAATATACACGTGCTGTCATGAAGCCATCTCCGGAGTCACGACATCGAAGAGAAACCAACCACCGGGAGGCTCACAATGCATGGGCCTCGAAGAAAATCAAGTAAACCATGACTCGTGCTCATGACGGGCTCAAACGTGCCCCAACGGTGCACTTTCAAGTCCTCAACGGCACGCTCTAGTGCCCTTTTAAGTGGCACACCCGCTGGCAAGAGTTCAGTGGTACACACCCCCAACCAGTCACTCAGCGGCACGCTCCTTTGCCGGCATGCCTTGCCAAGACCCTTCGCCGGCACGCTCGGCAGGACTCTCCAATGGCACGCCCATCCCATGCCCTCGGTGGCACACACAGGCGGGTCTTCCCCGACACACCCCTGGGGTGCCTCAGCGCCACACCCCCGTGAAGCCCGAGCGGCACACTCCCAGTGTTCCCCCCTCGCCGGCACACCCCTTTCGGGCTCCTCAGTGGTACACCTGCGTTGGCCCTTCTCCGGCACGCCCTTAGCCACGGCTACCCGGCACACTCCCGTGGGCCTTCAGTGGCACACTAGCGGCGTGCTTCCCCGGCACGCCCCCGCTCCCCCGTTGGCGGCACACCTACCCTGACACCTTCAATGGCACACAACCCGGGCGCTCCAGTAGCACACCTGGCTGCCCCCTTCAACGGCACGCCTGTCTAGTGCCTCCAGCGGCACACCCGTCCGAAGCTCCCAACGGCACGACCTTACGCCTCTTCAACGGCACACCCGTCCAGCTTTCCAGCGGCACGCTCCAAGCGCTTCCTTGCCTGGTACATCCGGCAAGGGAAACGTGACACCCATGCCCTAAGGACCCTTGGCGCGCAATGGAATGGCGGACGTGTCGACGAGAGATGGGGGCACGCAGGCTATTCCCCCTGCCACCAAGGACGAGGAAGTCAAATCCCCTTCAATGCCCTCACGTTCCTGCCATCGATGGCCCGCCTTCGGACGCTCCCGCTGCTGGGGATATAAAACCCCTATCCTCCACAGTGAACAAAGGAGAGAAGATACAAACAGACACAGAGAGAGACACGCGCAGAGACAGAGAACAAGAGAGAAGAGGAAGAGAAGAAGAAGAAGGGAGCTCCGCTGTGGGTCTCCCTCCTGACGACCACCCAGAAGAGAGAGTAAGGGAGAGAGAGAGAGAGAGAGAGAGAGAGAGAGAGATGTAGCAGGGGGGTGGGGAAGAGCAGGGAGCCGTCGCCCCTGCTCGACCCTAGCTCTCCCCATTTCTTCCTCCCCTTTCTTTTCTTCCTCCGTCGCTGTCCCAGAAGGACTCTTCCCACAAGGGGTGGAAGAGCCAGTACTTCTGGGTGGGCACCTCGTCAGTGGAAGCACACTGGAATTTCCCGGTGGTGCCCAACTTTCACCTGAATATCCCTTCGATGCCAGCCGAGATATCATTGGAGGTGGAGCGGGAGGCTGCGATCCTCCTGGAGCATTGCCGGTCGACAGACAAGCTGGTGACTCCAACCAATATCGAGCGGTGTCTTCTCGAGCAGTTGCTGTCGACAGGTAAGAGCATCAGGAATCAAATTCTCCCCTTATCTGAGGAAACGCTCTTCTTTTCTTGACCCTATCTCTTTTGCGTAGACACCAGGCATTCGGTTGAGGAGGAGGCAATCCCGACCAAGCCGGAGGTAATTGTGGTGGATGACTCGCCAGCCGCCGTTGAGTCGCGGGCTCCCGAGAGCTCTTCCCGAGCTCGGGACAAAGGCAAGCGGGTGGCCCGGGAAGGGGCTCTTGAGTGGCGGGGAACCAAGCGCAAGGATCCCGTGGAGAAGATGCTACGGGATTCTATGAAGGCTCAGTTCGCAGAGAAGAAGTGGGTGAAGAGGGCCGGGGCCGCCCGCTCAGTCGAGGATGATGCTCGCTCGGCTCTCCCCTCCACCGAACTAGAAGGGGCCGAGCCTGTTCGGCCAGCTCCCCTTTCCACCGACCGAGAGGGGGCCGATGAGATCATGGAGGTCGCAGTGGGGGTGAGCGACTCTCGGGTAGAGGTGGCCGATGCTGGAGCGTCGAGCGAAGCCGGAGGGGTGCAGAGTGGAGGCATTGGAGCTGAGCTGGTTGAGGTCGGGGGCCCACAAGGAGACGCGACCCAACCCCGATTGTCTGAGGCAGGAGAGGCACGGGACGAGGCGGCCCAGTCTGAGCCGGCCGGCGGGGCTCCCGAGGGAGTATCGCTCAGAGGGGTAGCCCACATTTCGGCCGCTCCAGAGGGGACTGGCTCTCTTCCCGACATTCGGGGTCCCCTATATCGGAGGTGTCGTAACATAGCCTCGGGGATAGTGCAAGGAGGAGATAGGCAGGGTCCTCCGTCCGCGGTCCTTGAGATGATCATGGAGGGCAGTTTGTTTCTGTCCCAGATGGGGGCTGACATAGCCGACGCCTATACTCGGGTGGAGTCAGAGCGATCGACTTTTGCTTGGGCCATTGGCTCATCTGACAGGAAGATCACTTTGCTCACTGCCGATCTCGAGGAGCTTTGGTGGGAGGTCACCCCGCTTCGGGAATGGGCAAAGTCGAGCTAGGCGGAGGCTCGGGCATCCACTGAGGAGCTGGCTCAGGTCCGTGCCTCTCTCGATCTGAAGAGCAAGCTACTGGAGCAGGAGCATGCGGCTCAGACTGAGCACGATGGCCAGTGGGAGACCGAGCGTGCGGAGCTCGGGGGCTGAGCTGAGGAGGCCTAGCGACTTCGGATGGAAGCTGAGGCTGTGCGGGCCATGGCGGAGAAGAGGTCGGTCGAGGTGGAGCAGAGGTTGGCCGAGGCAGAGCAGAAGTCTATTGAGCTCACGAGTAGGGTGGAGTCGGCAGGAGTGGAGGCGCTTGAGCAGTACAAGCGCTCGGAGGCCTATCAGGCCGACCTTCAAAAGGCTGCTCTCCCCTACTACGAGTCAGGCTTTCACCGAGGCATCTGGAAGGGATTCACCCAGGGCTATGACCGAGCCATCTTTTGGGATGAGGGGTAGGCGCCAGGGGCGGTCACTTTTCCATCGGGGTAGCCCTATGACTCAGATGTGGCATCCTCCGACTCTCCTAGCTCGGCGCCGAGCGAGAATGCCAGTCAAGGGGGTTCTTCTGCATCCGAGGGATTGCCAACTCCGGCTGCCTCGGGAGGGCACACGACTGAGGCAGTTCCCACGCCGGTGGGGTCAGTGCCTGTGTCGCCCGTCGTCGAGGGTGCCGGGGGCAGATCGCCTGGTGCCGAGGAGTCTTCATCCCCCGATCCACAAAATGGGCCCGAGGCCTGATGTATCTACTTTTTCCTTCTCCTTCTTATCACACGAGGAGACAAAGGGAATTTAAGTGGTTCGATTCCCCACTACAATCTACGTCCACCCCTCATCCACACCGGACAAGGATTCCACTAGCACAGGCTAGAAAAGTAGACTCAGTCTACGACAACTGCTGCCTCACAGCTTGACCAGAGGAACAGACTCCTCTCTTCCTCCAACCTGGAGGGAAAACACTAGCAACACCCCGTTACTAGCAACCGGCGACTCTGTCCCCCTTCCTCCAAACCAGAGGGAACCCACAAGTGACACCCTGTCACTTACAAAATCGGAGGCACAGTCTCCCTTCCTCTACACTAGAGGGAACACTGAAACACGAATGGAAATACTTGAACAATAGTGAAAAATAAGAAACGAGAAAAACACTGGAGAATGTAGCTTCAAAGAAGCATAAACAAATTCAATCGGTAGGCTGCTCTCAGAAACTTCTCTCTTTTTCTCTTCACTCGAACTGGGTCTCTCACTCTCTTTTTTGCTCCTAGAAACTCTCTCTTCAGATGGAGATAATGAAAGTTCTCTTTGGCAGCTCTCTCTCTAGCACCCTTCTTTGAAGGGTAGTGATTCCTTATATACGAGCAGGGGCTTCGTATGGATCAAGCAATAGAACCCTACTGAACTTCTATTGGTCCACGTGTTACGGAATAGAAGGTTCCTTTCCTCAGATCACGTGCTTATCATTCACCTCCTTTATCCACGAGCCAGCCTTCTACTATTTCAGAGGTCACGTGCCTCTTCTGCGAACCTAATTGTTCCCTGCAAAAGATAGAGTACCGTTTATGACCACTTACAGCGAATTAGAATTCACCATGTGGAAGAGCAAACATAGCATAGACCTTAGTCTCAATTTAGACCAGATATGCACTGACCTTAATTAGATATCAGTAAAGTCGTGCTCGGACTTTAGATGGCTAAGGAAGATGTGCACTGACTTTACTACAGTGTATGCTCAGACTTTAGATGGCTAAGGCAGATGTGCACTGAGTTTGCTACAGTGAGGCAAGAAAATTGCAACTACCTTGTATGCACGGACTTGAGTATGAGTGAGGCACGAAAATTGCACCTACCTTGTATGCACGGACTTGAATATGAGTGAGGCAAGAAAATTGCACCGACCTTGTGTGCACGGACTTGATTTGGCACGGACCTTCTATATGCATGGACTATGCACAGACTTTGGTGAACATTCCTAAACATGCACGGACCTAGACTATGCATAGACTTACCTATGTGTAGCAACACAAGTTTGCATAGACCTTGTGTTTGCAGAGATGAAACATGCATGGACTTGCTATACTGTGCTGTCGTGAGCTACACGAACTTAGTTTTGCTCAAGGAAAAGCTTGCACGGACTTTGTGCAACTTGAAGCAAAGCATGCATGGACCTGAATATGCATAAAGTAAAAACATGCACAGACTTGAATATGCATGAAGCAAAAACATGCATGGACTCAAGGTATGCACAGACTTCAGTAATGTGCAAAGGCAAAAAGATGCACGGGCTTGAAATACACTTGCACTTGCTATATGAGACGTTGATTGAAAATGTGCACGGACTTTATATGTCACCTAATAGAAATGTGCACGGACTTAGTGTGTCAGTTAACAGAAATGTGCACGGACTTAGTACAAAAAAATGTATGGACTTCATGAGACGCTGAAGGAGATCATGCATGGACTTTATATGTAGCTAACCGAAGTATGCACAGACTCTACATTTCAAACACTAAAGAGTGCACGGACTCTACATTTCAAACACTGAAGAGTGCATGGACTCTGTTATCTGCACGGACTTTAAAACGTAAAGAGCAAAAACATGCACGGACTTCACTCGTGCATGGACTTATGTTTGCAACAGCGCTAGAACATGCATGGACAATACATGCACAGACTTCACTCATGCATGTATCAAAAACCTGCACGGACTTATATATGCAAGGTGCAGATAATGCATGGACTTTAGTGTTCAACCTAAAACATGCACGGACCTTTAGAGCATAGGAGTCAGAAGAGTGTGAGCTAAAACATGCACGGACTTGGAGATGTGCACGGGGTTATTCTGCCTAATGCAATATGTGAAGAATTTAAGCCCAAGGACAAAATTGGCTTCATCAAAACCAAAAATAGTCATGCAACAAAATAGCCATATGATATGCACAACTTCCAAGGCACATCCTTGTGAGAATTTATAATGTTTGACTTATGGTGTATGGCATCATCAAAACTATAGGGATGCAACACTCCTCATTCTGGTGTCGTTTGGGTAGAGCGCATTAGGGGTCCGCCTGCCTAATCAAGAGGTCCTGGCATAGCCCTATCAGGGCCGTAATCTGCTGGCAAATCTCCTCATGGTCGCCCGGCGTGACTTTTGGGCATGGATGAGCAGAGGATGCTTCCTGTGATCCACGTCGGGAGTTGGCACCCTGGTGAGAATCGGGCCCCTATTACTGGCGTTACCAAGACTCCCACGAGGTGCCATGGCTTTTTGCTTGGGTTCCCACAGATGACACCAAGAAGTGTAGAGGTAGAAATCTACTTTCTATGTCACGTACCACCTTCTCTATTTATTTATCGAAAAAGTCATCCGACACCCGTGGAAGCCTGAAAATACCAGAAGCCAAAGAGGCATCAAAATGAGCCCTGGGCATTACCCTAGGGGACAACCCTCTAATGCTTAAGTCAGCAATGGTTTAAGGAAAGAACAGATAAGAGCAGAAGGAAGAGAGAAGGATGGTGGCCACTGCAGTGGGTCTGAGTGATATGTAGGTCCTCCAGATGAGTGCTCGCCACTCCCAGTGGACACTCGGAGAGTGCTCGCTAGACAGTAAGGTCATGCAAGGGGGGTTTCTCTCTCAGCGAATGTGTACGCGTGTGATCTCTCGATCACAATAACACAGCAAGTGGCTCTATTCTTTGTGTAGGGCTTTTTGGCAGAAGTTCTACCGTGTCCACTTTTCTCTGTCGATGTCCCTTTTATAGGGGGTTATCCTGGAGCTGGAGGCCTATCCCTTAACAGGGAAGGGCGTAAGTAGTGGAGTAACACCTCCCGTGATTGTGGCGAGGGTTTCCCGTTGTGGGGCGAGTACCTCGGAGTCAGTCGATCCCTGGGCGAGTCTTATGGAGCTCATGGGACGTGCTCACCTCTTATGGGGTAGGAGCCAATGTCATGGGGGATAACGGTTGGTCATCGGAGGGTCCTCTGGCGGTCATTGCGCCTGGGCTGCGGCCTCCTTAGCATTGTCGAATCCGATGTCGAGTCGTATTGGGTGATGTTTCATGGGCTGTAGCTGTCGTGAATCCTTATATGCATCGGTAGGGCTTGGGCTTACGACAGATGGGCCCATCATGGGCTGAGCCGGATTTACCCTCCTCAGGCATTATTAGCCACATTCTCCTTAGTAATAGCCTCATGTGCATTAAGAGCATTAATCAATTGGTCTTCCTGAGGGGAAGTCAAATCAAAGGTGAATATTGCTGGCACATCCACTTAGGTCCTAGAATGTCATATTGGAGAGGCTTAACTTTCAGGGAATCAAATTAGAAGGAAGCATGAGTCCGGAATCTAATTCATCTAATGATTCAAACATTATGGGACAGGGCTCAGGGGTTATATCAAATGTTAAATTCTCTAATAAGGCCCCTTTATCAAACTCATCAATCGAATAAAGATTATCAATCAAATTATCTAATAATAGGGTGGATAGATTAAATGTAAACTTTTTCAACAAGGCCCCATCATCATGCTCTTCAAGAGAAGGAGGATATTCAGAATTCGTCTTTATTAAATCATCAAGATTATTAACCACAAAATAACCCTCCTCTTCATGTATATCCTTAGATGAGTTGTTTGGGCCACTATTCTTCACAGTGATATTCTTAATCTCAAAATATTCATAGAATGGGATGATGTATGATCATCATTATCCTTCAATCCACCCCCTAATTCCTTCCCTTCCTTCATCATGGTATTGCTGGTGCACTCTCCCTCACTCTCAGTATTGACATCTTGAGCCAAAATGACAGGCATAAGATCATCATCATCATTATTCACATGTTGAGGGGGTTGGTGTAATATTAAAGGAGGGTCATGGTAATTAGATTGAGAGTGCACGATTTGAGATTTGAAGTGGTGACCTAGTGAATCACCCCTAGTATCGATGTTACTTTTGAAGTTAGGGTAAGATGAGTGGGGCTGAAGTTGATTACACATGGGTCACTCGTTGACTTCTTGGGGTGAAAGGTTAGACAAATGGCTTTGATTGTTTGATCCATCCAAAGAAAATTTGGGTGATTGCTCCCGCCAAGATTATAATGATTTGAAAGGGTATCACACTTGAGCTGAGAGAATCCTAGGGCATTTTGGATTTGCACTTGGATGACTAGTGGGAGTCAGGCTACAGTAGGACATTCAGTCACATGGTGAGTGAGACTGGCACAAAAATCACAGGCTTCCTTGTAAGTTGGGTTAGATTTTCAGCCTGTCTGAAAGGCCCTAAAGATTGTTTATGAGATGAGATTGAGACACGATTCATCGAATTTTCACTCAAAATTTCAAACAAATCATAAGTCTCATCTTCACCCTTATTCATGAATGCCCATCCGCAGCATGTGGCGCGAGATTTGTCGCAACAAACACGCGGGCATCGGCCAGTACGGAACGAGGATCGTTGGATGGTCTTGTCATGGCTGATTCTCCTTCTGGTGCCACAACTCGCGGTAGTACGCACGGCTGAAGCCACGGAAGTAGTTCCCATCGTTGACGAACTCGGAAACCACGGTCGGCGTGACGACGATGGCAAGGATCGACTCCTTGATCGCCAAGCCCAGATACAGCAGCACCACGGCGGCTAGAAGCGCGGGGATGATGACGATGACGCTGAGCGCCCTCGCCGTCTTCACGATCACGTAGGCGACGTAACTGCGGCGAACGAGCCAAAGGACTGCTGGCATCACGCACCGCCTTCGGCAGCGCCGATGGGGTTGCGCTCCCGCCACTTCGCGACGGCCCGCTCAAGCGTTGGGTGACTGTCGTAGAAGTCGCCGTCGCGCTTGCGCCGGTGCAGTTGCAAGCCGATGCGGCCAGGCGCTCCGTTGCAGAGGTCGACGCGCACGGCAGCATCGTGCGCCGCGAAAACCAGCTCGGTGAGCCTGTTCCTGTCGATTGTGGAAAAGCCATCGTTGAGCAGTACGATTCGGATGCCGTAGCCTGCCGGCTTGAACGTGCCGCACACGTGGTGGAAGCCGCCCATGACGCGCGCGATGAAGCACGCGAGAAACCACTGGTCATCGGTCATCCAGGCTTCGCGATGGTTCTCGCTGTGGTCGCTCATGCACCTTCTCCGGCCAGCCGTTTTGCCGCTTCCTCTTTCTCGCGCCGCCGAAGTCGGTCGTGCAGACAGTTCACAAATTTGGACTGCGCTCCGGACGTGTACGCCAATCCGTCGAGAGCGGCCATCAGCATGTCGTCGTACTGGACCGGATGAGGCGTCTGGATCGGAGCAGGGAGTACGCGCACCAGACCTGGGTCATCCGCTTCGAGCGCGATGATCCCGGCCTCCCGCAAGCTCTGCTTGTCGGCCTCGTTCAACTGGCCGCGCGGGTACACGACAACCATTGGTGATGGCTCAGGCATTGGGGTTCTCCCCGGCCAGCAGGCGTGCATCGATCGATGCGTCAAGGCTTTCGCCGAAGATCGCATTCATCGTCGGAATTCCGTGCTCGGTCACGACGTGTACGCACCAGGGAACGCCGCCGGCGAGCGTATGCCGGCCCGTCGGATCGACTCGCAGCCATCGGTATCGCGCCGCGTCGCGCGAATCATCCGTTGCCGGACCATCGGCCAGCCGCGAGCGGAAGGATTCGAGAGCGGCGCGCGCGGCTTCGCCGATGGTCTCCCGGTCATCGTTCGAGAGATTCGATATCCGGCTCCGCTCGCCATGTCGCGCGACGACCGCCTCATCCATTGCAGCCACTGCCCGGAGCACGTCGGCATCCGTCACCGTCCGCAGGGGCGCACTGTCGCGCTGCTGGGAATCCGATCGGGCAAGCTCGTAGACGAGCCGGCCGAACACTATCTGTTCACTCAGGCCGCCGTATGCCGCATGCTCGATCGCCTGGCTCCAAAGTTTCGTCAGCGTCGCCGCATCAGGGACGAACGCCGGCGCGCGCTGCTGGGGCGCGGGGTGGGCTTCGTCGAAGCGACGGCGCATGACGAGCATGTCCATCGGAGAAGCCGCCGCGCCCATCTCAAAGGCATCGACGAGCATCCTATCCACGACACCCCATAGCGGCTCTAGCGAAGCCTCGCGCGGGGCGGGAGGGGCGGAATCGGCATAGACGAGCGGACGGCAATACCACTCGATTCCGTCATCGCCATCATCCCAATCCTCCGGCTTGACTGGCTTCGGAAACTGCACGCCGCTGCCATAGCAAAGTGGAAACACCCACGCCACCGGCTCCGGCGCAGCCTCGCGCGGGGAGTCGGCATCGATCGCTCGGGCGGCAGTCCAGATGCCATGTTCGCGGATGCGCTGCATGATGCAGTTGGGGCAGAGCAGCCCGCCGCCTACCGCCGCACCATCCGGCTTGATGCGCTCCCATACTTCGTCGGGCACGAGCAGGTCGGCGGCGAATCGAGCTGTACAGGCTTGGCACAAGCAGCCTTCGACGGCCTCGCGCGGGGCGGGAGGGGCGGCATTGTGTTCGCGAATGATCGCGTCCACGACGTCTTCGGATACGGCATCGCCGAGGTAGGCGATTGTCTTGTTGTTGTGCAGCCTGGAGGCTTCGGCTATGTGCCATCCGCGTCGTGGTCCGGACCCTTCCCACCTGCGCTGCCAGTGTGCGTGAGCCACCGGCTCCAGCGCGCTCGGCTGTCGAACCCCCGAGGAATCCTCGGTAGTTGCGGTCTGCTCGGCGCTGCGGAGGGCGGCGGCGATGGCTCGGAGGGCAATCCTTGTTGCGAACCCTGTTGAGGTTTTCAGCGGTAGGCCGGTATGGGCATCTTCCCTCAATGCCCGCGCCGTGTAGATGTTCCCGTTACTCTCATACTCTGCAGCCAGCAGATCCCTCGCACGCTGCTCGATCGACTGCTCATCTACCGATTTGCTACCGATATCGTGGGGATTGGTAGGTGTGGTCATGGCTCACTCCCAATGCGAGCGCTTGCCGCGCGGGAGGAACGGGATCCCATCGTCGTCCAGTGATCCGCCAGAATCGCGTTGCTGTTCCTGCGGCACGCTGCGCTGCTCCGATCGTTGAGGCTTTGACTGTCCCTCTCGCTTCTCGCCGAGCAAGTCGATGTCGCGAATGTTCAAGGTGACGTAGGTCTTCCCGTCGTGCTCGCGCGTCCCGATCTCTCCGACAACGCCGATGCGGTCGCCCTTGCGGATGTACTCGGCGACCTTCTCGAATCGCTCGCCCCAGGCCGCACAGTCGATCCAAACGGTTTTCTTGTTATCGCCGTAGCCGCTATCGACCGCGACGGCGAAGTTCGTAACAGCCTTGCCGCCTTGCGTGAAACGAGTCTCTGCGTCCCGGCCTAGTCTTCCAATGAATGCGCAGTTGTTCATGCCGCCTCCTTCCGAGTATTGAGTTCGCAGACCTTTGATCGCACCAGTTCGATGAACTGCGCACGACGCTCGGCCAGCATTTCCAGTTCATTCGCAACGTCTCCGCGATGCACGCGGTACGTCACGAGCTGTTCCCAGTCGGGGTAGTCCGAGCAGTAGCTGACGAAGTCGACCCACTCGCGCCCCGTGCAATCCAGGTGGCCGACGAGCTGCCAGCGGTAGGCTGGATCGGGGGCGCCGCGCGCGATCGTGGACTCGTGGACCGGAGCAATGACGGACTTGATTTCGACGACGCCATCAGTCCCGACCAAGCCATCCGGCGAGTCGCCCCATGTGCCGCAATCGAAGAACCCGCCGTTCGTTACGTCCGTGAAGTTGCGGGCCTCATAGAGCATCCTCGCGATCGGCTCCTGAGCGTGCCCGCGCTCCATGTCATCGGTCTTGAAGCTGTACTCGGCCTTGCGGCCGGTTACTTGCTCCAGTGCGATTTGCAGTGCGTAGCGCTGAGCCGGCTCTCCGAACGCCTTGCCATAGTTCGCCATGAACTTCGCGAAGCTCGACGCAGTAGCCTTGCCGATGCGGAGGTCTTCCCACTCCGGGGTGTTCTGCTCGACGTCGTGCCACATCATTCGGCACCGCCTTGGCACTCGGCGATCAACTGCTGCTGGTGCTCCTCGCTGAGGTCAGCGCGAGCGAGTACGGCATCGAGATTGCCGTCACGAAGGTAAGCCGCTTTGGCGTTGGCCCAGTTTGTCTTGTCCTGGGGCGTGATCCGTTTGCGTGCAGCAACCTTGGCGATGCGCAAACCTTCCACCGTGTCTTTTCCGAAGCGGACCGACGAGTCCACGTAGACCGTAACCGGCACGTTGATCCAGTCCTCGATGAAGGCGGACCCTGTGATGGTCCGCATCATCTTGCTGTTCGTCGCGTTGAGAATCATCGGCTTCAGCTTCTCGCCTGGCCGCAGATCCTTCTCGCCGAAGTAGGCCGTGTTGAACTGGTCCTTCGTCTTCTTCGTTCGGTCCGATTCGAGCGTTACTCGTGCGATCGTCAAGCGCGTCGGCTCAGTGATATCCGCGCTGCTCAGATACGGCGAGTCGAACGCCTTTCGGTAGTGCGTCTTGTCGGTCTTGATCGCTACTGCGTTCATGTGTCCTCTGCTCGGATTCCGCCGAGCACGGTGTTGGAATAGGGTGGAGCTGGCAGGACTCGAAACCTGCTGCCGGTGGAGTGAGGTGCCACGTCATATCGACGTCTACCCGGCTGCTTGCTATCTCACCCGCAAGCGTTACGCTTCCTTCATCGCCGCAGCTCCGTGATTGCTAGGCATACCTTGTGAAGTAGTCGATGACGTGCTGTAAGGTTTCGATTTCCTCAGCTTCTTCATCTGAAATCTCGCACGCGAACTCATCTTCCAGGGCTACTTGCAACTCAACCATGTCAATAGAGTCAGCGCCGAGATCAGCAACGAGGCTGTCTTCCGGCAAAAGTTTGTGTTTGTCGGCGCCCAAGTGACGGGCAACGACTTCTGTGACGCGCTCCGTCACTGTCATGCTCATTTGCTCACCACCCCCATAATCGGGTTTAGACGGACGATGGTGTATGGCTTGCCGCCGTAGAAGTAGGCGGTGTAGTCGCGCGCTGAATCTCTGTTGCGGTGAAGCTCCACGCCGCCATCAACATCGATCGTTGCCCACCCAAAGCTTGGGACATGCACCCTCTGCCCCGTCTTGAGCTTCTTTGTTGGCACTGCGTTGCGGGTTGCCATGTCGATCACCAGAACTTCGCGATGAAGTGGATGAGCACCCATACGATTGCGCCGAAGAACGCGAGCGCGCCCAGTACAATCACCAGCTCGAACAGAGTGAAGCCAAAGGGCTTCGTTGCACACGCTTTCATCTCGTCCTCCTACGCCGCCGTCAGCGGCACGAAGTAGCGGTTGAAGTGACGCAGGAAGTAGTCGCGCTGCGATTCGAGCGTTTCCAACTCAGCGCGCTTCGACTCGATCTTGCGGTCGAACTGCGCAAGCACGTCGTCCTTCTTGATCGGAAGCTCGTCGTCGATCGAAGGAACGATGTCGTACTTGTCGGTCGACTTGGCATTGACGTGGGCAAAGTTCAGGCCGGCGTCGTTATAGCTATCCTTGATGTATGCGACGATGATGGTCGGCAGCGAAGCGAACGGCTCGAATCCAACTACCACGCCGGCGTAGACTGCCGGGCCGCTGTAATCGTTCTTGACCAGCAGCTTGACCTTCGTTCCGACCTTAATGTTCTCGTGCACGATCTTGGCCTGGCGCAGGTCAACTTCCATCTTCACGCCATTGATTTCGACGATCGTCGTTTCGTTGCTCATAGTGTTCTCCTGGTTAGGCCGCCGTCAGCGGCAGTGTCTTGTTGATCGACGCCCTCGCGTCGGCCCACTCATAGCTAAGGGCGGCCGCTCGCTCCTGCGTTGGGAAAACGCCACGAGTTATGTAGCCCTGCATCGCCTTCGCGGCGAAGTAGTCGCGAAGGGCCATGCCAAGCGTCTCGAAGTCGTCGTTTCCGAACTGATACGGCCTGAGTTCGCCGCTGTCTCGGTTGATCGAGGCTTTGCCAGGAAACGCCGGCCCGCCATCATTGATCTTGCTCATGCCGCATCTCCCGTTTGGTTACTCGCTGCCGCTGCTTTCCGTCGTTCCGATTCGATAGCTCGGTCAAAGCAGGCAAGGACTTCGGCATGCGTGCGCTCGGGGGCGTCTTGCCAGTTCGGAAAGTGCTCCCCACATGCGACACGGAGCGCCTCTTCGGCATAGTCGGCTTCACTGATGAATTGCGAAGCGCCGCACCAGATCGCTCCGAGCCCACACCAGCAAGTAGCTACCGGATCACATGCACTTGTCTCATTGCCGTCTTTGTCGCGAGCCTCACATCCCTTCGTCCAACGCTCCGGTCTCTCGGTCTTCTTCCATGCTGCGATGAGGAGTTCCAGGGTGTTCATGTGGTCGCTCCGCTGTTAGACGTGGCGAGCAGGGATTCCCTCAGGCCGGCTTCCAGAGCCCTGAAGTAGGGCTTGCGTGAAAATTCCAACCTCCGCATGGACTCCGGCATGGCATCACGCTCGGCTTGCTGCGCGTCACACTCAGCGGCAGCGGCGGCTTCTGCTTCTTCGCGGGTGGCGTATAGGCGTGGTTCGTAATAGACCGTGCCGGAACCGACGCCAGTTTCCTTGCACATATATGAAATCGGATGGTCGCCGCACGAGGCCGTATCGACGCGGATTGACCCAATCGTCAGCTCCCGCACGAAGAATGTATGCTTCGTGTAACTGAGATTTAGCGCGTCGCCGTGGCTAGTCCGATCACAACGCGGGCAGTCCATTTCCATCGTATGACCGGCCGGTGAAGTGCACGTCCACTTTCTGGTTCCGTAGCAGTCGGGGCACGGATACTGAGCGCCTGTAGTGGAATGACATGCGTAATAGACCTTCTGTCCCTTGCGGTACTTTGGAGATGGGAAATCAGGTTCTAGAGTCGTTTGCTTGCTCATCACGCCGCTCTCCTATCAAATCCCCTCGACCAGTCCTTGTTCTCGTTCACTGCATCGGTAACAGCGTTCTCGACTGCTCCGGTGAGTCGGATCGCGTAGCTGCGGAACGGAGTCCATGCATCTGAGAGATCGAAAATGAACTCTCCGCCATTGAATGCCAGCCGGTCCCGCAACTCCTTCGTGATCTCCTGCACGATCACCGCCAGCACTTCGTCACTTCGCATCGCTGCAATCAGCTCGTCGCTGTCGCCTTCGTACACAGCAGCTAGACGGCGCTCGATCTCGTTCTCACGCTTGCGCTCGCAGTAGCCGCACTCGGGGTAGAAGCAGCCAGTGCACGAAAGGGTGCAACTGACGCTGCGCAGCGAGCGATCACCAGCAACGTCAGCCGGATCAACGTCGATGTCGTCGTATGCGTTCACTGCACTTCCTCCCGGCTGGTACTCGCTCCGCTGTTCCTCGTCCCCTCCCAGTCCACTTCGCCAGTGGCGATCAACTTGCGGATGCAACGGGCTGCCCAGTCGGGGGTGATTTTGCTGTAGGGAATCCCCTCAGATTCTGAGAAAGCAAAGAAGAGCCAATTGCTCTGCCTTTCGTCCAGACCTAGCAACCTCGCCGCGGATTGGGCAATGCTCCAAATACCGACATTTCCGCCGGCACCGAAGAACTGGTGCGCAGCTCCGCCGATGCAACACGTAGTCCCGCACGCCGACTCTTTGCGCCAATCGGACATATCAAACCCATCCACCCCATCCTTGTGCGGTGCGCCGGCTTCGAGCCATTCGGCTATGGTTGCGAGGCGTTCGATGTTCATTCGCTCGCACCTCCGCGCATGGCGGCTACGGCCTGTCTCACCCGCTCCAACTTCGCTGTCCCCGGCCAGGTGTGCGACCCGTCGTAGAGCGAATCGGCCGCCACGACCAACTCGGCGACGGCGGCATCCTTCGCGCGGCGCTCGATAAGTTCGGCGAGCAGCGCTGGGAGAGCCGCGACCGCACAGCAGTCCGCCTCCTTCGTCGGGTAGTCGTCATCGCCGAGAATCTGCGTTGCATACGTGCGGCCCATGCCGTTGTCGATCAACGCTTCCGGCGCGTCGACAAAGAGGCCAAGACCGTGTGGCCGACCGTCGCGCACGCGCCACGGCCCCGGCGTGTGCCAGCGCAGCGCTTCCAGTTCCGCATCGGTCAGTCGCATCGTCTGCTTAGACATGGCTCGCGGCTCCTTGCACGACGACGAGCGCGCGGCGCTTGCGAATGGCGAGTAAGTCGCACTGGATGCCGCGAAGGACGTAGCGCGGCGTAGGCGCAGACCTGACCATCACGCCGCGCCAATTGATGCGCGCGTACGAGCGCTGCGTGCGAGCCTCTTGCAGCAGCAAGCGCACCTCCAAGCTCCCCGACTTGCGTTCGGCGCTCATGCGGAAGCTCCTTCGCGGCCGAGATCGAACCAGCGCCGCATCTCCCACTCTTTGCATTCCGTGAGAAATGAAGGGACATTTGGGAACTTGTCGCCAGTGCCGCTGCAAGGAACGCTGATGAAGATTCTGTCGTCCTTCCAGCCCGCAGTGGTGCGCATCAAGCAGCGGTCGTCGAAGCGCATGATGTACATGCCAGATGTGCGCGCGATCTCTTCCTTCGGCTCAGGAAAGCATTCCGCTGCAACAACTTTTGCGAGCGCCTTTCCGGCCTTTGTGCTCTTCTTCGGCAGGTAGTAGTTGTCGCCGTCATTTGTCCGGCCAACCAACTTCCAAAGAACTTCGCCATCCTGCGGCACGTCTTTGAACACGAATCCGTAGACGTGCCCGCCCTTCGCGGCCATGCACTTCGCGCCAACGGATTTCGCAAGAGCGTCGATACGGCCGAATGCTTCCTCGCACGCTGCCTGCTGAGCCGCTAGCACGTCATGGAGAGGTGACGGCGCATCGCACCAAAAGTAGCGACGTTCGGCGCTCATCGCACACCCCCAAACGCCTGCACGCCGATAGCCAGGAAGACGGTGACGGCGACAGCCAGAGGAATGATGAGAAGGCCACCGACGACATCCGGTGCGATGTCCTTGCACCAGCTGACCGCTCGGTGTGCCTTCGACTTGCTTCCGCGCCGTCGGTCTTGGATGGAAATCAGGCGATCCACCGACGCGCGGCGCGCCTGCGGGTTGTGGACCGCGCGGCTGTATTCGCGCCATTGCGGAATCGCGCGACGAAAAGCGCGGCGCTGGCTCGGGGTCTGGTTCATGCCGATGCCTGCTTGGTCGATTCGGCATCTGCGAGGCGCTTCATATCGGCGAGCGCTTCGGCGTTCCCGCTGTAGAAATCCGGGATCCGCTCAAGGCTCGGGTCGCTGGCCTGGTAGATCAGCGCGGCAGCAGCTGGTGTGCCATAGACGCCCTCCAGCACTCGTCCGCCAGGGCCGGCGAGAACAACGACATGCCCAGCGCGACAGTGGGTAGTGCCGCAGTAGCCGTTCTGATGCCACGACTCCATGCTGAGCGCATCAGGCTGACTGGCAGCAGCGTAGACAGCCTGATGGATGTTTTCGATCTTCGGGATCCAGTCGGCGTCGCTCAGGTCGGCGTCGCGCAGGTTGGCGGCGCTCAGGTCGGCGTCGCGCAGGTTGGCGGCGCGCAGGTCGGCGGCGCTCAGGTTGGCGGCGCGCAGGTTGGCGGCGCTCAGGTCGGCGTCGCGCAGGTTGGCGGCGCTCAGGTCGGCGTCGCGCAGGTTGGCGGCGCGCAGGTCGGCGTCGCGCAGGTTGGCGGCGCTCAGGTCGGCGTCGCTCAGGTCGGCGTCGCGCAGGTTGGCGGCGCGCAGGTTGGCGGCGCTCAGGTTGGCGTCGCTCAGGTCGGCGTCGCGCAGGTTGGCGGCGCTCAGGTCGGCCTTCTCGGCAACGGCCTTCTTCACCGCCCAGCCAAGCTGGAGCGAATACGACAGTCCAGCCACCTCTGCAGACAGCTCACACTCGTACTGCGTCTCGCCGGACCAACGATTCTTGATCTGGAACTTCATGTTCTGCTCCCAGGCGCCGGGTGGCGTCGATGGGAGAAGAATCACATAACGTGATTCTGTTGTCAACACAAAGCGTGATGATAAGTTGCACTTTCGATCCCGCACCGCAGCATTGATGAATGCTTGCAATCAGACAATAAGCAAGTAAGCTACATACATAGTAGCCAATGTAAGGAGCGGGAGTGGAATCTGAGAACGAGCCGAAGGGCAGAGCTAAGGGTGGGAAGGCGCGGGCAGCCGCGCTTACGCCGGAGCGTAGGAAGGAGATTGCGCTAGCGGCTGTGGCGGCGAAGGCCGAACTGAAATCGTTGCCGAAAGTAACGCATGGCTCCGCTGACCATCCCTTGGTAATTGGGGGGATCAAGATTCCTTGCTATGTGCTAGAGGATGGAACCAGAGTTCTCACGCAACGCGGCTTTATGGATGGCGTTGGGATGAGTCAGGGATCATCGAAATCTGGTGATGCCAGACACGTCGTTTTGATCGAGAATGAGGGCGTGAAGCCCCATGCAAACAATGACTTACTGCTGCTGCTGAAAACCCCAATTCGCTTCCAGAATCCGAAGGGCGGCGGCATAGCATTTGGTTACCCCGCGACCGTGCTGGCAGACTATTGCGATGCCATTCTCGGCGCTCGCAGGGCAGGCACCTTACCGGCGCGTCAGTCGCAGGTCGCAGACAAGTGCGAGATTCTGGTTCGCGGATTCGCGCGCGTCGGCATCATCGCGCTTGTCGACGAGGCGACCGGATACCAGCGGGATCGGGCCAAAGACGCGCTAGCAAGGATCCTTGAAGCGTACGTCGCGAAGGAGCTGCAACCTTGGGTGCGCACGTTCCCTATCGACTACTACGAGCAGATGTGCAGGCTTCGTGGGCTTCCGTTCCCGCCGGAGGGGAACACCTATCCATCCTACTTCGGCACGCTGACGAACAACATCGTCTATGACCGCCTAGCGCCGGGTCTGCGGAAGGAGCTAAAGCAGCAGGCGGCGAAGGACGCGAAGAAGGGGAAACTACATCAGCGTCTGACAACGGAGGTCGGCCATCCGAAGTTACGCGAGCGACTTGCATCTGTTGTGACAGTGATGAAACTTAGCGAAAGCTACGAAGACTTTGCCGAGAAGCTGGATAGAATCCATCCTAAATACGGAGAGAATCTGAAGCTCGACCTCTAACAGTAAGCCCCGCCTAGCGCGGGGCTTTTCTTTGGCGGTGGAGGCGGCTCACTGCAAGACGCGATAGCCTCGGCCGGCCATGCAGTTGCGAACGATGTTCGTCTGAGCAGCAACCGCTGACCCCGCTCCGCCCAACGCCCCACCTATGGCACCGCCCTGGGCCCCGGCGCGCGCCGCCCACCCATGATCCCCGACGGCTAGGCCGAACAATGCGCCGAAGATTGCACCGCCTATGGCGTTACTGACAGCGCTACGAGCGGGGCTTACCTGTGCGGCGTACGCTTGGCACTCTTCTAGATCACATTCAAGCTGCCCAGCATCAACGCCCTGGGTGTCGATGACAGGTCGATATCCTGAGCTGGCGTAGCAACTTTTGGAGGAGGTCGTTGCCACTTCCTCTCCATCTGGAGCGACCTCTGCAGGAGGCCCTGCCTCATCGACTTGTGCGTCAGCCGCCGCCATCTGAGATTCGCTATCGCCATAGTTGGCGGTTGCTGCAGTTCGGTTGTCTGGGATCCCCGCGGCGCGGTGTTGCGATGCGCATTCGTCGCGCACGAATGCCACAACAATGTCACAAGGAACGTTCAGCCAATTCTCCCTTGCATGCCCCGTCACGTCAGGCGAGCTATGGACGATCGTCTTGGGAGAATCCTTTGGCTCGATTGCGGCCTTCTCGACCCTCTGCGAGGGCAGCAACCGAACATCCGGTGGCTCGGCCGGACTTAGATCGAGGCGTCGGCCATTGAAGGCATTCACCGAGTCGATCATCTTTCCGTGGTCGTCGACGGTGATGAAAAACCCCCTGACTGCATCATCAGGCAGCTTCACTACACGGAGCGTCACGCCGCTGCGAACAACTTCACCGACGACAGGTATCTGCGCGCCATCTGAGATATCTGCGTTAGCGAATGGAGCTACGTGAAGATGGAAGGCGCTTGTTGGCTCAAGAAGCTCCATCCGAGGTGTAGGTCGAACGGCGTCGAAGTTTCCGCATCCGCCGAGCAGCGCGAACGCTGCAACGAGACCCAATGTCCTTGCTAAGATTCGCATGTTTCGCCCCTGTGTGCCGCCCCTGCGCGGCAAGGATAGGGTAACGTACATGCGCCTACCGGCGTATGGGATAGCGCAGTCCGCTCACGTAGGAAATGTCTTACAAGCCGCTAAAACGGCGGTTGCTCATCGGTCAGCACCTTCGACGGACCGACTGGCCCGCGCTGCGGCGTAGGCGTGCGGATTGTTGACATTGCAGCGATCTCCGCCTGTCTGATGGCTGATCTAGATTCCTGAATCGACGCCTTGACCAATGGTTCGCCTGACGGGATCGTCCGCACCAAGCCGGCATCCTCAAGACTTACGCCGTCGGCAATGCATTCTCGCGCCTTCTCCATGCGGGTCAGGAGGCGGATGAGGTCGCAGTCCTCCATGCATGAGAGGGAAGGAACGTCGAAGCACTCCTGGTCAACAAGCCACTGAAGGCTGTAGGCGCGTTGAAGAAAAAGCACGCGCTTGAGATAGTGCTCCCGAAGAATCGGATCGAGGAGTTTCGCCGTTGGGGGGACGACAAGTCTTAGGCGAGGCCTTTCACTTCGCCCTTCGCCCGCGCGCGCTTCCAGCAGCCTTCGTAGTTCTTCCGCTTGCTCCAGCGTCCAGTCCATCTCGCTCACCGCGTTGTCGATTACCAGTTGGCAGCGAGCTAACGTTCGGACTCTCCAGAAGCTGATCATGCACAGCAAGCAGCTCATCGCTATTTGCCGGGAAGCGCTTCTGGCGAATGTATTGCTCCGCCGCGGCAACAAGTGTCGACTCATCGAGTCTCGCAGGCCGAGACGGGAATACATGGTTCAGCATGTCTTCCGTGGATACGAGCGCCCTAGCAGGCGCTAAAAGGGCGTGCGCCAGGTCCTCGATCTCGTCGAGTCGTGGAAGCCGACCTCCGCGTTCATAGTTCCCAATCCAGCTCTGTCCGCTGTGACCGCAGTCGAGAGACACCTTCTCCTGGGTCTTTTGGGAAAGCACGCGAAGAATCTTGAGGCGGCCGGGGAAGTCCATTGGTGAATTCTTCACGGATTGTGATGTTGGTCTAACACGCAACGTGTTGACACTTAGCATCACGATATGTGATACTTAGAGCATGACCTTGTTACGCGAAGCGATTGATCGATGCGGCGGACCAACCAGGCTTGCTGCCACGCTTTCCCGCATGGTGAAGCCGATCACTCCTGCCGCCGTGGGAAATTGGTTGCTTCCAGAGCGAGATATCCCTGCTGATTGGTGCCTGCCAGTTGAGATGGCCGCAGGTGGTGCCGTCACCCGCCACGACCTCCGCCCCGACATCTTCGGCCCGGCCCCGTCCGCCCCCTCCCAGCCGAAGAGGGCGGCGTGATGCTTTCCCGCCTGCGCGAATGGCTCCGACCGAAGATCGTGATCGATGCCTCGATCCTTTCGGGGCTGTCGAAGGGTGACGTCCTCGTTCTGACGTGCCCGTCCTACCTAGACGCGAGGCTGGGAGCGCACCTGAAAGATTCGCTCGGTGCGTTGCTGGCGCTGACGGGAGCGAAGGCGATCGTTCTGGAGGGCGGCTGCCGGCTGATGCTAGAGCCAGCGCCACAGCAAGGCGACGAGCGCTCCGATGGCGCCAACAATCAGCGCAACCACCGCCCTGACCAAGATGTCGCTGCCGTGCTTCCTCAGCCAATTGTGGGAGGTATCGAACGCACGCCGTAAGGCAGGGCGTTCGTGATGACCCATGACGAAGAAGATCGAACTGTCCGGATTGTTCTTTGGCGGGATGTACGTCCCCTCCCACCACGCCGCGATTCGCTTCCAGATGCTCCCCATGGCGCGGAAGCATACCGAAAACCGCTTCACCAAGCGCAAGGCGGCGTGACGTGGGAAGACGCTCAAACACCCGCATCCTCGCCACTCTGCTTGCGGATATCCGTGACGCTATCTCTCGTGGATCGCCCGGAACACCGGGTCCAGCGCTTGGTCCAGGAGGATGTGAATCTCCTCCTGATGCTCCAAGCCCGGGCCCGCTCTCTGGAGCACGTCGTCGATCGCCGCCTGCGCTGATCTCTTCAGCTCGGCCTCGAAGGCGGGAAGGTCCGTGTGCGTCGAAATCGTCGCGCGCAATACCGCCTGCATCACGATCTGATCGATCAGTCCCTGTAGGGCGCCCCTGTCGTACTTCATCGCGATCCTCCGGTAGGTGATGTGTGACTAAGCATCCACAGCCTACCGCGGTCGCGACCCATTTCGCGCAACCCCCTGTGCGCGAAACGCCCCCGGAGTCATTCTCAAGGGACCTCCGGGGGCACCTATCCCCCTCGACGCGCAACTTCATCGCGTCGCTCCCTCCGGCGTCACGCCTGTTCTCGGCGCCGGCTTCCTCTTTCTTGTTGTCCATGCAGGGCAAGTTACTTGCCGCGGCCAACGTGCTCAACGTTCAGGAGAGACCACTGTGAATGTCCTAGACGCCGTCCATAAGACCATGCTTGAGCACCCCGGCGGCTCCAAGACGCTCGCGCTTCGACTCGATATGAACGACGCCGTTCTGCGAGCGAAGGGCAACCCGAATTCGAAGACCAACCGTCTCGCGATCGAGGAGGCGAGCGAGATCATGGGCGTCACTGGCGACTATCGCATCTTGCACGCACTGGCGGCCGAGCATGGGTTCGTCTGCACCAAGATCGACTCCGGCGATAAGGTCGGGTCGGTCTTCCACATGATGCTTGCGTCGCGCGGAGCAGATGGCGACCTCTCCAACACGCTCCACGCCGCTCTAGCCGACGACAAGATCACGCCCAACGAGCAGTCCGGCATTTCGCAGCGGATCCAAGCCGTAATTCGCGCATTGATGGATCTGGACGTAGCGTGCAAGGCGGAGACACGGCGTCCGATCGGGGCGGTGGCATGAAAGAGACGAAGCTAAAGCAGGTGATCCGAAGCGATCGCCTCGAAGCCTATCTGCAAGTCCTTCCCAAGGACGTGCTGGCGAAGATCAAGCGTTTTGACGACATGCACGCCTGGTGCATCGCAGCTGGACGGCCGGCACCGGACTCAGTTCGTCTGTTCCGTCACGACTGGAATGCGATCAACAACCGAATCATCCAAGTCTCGGAAAAGACGTTCAGCGCGCGGACTTTTTTCTACAAGGGCGTCCCACTGATCTGCCACGACGAGCAGCCGAAGCCGTTCACGCTGGAGGCCGCGGCATGAGCGAGAACGATAGGAAGTTGCTGGCTGAAGTCATTCGTTACGCGCGCTTGTGCGCAACGTCGTCGAGTGAGCTGGGGTGCGTTGACGATTGCATCGGCGCCGAGATTGATGCCAAGGCGCTCCAATCTGCCATCGACCGATACGACCTCCGCGCCGAGGATCGGATCGCATGACTCTCCACTACGGCCGAGACATCGACCCCGACGAGCTTCGCGAGCAGATGCTGGACACGCTCCGGCTGCGCTATCTCGGGACGAAGTGCCAAGTCGAGCAGCACGCGATCTTCCTGCAGATGCGCGAACTGATAGCCGGCCGCAGCAAGGCCCAGGTTGAGCGCATGGAACGAGCAAGGAGGCTTCGATGATTTTGGCGTGCAAGCTTTCCCGTAGAAATGCGCGGCACGAGGCCGCTAAACCAGCACGTCAATTGACTGGGAGTTGATGTGGCGCGCATCCGATCCATCAAGCCGAAGTTCTTCACGAGCGATCAAATCGCCGAATGTTCGCCGAACGCTCGGCTAGCGTTCATAGGTCTATGGGTGTTCTCCGACGATTCTGGAATTCATCCAGCGTCAAACGCCCGCTTGAAGATGGAGGTGTTCCCAGGAGACACCTTCGGAAAGGACGCCATTGGAGCGATGGTCCAAGAGCTAATCGACGCAGGCCTAATTGAATCCTACACGGTCAACGGCGAGTCGTTTTGGCGCGTAACTGGTTGGGAGAAGCATCAAAAGATCGACCAACCTACCTATGAGTACCCGCTTCCGGATGGGTCAATTCCATCGAAGGTTCGTCGGAAGTCTGGCGAAGATTCACCGAATGATCGACGAACGTTCAGTGCGGGAGTGGAGTGGAGTGGAGTGGAAGGGAGTGGAGAAAGAACATCCTCTAACGAGGATGCGTCCGCAGACGGCACCAAGCCGCCTGCTGACCAGTGCCCCCACACCGAGATCATCGCCGCATACCACGAGGTTCTACCTGAACTGGCTCGTGTGCGTACCTGGGACACAGACCGCCAACGCATGCTGCGATCGCGTTGGAGGGAGTCTGCTGAGCGTCAGTCGATCGCTTGGTGGCGGGAATTCTTCGGCTACGTGAAGCGCTGCGATTTCCTAGTCGGCAAGGCCTCATCGGAGGGGCGTGATCCGTTCCTCGCGGACCTCGAATGGCTAGTTCGTCCGAAAAACTTCCGCAAGGTCATCGAGGGCAAGTACGAAAACCGGAGGGCCGCATGAGCCGCGTAGACGCAGAGGCCGCTGTACTCGGCGCCTGCCTGATCGACCCGCAAGCGTACTGGCGCGTTGCGGACATGTTGGAGGGCGATGACTTCGCCAAGGGCGAGCATCGGGCGCTCTGGGAGACGATCGCTGATCTACGCCGAGCCGGCGTCGATGCCGACTTCGTGACTGTCGGCGAGAAGCGCCCGGACCTAGCGACGCTGGCTCTCGAACTGGCGAACAGCACTCCGGGCTCGTCGAACGTTCGAGGCTACGCCGGCTGGGTATCTGGCGCAGCGATCGAGCGACGGGTTCAGGTCGCCGGACAGCGGATCGCTAAGTTGCGCGGCGAGGACGTTCTTGGTGAGGCCCAGCGCATCCTCGCGGCATGCCACCCCCGCAACGTGTCTGCGGTGAAGCCCATTCGGGCGTTCCTGCAGGAGAGTGTTGCGCTGATGCAGCAGCGATGCGATGCCGAGTCGACGATTACGGGCGTGCCCACCTCGTTGGATTGGCTAGACGAGCAGACCGCAGGCTGGCAGCGGACTGATCTGGTGGTGCTGGCGGCTCGCCCCAGCGTCGGTAAGACGGCCCTGGCGATACAGGTAGCGGTGCACGCGGCGGGGCAGGGACAGCCAGTGTTCTTCGCGAGCCTTGAGCAGTCAGGGGCACAGATCTCCGAGCGCGCCGTCTCTCACATCTCCGGAGTGCCTATGCAGCACATCCTCCAGCCGAAGCGCATGGAGGAGCACGAGTGGCCGCGAATCACGGATGCGCATACGCAGATTCGCGACATGCCGCTGATGATCGACGAAACCGGCTCGCTCACGGTAGATGCGATCTGCGCCCGCGCGCGGCAGTGCAACGCCGAGAAGCGACTTGGCCTGATCGTGATCGACTACCTGACACAGATTCAGCCGCCGCGGGCAGAGAAGACGGTCGACGCGATCCAGACCATCACCCGTGCCATCAAGGCTCTGGCGAAGGAACTTGCGGTTCCGGTCATCCTGCTATCGCAGTTGAACCGCGACGGGGAGGACCGGCCGGGCCTTCGGAACCTTAGGGACTCGGGCGCTATCGAGCAGGACGCAGACATTGTTCTCTTCCTGCATCGCCCCGACGCAAACCGTCGCGATCTCGTCGAGCTGATCGTAGCCAAGCACAGGAACGGTCCTTGTGACTCGGTGTACCTCCACGCAGCGACGGACCGCATGCGCTTCCTCTCGACCGATGAGCGGCCGTCCGCGCCGCAGTCGCCAAAGCGCGGGTTCCAGACCTTCATCGGCAAGAGCGCGGCATGAAGATCGAAGAGCTTGCGGCGCGCGAGATCGCAAGGCGCATCGACGAGCGCCAACGCAACCGAGCCCGCGCGGAACGAGAGATACCGGAGGCGATCTTCCTATTCGACGAGCTTGAGAAGCACGGGATGGATCCGACGATGAGGGTTCTTGAGTTCCATGTGGAACAGAAGGAGGCGGCTTGAGCGCCTTCTACAACGAGATCGACCCTTACTGCGCACAGTGGCTGCGCAACCTGATTGACGCTGGGCACATTGCGCCTGGCATCGTTGATGAGAGATCAATTGAGGACATAACGCCGAATGAGCTGCGCGAATACACCCAATGTCACTTCTTTGCAGGCGTCGGCGTCTGGAGCTACGCCCTTCGTCTCGCCGGATGGCCGGATGATCGACCCGTGTGGACTGGCAGTTGCCCTTGCCAGCCTTTCTCCGCGGCAGGTAAGCGCGCTGGGTTTGCAGATCAGCGGCATCTCTGGCCGGCGTGGTTTCACCTCATCCGCGAGTGCCGCCCTAGCGTCGTCTTTGGCGAGCAGGTTGCGAGTCGTGACGGCCTCGACTGGCTCGACCTTGTTCAAGCTGACATGGAGGGAGCGAACTACGCCAGCGGGTCGATCGATTTCTGCGCTGCGGGCGTCGGCGCTCCGCACATCCGACAGCGGTTGTGGTTTGTTGGAGAAGGGGTGGACCACGCCGCAGGCTCACGACACCTCGGGTCGATCGAAGGGGCAGAAGGTCAAGCACGGAACGAAACACGGATGCGCCTGTTTGGCGCGGGAATCGGATCTTGCGGGCTGGCCGACACCTACGGTCGGGAACGCGATGGGATCGCAATCGTGCGAGGGGATGAGCGCAACGGGCCGGATGCCGGATGGGCGGAAGGTGGCGGTTGCATTGTCGCACGTCGCGACATTGGCGGGATGGCCGACTCCAGCGACCACGGACCACAAGGGCGGGTACGTGGGCGGCCGAGTCCGCAAGGGGAAGCTATCGACGGATCGGCTGGATGTAACGGCGCAACTCGCGGTCATTGGGCCGGAGCAGATTGGGTTTACTGCCGAGACGAAAAGTTCCGCCCAATTGAACCCGGCACATTCCCGCTGGCTTATGGGATTGCCAACCGCGTGGGACGACTGCGCGCCTATGGGAACTGCATCGCGGCGCCGGCAGCAGAGGCATTCATCCGCGCCTACCTCGAAAGCCGCATGACGGAAGAGGAGGCGGCGTGAGCGCGCAGACGTTCGTCCTGAAGACCGACAACGCGCGTGGCCGCATGGCCGCCGCTTGGGGCTATGCCTGCCGGTTCCTTGAAGTTGGGAAGGCAGCCAAGGTCACGGTCACAGAGTGCGCACCGACGCGCACGTTAGAGCAGAACGCCAAACTGTGGGCGGTACTGACAGACATCTCACGCCAAGTGCAATGGCATGTGGACGGGAAGCTCCAGTATCTGGAGCCCGATGACTGGAAGGACATTCTCACTGCGGGCCTGAAAAAGCATCAGCGGGTTGCCGCTGGCGTCGAAGGCGGGTTCGTCATGTTAGGCCAGCGAACCAGCCGAATGCGTGTAGGCGAAATGGTTGAGCTGATCGAATTCGCTCTGTGGTTCGGAAGTGAGCGTGGCGTGAAGTGGGGCGGGGAGGCGAAGGCCGCATGAAATCTTCGGATATCTCACGCATCCTGGCTAAGACGCTTTTCAACTATCGCCGTTTCATCTGTGTGGAGAATGTGAGCTGGGGGATGCTGCCATGGGAAGCCGACATGCTGGCGTGCTCGCAGTCTGGGTATCTCTACGAGATAGAAATCAAGGTCAGCGTTTCTGACCTAAAGCGCGACCCCATGAAGAACAAGTGGCGTGTGCGCGGTCTGACCTCCCACAACCTCCGCGGCATGTGGTACGCGATGCCGGAAAGTGTTTGGGCGCATCCGGATGCTTCGGCATGCGTGCCAGATTTTGCTGGGGTGATTGTTGTAGATCCAGGTGCCGCTCCGGTATCTCGGCAGGTTCGTGTCGCGAAGCCATGTAGGCCCGATCCCAGTGCTCGGCCGGTATCGGAAGTCGAACGACTGCAGCTGGCGCGTCTGGGGGTCATGCGCTACTGGACGCGCAGGGAGGCCGCATGAATCTCCGAAACTTAGCCCGCGGCCGTGATTGCATGGTCCGACTTCCTGGAATCTGCAATGGCAATCCGGAGACTGTCGTGCTGGCCCACTACCGCCTTGCCGGGACCTGCGGAGTTGGAATGAAGCCACGCGACTGGCAGGCAGCTTGGTGCTGTTCAGCGTGTCATGACGAAGTTGACCGAAGAACACGCAAGCTCGAATCAGACTTCGTGAGGATGTACTTCGCAGAGGGCGTGATGCGGACACAAGATGCCTTGGCGAGCGAGGGATACGAAATTGGGAGGGCAGCATGATCCGTCTTTCGCTTCCGTGGCCGCCATCCGTGAACAGGATCTGGCGCACACCAAACAAGGGACCATTGGCGGGGAGAACAATGCTTGCTGCGGATGGGCGCGAGTACCGCAAGGCCGTACAGGCTTTGGTCCTGTATCAGCTTGGAACGCCACCGCAGATCGAATCGCGCTTGGCCGTGAAAATCCATCTCGTGCCTCCGGACCGACGTCGCCGCGACATCGACAACAGTGCAAAGGCAGTACTCGACTCCCTGATGCATGCGGGCGTCTACCGGGACGATTCCCAGATCGACGACCTGCATCTGGTGCGTGCCCCGGTTCGGCAGAACGATGGAGAGGTGATTGTGGAAATCAGGGAGGCAGCATGACACATCGAGGCGAGGGACCAAGTAAGCGCATGCGAGCGGCGTTGGCGCGCGTCCGAACTGCGTCGCATCTTCACGACCGCGGCGAGCATTGGCTTCTGCCAGAAGCTGCGCTGGTCTGGAGCATCTGGGTTCAGGCACTCACCGACTATTTCGGCTCAGCCGGTTGCGCGCGAGACGATCGCGAGTCTGCTAAGCGCACGGCGATGACGGGATTGATCGTGAAGCCGGACGGAACAGAGGTGAACGCACTGGAGCTGCTGGGCATCGATGCGGAATGGGCCTATCAGCAAGTCGTCGAGGCACTGAGCTACAAGGAGGCTGCGTGAGTATTGGCGATTACGATATTCGTACTTTAAGCGTAGAGCAGCTATTCGCACTTACCCCGCTACCGGAAAACTGCGTTGACGCTGCGAACAGGGCTGGGCGTCGGTTCCATAACGCCTTCCCTGGCTGGCAGCTGTACTGCAAGATCATCCGTGGTGAGGCGCTGTTCGACCGGCAGATCATGGCTTGGGCAATCTCGTCAGGCCGTCTGTACTCCCGCATGCGAAAGCGGAACGGGCAATCGGTGGTGCGTAAGGCGGCACGCGGTCGGTGGATCGCCCAGGCGTCCTCTGACGCTCTGGACATCTTCATCTTCGGCCAGTGCCCGACTTCCGTTATCCACGCATCGCGCAAGCTAGAGGTCGACAACGAGTTGTATGGACGATTCCGGGACGAGTTGGTTGGTCTGATGCTTCTGGGTTTTCAGAGCTACGTTTCCGAGCTGCACCATCAATTGTTCCGCGTTCGTTGCGACACGTTGCTCGCGGCCTGAAAAATATTTTCGTCTGCTTACCGCAGCCTCGAAAAGCTGTGTCATCTTTGCGCGGTCCCGCACCAGTCCGCTCGCAGACTGCGTTCGACGTTCAAGGCGCGCGGGGCGAACTTCGGACAGCTTTCGCACTTGGGGCTTCCGTCGTAGAACAAGAGCCTAACCGGCAGGGCCAGCCCACAGCTTTGTGAGCAGCCAGGCACGAGAGGCGAGGACTGGCGACAGGTACGCTCGCAAACCGAATACTGCGCCGGAAGCGCCACGTAACCGGCAACCACAAGGCTGCTGGCGCGATTCGGGCGCGCTAGTGGCGCGATAGAGAGAAACGCGGGCTCGGATGGACCGTAGATGGCCTTCCAAGCCGACGAAGCGGGTTCGATTCCCGCAGCCCGCTCCAAATTGCACGTTCGGCGCTGAGGGAAGCGCCCACTAGCTGCGCGGTGCGACCGCCGAGTGTAGGCAGACGAAGGGGCTCGCCCCTGGCTCACTGGGTAAGCCGGTATCAAGCCCGGCAGCGTGCGACTAAGTCCACCACCAAGCCGTGGTGGCCGACCGAGGCAGTTTCTGGCGCTGGATCTATTCACGGACGCGCCTCCGTGATCAGCAAGTCTTTGATTCGTTTGCCTCCTGCTGATGGAGGACCAACGAAAATCTATTCACTTCGAGCAGGGCAGCATGGCGAAATTCACGGTTACTGACCCGGCGACGGGTCTGGCGTACTGCGCCGATCCGCAGGCGCTCTCGTTGACTCGCGGCGCCTGCGCTACGACTCCGCCTGGCGGTGACGTCCCTCCTGCCGCCGATCAGCAAACCACGGGCAACGTGGCGTACAACGTCCAGTTGTCGCCGGCCGCGACTAACGTAGACCTGACAAAGTGGGAGAACGTCTGGGGTCGCAACACGACGACAGGTCAGGTCATCCCGTTCCCCGGCGTGAATTTCTACGCCAATATCCTGAACTTCGACATCCGCAAGAAGCTGGTCCTCAAGATCACCGTCCCGGCTGACCTTCCGCCGACGGCGCAGGGTTCGATGTCGCATGGTGACAACCACGCTGGCCCGAATCTGGACGCTTGCATCAGCGAGACTCCAGACGGGCCGCCGCTCAATTCCTACTCGCAGACGAAGGGCCGTGGGCGCAGTGCGCTGTTGATGCGGTGGGCATCGGCAAACCGTCCTGCCGGAACGCCGTTCTATGGCGCTATGCTGCGACCAGGGGGCACGTACTACCTGACGATCAAGGTCAGCCAGCCGATCGTGAACAGCGACTGGACCGGCAATGTCGGCGTCGTCTCGATCATGAACTCGGCGAGCCGATAGTTCCGGATTCCAGAACATGGGACAAGGATCGCTCCCAGCAGACGCCGAGGCGAGAAAGGCGGTTCCACTCGCTTCGGGTTTGCTGCACTACTTCCCCTCGGCTCTGGCTGCAGTCGCAGCCCTGTCGCTCAAGGCCAACGAACAGCACAGTCCCGGCCAACCTATGCACTGGGATCGGTCCAAATCGACCGATCACGAGGATGCGCTGATGCGGCATCTGCTTGATAGCGGGACGGTTGACCACGACGGTATTCGTCACAGCGCCAAGGTCGCATGGCGTTCCCTGGCGCTGCTGCAGGAGGAGTTGGAGCGCCAAGAGGGCGCTCCGAAGCCGAGGAATGCTTGGTGATAGTTTCTGACGACCAGATCATTGCAGCGCTGCGTGAGCAGGGTAGCAACCGAAAGGCTGCATCGGCTCTAGGCATCAATCAGCGCACCCTGGAGCGTCGCAGGAAGGCTCTCGCTGCGAAAGGCTGGAGTCCCGAGCACGGGTACACGCATGCAGTCCCTGATGGCTACAAGGTTAAGGGTGTTTCTACGCTGTACCGCGATGACGGATCGATCGCCGCTCAGTGGGTTAAATCCTCCGCAGATGCCGAGCGCCGAGAAGCCCTGCTTCGGGAAGCGCTCGCTGGCCTGTCAGAGGACGTCCCGCGCGCGCGGCCCGTAAAAGCTCCGTCCGTTGCCGACGACAAGCTGCTCAATTGCTTCGTTTTGACCGATTTCCATCTCGGCGCGCTCAGCTGGGCGCCGGAGACGGGTGCGGACTGGGACACGGATCTGGCCGAGCGCACCCTAGTCGAGTGGTTTCGCCAGTCGATCGCTCAGGCGCCGCAGGCGCAGACTGCACTCTTGGCGCAGATTTCCGATCTTCTGCACTGGGATGGGTTCGACGCCAAGACGCCGGAGTCGGGTCATCTGTTGGATGCCGATACGCGATTCCCGCGCCTCGTGCGGGTGGCGATACGAGTCCTGCGCCAGGTCATTGACATGTTGCTGGCCTCGCATGAGCGCCTGCACATCATCATGGCCGATGCGAATCACGATCCGGTATCGCAAGTGTGGCTGCGGGAGTGGTTGGCGATCCACTACGAGAAAGAGCCGCGGGTGACGGTCGACACGAGTCCTTCACCGTACAACGTCTACGAGTTTGGCAACGTCGCGATCTTCACGCACCACGGCCACAAGCGAAAGGTGACAAACGTCTCCGAGGTATTCGCAGGGAAGTTCCGCGAGATCTTCGGCAGGACCAAGTACGCCTATGCGCACATGGGGCACCTGCACCACACCGACGTCAAGGAAAACAACCTGATGATCGTGGAGCAGCACCGTACATTGGCCGCACCCGATGCGTACGCAGCGCGCGGAGGATGGCTCTCTGGACGCGACGCGAAAGTGATCACGTATCACCGCGACTATGGAGAGGTGGGCCGATCGACGGTCTGCTTCGACATGATCAAAGATCGACTAGCGGCCTAGATCGCGTTCAATCATGGTCGATAAGAATACCCGGCAGCGAGAATATCGCGTCCGGACGGGCAACGCTTGCACAATAAAGTACGAACGCACCAAGGCTGGGAAGTTGATGCGGATTTATCGAAACATGCAATCACGCATCACTGGAGTACAAGGGGCAAAGTACCACCTCTATCGCGGGAAGTGCTTGCTGTCGCGTGAGGAGTTTTACGCTTGGGCAACAGGATCGCCAGCGTTCCATTCGCTGTATGCCGCCTGGGTCGGATCTGGGTACGACTGTAAGCTCGCGCCGTCGGTTGACCGAATTGATTCGAGTCAGGGGTATGAGACATGGAATATGGAGTGGGTAACCCACTCTGAAAATTCCAGGCGTGGTGCTATGAATCGGCGCGGCGCTTCAAGAATTCATCCTGGCTTTCGGCTCGCAGCATGAGCGGTGATCGGGAAGACGAGGACCTCGAATTCGATTTCGAGCCGCCCGGCTGTGCGCAGCTCGCTGACGGCGACGTCTTCATCGCGGATGTCGATTCTTTCGTCGAGATGACCGGCGCTCTTGCGATCCAGGTCCGCGATGGAAATCTTTTCGTTCTCAATGGAGAGTTCAAGTGGGTGAACGTCGAAGCGCTCGGCAAGCCATCTCCGACGAAACCCGGTCCCCTAAGAGCTATCAGCGGCGTCCTAAAGTGACAATGCTCGTCATTCGTGCACAAACATTTGAAGGAATTCGACGCCATCCTTCGACGCTAGTCGAGTTGCCCAGTCAGAATTGTATTTGAGTTCAATCACGATGATCGAATCATCGTTATCAACCTGTCGTTCAATCCAATTGCGAACTGTTGGCGCCCTCGCATTCAAATTCAAAAGCCAAGTAGATTCGAGGATCCGGACGGCATTCCAGCGTCTGAGGAACGCGAGTAGCGGCGTGTAATCACGACGATTGTGAAGGTCGTATCCAACTATGTACGTAGTCATTCTCAGCTCCCAGCCGAATTGGCGACACTTCGAGTAGCAAGGCGCATGCCAAGGACCGTTGGGGGAGAAATATCATGAAAGTGCAGGACGCGCTCACTGATTCGACGATCGCGAGCGTCGCAAACAAGGCCACGTATACGGGGGCGGTGTCGGCAGTGTACGGAGGTCTTACGGCGAACGAGATTGCCGCATTCGGCGGACTTGCGGTTGCGATCCTTGGCCTAGTGATCCAGCTGATCTTCAAGCTGCGCTCCGATCGTCGCGATGCCGAGTTCCACAGCCGGCGCATGTCGCGCCTTGAGCGTGGCGAGGCCAACGAGTCTTGAGCGTTCGTCGGTGGGCCCTTACCGCTGCTGCCGCGGCGGCGATCGGTGTCGCCTCGCATTTCGTCGTTGGATGGGAGGGTGAGCGCTTCGCAGCGTACCCCGACAGCGGCGGAGTCTGGACTATCTGCAGCGGGCACACGAATGGCGTGAAGCCTGGAGACACGGCCACCAAGGCTCAGTGCGACGAATACCTGCGCCAGGACCTCGAGGAAGCTGCGGCCGCAGTCGCGCAGTGCGTCAAGGTTCCTATGCCGCAGAACCAGTGGGTCGCTTGGATCTCCTTCACCTACAACGTTGGTGGCGATGCGTTTTGCCGATCCACAGCGGTGAAGCTGCTGAACATGGGCGAGAACGAGGCGGCCTGCAATCAGCTCGCGCGCTGGGTCTTCGTCGACGGTAAGGACTGCCGCATCAAATCCAACGGCTGCTTCGGCATCGTCCGCCGCCGCATGGCGGAGTACCAGATGTGCTGGCCTGACTTCAGCAATGTGGTGTCCAAGTGAGCATCGAGACGGGAACGACCAAGATGTATCGCGTCCCCGAAGGGGACATGGCGCTACTTGAGCGATCGATGTCGGTGATCCACGAGGCACTGGTGTCGAGTCCGGCGTACAAGCGTCCCGACGTCCAGGTCTCGTTGGAGGAAGTGAAGCGCATTCTGTCGGATATGCGCTGGGATTACGGACCGTACCAGGAGGTCCATTTCGTCCCGGTGCGGCGCGAAGAAGACTGATGCGCACCTATGTCTACACCGCCCTTGCTATCGCTGCACTCGCGCTTCTGGGTTGGGCAACGAACTCGGTATACGAAGCGGGCAAGACGGCCGGCGCGGCTTCCTGCGAGAAAGCTCACAAGGATGCTGCCGACAAGGCCGCCGCAGAAGTATCGCGTAGGGAACAAGTGAGCGCGGATGTATCGAATTCGATGCTCGACTATCTAGCGGCGAGCCTGCCGCCCATTGAGCAGAAAGCACATGAAGCGCGAGAGCGAATCCGAGTTGTATACGGCGAGCATCCTGTGCCTTCTGTTTGTCGTTTTGATGAGCGGGTGCGCGCAGAACTCGGTGCGGCCAGAGACCGGGCAAACGCCGCTGGTCGCTTGCGAGGCGGCGCCTCCGGCCCTGATTCCTCCGGTCCCTGACATGGACTTGATCGCTGATTGGGCTATCGAGGTCATGGGAATCTATCAGGCGGAGGTCGATAAGCGTGGCGCCGAGCATGCATGCCTGGCGAAGCTTCGGAAGGAAGGGGTGATCCGGTGATCGTCATAATCAGGCGCAGGCCGTTCTTCACTCGCTTGAGCAGAAGCTACATCGGATGGCGCGAGGCTGGACTTTCAGTGCGGGCGTCCCTTGCCGCTGCATGGAAGGTCTCCATCTGCGGAACACGTCTGGCGCAGCCTTGGGTTCCTCGCTGATGGCGACTGTCGAGCCCTTCGGCTGGAAGCAGGAAATCGTCAGCTACACCCTGAAGCAGGGTGAGCGCGGCGCACGGCGCGTCGCGATGACGGTGAAGAAGCCGGACAACACTCCGTTGGACACGTACGAAGGCTGGACTGCGCAGCTTGCGCTCGCCCGTACGACGTCTCGGCGGACGGAGATTCAAATCGCCCCAGCCGTGATCGCGGACGGTGAAGGTAACCGCCTGATCGTCGACCTTCGATTCACCACAGAGCTGACCCGCGCGGTAGGGCCCGGGAAGTTCGTTGGCGACCTGGTGATGATCGACCCTGACGGACAGCGGCACTATCCGCTGGACTTCACCTTGACGCTCAATCGCAGCACGGCTCCGGTCTCCGTCTGATGGATACGATCCTGACCAAAATCGAAATATCGGTTCTGGTCGATCCTCCCATCACGAACCGTCCGCCGGTAGCACACGACGACTTCGCGACGACGACGCAGGGTCAGTCGGTTGTCATCGACGTGAGGGCGAACGACACGGACCCTGATGGCGACGCGCTGACGATTGTTCGCGTCAACGGCGCGCTGATCACCGGTGCTATGACCGTTGATCATGGGACGGTGACGCTGGTTAGCGGTTCGTTGGTCTTCGCGCCCGATCCGGATTACGTCGGATCGACGACGTTCACCTATACCGTCAGCGACGGCTCGGCTACGGCAACAGCTACGGTGACGGTCACAATCACCGCGGCTGGCGAGGGACCGTCGACGGTGTTCGATGAGCTGTACGACCAAGCCTTCCGTCTCGACGAAGGAACGGACGCCAGGACGCAGCCAGATGTCGCGTACCCGGACAAGAGTTCGGACATCTTCTCTGGCGGATACACCGATCCCGAGTTCGGGACGCTGGTTCGTCGGGCTACGTCAGTGTCGGATGTCGCGGACTCTGTAGCATCGCTGCGCCACGAGTATTCGCGCCGACAGGCTTTCAATTGCGACTCGACCCGATTCCTCGCGCAGGCGAGCAACGGATTCTGGTATCTGTTTGATGCCGATTCGTTGGAGCGCCTTCCGGGAGGTCGCACGCAGACTCCTGGCAACGGCGCCATCCTTGGCTTGGCTGGGGATTGCGAGCCGATCTGGCATCCGACCGATCCGAACAAGCTCTGGTACACCACAACCAATGGCGGACTCGTCTGGTGGGAGCGCGACGTCGAGGCTGGAACGACGGAAGTAGCGTTTGACCTTGCCCCGCTGATCGCCGAGCAGACGTCGATCACTAACGCTGCAGGAGCATGGTGGAAAGGCGAGGGCAGGCCGAGCAATGACGGTCGCTGGTGGGCTCTTATGGTCGACGACGCGGGACACAATATCCGCGGGCTGATCCTGTACGACCGCGAGCAGCACACGATCGTCGGATCGAAGGTGTTGACGAGCAATCGCCCCGATCATATTTCTACCAGTCCGCTCGGCAATTACGCCGTCGTGAGCTGGTATGGCGCCGCTGCGGCGAGTCTGGCCGAAGAAGCCGGGCGCCCGATCGAGGAAGCTGGAGGAGTCCGGGCCTACGCTCGCGACTTCGCTACCTTCAAGACTCTTTCAGTGCTCGGCGAGCATTCGGACATTGCGCTTGATGCCGATGGCAACGAGTGCTTCGTGGCGATCACGTACCACGGTCAAGCCGATGGGGTTATCGACGGGTCGGTCTACTGCCGCCAGATCGCTAACCCCGAGATTGCGTTCTCGACGCCGATCAACGTCTATGCAGACGGATCGATAGGCGAAGGAATCCACCTGAGCGGAACGGCTTCGGCTCGTCCTGGCTGGGTTGTGGTGAGCAAGTACGCCGGCATTGGATCCGGCGCTTACGACGGACAGGTAGTTCTCGCCGAGCTTGTCGAGGGCGGCAGGGTTCTGCGCCTGGCTCATCACCGCAGCGCCGTGGATGGCTATTGGGCCGAGCCGCATGCGAGCGCGAATCCCGACCTGACCCGCGTGGTCTTCTGTTCCGATTGGGGCGAGGAGCGACCGGTCTGCGACTTCCAAATTGTGCTGCCGAGTTGGGCAGTGCCGGGAGCGGCCGAGCCCGGAGCTCCGGCCAATATCAGCGCGCCTGTCGTCACGCCTTCGCCGGCGACGACCGAAGACACGCTGTTGGCAGCGACTGGCTATTGGTCCGGCTTCCCGGCCCCGACGTTCACCTACCAGTGGACCCGCGACGGATCGGATGTATCTGGCGCCACGGCTTCGACGTATCAGCCAGCGCAAGCGGGTGAACATCGCTGCCGCGTCACTGCCACGAACTCGGAAGGATCGGCATCGGCCCTGTCGAATGCGGTCACGGTGACGATCGAGGAAAGCGAGGCGACCCCGAGCAACATCCTGTCCTTCGCCGGACAGTCGAACGGCACGCTGCTGTCGACCCTGCCGCCCGGCTGGTCGGCCAATGCTGCGAACTACGCCGTCACGGACGGTACGCTGCGAGCGAACGGTAACGGCTACGACGAGGGCATGACGTACATGTCCGCCGAGCGTGGAGCCGACCAGACACTACAGGTCACGCGCAAGGCAGCGATGACCGACGGCTACGCCGAGCTGATCCTGCACATCCACGCGAGCGCCGATACATCCGGGTACGTGGCGAAAGTCCAGCAGACGAACATCCAGCTCTATCGCGGCGACGAGTACATGGGCCAGGCCGCGCACGGCGTCGACCTCGACACGACCGACCTGACGGTTCGCCTCGCCAACTTCGGCGGCCGAGTGCGCGTGTACACGCAAGGAAGCGCTGTCCCGCTGATCGAGATAACGGATGCGAGCCCGATCGCCACTGGCGCGCAGGGCCTGAACATCTACAGCAACGGCAACACGGCTCGGCATCAGGTGTCGGAGCTGCGGTACTCCTAAGGACGGCGGCGATGACCTATACGCACAAGGGTTGGTTCTGGCTCTGCCCGATCTATCTGGATCTCGACTCCCCAGTCGTACAGGTAGAGGCAAGACGCGCATGGCTTGAGCCTCTGCACGCTGCATGCGAATGGCTGGAGTTCGCTCGGATCGCACTGACTTCGTTAGTAATCCCAGGCTACCAACCGACCTTCATGCTGCTCGTGACCGGAGAACTGGCGAAGTGAGTATTTCGTCGTTGTCCAGCGACCTGCGCGATAAGGCCGCAACGATCCGCCTATCCATTTCCGGCATGCATTGCTCTGCCACGGCTGACTACAAGGCCGGCGCACTGAAGGCAGCGGCAGTGTTCGACATGGTGGCCGGATGGGCGGAAAGGATGAGCCCCAACAAGCTGGCAGAGGAATGCCAGGCGGCGTCGGAGAGATACCTGCGAGCGGCAAAGGATCATAGGCCCGGCACGGCAGCCAAGTCCGAGTATGTGCAGGGAGCCAAGGCATTGATGGGTGCAGCCGAGATGGCTAAGCAGGCGCAGCGTAGTCAGCGCGTGTCGTCTCGTCGCGCTCCTGTCGAAAGCAGGACCACTGCCGAAGACGATTGGAATATGACGGTGTGCGCCAGGGCGTTCTCAGGGCCGACGAGATCGCCAGAGGTTAGTGATGGCGGGCTGGAAGAAGCGTGACGATAGCCCGCGGCGCCTCACTGGCCGCCCGTGGCGTCGACTGCGCGACCAGATCCTGCAGAGGGACAAGTATCTCTGCCAGTGCGAGGAATGCGCCAAGCGCGTCGCTCCTCTGCTAGCTGACGAGGTAGACCACATCATTGCTCTGGCGCATGGGGGAGACGACAGCCCAGGCAACCTCAGGGCGATCAACCGCGATTGCCATGCGGCCAAGACGCTGCGGGATAGCGGAGTGAGGGTCAGGCTAAGCAGGGCAGAGAGACGAGCGCAGGCCGGAGATCACTGGAGTCGATAGTGATTCTCAACCCTAGATCGGGCGCTGAGCAATTTTTGACCAATTGTTAATTCTGTTCAGTTTCACGATCGAAACTGAACGGACTTAACGTCTCACGGCCCGATGAGACGGGGGGGGGTATCGGCCCGGTCAGGGCGCGCCCCTCGGACACCGTTGCCCGAACTTTCGCAGTGAGAAACCGTAACAAAAACCAACCGGAGGGTACAGAAATGGCCGAGAAGGTCATTCAGCTGTCGCCCCCGAGCGTGCACTTGCAGCCGCCCGAGGGAATGACGGCAGAACAGGCGCAGGTGTGGCGTGAGACGGTGCAGGCGCGCTCCGCCGACTACTTCAGCGCAGACGCGGTTCCATTGCTGGAGGAGTACTGCCGGGTAGTCGTCATGTGCCGACTGCTTGCGATACAGATTGAGGCCGCTGTGGTGGCAATTGCCGACCCGGATACGGCCGGGATGCTCAAGCATTTTCTGGATATGCGAGACAAGGAATCTCGGCGCCTAGCGAGTCTTGCGACGAAGCTTCGCCTGACGAATCAGAGTCGTTACACGCCGCAGGCAGCTGCCACGGCAGCCAAGCGAGGCGGCGGCGGGAAGGTATGGCAGTTCGGAAAGACTGGAGGCTGAAGGGTCCCGATAGATGGACTCGCGGCGAGCGCAATGCCGCATGGATCGAGCAATTCTGCAGGGTTCCGGAAGGAAAGGATCGGGGACAGCCGGTCCGGCTGAGAGATTGGCAGGTGGCAGAGCTTCGCCGCCTGTACGACACTCCTACCCGCACCTTCATCCTGTCCTTCGGACGGAAGAACGGAAAGACCGCGCTGATCGCCTTTCTGGTCTTGCTACATCTTTGCGGACCCGAGGCGGAGCTTGGGTCTGAAGTCGTCTCCGGAGCGCGATCACGGGATCAAGCGGCGATGGTGTTCCGGTATGCGAGCAAGTGCGTGCGCCTGAATGCCGACTTGAACGATATCGTCCGCGTTCGCGACACGGCAAAGGAGCTGGAGTGTCCTGACCTGCAGACTATCTACAAGGCGCTGTCGGCCGACGCGGCGACGAACCTTGGCAGATCGCCAAAGCTCGCGGTGCATGACGAGCTTGGGCAGGTAAAAGGCCCGAGAGACGAGTTCTATGAGGCGATCGACACGGCGCAAGGTGCGCACGACCAGCCTCTGACGATCATCATCAGCACGCAATCGCCAAGGCCTGGAGACTTGCTGTCGATCATGATCGACGACGCCATGAAGGGCGTCGATCCGATGACCAAGGTAGCACTCTATGCGGCCCCTGAGGACGTTGATCCTTTTTCAGAGGAGGCGCTGAGAGCTGCCAACCCAGCGTATGGCGACTTCCTAAACGCGGAGTACTGCAGGGAGCTGGCGGAGAAGGCGCGCCGGATGCCGAGCCGAGAGGCCGCATACCGCAATCTGATCCTGAATCAGCGCGTCAACATGCACAACCCGTTTGTCACACGGTCAGTGTGGGAGGCAAATGCATTGCCGCCCGATATGGCGCGGTGCGTAGAGTTCTATGTTGCGCTCGACCTGTCGTCTCGAAACGACCTCACTGCGCTGGTGCTGATCGGGGTTGACGAGGACGGCTATGTGCATGTCGCGCCATTCTTCTTCGCCCCGCAGATCGGCGTTGAAGACCGCAGCGAGAAAGACCGAGAGCCGTACGATGTTTGGGCGCGAGAAGGGTACATCACGCTTACGCCGGGTGCGTCCGTCGACTACGGCTATGTCGCGAAGAAACTCGTTGAAGTGTGCGACGAGTTCGATGTTAAGGCGGTGAGCTTTGATCGTTGGCGCATGGACGTTCTGAAGCGAGAGCTTCAGGCGCTCGGGGTCGAGCTTCCGCTTGTGGAGTTCGGGCAGGGTTTCAAGGACATGACTCCCGCTCTTGAATCACTGGAATCTCTCCTTCTGGCCGGAAAGATTCGCCACGGTGCACATCCGGTGCTCGACATGTGCGCGGAGAACGCTGTGGCGGTGATGGACGCTGCTGGTAACCGAAAGCTCGACAAGTCGAAGGCGACAGGCCGAATCGACGGCATGGTCGCCCTGGCGATGACGGTCGGGAAGGCAAGCACGCAGCCTATAGATCCGCCGAGGCCGAAACTGCAGATGTTCATGGTGGGATAGATGGCATGTTCCGCATGCGAGCGTCGCCGGAAGAAGCTGCGCGAGCTGGCCGAAAAAGCAAAGAAGAGGTTCCGGCCTAAGCCGAAGCCTGACGATCAACCGAAGAACCCGGCCTAGCGCCGGGTTTTGCATTTCTGGAGCAAGCAATGGAAGTCCAGCGCGCGTATTCCGCTTTCGCCGTCAAGGCAATCGATGGTGGCCGCCGAACGTTCAGCGGATGGGCTACGACACCGGCTACCGATCGAGTCGGTGACACGATCAATCCGCTAGGGGCGACGTTCAAGAATCCGCTCGTGCTACTGCACCAGCACCGCCACGACCAGCCTATCGGTAGCGTCACATTCAAGGCCCCGACGGCGAAGGGCATCGAATTCGACGCTGAGATCCCAGTCGTTGACGAGCCCGGACCCTTCAAGGATCGGGTCGACACCGCGTGGTCCGAGATTTCCTACGGCGTCGTGCGCGCAGTTTCGATCGGGTTCCGTCCGATCAAGTACGCGTTCAAGGAAGACGGGGGGATCGACTTTCAAGAGATCGAAATCTACGAGCTTTCGAGCGTGTCCGTCCCCGCGCTTCCCGAAGCGGTCATTACGTCCGTGAAGTCGATGGACGGATCGCGCCTGCCTCGCGAGGTGATCAACCAGATCAAGGGATCGGATAGGGGCGTTGTCCGTCTCATCTATCCGGACTCGCCGACGCAGAAGCGTCCTACGGTGAAGTTGATTCCCGGGTGACGGCCAGTGTCCATCAAGGTTCGCGACCTCATCAGAGAACTACGTCCGGTGAGGGTTGAATTTTCATCCGGGAAGCACCGGTTCTGGTTCCGGGACGAACGTTCGTACAACAAGGCACTTGACGCGGCTGTACGAGAGCTTCACCGGGCGCGATCGGAGGCACTTCGCGGCTATGCGCGCGGAGTGTCAATCGAAGGATCGCTATTCGTAGATTTCATGCTGCACTGAATTGTGGGCGGAGGCTGCCGATCGGGGCCGAATTGCGCGATAGGCCGATCGAGGCATCGATCGCGGAGCAGGACGGTACTTGATGGCGATGCGCCCAGTGGTGCTTGGATGCTGCGCGGCATCTGGGCCCAGAACTCCACCGCGAGTCGCGGCGATACAGCGACCACCAATTTCATAGCACCGTCGTGAGACGGGGCGAGGCCCAAGGGCCGATATGGCTAGCCATCTGCCATTGCAAAGATTGGCGTCTGTTGGAGGTAAAACCCAATGACCAACGAAATCAAGAAGGCAATCGCTGTGTTGGCGGAAAAGGTAAACGAGTACACGGACTCGGGCGATGCGCTGAAATACACACAGTCGGCGCTTAATCTTGCTCATGTATTGCAGGTTTTGGCGCAGATAGAAGGTTCGGTAAGTAGGTAATCAACATCATCGTCGTGAGACGACGATAGGCCCAAGGGCGGCCAGCCGGGTGAAAGTCCCGGCACTTTTTAGCACGGCTGATGAGCGCAATGGCGCGAAACGGGCATCTTGCCCGTCCCGTGGAGTGGCCCCTGCCGGGGAATAAATGGTCACCAACTCAGGTTTGCCAAAGCGGATTCGCAGAGTCCGTTTCGGCCGCTGGCGTGCGATGCCTGAGTCTTGCACGCATCTGGCCCGGCACTAATTTACAGGCATCCCGTGGAAGGGTTTTGAGGCTCGCCGTGGAACGCGAGTGCGTGCCTGCAACTGACTGTCGCGATGACAGCCATTCGCATCGCCGTGAGGCGACGCAGCACTAGATGGAGATTCAACAATGGCGGGCAAAACCGTCTCGGAGCAGATTACTGCTCTGAAGAGCACTCGCGGCCTGAAAGAGGCGGCGATGGAAGAAATCGCGCGGAAGTCGATCGACCGCGGCGAGTCGATGAACGACGCCGAGGCGTCCGAGTTCGACGCGATCGAGAAGGAGATCGAGACTATCGACGCGGATATCGCGCGTCTGACCAAGCTGGAGGCTATCCAGAAGGCGAGCGCGAAGCCGGTCGACGGCGAAGCGAAGGCGAAGGGTGACCTTCCCGTAGGCAACGGCATTCAGGTTACGGACGTCTCGACCATCAAGCTCGGCAAGGAGCTGCCCAAGGGAACTCGCTTCACGCGTATGGCGATGGCTCTTGCCGCCGGCCGCGGATCGGTTGGCGATGCGATCCGCTACGCCAAGAACTGGGACTCAAGCACTCCCGATGTAGCGAAGTTCATCGAGCGTGCCGTTGCTGGCACCACGACCGGCGTTAGCTGGGCGTCTCCGCTGGTCGACGAGACCAACCTGGTCGGTGAGTTCATCGAACTGCTCCGTCCGGAAACGCTGCTCGGCAAGCTGTCCGGGTTCCGTACCGTTCCGTTCAACGTTGCGATCCCGTCGCAGACCGGCGGCTCCACCGTCGGCTGGGTTGGTGAGGGCGCCGTCAAGCCGGTTTCCGAGCTGGAGTTCGGAACGGTCACGTTGGGCCACAACAAGGTCGCCGGTATCGTAGTGATCACCGACGAGCTGGCGCGCTTCAGCTCGCCTGACGCGGAGGCCACTGTTCGTCGTGACCTGATCGAGCAGACCTCGCAGTTCCTCGACGATGCGTTCATCAATCCGGCGTACACGGCCAGCGCAGGCGTTCGGCCGGCGTCGGTGACGAACGGCGCCACGGCTGTCCCGGCGTCGGGTTCGGATGCGGAGGCGTTCCTCTGCGATCTGTCGGCGTTGCAGGAGGCGTTCCTGGCCGCGAACATGTCGGTCGGCGGGACGTACCTGGTCATGTCGTCCGTTCAGGCGGCGCGCCTTGCGCTGTTCCGCAACGCGCTCGGCCAATACGAGTTCCCGAGCATCACCGCGAACGGAGGCACCATTGCCGGCATTCCGGTGGTCACTTCGGAGAACGTCCCGACCGACTCGAACGGCTCGATCATCGCTATCGTGAAGCCGTCGGAAATCCTGCTGGCCGACGATGGTTCGGTGACGCTGGATGCTAGCCGCGAAGCGACGCTCGACATGGCGGGCGGTGGAACTCCGAACTTCAGCCTGTGGCAGCGCAACTGCGTCGGCATCCGCGCCGAACGCTACATCACCTGGAAGCCGCGTCGTGCGGCCGCGGTGGCGTACATCAGCGGCGCGAACTACACGGCGTGCGGTGCATCCTCGCCGTAAGTTCGACCTGAGAGGGGCCGGCCAGTCTGGCCCCTCTTTTTTGGAGGCTACATGACGGAAATTCGGAACAAGAGAACCGGCCAAACCGCTCGGGTGCCGAAGGCGCTTGCGGATACGTTGGTTGGGACGGGGAAGTTCGGGTACGAAACCCGATCCGTCGAGGCTGAGGCAGGCCCCGTCGAGGCGCCGAAGACGAAGCGCAAGTACAAGCGACGCGACATGCGCGCTGAGGGCTGACGATGCGGATGTTCGGGCTGGAAATCAAACGTGCCGAGAAGGCGCTGCAGACGGTTTCCGGCCATCGTGGCGGCTGGCGTCGGATCTTAGAGCCGTGGACCGGGGCTTGGCAGCGGAATCAGGAAGAGAAGCGTTGCGATCTGACGGCGTATCCGACGCTCTACGCGTGTCTCAATCGCATCTCGCAGGACATCGGAAAGCTGCCATTCGAGCTTAAGGCCGTGGATAGCGCCGGAGTATGGTCCGTCGTTGAGAATCCTGCCTACAGCCCGGTCCTTCGCAAGCCGAACTCCTACCAGACTGCACAGCAGTTTCGCGAAAGCTGGGTATTGTCGAAGCTCGACGACGGAAACACCTACGTACTCAAGCAGCGCGATAACCGGAACGTCGTAGTAGCGCTGTACGTGCTTGATCCCTGTCGCGTCACAGTCCTCGTCGCCGATGACGGAAGCGTCTGGTATCAGCTTGCTACGGACAATCTTAACCTCGTGCGCGAGGGTGATTCCTCCGTGATGGTCCCGGCATCGGAAATCATCCACGACCGGATGAACTGTTTTCATCATCCGCTGGTAGGCGTTCCTCCGCTGTGTGCGGCCGCGATCGCTGCAGGTAAGAATCTGCGCATCTTGCGCAGCAGTTCGACGTTCTTCAACAACGGCGCTCGTCCAGGCGGACTCCTGACGGTCCCCGCCGGCATGAGCGAAGAGGACGCCAGAAATCTGAGCGAGTTCTGGCAGGCGAACTACACGGGCGAGAACACCGGCAAAATCGCGGTACTCGGCGCAGATGTAAAGTTCACGGGCTTCACGATGAACTCGACAGATGCGCAGCTTGTCGAGCAGCTTCGCTACGGCGACGAACAGATTTGCCAGCCCTTTGGCATTCCGCCCTTCAAGGTTGGTATCGGAACGATCCCCGCCGGGCTCGGCGTTGATGGTATCAATCTGCTCTACAAGGGCGACGCCCTTTCGGCGCACATCGAGGCGATGGAGAACTTGCTGGATGAGGCGCTTTCGCTGCCGTCGTATCTCGGTATCTGGCTTGACACGTCGCCGCTCGATCGCATGGACGAGGGCAAGCAGGCTGATGTCGTCACCAAGCTGATTACCGGCAAGACGATCACCCCGGATGAGGGCCGCAAGCGTCTCGGCTACGGCCCGACCGGAGGCGGCAACACGCTTTGGGGCCAGCATCAGGACTACCCGCTTGGCGTACTGGCCGAGCGCAATGACCTGCAGCAGGTGGCACCTTCTGCACCTCAGCAACCACAGGACAACGCGCAAGACGAGGTTCGTCGGTTGAACGTCGAGCTTTGGCTGCGCAAGGCAATTGATGCAACGAGAGAGGCGGTCAATGCTTGACCCCGTAGAGTTCGGCAAGTCGATGGCAGCGATCGTCAAAGAGGCGACGACGCCTCTGTTGAAGCGCATCGAACAATTGGAGGCTCGGCATCCGGCGCGTGGCGAGAAGGGCGAGCCTGGATCGTCAGTGACTCTGGACGATGTTGCGCCGATCATAGAGAGGGCAATCCGAGCTGCTGTGAGCGCGCTTCCGCCGGCCGAACGCGGAGAACGCGGCGAGAAGGGCGAGCGCGGAGAGCAGGGCGTGCCTGGTGTGTCTGGCGACGCTGGGCCAGCAGGCCCGCAGGGCGAGCGGGGCGAGAAGGGCGAACAGGGCGAGTGTGGGGGGGCTGGCCCGGCCGGCCGAGATGCCGATCCAATCGACATCGCCGACATTGTGCGCGAGCTAGTCGCCTCACCTGAGATTGTGCCGATCATGGCCCTGCAGGCAGCCGATGCCGTTGCGAAGCACCTCGCCGAACATCCGGTTCGTGATGGACTCGACGGCAAGGATGGCGCTCCGGGACCGCAGGGAGAGCGTGGTCCGCAGGGTGAGATTGGCCCTCCCGGCGAGAAGGGCATGGATGGCCGCGACGGGCGCGACGGGCTGCCCGGCGTTCCTGGCGCTCAGGGTGAGCGCGGCATGGACGGCAAGGACGGTCGTGATGGACTCGACGGCAAGGATGGCCTAGACGGAAAGGACTTCGACAAAATTCGGCATATCGGCTTCTGGCAAGCCGGAATGAGCGCCAAGCAGGGTGAGTTCACCACGCATGACGGCTGCCTCTGGATTGCCCTTAGCGACACGAGCGATACGCCGTCGCATCAGTCGAAGCACTGGCAGTTGGCGGCACGAAAGGGCGTCGATGGGCAGCGCGGCAAAGACGGCAAGGACTATGTGCCGCCCAAGCCAGTGAAGCTCGCGGAGTCCGGCGAATGAATCTCGTCACCCTCGACGATGCCTACGCGCATCTTCGGATCGACTATGACGCCGCCGGTAGTGCGGAAGACGGATGGCTTGGGCTGGCGATTGCCGGCGTCTCCGGCGCTGTTGCCGCATGGCTGAAAGATTCGTGGAGGCTGTACGTCCCGTTGCTCGACTCGTCCGGAGCTGTAGTCAAGGACAGTTCCGGCAGCCCTATCCCAGCCGAGGACTCGGCCGGCGAGCCGATTGTCCATCCTTCGGTGCGGCTCGCTGTTCTGGTCGAGCTTGCGTCGCAGTACCGATTCCGCGAAGGGGATGGCGACAACGCAGTCCCATCGCACGAGGGATATGGATACACGCTATCGCGCGCTGCGACGGCGGTTCTAGGCCCCCTGCGCAAATCTACGGTGGCGTAGTGAGCAACGTCGCCGCTGGAAGGCTGCGCCACAGGGTGCAGATCGAACGCGCCGTTACCGTGACGAATTCGTTCGGAGAAACGGAGACGGTATGGGAGCGCTTCGCAGAGCGATGGGCGGCTGTCGAGCCACTTTCGGGCCGCGAGCGGTTCCTTGCCGAACAGGCGCAGTCGGAAGTGTCGACGCGGATCTTCATTCGGCACACACCTGGGGTGACGGCTGCGATGCGTGCGACGTTCCGAGGCGAGGTCTTCGACATCAAGTCCGTGACGACGGACCGAGACTCCGGCGTCGAGTACCAGACGCTGGACTGCGCGACTGGAGTGAACGATGGCTAATCCTCCGGAGTCCTCGACCATTCGACTGCGCGCCACGATTACCGTGCGAGGCAGATGCGTGCTGGCGGTTTGCTTGTGGCTGGCTAGACTGGGACTCCCGATGCCTATCGAAAGAATCGCGGCGTATGTCGGCAAGCAGGTAAGGGTTGCCGTAGACAACGGTCATCTTCCAGAGCCGATGCCGAGCGCGCCTCCTAGCAAAGCATGACGTTCGCGATCCTCTGCACTGGCCCGAGCATGTCCCAGGCCGTCGCAGATTCGGTTCGCCATCTCCGCGTGATCTCGGTGAACAAGGCGTACGAACTTGCGCCATGGGCCGAGGCGCTGGCGGCAAACGATCATGCCTTCTGGCGCACCTACCCAGACGCGCAAGATTTCTCTGGTCGGAAGTTCTCGGCCGGCACGATCAAGGGCGTCGAGAAGGTCTCCGGCGCGCAGTCCTGCTGGAACAGCGGATGCCTCGCGCTACAGGTTGCGAAGCAGCTTGGTGCCAAGCGGATTCTACTTCTCGGCCTGGACTTCCGCGGCGGCCACTACTTCGGCGAGTACGAAGGGGCCTGCAAGCGCACCGCGGGCACGAAGTGGCAGATGCACAGAGCGCAGTTTGCTCGCTGGCGCGCTGCAAACAGGCGAATAGAGGTGCTGAACTGCACGCCTGGATCGGCGCTTGATGTGTTCCCGATGGCAACGGCTGAGGAAGTTCATGAAGCGATACCCAGTTAACTTGCCGCATGAGGTCTTTCGCCATTTCGGATGGCTCCTCTGGAAGATGTGCGAAAACTGTGGCTTGGAATTTCGACGCGAGCGAGGATGGCTCTTCAACACGCGCCCGAACAGCTCCCATTGGAAGTATCTATGCGGATCGTGCGCTAGGGATAGGAGTAAGGCTAGCGCTCTAGCGGCGCTGATTTCCCGGCCTCCAAAGCGACCAGAAGCGCCTCCGCCTCCGCCTCCGCCGCCTCGCAGTGAGTGAAACGAAGGGCCGCACTGTTATCTACACGACGGTCTTCGGCAACACCGATCCGCTGCATGAGCCGGCCAACCCAGGCGGAGCGCGATTCGTCTGCTTCGCTGACCGCCCGATTCAATCTAGGACGTGGGAGATTGTGCTGGTCGATCCAACGGACGCGCCGTCCCGCGAGTGTCGAAAATTCAAGCAGCGTAGCCACATCGTCTTCCCCGATGCGGAATGGACACTGTGGTTGGATGCAGCGTTTGAGCTGCGAGCTTCGCCGAAGCATGTCGTTTCGCTGGCGACGCATGACGTAATGGGGTTCAAGCACCCCGACAGGCGTCGGATCAGCGAAGAGGCGCCAGCGATCGTGAAGTCCGGAAAGGGCCGGAAGGCCGACGTCATGGCGCAGCTGGCGGCCTATCAGGAGGACGGATGGGATACAGACGTGTATCCCATGGGATACATCACGAATGGTGGGTTCCTGCTGCGTAGGCACACGCCGGCAGTGAGGGAATTCAACGAAGCATGGCACCGCGAGGTTCAGACGCGATGTCTTCGTGACCAGATGAGCATCGACTACTGCGCCTGGAAGACTGGCGTAGAGATCGGACACTTCGACGGGAACGTCAGGAACAACAAGCTCGCGCAGATCCACTTCCTGCGCGGGAAGAGGACTGTGGATTACTGATGCGCATCTCCGTTCTGACTCCAACGTGTGATCGGCCGGTCGCGTTTGCTCTGTGCGAGAAGTACATGGCGCGGCAGTCGGTGAAGTTGCACGAGTGGATCGTGGCCGACTCTGGCGCTACACCTGTAGTTCCGACGATTGGTCAGGTTCACTTGCATTCTCCGGCCCCTTCCGGCGCTGCCAATCTCGCGAGAAACATCCTGCGCGGCCTTGAGGCAGTAACGGGTGACATCGTGGTAATCGCCGAAGATGATGATTGGTACGCAGCGGATCATCTTGAGAAATGCGTCGAATCGCTTGCTCGACAGACTGTCTATGGATCGCGAACGCTGAAGTACTACAACCTAAGCGAGCGCGTCTGGGCGAAGTTCCCGAACAACGGCGCCGCGCTATGCCAGACCGCGTTCTGCCGCAGTGAGATTCCGCGGATGCGTGCTGCCGCGGAAGCGGCGTTAAAAGCCAGCGACTACAAGATCGATGGCCGCTTCTGGCGAGGCATGATCCATTTGTCCAACGGCCCAACGACGGTTGTCGGTATCAAGGGCCTTCCGGGCCAGCGCGGTCTAGGAACGGGACACCGCCCATCGGAGCGGAAGGGCCTCTGGAGGTCCGATCCGAACATGGAAAAGCTTCGCGAGTGGATCGGCGAAGACGCTGACAACTACGTCGACCTCTGATGACTTCCGCGATAGCAGTGATCCGCACGCAGGGCGAGCGGACAGAGTCGCTTTGCCTTGATCTCGTTCTTGATCAGTTCGATGCAATGTCCGCAGTTCGACGGTCACCGTTCGCAGAGGCGGTGCGAGAGTGCATGCGCATCGGGATTCGTAGCGGTCGCGAATGGCTCGTGACGATCGACGCGGACGTGCTGATTTCACCCACGTACTGGGCGGATATGCAGGCGAGCATCGCGAGCGCCGCTGATGACACGTGGCAGATTCTTGGCACGATGGACGACAAGCTTTCTGGGTCAGTGCGCCAGGGCGGCGTACGCGCTTGGCGCGTCTCGGCACTTCCATCTCTGATCGACCATGTACGCAACTCGATCCGCCCTGAGGGCGATCTATGCGCACGCTTCCCAGGCTGGATTGCAACGGACCTCCTGACCGGCCGCCACGACTACGAACAGTTCTACCGTGACCTCTACCGAAAGGGCGAAGCGCACCGGCGAAAGCATCCGAAGTGGGCGGAGATGGTCGAGCAGCTATGGCGGAACAGCCATGACCGTGACCTACAGGCCGCCTACGCAGGCTGGCATGGGAGCCCGATGAAGTTCACGGAGAAGGCGCCGCTCTGATGGCTACGACGGTTAAGGTCTCCGGGCTGCGCGAGCTGGAGGCGAAGCTAAAGGCGATCGCCGATGAATATGGGGCGTCAAAGGCAAAGAGTCCGGTTCGCACTGCGCTTCGCAAGTCCGGTGCCGTAGTGCAGAAGGATGCGCAGAAGCGGGTGCGTGTCGACAAGCGTCAGCCCGACGACGGCGTGCATGTCAGAGATAACATCATCGTCACGACTGCAAAGAAGCAGCCTCCCGGGCGCGTGGCGATGAATGTCACCGTACGAAATCGAGCCAAGCAATACGTGAACAACACAAAGAACCGTCGTGCTGGAAGGGTTGGCGGAAAATTTAAGGACTTCGGAAGGCTGTACTACGCGAGCTTCCTAGAGTTCGGGACGTCAAAGATGCCGGCATATCCCTTCCTTCGGCCCGCATTCGAGTCGACCAAAGCGCAGCTGCCAGAAATGATCCGGAACGAACTGGCCGCAGCGATCGACAGGACGGTCGCGAAGCTGAGGACTCGCTAATGCTTCCTCCCGTGCAGCAGGCACTAGCCGGATCCGTCGCGCTGACCGCCATCGTTGGCAATCGAATCTATCAGCAAGTTGTGCCTGCCGATGAGACTCGGCCGTACGTTGTCTGGCGAATGGTAAGCGGCGCTCCCGAGAACAACCTGTCGAGCACGCCGGAGCTGGATGACCAGCGCGTGCAGGTCGACTTCTACTCGACCTCGCCAACACAGGCTAGGCAGATGTGTCAGGCCGGCCGCGATGCGATCGAGGCGGAAACGCACATCGTCTTCGGTCCGTGGAACGACTACGAGGTTGACACGAAGCTGCATAGATGGAGCTTCGACGCAGAGTATTGGAACAACAGATAACCCGCCTCGTCACTCGGTACAGTGAGAACGGCACGGCGGTAGGGATGGCTACACCGGTTCATGTCATCCCCCGGTACGGAAGCGATTCAGTAGCGACCTAGCCCGGCGCTCGCCGCGCGATAGCGGCACATCTATCACGGCATGGAGTTCACATGAACACTGACACTGTTGCTATGGCGTTCAACCGCTGGATGGACGACTACACGAAGAATCCAGACGGGTTCGCTGAAATCCATAAGGTAGCGCTCGTCCATCTCAATGAAAGGCTTGACGGTAAAGAGCCGACCTATGGGGAGGCGTGCGCAGAGATTCTTTCGCTATACATGGACGCTCCGATCAACAGCTAGTTGAGCGCCGAAAAGATTCAACGATAGGCCGCCATTGAGCGGCCTTTTTGTTGCCCCTAATCCGGGTGTGCACATCCGGAAAGCGACTGTCGTGACGGCAGCCGTCCAGCCCCGCCGTGAGGCGCGGCATTCCCATCGATGGAGCCTGAAATGGCGGTAAAGACCAAAGGCACCGAGCTTTGGCTGGTGCAGGAAGACTCGGCCGGTTTTGAGTTGATCAAGATCGGCTGTCCGACCGGAATCTCCGGTCTTGGAGGCGCGAAGTCTCAGATCGAGACGACGTGCCTTGATAGCGAGGAGCAGGAGTTCGAGGCTGGATTCGCTCAGCCTGGCGCATTGACGGTCAATCTCGACTTCGATCCGTCAAAGATCAGCCACGAGGAGCTGTGGGAGCTGAGTGAGTCCGGCGAAAAGCGGCATTGGGTCATCGGCTTCTCCGACGGCAAGGGGATCGTCCCCTCGGTCGATACGGCGGGAACGCTGACCTTCCCGACAACGAGGACGTTCGTCGAATTCGAGGGCTACGTCAGCGACATGCCGCTCGACTTCGCGCTGAACAGCGTCGTCAAGTCGGCGATGCAGATCCAGCGTTCCGGTCCTCGCACGCTCCACAAGAAGGCCTAACGGCATCGTCTCGCGGTCGGCGCGGCGCGCACAAGCGCGTCCTCCTGCCGTGGCGCGTGCGCCGCGTCGGCCGCTTCTATACAACGACAGGAACCAACCATGAGCATCTTTTCTGAACTCGCCGAGTTCATCGGCACGAACGTTGTTTCGCGAGAGGTCGAGCACAAGGGCAAGAAGCGGACGTTTCATTTCCGCGAGCTGTCCGAAGACGAATCCGAGAACCTGTTTTCCGGAGTCAAGGCCAACGGAGTTAACAAGGGACTTCGCAAGCGAATCATCGCCGCATCTGTCTGCACGGAGTCTGGCGAGACGGCCCTGACCAAGGATGAGGCCGGAAATCTGCCGAACACTCTTGCGAACAAGCTTCAGGCGATCGCCCTGGAGATCAACGGCTTCACTGCGGAGGCGGCTGAAGAAGCAAAAAACGAGTAACCGGCAAGGATCGCATCTGGTGGGCACTGTTCGTAAGGACGGGCCTGCTGCCGCGCCTCGCGAAGCGGATGATGACCGCACGCGAGGCGCGCGACTTTGCCGCGTACTGCGAACGATACCCGATCGACGACGAATCTAATCAACACGTCCCGATCGCAAGCCTTCACGCCACCGTTGCGAACATGATGGGCGGGCAGGGAAGGACGCTCAATGACTTCCTCGTTTTCAAGCCGAGGAATGACGGAGGCGTCGAGGAACAGCTGCTTGGAGGGGGATGGTGACGTCCTAGCCGTCGGCCACACTGATCGATAGGCTCACCCTTGGAAATTCTCGTCCCTCTGGGTTCCAGATGCTAGTAATAACAGCGTTGAAATGCACCCCAGCATCCATCTTGGGAGCTAGGCGCTTCGCCAACGGTGCCTTGAGGTAGCCGATCTGAACCGATCGTCGAAAGCCAAGTGTAGACTTTGTTATGAACACGGCGACGGCATTTCTGTCATGTTTGTTTTCTGGCTCTCGAACTAGAGTTGCTGAATCACCCGCCATGCATCCGGTTGTTCCAACAATCTTAGGGTTGTAGAAGGAGGTTCCCGCAACGACTGCGCTCGTCGCCATTGCATTCGTCCTCTTGAGTTGGCTGAACAGTCACCCTAGAGTAGGGTACGCGAACAGTGGAGGGAACGACATGCGAGGACTCTGGCTAGCCGCCGTTGCGATCAGCATTGTGTGTGGAAGCGCGCGAGCTGACTGGCAGTACACAAAGTGGGGCATGACCGTCGAGCAGGTTTCCGGGACGACCACTGGAGCCAAGTTGGTGCCTGATGGAGAGCTTGTGCTTAAGGGTACGTATGAGGCGCTTGGCTCTACTTTCGGAGTTCGCCTCGTTTTTCAGAACGATCGCTCAAGTACGAGGAGATTGACTAGTGTCTTCTTGACACAGCGAGACCCGGCTGTTTGTGCGAGATCTCTACTGGCACTTAGGGAAAAGGCGCCTGGCGAGGTCATCGATCCGGCCCAAGGGAGCGAGAAATACCTGTGGCGTGATGTCGAGAAGGGGAATCTAGTTACATTTCTGAACATGGCAACTCTCGATAGGTTCTCACCCGGCGGACCGGGAAATGGAACTAGTTGCATGATCGAGTACAAGCCGCTCGCTTTTGACGACAACGGTCTATAGCAACTGAACATCGCCCCGATAATTCGGGGCTTGAAATAAGGGCTCGCTTTGGCGGGCCCTTTTCATTTCTGCATCGCCGTGAGGCGACGCATTGCCCAAGTAGGAAGGCATGGCGAACATTGGCTCGCTCGTTGTCACGCTAGGCGTCGACACCGCTGCATTTCAATCTGACCTAGGTCGAGCAAACGCAATTCTGCAGAAGCAGATCGCCGATATCGCCAAACAGGGCGAGATCGTCGGCAAGGCCGTTGGGACGGCTATTGCTGCGGCTGCTGCTGGCACAACTGCCCTCGTCAAGCAGGCAATCAATAACGCCGACGAGCTATCGAAGCTATCCGCAAAGGTCGGTCTTTCCACTGAAGCGCTGTCGTCAATGAAGTACGCGGCGGGGCTTGCCGGAGTCGAGCTTGCGGGACTTCAGACTGGCCTCGTGAAGTTCAGTCGCACGGTCACGGAAGCCGCTGCAGGATCGAAAGCGCAGGACGCCGCGTTTCGCGCGATGGGGATTTCGGTGCGGGATGTCCAGGGCAACTTGATTCCAACCGATAGGTTGCTTGGGCAGGTCGCAGACAAGTTCTCTGGATACAACGACGGCGCATCAAAGGCGGCGCTGGCTGTGCAGCTGTTTGGCCGAGCCGGCGCAGACCTAATCCCACTACTCAATGAGGGGTCGGCGGGCTTAGCGGAAGCGGCTGAGGAGGCCAAAGCCTACGGGATCATCGTGAATGATGCCGCGGCCAAGGCTTCTGAGCAGTTCAATGACAATTTAGACCGGCTGCATACGTCGCTAAGGGGCTTTGGAAATCAGCTTGCACAGCGCGCTGTTCCATATCTTGCGTCGTTCACGGACGAGCTCGCCGAAGGCGCAAAGAAGGGCGACGAGTACGGACGAGCGGCGGACGTAATCGTTGGCGGCATGCAGGCGATAGTCAAGGCTGCCGTGGTCGCGCGGGGCGCCGTTGAAGGTCTAACGAATTTCGTCGCCGCCTCTGTCGATACCCTGATCGGATTCGGTGAGGTGGCGACAGGCGTTCTCACGAACATTGGGCACGCTACGGCCGGGTCGCTACTCGCGATAGGCGGCCAATACCTACAGGCGAAGGAGCAGTTCGATCTAGCGGGTCGCTCATTGGGCGAGGGATGGGAGGCCGGGTCAAAGCGCGTGCGCGCCGCCTGGTCATCTGCATACGCGGGCATTGACCAAGCCATCAAGGATGCGGATAGGTTGGCTGCTGCGATTGATAAGCCAGCCAAGGCGACTGGCATCTTCGCGAACGTCATTGCCGGGGTTGGGCCTGCGGTCGAGAAGGTCGATGCTCCGATCGTAATCCTCGGAAAGAGCTCGGAAGCAAGCGCGAAGAAGATCAAGGACTTTTCGGACGAGCAGCAGCGTTTCCGGGATCAGGTCCTTGGTCTGGCTGCGGACCTTGGCGGTCCAATAGCCCAGGCGCAAGAGCGATACAGAAGTCAGCTTACGGCGGCCGCTCGGGCGATGCTTGAAGGTAAGGCGTCGCGCGACGACTACTTGCGCTATCAACAGCTGCTTGAGCGACAGCTCATCGATTCCACGCGGGAAATCGAGCGCCAACTTGGCGTCGTCGAAAGCTACGTCGCGCAGATGCGAGGTGAGACTGCGACGCTCGGCATGACAGAGCGGCAGAAGGCACTCGCGGATGCTCTGAAGAAGTCGGCGGAAGCCTGGGAGAATCTGGACGCCGAAAGGCGAAAGGCATTTCTAGATGCGGGGTCGTTTGATCCAACCTCTGACGCCGGCATCAAAGCAATTACCGAAGCCACGAACGCCTTCTATGACCAGAAGGAGGCAATCGAGGCATCACAACGTGCGGCTGAGCAGTGGGCGTCCCTTTGGCAGGACTCCGCACGCAGCGTGTCGGACGCCATCGCCGGCTTCGCTACCGGCAGCATTCGCAAGTTCAGCGATTTCGGCAAGGCGCTGATCGACATCTCTAAGCAGACGGTCGCCCGGATCATCAGTCAGTTCCTAGAGATGCGGGTCATCGGTCCGCTGTTTCAGTCGATTCTAGGCGGAATCGGCGGAGGCTCTGGCGGCCTGATGCAAGCCGGTCTCGGCCTCGTCACGGGCGGAGGGTCGGTCGGCGCGCTCGACTTCACTAGCTCTGCTACGGGACAGACGGCGAATAGCTTGTTCATTCCTTCTGGCTGGATCAGCGCCGGCAAAAGCCTCTGGAACGGCTTCATGGGCGGCGCATCGTCGTCCGGTGGAATCGGTCTGCTCGGAACATGGACGGGCCAGCAGCCGATTATCGGAGCCGGCGTTGATCCGTTCAACATGGCCGGAGGCGCATACGGCTCTTACGTGCCGTCAGCATTCGGCTACGCGGCGGGCGCTGCGGGTGGGGTGCTCGCCGGCTACGGAAGGTTCCAGAACAGATACAACACGGCCACTGGCCTGCTCGGCGGTGCCGCATATGGCATCGGAACGGCTGGCCTGATTGGCGGTCTCGGCAGTCTCGCCGTTGGCGGCTCGTTCGGCGCCGGACTTGCCGGAGGCCTCGGCGCTGGCGCAGCTGCCGGAGCAGGAGCAACGGGCCTCGCGGCCGCGATTCCGATCGTCGGATGGGTAGCGCTCGCGGCGATGCTCATCGACAAGTTCACCGGCGGCTCGCTCTTCGGAACCGACGCAAACAAGTTCGTCAAAGGCGAGAGCAATCTTACCGTCGGTCCTGACGGCGGAATCATCTCGATCGGAGCGGACTACAAGGGCCGGAAGCCTTTGTTCGGCGGCTCCTTCCACGAGTGGAAGAACATCACTCCGACACAGGATCAGATCGACGCGGCGAACGGGTTCTACCGCGCCATCCTCGATCAGTCCACCAGCTTCGCGAAGCAGTTCGGCCAGAACATAGGCGAGGTTGCAACCGGAACGTTCCGTCAGATTTTCGACAAGTCCGGTAACGTCACTGGCTCCCTCTCGATCGTCAACGGCGTCGAGTACCAGGGCGAGGATCAGCAGGCATTTGCGCAGCGCATCCTCGCCGAGTCGATGATCCTTGATCTGAAGAAGATCGGCGTCGACATCTCCGACTACACGCAGCAGTTCATCAAAGATGCCGAGGCCTACGCGCAGGCCGTGCAGGACTCTGGCCTCGCGCTGCAGTACGCGAACCAGGACATCAAGGAAGGGATCGACATCAGCGGTGGGAAGGGACTGCAGGGCGCGTTCGACACGACCTTGCAGTACCAGGATGGCTCGGAATCGTTGACAGAGACTTACCAGCGCCTCTCGCAAGAAGCGCAGGATCTCCGCGACGGCATCAAGCTGCTGACCGGCCAGGACACGATCGAGTCGATCGAAGCGTTCATCCGTGAGTCGCAGAAAGTCGGCGAGTCGTTGACACAGACGTATGTCCGCCTTCAGCAGGCGACCGCCGCCTACAACAGCTTCGTCGGCCAGTTCGCCCCACAAGCGGAGTACGTGGACGACTTCGAGGCTGCGCTATCCGGCGTGTATGCCCAGATGCAGGCGAACATCGACCAGGCGAATGCCCTGGCGAAGGCCGCGGGCCTGGAAGGTGCGAGCGTCAAGGACCTGACGAACATCCATGCCTTCGCGGCGAAGCAGTTCGCCAGCCTTCTCGCTCAGCTGAAGGACAGCGCCCGGAGTCTCGCGTACCAGATGGGCCTCATCGGCCCATACAACCTCGATCAGGTCAATTCCGAGATCGCCGACCTTGAGGGCAAGGCGAACGCTGGAGCAAATGCGGTCCAGGACTTCGGCCGGACGATCACCGACGTTGCGAATCGCGCGAACAACGCGATGCAGCTGCTTCTCGGTGATCTGTCCCCGCTCAATGACCAGGAGAAGCTGCAGAAGGCGCTGGAAGGGCTGCGCGCAGGTTCGGTGTCTCAGGAGGAAGTCCTGCAGATCGGCCGGCGCCTGTATGCCTCTTCCGAGGCCTACAACCGGCTGTTCGCGCAGGTACAGCAGTTCGCTCCGAATCCCTCGACGTTCGGCGGAGGCGGCTACAGCGGCGGCGCCAATGCCGGCGCACGTGGTGGCTTGACCGAGAAGGAGCGACAGCGCCTTGAGCAACTCTACAAGCAGCAGGCAGGCCTGCTCGCAGCGCAGGACTACGCCAACGCGCAGACCCTGGCCCGCCAGATCGCCGAGATTTCGGCAGCAAGCGGGGACGACCTAGACGCAATCCTGAAGGAATGGGGACTCAATGCTGATGACCTCGCCAAGCGCCTGCACCTTGAAAACGCCACGCAGCTCGACGAGTACATCGAAGGACAGAAGAAGCTCGTCGACAGCAACGGCCAGAACACCTCGATTCTCGCTGACCTGCTCCGGCAGATTCGTGACCTTCTGTCGCACGGCGGTACGGACTTCCGCTCTCCGGGCGGCCGCAACACGACCGTGCGCGAGATGGAGGTTCAGGAGCCGCGCAGCGAATCTGAGCTTGGTCGCCTGAACCGCAACCTCGATCGAATCATCGTTCCGCCGAGCCGCAACCGCCGTGCGCCTGGAGTGCCGTATCCGTGACCGTTAGACGCCAACTGCTCGCAACCATCACTCCGCAGGCTGAGGGGCCGCCTCTTATCGTGGACATCACGAGAGGTGCCCCTCCGACACTTGGTGTGGCCGTATCAGGCCTTTCCTTGGTGGCAAGCGGAGGCGTTGCCCCGTATGCGTACACGCTCGTCAGCGGCACGCTTCCGACAGGCCTGACGCTTGCCGCCAACGGTGTGATCTCGGGAACCCCAAGCGTGCAGGGAACCTTCGTGTTCGTAGTGCAGGCACAGGACTTCGCCTCGCAGGTGTCCCCACCTCGATCGTTCTCTCTGGTCGTTGGGGGAGGGCTGATCGTTCCGAGTCGCCGCAGGCCGATCGGTGTTCGCAACGTTCCGTACTCGCATCAACTTTTGGTCACCGATTCAACCGGGAGCACGGCAGGGATCACCTTCGCCGTGCAGAGCGGGACGCTGCCTGCCGGCCTGTCGCTTAGTTCGTCCGGCCTGATCACCGGAACCCCAAGCTCACAGGGCTACAGCTGGGTCACAGTTCGGGCGACCAAGGCCGGCGCATACGTCGATCTCACGCTGCGCATTCAAATCAACTCGCAGTTCACGGCTGGCGGAGCTTCGGTGACCATCTCCGATGCACTGAAGAACATGGTGGTTGGTGTGCCGGTGGCGGGATCTATCTCAATTCGCTGGCCGCTAGCGTCTATGCCGGTTGGTATTGCCCCCTACGATTGGGCAATCGCTTCGGGCGCGTTGCCTTCCGGCCTGACGATGGACCAGCGCGGGAACATCTCGGGAATTCCCACTGCCCCGACCTCGCCAACCTATACACAACCCACCTTCGCTGTAACGGACAAGACCGGGACGACCATCAATGTCACTCCGGTCGGCGCCAATCAGTTCTCCGTGTCGGCGGCGATAAAGCAGATGTCGCCACGGAAGTTCTTGGTTACCGACGCTGCTGGCGCTCCTGCCGTGATTGACTTCCTTGCGCAGATATTCGGGGATGGGAGCGACGGTATGTGTGTGCTCAATGGTACGAACACCTTCCCGTGGGCACAGCTGATCGGGACCGAATACACGTTGACGCGGGACGTGTATGCGACGGACATGTCGTTTACATCCGGCGCCCGACTCATTACTGGTGGGTACAAGGTCTATGGGACGGGCAAGCTTGCGATGGATGGGTGCCCAGCCAACACCATTGTCCCGATGTCGCCGTTAAGGATAAGCGGCGGGAATGCAACTTTGACCGCGCCGGGTCTTGGCAACGGGTATGCATTCGGGACGATCGCTGGCTCGCTAGAGAGCGGTTCTGGAGGAATTGGATCGACCAGCGGAGCTGGCTCGGATCCAACGCCTGGCGGCATGGGCTATGCGCAGCCAGGGAATGGCGGAGATACCGCACAAAGCACAGGTGCAGGAAGGGGCGGAAATGGGTCTGCTACCAGTGGCGGTGTTCGGAACGGTGTAGGTCCCGCCGCGCTTTACACGCCGGTACGCACCGCCTTTCAGCCCTTGTTTCACGGAGTAGATCTTATTCGCGGAGGCTCTCAAGGATACAACGGTGGATATGGCGGAAACGATGGAACAAATCGCGGCGGCAACGGCGGAGCGGGGGGATCTGGCGGCGGTGTAATTGGGATCTTCTTCTATGAGATCAGTACGAACGGAAGCACTGCCGCGCGATGCATCAACGCTCCGGGGGGGAATGGAGGGAACGGGTTTTGCAGCTCCGCCACGGTGAACGTAGGCGGGGGTGGAGGCGGATCCGGGGCTGGCGGTGGATACGTCCACCTTGTCTACGCGATTCGAACCGGATCGGCAGTGACATCCCTCATCGGAGCGAATGGCGGGACCGGAGGGGCGGGCGCCGCCAACACGTTGAACTCTGCGCGCAACGGCCGTGGAGGCGACGGTGGTTACGGCGGCAGCATCGTTGCGATCAACGTATTCGATCAAGCCGTCACTACGAGCGCCGCCAGCGGAACGCCTCCCGCGCAGTCAGGAACGGCCGGCGCTGCCGGCGCAGCGGTTTCGCTCACCCTATGACCTCACGCACCTACGCAACGCTCGATCCTCGTGCGATCGGGCCGGGGCTACTTTTGGACTCCGGCCTAGCGATCGTAACAACTTCCGACTCAAGTCTATCCATCAGCCGGAAGATTCTCGGAACGGTTCCCAAGGGGGCCGGCGAGGGCACTTTCGAATGCTACTTCTACAGCGATTCGCAAAGCGGTCTGACGGCGAACGTGTCAGTCGGGGTAGCGATCCTTGGGTCACCGCTCGACAAAGCGACTGGTGAGGATGCGAATTCCTGCGGCTACTTTCCGGGAACGGGCGAGATCAAGAAGAACAACGTCGTCCAGAGCACGGTATCACTGGGTGGAGAACGTCAATGCATTGGCGTGTGGTGCTCGGCGACCAACGGCGTAGTCCAGTTCTTCGTGCGGGGCAACTACGTCGGCTACACCACGTTCACACCTGGATCGTTCGTCGTCCCATCCATCACGGTCAGCGGCGGTAATGCGGGCGACATGAAGGCATTTGTGCGCATGGCGCCCCCGTTTGATTTCCCCAAGATCGTAGGAGGCTAGGGATGGCGATTCCCAGATACAACGCAAAGGGTTGGTACATCGACAATACCGAGGGCATTCCGACCGTCTTCCTATCGATCATCGACGAAGGCTACACAACGCAGCCGGGCGACACGCCAACGAACACCGACTTCCGACCGAGGATCCTCAATCCAGAGGCCTTCTCTGTCCGCAAGCGCCCAAGTTGGTGGCCCATTGATGGGCACGGACAGCGAGACGATGCATCCTTCGGCGAGCTTCAGATCGACAACCAGGACGGCGCTTTCGACTTCCTCCTTCGCGCTGACCTTCGTGATGCGGACATTGTGCTGAAGCTTCCGAGAGCGCAAGCGTATGCAGACCCCGGCGCTCTTGCCGCGACCCCGGCGTTCGTGACGGCAATCCTAGACAACGCAAGGTCCAACGACGAGTACGTCATCACGCTTACGCTGCGGGACACGATCACGCGCAATGACAAACTCGTCTCGGTTCGTCGGTTCCCTCCGTTCGTCGACTCTGGTGTTGCCATGCGCAGCCTCCCGATTCTCCTTGGGGCCTGCTACAACGTCTCGCCTCCCGCTGTCGACTCAGTGAACCGCATCCACCAGCTGTCGGACTCCGCCATCACGAACGTCACCGCAGTGCGTGACCGCGGTGCACAATTGGACGTCAACGCATCTCCGCCGCAGTACTTCCCTGCCGAGAACGCGAGCTGTCTCCAGCTACAGACGGCTGCTATTGGTAAGCTGACTGTCGACTGCAGCTCTGTAGGCGCGCAGTCTCCTATCCCCGGCAACGCAGACATTCTTGGCGGCGCCGGACTCCTCACCACCTGGCCGTCAGCTCTAAGTCCGCCTACGGGGTGGACGTACGGCAATCCTGTGTTTGGCACGATCAGCCGGTGGGATCAGAACAACTCGATCCAGAACTACGTCGCGTCGATCGCGACGAAGCGGAAGTACGATCCGTCGATCAGCACGACCGGTCAGTACATGTACTACCCCGCGAACCTGCAGCCAGGAAAGACTTACCGCATCTCGTTCAAGCTCGTGCGGACGATGGGCAACCATCAGCAAGCCGGCGGGCTTCTGGTTCGGACGGACCTCACTGCGAACGAAAACGGGTCCGTGTCGGGATCCGCCCCGTTGACTCAGCCGGTATGGGATGCTCAGGACTACACGTTCACATACACCGTTCCTCCAGGGGGCGCGCGAAACATCTATATGATCGGCGTAGGCGATCCGAACTACGCCTCCGACTTCATCACGCAGTGGTGCGGGCTGAAGATTCAAGAGTTGGGCCAGTTCATCGAGCTTCCGATGGATGGAATCACGCTGACAGACTACTTGCGGGAGCTTCTGGTCAACCGTGGCAGTGACACTCCTGCTCCGTACAGCACGGCCGATGCTCAGGCTATCGACGCCGCGGCCGGTTACACGATCGGTCGCTACTTCTCGGAGGCGCCGAATCGGCTGGATGCGATACAAGAGGCGCTCGATTCCTACTGCGCCGGAAAGTTCACAGACTCCACTGGAGCGATTCGATTCGTCCGTCTGGAAGATCCTCGTCTTCTGACTCCGACGTTCGATCTCGACGACACGGTCATCGACCGATCGATTGAGGTTGCAACGTGCGATGCAGAGTATCTGACGAATCGGATAGGCGTTCGACGCAACTGGTCTCCGCCGACCGACAGTGATTTCGTCACCGACGACGTCGGCTTGCCGATTGAGATGCGCGAGAGATTCAAGCGGACGTCGCAGTTCGAGCGTACGTCGACCCTCACTCCGGCAGGCCACTATGCGCACGCTATCGGCGCTCCGGCCTTTGACTCCCTGATCCACGAAGTTGATGCTGGGCAGGCAGAGATTGACCGCGTGCTAAAGATCGTCTCGCCACAGGTGTACGCGGACGGGTTCGTGTCTTCTGGCGTGCGAAGGATCGTCCGTCTCACTTGCCGATTCGATGATCCAGAGTCCTTCGGAGCGACCTTGAAGATGCCCGTCAGAACGGTCCAACCAGGATCGGTTGGTCTTCTGAACTACGGCTCGCGCGGGCTAGTCGGAGTTCCGTTTTTCGTTCTCGGTGCTGCGACGTACCCGTTCGCCGGACGAATCGACCTGGAGGTCCTGATCTAATGCTCATTGCCTACGGAAACTACGATCTGTCGTTCGCAATCAGCAGCAGCCCAGCCGGCGCAACGTTCCTGACTGCCCCTTCGAACATGGCCGATGGTCGCAGCGGAACGGTGACCGGAGTTCAGTGGCCTGCCGGAGCAATGACGACGGCTAGCTACATCCAGATCACAGTTACCGTCTCGTCTCCGCTCGATACGATCGCTGCGCTTGGGCTGATGGGCCTGGTGAACGTAGTTGGTCTGCCCGCCGGAACAATGACGCGTATCGGAACGAACACCCCGACGCGCATTGAACAACGGTTAGCAGCGGGCTTCCGTGGTGAACTTTCCGCATGGGTGATTCCGACGTCGGCTCAGTCGAGCAACACCTTCTCCGTGTGGATATTCAACGATGTGAATGGGTCGGCATCGATCGCATCGTCGTCGACGTTCGCTATCGGGGAAATATTTGCTGGCCGACTTACCTCGATTCCTACGCTGGTTGCGGGATCGCCGGGGGGGGGGATTATCGATCCTACGCAAAGGTCGGCCACTTCCGGAGGCCAGTTCTATCCGCTGATGCGCAAACCTACCCGCACGAGCCAGGCCACGCTTGGGATGTTCACGGCCGCTGACGCGACGGGCCCGTTCAGCACGATCAAGAGCGGAGGTAACCCAAACGGCGTCATCAGCGTCAGGAACCTAGCCGGCCTGCTGGCGACGTCGCAAATCTGCGCAGTCTGCGAGCAGCCCCACGACCGCATTGCGCCCCGTATCAAGAGTGCCGACGGCTACGAGTTCAACAAGGACGTGATCCAGCAGACGATGATGCTCGCCAGGCCGAGCCAGATAGGTGACGTTGCTATGACTGACCCGCCATTGTACAGCTGGCCGGTCAGATTCCAGGAAGCGACGTAGTCATACGTCACGCGTAGGAAATCTCCTACACACATGCCTGGGCGATGGCAATACGATGGCCGCGCCCCTGAAGTCCCTGGCGGCGGCTGATCAGGACCAGCCTCCAATGCCGACTGAAGGGGCTCATTCTCCGGCGCCGATACTAGCACGGCCACGTTACTTACCGCGGCCACAATAATTCCGGCTGTCGCGCACGCTGCGACTCGGCGCGCGATACTGCGCGCATGGCCCGCCGCAAAGCGAAATGGACACCTCCGCCACCCAAAGTGCTAGCAACCCACGACTCAAAGCGGGTCGTTCGCTGCTACGCGATACAGGGCAAGGCGTACATCTTCCATCCGGGCGTCGAGGGTCGCTGCACGATCGTGCTGATCGACGGCCGCCGTGAAATCCTCTATGTCACGAGGGACGATCGGACTGCAGGAATTTGGTACGGCAGCACCGAGGTGCCGCTGGGAGATTGGCGGGTGCTTGGATGGATTCCGAGGGAGGGGCGGCTGCCGCATGGGCCATTGGAGGACGTCGACCCTGATCTAGCTGATCTGGACAGGCTTCCCGTTCCCAATCAGCGGACTCCAGTCTCCCATAGCACTCCCGCCAGCTACTACGGCAAGGAAGATGTCGACATCGTCCCCTGGGACGCCGACGGAAAGCCGGAGTACGATGGGTGAGTGTGTCATTCCTCGCGCGCTGAAGGAGCGCCTCGTCGCGCGGCTTCATCGAGAATGAGGCGGCGGATAATGGCCGTGGGGGCAAGGTCCAAGTCATCGACTATCCACTCTAGGGCGGCTGCGTGCTGCGCATCGAGCGTGATGTCTAGTCGCATGGATGCACGAGCGCGCGCTTTTGCGACACGCTGGGCGGAGGTGTAGTCGTAGTTCCGCGGCGGTGTCTTGCGAGGCGGCATCAATTGCCTCCTCTTTTTTGGCCGATCCACGCCCAGGCCAAGCACCTTTCCGCGTCGCCAAGCCAGCCCAATGCCGGATGGGGCGACGGGACCAGCGCGGGCATGTGCAGCATCACGGATTTTTTTTTGACTGCAAGAAAATCACACTTTGACATCGAGGATGGTGACCACCTTCAGTTCCCAGCCCGTCAAAAGCCATGTCTGAGAGGGCTACCTCGATGTCCCCCTCAGCTTTCAGAGCTTCCCTCCCGTGGTTGGCTTCCCCAACTTCCAAGGGGTGGCCTTCGTCAACATACTGGACGTGGAAGCATCTGACAAGCCCAAGACCAACGCTCCCACCCGAGGGCCATTGAAGCTGCTGCTGGCCGAGCTCCGGCCAAGAACAACGACGGCGTCCCAACAACGACGCTGAGCTGCAACATACACCATGTGCACTAGACCGTCGGCCCATCCCATCAGGGATCGACATCTCACTGGAGGAGGCTCCGGAGGAACAACACCGGCGCTATCCCGGGGCGTCGCATATCCAGCTCAGGGAAGTATATGGCCGTTGGGACCATCCGTGTCCACCTGGATGGGTAGAAGTCTCAAATAATCTTGGACCATGCTGTCCCAACCGTCCAAGTCCATAACTCCTTCCATGGGCTGGAGAAGATGAAGGAAAGGGTGGTGCCCGCCGCCTCGGTCGCAGCACCAAAGGACATGCCGGTGCACAAGCCGGCCAAGCTCAAAGAAGTCCAGATTCCCCAGGAGGCCCAGACCATTGCACCTGCTTGAGCGGGGTCCATCACCATCCACCCGAGGAGAGCCCGACAAAATGAAGGGGTCCAAGTGATGAGCCCGGTCTACCAGCCAGCAGTTACTACATCGGCCCCACCGGAGAATGCCCGCCGCCAGCACCACAGGCGCCGTCACCAGGCTGCCCGTCCAGTGCCCATGGCTCACATTCCTGTTGCCTCCATCGGCACGCAAGCACCGACTGCCCTCCCTGACCAAGAGTGGGAAGGCATCGAGCGAGCCATGAGAAACTATCTCCGTGGCCTGGGGAGCACTCCTTTGGGTTGTCAAAGACTATTGGGGGCAGTGGCCTCCACTTTCTTGGGAGAAGAAGAGACCCGACTGGTGCCTAGCGCAGAGTATAGGAAGCAGTTGGAGGAGCTGCGACAGTCCCTTTTGCCGGAGGAAATGCCGCCCCGATGATCGATTTTTGATAGATTGGTGTTCCCGAATAGGCTATCAAGGAGGATGGCAAAGTGGAACAGGAACTGGAGGGTTTACACATGCAACATGGTGGGACTCTCTGGTAGATATGGGGCTCTACCCACCGACCCCAAAGAGGCAGCCAGACTCACCTCCAGACCCGGTCCCCTCACTAGAAGTGGGAGAGCAGCAGGCGAGATAGCACCAGCGGGTGCCGAAGAGACCTCTCATGAAGAACCCTCTATGGCCTTGGCTGCCAATGTTATCACCACCGGAGGCACTAGTGGTGGGCCCTCCACATCATCTGAGGATGCACCAACCGAAGAAGTAGGGGGCATTCCTAGTCTCCCCACGAATGACCCTGCAATGCTGCACATGATACAGCAATACCAGTGGGAGATCGAGCTACTGAAGAGACAACTGAATGAGAGGAATGCACAACCCTCGACGTCTGGGCAGACTGAAGTTTTGCTCGAAGCGCCCGGGGGCAACAGGCAGTGTTCAGAAGCACCTCTACAAGGAGCAGCACCTTCACTAGTACCTGGCTACACCGGGGGCATGCCCTTACAGCAAGCATAATATACAGCACCGTCCTTGTTGCCAATTCTATCTCCCCAAGGGTCTCCTATGGTCCCGCAGGCGAAGGCGACGGCGCTGACTACTCCAGGGGCGTAGCCTACCCACTCTTACCCAAACCCGGTGGACGCAACAGTGGCCAGCTGGTTGATGCTTGAACAAATGATCGATATGAAGCTGGCAGAGAGGGGCGACGTTGATCAAACCCCCTTTGATATTTACCGAGTACCCTACCAGGCTCATTACGCTGCCAAGAAATTACCGATTGGCATCACTAAGCCACCGAAGTTTGAGAAATTCAATGGGCAAGGGTCTCCCAAGGAGCACATTGCCTATTATGTGAACGTCATGGGGGATTTGACCCGAAATCGAAACGATTTCGGTTTCGATTTTGGACCCGGCCGAAACTGACTTTGAAATCAACACTGCCATCTATGGGCTGTCCACCACTCACTGTGGCCGCCCGTGCGCTCGCCTCCCTTGAAGAGCCGCCTAGCCGATTGTAAGGGCTGAAGGCAATCTCACCCTCCTGAGTCTACTCCATAGGCGCCTCAGGGGTAGCCGGGAAGCGGCCACCCTCCCCAAGCAAACCCTCTACCACTGCCAACGCATGCACCTACCTCGAATGGAGATCTTCCAGCCTCAGACCCATTGTAGATAGTCTGCCTGGGACAACACTGAGAGGGCCATGGCATTGCGCCCTGCGCGACAGCTGACGACGCCGCCGCTGCCGTGGTAGGACTTGCCTTGACTATTGGTGAGGGGCCACAACCAGCTCTAGTGGAAGTCCGAGGATTGGAGGGGCCGCCGGAAAAGCACTGGAATCTTGTGCGCTGGGAGGAAGCATCGGGCCGATCGAGTTAGGGAGACGACCCTGTTCGAATCCCCCATCGTCCAAATTCGGATCACCTGAAACGTTAAGTTCTGGGTCCCCTTTGAAAGGCCTGGACCGCCTGCGACCAAACCACTATCAGACCGGATCCGGCACCCGACTAATGAGGCAACAAATTCCAATTTAGAGTCCTTGCCAATCCACTCTCTTCAACCTCCTTCAGGTGCGATGGAAACCCTAGGGCTGTGGCCGCCGCCCCACCAACTGCTAGAAACGATACCCTGGCAACAAAAGACACGCTGTCGACTGCAAATGAGATGACCCCTAGGACTATTGTGTTGCCAAGAAGAACAATGGAGACCTCCATCATCATCCTGGATCTCGCCGACACAAACTACAAGCTCCCGACTACCACCCAGCCGAAAGAGCCGACGAGGAAGGAGGCACCCACTTCATCGCGAAGAATGAGGGGTAACCCCTCAACCCTGATGCAAACATTGGGTTCTCTAGGGCTTGGGAAAGCCTTTCTCTCTACGGTCCACCGTTGGAGGTGCAGTAGGACCTTGTCGCCCGCGACGAACCCTACAGCTGCTACCTTCAACACCTCCTCTTCCTGTTGGCCAACTGTCGGGAAGCCAGATCTCGCAAGAGTATCCTCTTGGAACCCTTCCCGCCAGCAGCGAGCGCACCTTTGTCATGTCTGCCACACCGGCCACCAAGTTGACCCACATTCACCTTATCCATGCCATCTGTGCAGGGAAGATGTCCAACAGGACCTCCTCTGTCTTCCAACAGTCGTTCCCGGACTCCAACACTTGTCGCATAGGCATGCTTGCCTGGACGACCTCAGCATAGGACTGACGGACCACCGGCCCTTTTGTCCAACAGAACCGCTGGATGTGTCCTGGACATTGACAACAGTAGCAAATGAACCCTCCCTTGCCGGAGAAAGAAGCCCCAGGCCTCCACGAACCAAACTCACCTCCGCTAGAGAGGGACGACCTCTCGTTGGGAAACTAAAGGTTCTGGCGACAAGCTCCAGTGCACGGCCGCGCCAAGAGGCTATCCCTGCCAATCTCTCTCCTTGGAGTTTCTCTCTCTAGTAATAGCTAGAGAGAGGAGCACATACCTAAGTAGTTTTTATCGAACTATTGGAGGGTCACCAATAGAGATATCTTTTTTCATAAGTTTGGAAGGTGAAATGCCTACTCAAGATCCAGGCCTTTGTGTGGTCATTGTCTGCAAGGAGGATCACTACTAAGACTTACATAAGAAAGTGCGCTTTGGACTATGATGTGACTTTTCTTTTTGCAGACTTCACCTTGAAGATTTGGATAGTTTCATAGTAGCTTGTCCTATTAGCATTATTTTCAAGGCGTCGCCTAGGCTCCAAGGCGCTCCAAGGTGCCCAAGGTGACCAGACGAGCAGTCCATTAAGGCACTCACTTGGCTGTCTTGGTGGACATATGCCACTTTGGGCCCGCCTAACCTACCTTGGCAGGACATCCACTTCTTGATTTGAGATTTGTTTTAGTATTTGGGCAAAAATTAATGAATTGGGCCCAATAGCTAACCTAATCAACCTAATGATACACAAACTTAGGGAAATAAATAAAAGACCTAGGCATATGACTCAAATAAAAGGAAAAATACAATGATAAGACTCAAATAAAATATAAAAACTACATGTCATAACTCAAAGAAATGTGAAGAACACGATGGCACATGCTGACGATCCATTTGAGCTTTGAAAAATGTGGAGGGGGTAAATGATGCCCCCATCATCGCGTTGCCAAACGGCTTGGGTAGCTAGCCGAGGGGCCCCAAAGTGGGCCTTGGGCTGAGGATGGGAGCCCTTGGGGGCTAAGGAGAGGTAGTTTAGACACATGGGTTGTGCCTCGAACAATGTATCATGTTGCATGGCGGGTTGGCCCGAGAGCTAAAGATGAGTGGCTCGTCGCCACGTGTCTGAGGGTCGAGGGTGGCCCCGTCTTTCTTGGGGGTCGTTGTAGGACCCAATTAGCATGCTGGAACCAAGGGTTGGCCGTGGCTTGATGTTGGAGGGTTGGAATATGTGTGCCCACAAGGTGTTTGGGAAAATGCCAAACACACGTGTGTGAGCCATACACGCATACTGTGGGCCTCCAAAGCCAGTGGTTGACTCGATTAGGTCTCCCTTTGACCTTGAAGGGTTGAAAGAAGACATCTCGGGGTTGACTCCCTACCTTTTCGCTGGGTGCCACGTGGTGAGGCTTAGAGTTAGGGCGCCCCCGGGTTGGCCCAGGTGGCCATGTAGGGTGCGGGCAAGGCCCATCGATAAGTAGTCGGGATTGGTCCTGGTTCATTGCTTGTGTAGCCACACATTATGGTGAACTGGCTAGGGCCCCCGGTGGGGTCCAAGGAGTTTTAGGAACGGCCGGGTGGCTCATGCCTTGAAGGTGTTCAGGGGAATTCCCGAACCCCTATTCCTTGGCATTTTCCTGGGAAATTATCCGGGTACAACAAATCCCCCCCATGGGTCGTGCGTCAGGGGTAGAGACGAGGGCGTACGGCCCTTGAGCCCCCTGTTCTGAGTTGTTGTAGTTGTATTTTGACACTTTATGTGTCTTTACTTTGTTATGTTATACAAGTTGACTTTCTAGTATTCTGATCGTTTTACGTGCCCTGTCTTGCAACTATGGCATGATTTGGCAGAGATGAGCGGGTCCCAAGGCGTGTGGCTCGGGAGGAGGGCCACTGGGTGTGATAGACTGAGTGACCGATGTGCCCTCTAGGTCCACCGGTGGTCACCGTGGCTAGTGCAGAGCAGCTGGATCTGGGCTATATGACAGTAGCTGAGGGCCCAGTTGGTGAGAGGGGAGCTGGAGTTGGGGTTTGTGGAGGCAGCCCAGATTCTGGAGGCAGGTGGCCTATACAGCTACGACCGGAATGGAGGATACCCCATGGAGTTCCCCCTGGACCGCCACCTTTTTGAGTTCATCAGGAGCTATGTCCCCCCTACCATGGAGGAGGATGACTCATAGGTTCTTTGGGGACAGCCTGCATGAGCGGGCCATTCTGATAGGCCGGGACAGCCTGCATGGCGTTGTATTCTATAGCCAACCGAGCTTCTTTAGGGACTACTGGAGGTAGCGTCAGTTTCCCAGTGCTGAGTGCCTGGGGTTCTTTAAGAGAGCAGAGCAGTTTGGAGTTAGAGTTAGGCCATTGGGCCCTGCCTCCTGGGATCTACATGGCCACCACCATACCGAGACAAAGGGGACAGCCGGGTTGGTGCAGGAGCCTGTAGGTCTGCAGTACGCTGGAGAGGGTTATGACGATCACAACATTCTTGATGCGGGATGAGCCTAGATAGGAAACTGAGTCCTAAAGCTAGCAAACTCGTAAGCACGTACGCCTAGACGGAAAGACGATCACACACGTGAAGAGCGAACTCCTCAAGGGTACCGAGTGGTGGCTAGGCGAGAAGTGGCTTGAGGGGCATCAGAAACGGTCTGAATTGTGAGGAGGGTGGTGGAAGCCACCCTGGGAGAATGGGATGGGCACCGGATACTACCGGGCAGACCAGTACCGAAAAATACAAGAAATGAGAAAAGAAAGTCAGGCCTCTGCCCCATCTTGAGGCTCGAAAGTTGAAGGCCCGGACGGTCTGCCCTCGGTATACTCGGTGATGGCCGACCCTAGCACTGACCCCACTAGTGTGGGAACTGCCTTGGTTGTGCACCCTCCCGAGGCATCCGGAGTTGGTGATCCTGTAGACGACGATGAGTCCCTTTGGTCCTCCTCTTCCCCTGATGCCGAGCCAGAAGATTTTGAGGTTGCTTGGTCCGAGTCGTAACGTTGATCAGAGGGGAAAATGATCGTCCCTGGCGCCTGGTCCTCTACCCAGGAGATGGCCCAGCTATAACCGTGCTTGAAACCCTTGCGGATGCCTCAGTGAAGCGCAGACTCATAGTAGGGGAGGGCAGCCTCCTTAAGGTCGACCCAATAGGCCTCCAAGCATTTAAACTGCTCGAGTGCCTCTGCCCCGACCGATCCCACCCAACTAGCGAGCTCGGCCTTTTCCCGTTCCACCTCGGCCCGATCAACCTCGGCCTCCAACCGAAGGCGCACGGCTTCCTTCGCTCGGGCTAGTAGCTCAGCGCGCTCGGCCTCCCACTGGCCATCTCGCTCGGCATAGGCCACGTACTCCTCCTCCAGAAGCTTGCCCTTCCTCTTGAGCGACTCGCGTGCCCGAGTCAGTTGCTCGGTCAGGTCCCGGGCCTCTGCCTGACTCACCCTCGCCAACTCTTTAAACGAGGAGAGCTCCCGCAATAGCCCATCGCGCGCCTCAGTGAGTTAGGATATCTTCCTATCGGACGTTCCGAGGGTCCAGGCAAGGTTTGCCCAGTCTGACTTCGACCGAGTGTAAGCTTCAGCCAGGGTGGCCCCCATTTGGGCCAGGATCAGGCCACCCTCCATAACCATTTCGAGGGCTACGGCCGGGGAGCGCTGCAGGTCTCCTCCTCTCACCCCCTTTATGGCGATGCTGCAACACTTCTGGTATAGAGGGCCCCGGATGCCCAGCCTCTCTAGAGCAGCCGGAATAGGGGCTCCCCCTTCGAGTAGCACCCCCTCGGGAACTCCATCGGTTGGCCCAGATTGAGCCACTACTTCCTCCACCCCTCTTGCCTCGGTATGTTGGGGCTACGTCACCTCTTCCTGCGACCCCCCAGCCTCCGTCGGCTCAGCCCTGACGTCTCCACCCTGAACGCCACCTACCTCGCTCGGTGGTCCAGCCTCGGCCATAGTCCTAGAGCCGCCCGCTTCGGCCCCGGCCTCCTGGGCCCCCTCTTGCCTAGTAGATGGAAGAGCCATCCGAATAGGCTCGACCCCTTCTAGCTCGGCAGAGGGGAGAGCCGAACCAGAGCCGTCTTCGACCACGGGGATGGCCCCGGCCTTCTTGGCCTACTTTTTGGCCTTCATGGTGTCCCACAACATCTTCCCCACGAGATCCTTGCACTTGGACCCCCGCTACTTGGAAGACCCTTCCAGGGCCACCCCCTTGCCCTTGTCTTGGGCTCGGGCAGAATCCTCGAGAACTCGCGACTCCACGGTGGCCTCAGTCGAAGTCGCCTCCTCCTCAACCGTCCGCCTGGTGTCTGAGCAAAGGAAGACAGGGTCAGGGAAACAAGAATGACTCCCTAATCTGAAGGGAAAGCTAATTCCTGGTGCCTATACCTGTCGGTCGCAGTCGCTTGAGAAGGCACCACTCGATATTCTCCTGGGTCACCAACTCCTCCGTAGACTGGCGATGCTTCAACAGGGTCAATGCATGCTTCTTCACCTCCGGGGTGAACTCATCCTGTCTTGGAGGGATGTTCGGGTGAAAGTTGGGCATCACGGGACATCTCCACGACTCCTCCTCGACGAAATTCCCACCCAGAAGAACTGAGTCTTCCACCCCTTGTGGGAAGAGTCCTTCACGGTTAAGGACGCGTAGCTCCAATTTTGCCTCGCCTGAACAGAATAGAAGTCCTTCCCGGCCGAGGAATGCTCCTTCAGCTCAAAGAAATAATGGAAGAGGTCCAAGGAAGGAGGAACCTTACACTGGCGTACTACTGAACCTCGGTCCGTCAAAACTCAAGTCCACACCTACCGGTAGACAGGAGCACCTCCCACTAGAAGAACAACCGGATGCGTCCCCTGACGTCTTACACCGCGTCACAAGTGTCTAGCTACAATGCCCCAGGTGCGAGACTCAGACGCGTACAATAACCAAAGTACCACGAACAAGGACTAGCTGAGGTCGCGCTCGTCAGCGCGGGTCTGAGCCCTCAGCCTCATGTGCACACTCAGACCATATGTCCTAGGTCTGTCCTCTAGCTGGTAATTCCCCCACCAGCCCGTACTCGGCGGTACGCGGGGGCCCTACGATAACCAGCTTACTCACTGTCTCTCTCGGGTGCGCCACACCAGTGCTCCTTAGTGGGCCGACACACACGTGCCGTGGAAGCTACGACTAGTGGATGGGTCATCGAAAGTACAGACCCTCAAGTCACGAAAATTGACTCTGAAAGTAAACGAGTACAAGGATCTCTCCTCGTACAACACCGACTCATGGTGACGTAAGCTGAAGACGCTACATCCCGGGACCCCTCATGGTGCCCTACACCTGGTCCCCACTTGATGCCCAGCATCAGTCAAACCACAGGTCAGCTCGTGGATCGAGGTCCGCTCACCCAGGACTTAAATTGGCACAAAAAATCACTAGCTAGGTCTCAGACGATGAACGGTCCATCATTGGCCACTCACGGATGTACGGCTAACTCACAGCCACGCGGGGAGAATGGACGGTCCAACCTAGCCTTCCGTCACTCCTAACGGAAACCAGACTATAACGCGCTTGCCCAGGGGTGTTATAGTGCTTAACGGACCAACAGAGGTGTGTTAAGCCCCAAGCCATGAAAGCGAACATAACGCACTCCTCTAGGTGTGTTATGCACATAACGGACCAGACATGGTGCGTTATGTCATGGAGTGAAAACAGACTATAACACACTCCTCTAGGGACGTTATAGACCTTAACGGACCATCTCTGGTGCGTTAAGTGGAGGGCAAGGGCATTAAGCATAACACACCTCCCCTGGGGCGCCATGGTACATAACGGACCTCCCTAGGCGCGTTATGTGACCAGGACCCCCAACGGTCAAAACCCAACGGTCGGAAAATCATAACGCACCAGCACCGGGGCGTTATGTCAGACATGGCAATCAGTCGTGGAACCGTTAAACCCACGAAGATCAGACTCAAATCATGCGAAGCATAACGCCCCTACCAGGGCGCGTTATGCTCATAATGGCCTCTGGGATGACTGCTATATCGTCCCGGCGGTGAAATGGCGAATGAAACCTAAAAATGCTGACCACACCCCCATACCTCCACGGGAGAGGGGGAAATCAAGGGTGAAGCTCCCCAATAGCCCTAGGCATGATTCTACGGCCTCGGATCGACCAAAAATGTGATCAATCGCTAGATCAGGTGATCACTCCCCAAGGCATGGTTTTACCCTGACCCACTCAAAAACACCCCTCTCGGCCTCACGACGGGCTAGAAATCACGGAAATGGAACACGGTGAGCTAGGGAACTTCACCCTACCTCAATGGAGTGAATGCTCCTCCGATTCGACGACGAAAACGTGAAGAATACTTTTAGAAGCCCTCGTTCCTTCACAAAATCCCACGATCTTCACGCCGCCATGACCGCCTCGCCATCGCTGCCGTCACCACGCCGTCGCCCCGTGCCGTCTGCGGCCAGTGGGAGCTCGCCATGCGATCGAACGAGAGAGAGAGGGGGGCAGTGCTCACGGTGGAGAGAAGGAAGAAGAAGAAAGAAGAATAAGAAAAAGGAGAAAAGAGTTTGATATTTATAGAAAATTCTAAACTAAAAAATAGAAAATCACATTTTCGCGATCCTTGAAACGCACTGATCACAACGGTACCACTCACGCCTGGGTGAATGACCATGTTCGCCCGCAACGGCATGCCGAAGAATTTGTCAAAAATCAGGTCGAAAATTGAAAAAACGTGCGGGAAAAGTCGCGGAACACCTACGGGCCCCCGAAACGACCCCGGTCGCCCCCATACACACCCACTTCATTTTCCCTCCCATATACCCCATTTCCCCCCATCATCTTCAACCTTCAGCTCCTAGTTCACAGGCAGCAGACAAGCTCCAAGTTGCAGAGTCTTCCTCGGATGCATCGCACATCTTCAGGTGGCATATCATACATTTCTGGAAATCTCATCGAGTCAGCTTCGCAGGTGAGATGGTCTCGTGTCCATCTGACATCGGGGCTGCCCGGGACAGCCGTTCTCCCTCGACTGCGCAAGATAGGTTCGGCCAGCGACCAGTGCAACTTTCAGAAGTTCCTTCGGCTTCATCCCCCATCTTATGGTCAAGCCCCTTGGAGACTCCTTACTAGGGTCGATCAGCTTTCATCCAAAAGTGGTCCCGTCCCATTTGGAGTTCCCCATCGAGAGCATCGGCGTCGACAACCCAAGCCTGTCCTACAGTTCAAGTCACCAGCAGCCAGAACAAGCAGTCCACCACAGGAAGCACCGCGGTCTCGTCTGCCATCTTTAGCCTGAGCCCTCTGGACAAGTTTATCAAGGTCAGTCAGCTTTCAGTCAAGATTGATCTCATCTCTTTCTGATCTTCCCACTAGGAGATACGCCCCCGACAAGCCTCCCATGTCCGGCCGGCATCCTACGCAGCGCGATTTCACAAGAATCAATGGTGCCAGCACATCCCACCTCAGAACGGGGTAATTCCAGCTCTAGGGAATCCCTGAGATGCCCCTCTTCGTGGCGACTCCAGCCCTGCCTCGTTCCAGCCACAAATTGGATAGCTGCACCATCCATCAAGTCAAGCTCAAATTTTAGTCCCAGGACCAGCGCGACCCTGCCAGAGTCCAGAGGCTGCCATCAAGTCGTCCAGGCGAATTGGGAGGAGATATTTGGCTGGGATATCCTAGAAGGGACTATCTTTCAACCAGAGTTGGTACCGCCTCGATCCGTCACTCCAGCTGGGAGCACGGCCCTGAACAACGGCTTTCTGGTCTGCAGTAGAGACGCTCAGCGCAGCCTCACGGAATCTAGCACCCCCAGCGCATCAGAGCTCAGAACGAGACGATTCTTCCTCCTGGAGTGAGCTAACATGTCCAGCTTTCCAACGCATCCAGTCCCACCACCATCGGACGTCCCAAGAAGGAGTTACATTCCCGGAGAGGCCACTAGTCACAGAAGATAGAAACAGCAACCTGAAGGCAAAGTTCGGAGTCGGTTAGCTCCCGACCACCTCCGTTCCCCACCCCGCCTGGACGGCTTACAGCCCCTCCCTGCGTGGAGGTAGTTTTGGTGTAATTTTGACTAATCCCCATCCCGATATCCCCCTCCTGCGAGAGGTGTAGTGTTGTACTTATTCTTATTTTCAGGTTAGAGCTACACCAGCGCAGCGTGCGGGCGCGTTGCCACGCTTCCCTGCTCGCCTCATCTCCGACCGAGATCGGTGTATTCACACCGATCAGGTGAGCTTCGGGCCTCATCCCTTGCTGGTTTTACTATGTATTATCTTTTAGCTCCGTTGGACGGTGAGTGAGCGCTCGATCCAAATTTCTCGTCATTTGAGTGGCCACTGCGGAGTGAGATGAGAGCAACCACTAAACCCACGCCCTTGACGTGTTGGCCGCCCGTGATTTGGGGCATCCCTAGCCCTTAGGGGTTCAATCCTAGGCTAGCCAACCTCTGGAGCAGCGAGGTTCTGTCCTGGACCCTCACTACCATCGCCGGGTTGCCTACGGATACGAGAGTGCGCTTAGTGGGTAAGTCCGCTTGAATGAAGTCACCGATTCGCGCATTGCTTGCTTACAAGGTCCGAGGGGTCTTCGATCTTGTGGCTACCACTCCCAAGGTAGTGTCACATCAGAGTGGGCCTCGTGCTAAATGGCTGCTGACCTGCAAAACAATGTATGACCAACAAGACAAAACCCAAATTAGATCTATGAAGTGTAGTATATGCTAGAAATGGCAAAACTGAAACTAATTAACATGAATGGGGGATTCACCTGGAGGTTTTTAAACCCCTAGGGGCACTAGATCGGGCGATCACTCCCCAAATCATGGTTTTACCCTAACCCGCTCAAAAATGCCCCTCTCGGCCTCACGACGGGCTAGAAATCACATAAATAAAACGCGGGGAGCTAGGGAACGTCACCCTACCTCAATGGAGCGAATGCTCCACCGAATTGATGCCGAAATCGTGAAGAACGCTTTGAAAATCACCGTTCCTTCCATGAAACCCCACGATCTTTACGCCGCCTCGATCGCCACACCATCCTCGCCACCGCCGCACTGCCACCCCGTGTCGTCTGCAGTCGGTGGGAGCTTACCGCGGTCGTCGTCGGTCGAAGGGAGAGAGGAGGGGGCGCTCACGGTGGGAGGAAGAAGAAGAAGGAAGAATAAGAATAAGAAAAAGGAAAAAAAGTTTGATATTTATAAAAAATCTAAAAATTTAAAAAAAATCAAAAAATAGAGAATCATGTTTTTGCGATCCCAAGAACACACCGATCGTCACGGCACCACTCACGCCCGGGTCAACGACCACGTTCACCTGCAACGGCGTGCCGAAGGATTTGTCGAAAATCGGGTCGGAAATAGAAAAAATACGTGAAAAAAGTCGTGGAACGCCTTCGAGCCTCTAAAACAACTCCGGATCGCGCCGATCCGATCATGAAAAATGTCTGAAATGTAATTACAGACACAACGGAGTCGGATGCGCCATGAAAGCAGATCCGGGACCCGAAAATAAGTATCCGAAAGGGTCTGGGACATCATACCTTGTGACGTCGCTCCTCCTCCTACAGCTTTATTATCCGGGCATCACACTCTACCACTTGAGAAACACGCTCCTCCTCGACCCACACTGCGTGAGTCAGGGCATCTCGGACCTCCACTTTCGGCCAAGGCCGATCATTTCACAAAAAAAAAGAGAGAAAAAAAGAGAGAGAGGGAGAAAGAAAGAGAAGAGAAACGGGGAAGAAGGGGTGAAAAACACACACAATACATCAAAGTCCGCATTTATTTGAAACTGAAGGGATTACATCAAGGGTTGGGCACTATGGGCCTCAATTTCCCTAACTCAGTTACATAAGCACTCCACAACTCTCGGTCTTCCTCTACAAGCACCATCGCCTTCCGTGGAACGCTTAACTTCCACGATGCTTTGATCACATTCACCTCCTTTGCATCACCTTCCGTGGCCAGCTCCCTTGCCTTAATCAAAGGGAGGTCGGAGAGTGTGGGAAAAGAATGGTGAGGGAGGCCAATCTGGGAATAACACCGGTGCGCACTATAAAGAACAAATTCGGCTACACCAACAAGTTGGAGTTCCGCAGCAGGAGATGATTTCACGAGAAGCTCGTGCGGGAGTAAACATGTCGACGCTTGAGTAAACATGTCCCGCACCATGGTGTTGAAGTGAGTGTGCCAGTGTCCGCCTAACTTCAGCTGAGGAATGCGATTCACCATGCTCCCACCAAAGTCCAGCGCATCGACCATGTAATAAATAGGGCTTTGTTGGAAGATTCTGAAAGTAGTTCGTGCCTCCTCGCAGTAGTCAAACTTGAAATGGAGATCAATCTAGTAACTGAGAAGAAGCATGCACCCATAAGGAGGCCGACCCATGCTGGAAGCCGTGAGACCCCTATAAAGGTAGGCAAGGATAGCTGGCCCCACTCGTTTGCCCTCCTACAATCCACAAATTACGCTTAATTGATCTTCCTCTACGATGTTGTCAATGCAAGGAAAGAGGAGAGCTCCGGCCAGACAAATCGTGACTCCTTTCATAATATCCTCCAAATGATCGCCACCTGTCGTTTCCCCCAGTGCTTTCATGACCCAGTCTGCGAGCTTTTGGAGATAGACTCCCTTTTGGGTCTGGACGTCCTTAATAGCTCCTGCAGGTATGAAACTTTCGAGGACATCCTCAGAGGTTACCTTCTTTAGTGTGGGCAGGATCTTTATCTTGCCACCTTTCCTGAACTTCTTCAGGCCGAGTAGGAGTTCCGTCTCCTCAAGAAGAATGGTCGCCTCGAAGGTGGGAAAGATGAAGGTGGGTCACCTATTCCGGGGTGACAAGTTGTGCATCCCACGGACTTCTGTTCGTGACTTTCTTACGTGGGAGATGCACGCAGGAGGTCTTGCTGGCCACTTCGGCCAAAACAAGACCATAGAGGTGGTTGAGGATCGATTCAATTGGCCCAGCCTGAAGAGGGATGTTGCTCGTATTGTGGCCCAGTGCCACACTTGTGCTATGACCAAATAGAGGAAGTAGAATACTGGCCTCTATACTCCTCTCCCCATCCCGGATAGTCCAGGGCAAGACATTAGCATAGACTTTGTGTTGGAATTGCCTCGCACCCTCCGAATGCACGACTCCATCTTTGGGGTCGTAGACAGGTTCTCCAAGATGGCATTATTCATCCCATGCTCCAAAACTTCGGATGCCTCTAGAGTTACCCGTCTATTCTTTTCACACTGGGTCTCCAGGTTCGGACTCCCTCGTACCATATTGTCAGATAGGGATGTGCGGTTCACTAGCAATTTTTGAAAAACCCTATGGCACATGATGGGCACCCAATAGAAGTTCTCCACTGCATATCACCCCCAGACCAATGGTCAGACTGAGGATGTCAATAGGAGATTGGGGGATCTTCTTAGGTGTTTGGTCTGAGATCGTGTTCGGGATTGGGATTTGGTATAACCTTTAGCAGAGTTTGCCTACAATGATTCGGTCAATAGGTCTACCTGCATGAGCCCCTGTTGTACCCAGATAATTTCCCAACAAAATGCCAAGGAATAAGGGTTCAGGAATTTCCCCAAACACCTTTAAGGCATGAGCTACTCGGCCATTTCTACCACTCTGTGGGTCCCTCCAAGGGCCCTGGCAACTTGCCATGACATGCGGCTACACAAGTAACTACCCGGGACCAATCCCGATCACTCAGCTGTGGGCTTTGCCCGCACTTTACAATGGCCACCCGGGCCAACCCGGGGGTGCCCTGACTCTAAGCCACGCCACGTGGTACCCATCAAAAAGGCAGGGAGCTAACCCCGAGATGCCTTCTACCAACCCTTCAAGGTCAAAGGGAGACCCAATTCGGCCAACCACAGGCTTTGGAGGCCTATAGCATGCATATACGGCTCACGCACGTGTGTTCGGCATTTTTCCAAACACCTTGTGGGCGCGTATATTCCAGCCCTCCTACATCAAATCACTGGCCAACCCGTAGTTCCAGCATACTAACCAGGTTCTACAATGACCCTCCAGCAAGTCGGGGCCACCCCCGACCCTCAGACACATGGTGACGAGCCACCTATCTTTAGCTCTCAGGCCAACCTGAGGCCACCCCGCCAACCCACCGTGCAACGTGACACGTAGCTCGAGGCACAACCCATGTGCCTAAAGTGCCCCTCCTTAGCTCTCCTGAGCTCCCATGCTCAGCCCAAGGACCACCTTGGGGCTCCTCAGCCAGCTAGTCAAGCCATTCGACAACCCAGGTGGGGTGTCGGGTATTTACCTGAACACCTTGCGAGCGACTACTATGACTCGATGAACAACGCCCCCCACGGGCCCATCCCAGTGTCCCAGAACCCCGTCTCCCTCGAAGGACACTCTCAGACGATGAATGAAGAGCCCCGGGGGCCATTCCTCGGGGTTAGGACTTGCCCCGGGGCCAGTTCGCCATAGGGCGTGACCGCGCCCCAGGGAGGGCGAACTCCCCGGGGGCCACACCCTCTCCCCAGTCTGAAGGCCCGACAGCTTCCCCCCAGTCCCAGTTCGTGCAAGCTCTCGGTCTTACGGTGTAGGTCGTGTGCCGTTCCACTATGTGGGAGCAACACGCGAAAGCAGCAAAGCGACAGCACGGAGGACTGGTCCTCAAGTCAACGCACACAAATCTCCACGCATCCTGCTCCACCTGTCCTTTTCTTCTTAGTAAATTAGGAAGAAAAATAACCAAAAAAAGAGAATTTTATAGGGTGGGGACCACCCCCCTCTCTCTCCCTTGCCTAGCCCGCCTAAACCCCCTGGGGAGGGGGTTTAGGCAGACCATCCCAACCCCCTGGGCTGGTCCGCTCTGTGTCAGGGCTTCGCGCTGGGTCAGCGACCATAGCAGCTTCAGCGAAGGGAGATTGCCGGCCATGGCGCCGGCCGGGACGGCGGGATTGCTGCTGGTGAGATGCTCGGCCAGATGCAGGACCTGCAGCTTGGTCCGGGTGTGGAGCAAGGGGCCGCACATGGCGATACCGATGGCGCCGCCCAAATTCCGCATCAGGTTGAACAGGCCCGAGGCCAGCTTGAGACGTTCCGGCGGCAGGCCGCCCAGCGTCAGCGTCACGATCGGCGCCACCGCGAATTGCTGCGAGAAGCCGCGGAAAGCCTGAGGCAGCAGCAATTCCTTCCAGCCCCACTCATGGGTGATCGGCATGAAATTGAACATCGAGGCGGCAAAGCCGGCCAGCCCGGCCATCATCAGCCAGCGCAAATCCACGCCCTTGCGGGCCAGCGTGGTGTAGATCGGGATGGCGCAGACCTGGAAGATTCCGGTCGAGAACACCGCTTCGCCGATTTCCAGCGCCGAGAAGCCGCGCACCCGCCCGAGAAAGACCGGGGTCAGATAGATGGTGGCGAAGATGCCGATGCCGGTGACGAAGGAAAAGAAGCAGCCGAGCGCGAGGCGGCCAAACGTAATCCGCCGGTGCAGTTTCCCGAGCGCCAGATGGACAAGCCGCGACCAGCCCTTGGATTGAGCGATGGGACGGGTTCCGAGATTTTGCAGAAGCTGGTGTATTGGATTGCCGCGTTGGGGGCGGCTGCTTTGGTTCGCTATCTGTTTTCTGCGCCAAGCGTCGAGCAGCATGTTCCACCGCGGCAGGTGGCTCAAACCGGACCCTTTTTTCAGCAGGACGCACCACAACCTGTCGCGCGCGGCGCAAGCCTGGTGCAAGGTCCGCCCGTGCCTCAAAGCCCCGACTTGCCGGTTGACTTGTTCAAGGAGCAATTTGCGCAGGCGCATCGGGAAGGCACAGCCAATGCTGTCATGAATGTGACGAACGTTAGGGGTATGCCGAGTTTGAACCGCCTCAAACCTGTCGATGTGCTTGTCGAACGCAGGGAGGCGCTGGCCTCGCCGGGCTGCGACCGTTTTGGTGTCACCCTCACCCAGGGTGGTGGCCAACACCTCAATCAGCGAGGGGAGTTTGTGCAGTCTGCTTACTCCATGTACTTCGTGTATTCTTTGAACTATTGCTCGGATGGCACACAGCCGGCGGGCGGTAACGATATCAAGATAGAAGCACGGCAGTGAGGCGGGATCGGGCGTGGAGGAGAGAGGAAAACGGGACACTCCACGATACTCGTCATTGGTGACGGCCTCGACGTTCAGATTGCCAGGCTTCGGCGTGCCGAATACGCACCGGGCAACTCCCTTCAAATAAGCTGTAAGGATTGTTGACCCGGTTCGACAGATGGATGCGCGCAAACATCCAACCCTTATCGAACAAAGGAATCAACATGAAATCACTGAAACAGCTCATGCTCGCGGGCGTATTGGCCACCGCAGGCTTCGCCGCGCTCGCGCCGTCCGCCATGGCTGCGCAAAACGAGCCGGCGCAAACCGGCTTTGTGCACGGCGCCGATTACGCCACGTATCAAATGGACCAATACCATACGGAGATCGAGCATATGTCCCAGGAAGAGCGCAGCAAGCTGATGGTCTTGCAGGACAAACTGATGCAGATGGAAATGGACCACGCCGCCGCCAACATGAAGATGGAGATGGAAGAGAGCAAAGCGCGGCGCGACATCCAGATGTACATCTACTCCACGCACAAGCCGCGCGGGCAGGATATCAATTGAACACGGCGTGACGCGCGATTTGCGGATTTGGTGTGCGCATCAAATTCCGCAAGTCCCCGAAAACAGCGTACTCGTTTTTCCACCAACCCAAACCACCCCGCGCTCGTCGCGGTTGATGTAAATTCGCCCGCTATGCCCGATGCGCGTCCCTTGCGATGCCGTATAGGGCGCGCGCGCTCTGCCTGATTCCAGCAGCCATTGTGCCGTCGATGCATTCAGGCTGCCGGTGACGGGGTCTTCGCGTATGTTGTTGTAGTGGTCGGTGAAGAAGGCGCGCAATTCAAAGGCTGGCGAGTTGCCTGTGGGGTAGGGACCGACTACGCCCAGGTCGAGGCGGCCGGTGTGGCTTTGCGCCGGTTCCAATGCGAGCACTTTCTCTGCCGAAGCCAACAGCACGACCAGCCAGCCCGGGCCGTTGTCGGCCCATTGTGCGTCCACGATGTCGCTGCGTTCCAGTCGCAGGAATTGTGCGATCTCTATCAGCAAGCTTTCATCGGCCGGGCCGCTGCGCACCAAGGCCGGAGCTGCGAACGACAATGTGGTTTCCTCTCGTTTGATAGTCACCAGACCCGCGCCGCATTCCTGTATCACCTGACCTGCATTGTGCGGCTTGGCGCCGCTTTCAAGCCAGGCGTGGCAAGACCCCAAGGTAGGGTGTCCGGCAAAGGGCATTTCGCGGTCGTGCGTGAAGATGCGCACGCGGTAGTCGGCTTGAGGATTCGTGGGGGAGAGCAGGAAGGCGGTTTCCGAGAGATTGAGCCAGCGCGTGATGGCTTGCATGCTGGCCGTGCTCATGCCGTCGGCATCAAACACCACGGCCAGGGGATTACCCGACAACGGGCGCTCGTTGAATACGTCGACAATTTGAAAGCGGCGGCTCATGCATTCCTCGGCAGGTTGAATGCTTGCATTTTACACATCAAAGTTGAGGACAAACGAAGCCCGCCTTGTTACAACCGTAAACCGAATGTGACCATGACGCGTTACAATTGCGCCCCAGAAGGGGAAACCCTCGAATAATCGTGCCGGTTGTCAGCATGAACCGGCAATTGTCCCCACTCAAGGAGAACTCCATGAAAACCCTTGGCGCCCTGTGTTTTGCAGCGACTGGCTTGCTCGCCCAGTCGGCCATGGCTGGCGATGTCAGCGTCTCGATCGGCATCAACCAGCCCGGCCTGTACGGCCAGATCAATATCGGCAATGTGCCGCAACCGCCGCAAGTGATTTACTCGCAACCGGTGTACGTGCAGCGCCCGGCCAACGTGGTCGGCATCGCTCCGGTTTACCTGCACGTGCCGCCCGGCCACGAAAAGCATTGGGAAAAACACTGTGCCGAATACAATGCCTGCGGCAAGCCGGTGTATTTCGTGCGCGAGGATTGGTATGCCAATCACTATCGCGGGCATGAGCATGATCATGACGGCGATCATGATCACGGCCACTGGGACCATGGTGACCATGATCACGCCCATGGCCACGATCACGACCACGATTGAGATTGATTTGCTTGGGGTTGTGGCGCCAACGGTGTCGCACCCTGTGCGAATTCAATAGGCAATTTGACGCCAGCATTTGCAGCATTCGACTGCCTTATCGATCCTTGCCGTTCTCTTGCCTTGTCTCGCTTCGATGATGCAGAACGGTACCGATCACACCTATTAGTGAGATCGCAAGGAGGACCGCCGGTATCGCGATATACGAATCAAAATGAATGCGGCCGTGGGCGCCGTCCCATAATGTCGGTATGGCCCAGGCGGTAAATACCAAGGCGGCGCAAATGCGGCTTCGTTTGTAGATGCCGTATGCCAGCGCCAGCGCGAGGACCGCCACCAGGCAAGTCAGGGCAAGCATCATCTCGCCATATATTGCGACGAAAGTCGTGAATGACTGCCCCATGGAAATCGCCCTCATGGCCAGCTTCACAATCCAGTAAATACCCAAGAGTCCGATCAGAAACGGCGGCACAAAGCCGCACCAGATTGCGGCAGAAATGATGCGCGATTGACGCGTCGCCTCAATCGAAGCGGCCGCGGCAGGGGCGCCATAGGGATTCGTTGTTTCGCTCAAGACCGCTCAGCCTCATTCTTGATCTGATGATATTGGAAGGTGCCGATCGCGCCCATCAGGAACAGGTAGCTGAAGATCAGACCCCATACGACAGCGCCGAAGGAATGCGTGTGCACGGCCTGCATGATTTTGCTGCCGGCGTAGTAAATCAGCATGATCACGGCGCAGGTGCGGCTCTTTTTGTGGACGCCGAAGGTCATGGCGCCGATCACTGCCACGTCGATCAAGGACCAGGCACTGAAGCCGAAGAGGTTCTTGCCGATGAGCATGGCAGGGAGGCAGATCATCAAGGTCATGGTGCCGATGAATAGGCCCGCTGTGACAGCGTTGCGAATGCGATCGTCGGCTTCCTTGGGAATATTGAATCGAGGCTCTAGGGCCTCAGCGTCCGCACTCGGAGCTTCATAGGGGTTGATGTTCACGATTTGCGCCGGTGATGGAGAATGGTGGCTATCAGGCCGAGCGCCGCCGAAAAGCCCAATGCGATCAAGATGCCCATTTCGCCCCACGATATCGCATGACCAACGAGGCCGAACGCAAAGGCCGAGCAGAACGCCAGAAAGGCGATCAAGGCGCAGATGCGTTTTCTCTTGTATGCCCCTATCGTTTGCACAAGGGTGACGCAAAGCAGCGCCGAGATCCATCCGATCGCTTCGAATAGTGGCCCGAGAATCCAGGGTGGCGGCGGTGTATCCATAAACCACATCGTCCGCATTATCATGCCGCCCGCGAGCAAGCACAACAGCGCGGCCAGGAACGACGGCACTATGCTGGAGAAAGGAAGCTTTGCCATCGTGCTAATCGGTCGGTAAGGATGGATTTTTCAAGGAGGAATTTGATTGGATTCATGCGAGCAATAAGATGAACCTCGTGAGCTAGGAAATAATGCTTCAACTTCTGCACTACCCAGACTAAAGCGGCACAAGTCTTCTCCATGGCTGAGTATCTCTGCTCACAGGGGTTGAGAAGCTTAAACAAGTAGTAGGCTGCCCTCTCCTTTCCTCCTTCATCCACTTGTGCAAGGACAGCACCTACAGAGTCACCCAAGACAAAAATATAGAGAACAAGCGGTTTGCCAGGGACTGGCGGCCTCAGGACAGGAGGATTGGCCAAATAATCCTTCAGTCCGTCAAAAGCTACCTGACACTTGTCATCCCAGTTAAACTTGACCCCCGACTTAGTAAGCTCATAGAACGGCCTACATCTTTGTGAGTGCTGGGAGACAAATCAGTGAATAAATTGTAACCTCCTAATCAATCCTCGAACTTCCCTCAAATTCTTGGGAGAGGGCATGTCTCTTATTGCCTTTGCCTTATTGGGATCAATCTCAATACCTATCTTGCTAATAATGAATCCAAGTAATTTTCCCGACGAAACATCAATTACGCACTTCTTGGGGTTCATCTTGAGCTTATATTCTCGTGACCTTTGTAATACCTTGGCTAGAACCCCAGGATGCTCAATCCTTGTCTTCAACTTCACTACCAGGTCATCTACGTATACCTCTATGAAAATGTGGATCATGTCATGAAAGATAGCCATCATAGCTCTTTGATAGGTCGCTCCGGCATTCTTGAGCCCAAACGGCATGACCACATAGCAATAAGTTCTCCAAGGTGTAGTAAACGAGGTCTTCTCCTAATCTTCCTCAGCCAAGTGAATCTGATTATAGCCAGAGAAGCCATCCATAAAAGAAAGTGTCTCATACCCTGCCGTGTTATCAATCAGCACGTCTATGTGAGGGAGGGGGAAATCATCCTTAGGACACGCACGGTTAAGGTCCTAAAAATCTAGGCAAATTTTGACTCTTCCATCTTTTTTCATTACCGGGATAATGTTCGCCACCCAATTAGGATAGAGGATGACTCTAATAAATCTAACTTTATGAAGCTTATCGACCTCTTCTTTCATTTTTAATACCATGTGCGGGTGGAAATACCTTAACCGCTGTTTGACCAGGATGGATCCTGGCTTAAGTGTAAGATGGTGTTCAACAAGCGCAGGGTCCAGCCCCGGCATATCTTCATAACTCCATGTAAACATGTCCTTACATTCTTGAAGAACCTAAACAAGTGCCTCTTCTTCGGAGGGTGGTAGATTTTTACTGATGAGGATAATCCTAGGGTTTTCCTCAGTACCCAGATTAATCTCTTTGGTGGGTTCCTCTACTGATGCTAACGGTTCGTCAAATCTCCTCATGCCACTAGCAAAAGCGTCAGTCTCATCCTCATATTCTTTATAATCCTCATCCCCCTCTTCAATAGGGTCTTAATCATTCATAATCTCATAAACGTCAAACCCTTCATCGATATAGCACATATCCTCACATTCTACATCTGGTAGGAGTATTGGATCCTCTAGAAATGTGGGAATAGCTAAACATGCCCGGCATCTCCTTGCTGAATCTAGTAGGAACCTACGGGGAATCTGCTTACCCTTGGACTTTTTAGTTGCTACCTTTGGACTCTTAGAACTAGAAGAGTATGAACAACTAGTGCGATTACTAGACTCTGACGAAAAGGAGGGAGAAGGTGACAAAGTGGATACAATCGGAGATACAGGGGAGGACCCCTCACCCGAGGGGTAGAGAAGGTCCGTTAATGAGTCCTGGACGAGCGGCCCATGGGTCGGGACACACTCAGAAAGAAGATAGGAGGTCTCTTCAACAGAATTGGAAGATCAGAAAGTTAGAAATTTGGCATTTTTTTTTCGTTTCCATTTTCTAGGACAAGATAGTGGGAAGGAGAAGCGGAAGATGTTGAAATCAAAAGTTTGAAAAAAGGTTGGATAACAAAATGGCTATCAATAAAGGACTTGCTATCATCAAAACAATAAGCACATCATCACAATCATGACAGAATGATTGTGATAGAAACCTGGGAGACCCAACAAACATAAGTGACCAAGAATTCAGGAATAGTAGCATTGCTCTATTTTAATGTAATGTGCTGAGAACTAGAGTCAATGGTAGTAAAGTCCAATGGGTGCTTCCACATTACCCATATCTGAGCCAAAAGTGGATCATTAACAATAGCTCCAACCATGCCCAATTTTTTTTAATAGATTCCAATCTAACAGATTTAATCTTAGGCTCAATGAGCACCAGCACCTGGATATGGTACAGTCTTACCAAAAATTTCACCCTTCCCATAGAGACATCATTGGCAATGCCTCTCACATTCCATATAAGGGAAGATATTAATTCAAAGATTGTGAAAGTTGACCAGTGGAGGAACTCCTGACCATGGACCGAGTGATGACACCACTGCGTGAAGGCAACAACTCTATAGAAGGATTTTCTTTGAGAGATGTATCAGAGACCTGGAGACAAACCTGTATATCATCTGAGTTACCCAATATCTTTGGGTCCTTAATCCTGGTAAGGGGGCCGTCAATCATGCTAGATGTCAATGCCTTGGAAGCTTTGATGGGAGAGTGGGTAATAACAACCGATTGAGTCAAATCCTTAGTCACTAAAGGACTATCTGAAAGGTTTACTTCTGAAATGAAGTAGTCAGGCAGCATCCTAGAGGAGTTGGGAATGTCATTAGTGAAATGCTCTTGGTGATTGATGACAGGGGGCACCAGAGGTAGCTCTACTACTGGATGAGATGAAGGTACTCTAACAGCATGGTCTGCTCTGCATTAGAGGATAATAAAAGGCCTCCTTGCTGCTGAATAGCATCAAATTGATTAGAAATTTCACAATCATTGGAAGATTTGTTGAAATTATCCCGCTTTCTTGTGTGTTTCAATACTGGTGTCCAAGTATCGGTAGCATTAGACTTTGTATGGGAATCAACATGCATCGATTTCTTCAAGCCATCCGTAGAAGGTTTCGGATTCTTAGATAACAGAGTTCTGTAATCAGGCGCAATATGCCCCACCTTATTACATACTGTGCAAAAGCGTGGAAGCCTAGGATAGACTACCTCTTGCCAGAATCCATCCTCACCCAGACCAATCCAAATTCTTTTGACCAAAGTTTTAGAACATCAATCTCCACACACACTTTGGCAGCTTGAGTATATGTAAGTTGGGCGGTGGCCATAGCCACCTGCAGGACCTCACCAAGATTTCCAACAATAGAACGGATGAAGGATTCATGATATAGGTTAATAAGGAGTCCTGGAAATTCCGCCCAGACCGACAGTATTGAAGGTTCTTCAGAAGCCCTGAATAGCGGGGTCCATTTGAAGAAGCGAAAAAGCTTACCCATGATATATAAAGATTCCTGCAGCAAAACTTTTAAATAATCATCTCTATTCTTGAAACGCAAAAGAAGATGCATGGAGTCAAGAGCACAAATAACAAACGTTTCCTGCAATCCACATCGAGAGAAGATGTGATCACGTATGGCTGGATATTCCGGACGGCCATATGCTATCTTTGCAACAATGACATATTGAAGAGGAGCTAATGAAGCCGTAACTTCCTCCTTGGAGAAAAAACAAATTGCCTCTCCCAAATCAGTAAAAGCAGGCTCGTGGACTTTATCTCCGCTGCAGGGAACTCCATAGAAGCGCCAAAACCTGCGCAAAGGTGCGCACGCCTGACAAAGGACGGGGGGGCGGTGGGCCCCCCTAGCATCCACCATGGAGAAACGCCGCAGCCCTACGGGATGCTGCCTCACAACCCTACGGTCCCTCAAGCAACCGGAGTTTGTAAAGTTCAAAAGTGAGTGCTCTACCATTTGAGCTACATCTCCACTCTGTGTGGGGGGGGTGACTAAGAGTCGGTGGTCGAGGGAGAGGGGACCGCTCTCTCTCTCTCTCTCTCTCTGTGTGGGGGGGGTGACTAAGAGTCGGTGGTCAATCAAAACAAATCTGGGTCCCCAAGGAGGCCCAACCCATGGCACCTGTGCAGGCAGGGCCCAGCCGCTCCCGCCAGCCAAGGGAGCGAAGAGATAAAGAGGTCGAGAGGCAAGTCACGATCCACCAGCCAGCCATCGTTGTACGTCAGCTGACCGGGGGCACCCGTCGCCGACGTCACAGGCACAATCGCCACGCCAGCCACCCGGCAAGCCCGGATCACACCTACCTTGACATCGTCAGCAACACCCAACTACCAGCCACTCTCCCTGACCAAGAGTGGGAAGGGATCGAGCAGGCCATGCGCAACTATCTCCTGGGCCCAGGTAACACTCCCTTGGGTCGCTAGAGATTACTGGGGGCAATGACTTCTGCCTTTCAAGAAGAAGAGCAAGCCCAACCCCCGCCTGCCTTGGAGTCGGAGAACCAGCTGGAGAGGCGACATCAATCACTCATGCGGGAAGAGACACCACCCTAATGATCAGTCTTCGACATGCTGGTCTTCCCGAATAAGCAGTCGCGGAGAGCGACAAAAAGTAACAGAGGTTGGAAGGCCTTCACCTGCAACATGGCAGTGTTCTCCAACTGATATGGGGCCTTACCTAGTGATCCCGATGAAGTGGCTAAGCTAGATACTAGGCCCGGCCCCCTCACCAGGAGAGGAAGGGTGGCAGGCGAAGTGGCACGAACAACGATCGTAGTGACTTTCCCTGATGACTCCCCTGCGGCTCTTACGGCCAACGTTGTCACCACTGGAGGCTCGAGCGGCAGACCCTCTACATCATCCGAGGACGCCCCAGCCGAAGAAGTGGGTGGTATGCCAAATCTCCCGGTGACCGACCCCACCATGCTGAGCATGATCCAGCAATACCAGCGGGAGATCGAATTTTTGAAGAGGCAGCTTGGTGAGAGGAATGCTCTACCCTTGACGTCGAGACAAACCGAGGTTCTGCCAGAAGCACTTGGGGGCAATAGGCAGTCTTCCGAGGCAACCCTACGAGCTACGGTGTTCCCACCAACTCCCGGCTTCTCCACGGGTCCCATGTATCAAATGCAATACCTGGCCCCGTTGCAGGGACCCTCCTCCCAACAGCCTCCTTTGGGTCCTCAGGCGACCGTGCTGACTACCCCAGTGGCGCAACCTGCTCATTTCTATCCGAGCCCGGTCGACCCAACGGCGGTCAATCGGTTGATGCTAGAACAGATGATCGATATGAAGCTAGCAGAAAGGGGTGACGGGGAGCAGACGCCATTTGACGTCTACCGAGTCCCTTATCCGGCTCATTATGCCGCAAAGAAGTTACCAGCTAACATCACCAAGCCACCGAAATTTGAAAAGTTCAATGGGCAGGGGTCTCTAAGAGAGCACATTGCCTACTATGTGAACGTGATGGGAGATCTAGCTGTTGATGAAGCCTATCTCCTGAAGTTCTTCGGCTCAACACTTACCAGGCTGGCTTTCGAATGGTACTCCAGCTTGTCGCCTGGGTCCATCGCCGACTGGCCCGATATGCAGAAGAAGTTCAAAGAAAGATTCTATATTGCAGAGCGGGAAGTCACCGTGGTGGAGCTCTACGTCACGAGGCAGTGAAATGACGAGTCAGCAGTTGACTTCATCAAGAGGTGGAGGAACCTCAGCATGCGGTGAAGGCATCCCCTGCACCAAGAAGATGCAGTCCAAATTTGTAAACAAAATTTGAAGAAGGAGGTCCTCAAAAGGATGATCGGCGCCGAGGTCAAGACCTTCGATCGCCTGAATAACATGGTGGCCGAGATCGAGGCATTTCTCGCCCGATACTCCTCCGCCCCTGCAGCACCAAGTCAAAGGGCGAGACAAGCCGAAAAGAAGCCAATGCCACCGGAGGTCCATGCGTTGGATTTCCAGGCCTTCGAAAAGCAAAAGGAAAAGTCCAAAGCGGCTATGGGCCCTCCACCGCCCAGGCCCGCGGAGCGACGGGAAGGCCCCTCATTGAGGGAGAAGATGAGAAGCAAGCTGTACTCCTTCTCCAGGGACAAATCCCGGTTTGAAGTGGATTTCAGGGTTTATTCCGGACTCGATTGACGAGTCGCTTGATTCCTTTCGAGGGCCCACGAGCAGTGGGTTCCCTGGGGGTTGGCTTCTCTTCGCTGTTGTGACTCCGGAGGTGGCTTCACGGCAGCATGTTGTCTCTTCGGAGGGTCCGGATGGGACGTGTCCTCCAGTGACCGACTTCTCTTCGCCGTTGTGATCCCGGGGACGGCTTCACGTTGGCATGGTGTCTCTTCGGAGGGTCCGGGTGGGACGTATCCTCCAGGGTCTACTCGGTTGAAATTATCGTTGCTTGTTAGACTGGTGGGGACGAATGGGCGTGCAATTTTACATGTCCACAGCAGCCCATGCACAGACTTTGTCCCCCTTGCAACCCCAACCCCATGCAAACCTGCACGGACTTGGTCCTCCTGCACGCATAAGCCTTGTACAAGCCCTGCACAGACTTTACACAGCCCCTGGCCCCATGTGCACGAACCTTGCATGGACCTTGTACCCCTCTGCATGCATGCACTGACTTTAGCCCGCACGTGCACGGACCCTGCACGGACCCTGCACGGACTCTGTTTTCCCCCCTTGCATACATGAACTGATTTCACCTTGCATTGCACGGACTTCGTTCAGAACATGCACAGACTTCACCCCCTCCGCATGCATAAGCCTTGCACGGACTTTAGCCCATGTGCACTGACCTTAGTCTGCACGTGCACTGACCTTAGTCTGCATGGGCATTGGCCTTAGCCTACATGTGCACTGACTTTAGCCCATGTGCACTGAACTTAGCCTGCATGTGCACCGACCTTACCCCTTGCATACTCCATGACTACGCTGACTTTCCCTGCATGTGCACTGACTTCGCCAGCATGTGTACTGACCTTGTCCTTGGCATATTCCATAGGTACACTAACTTTCCCTGCACGTGCACTGACCTAGCCAGCATGTGCGTCGACCTTACCCCTGTGTACATTGACCTCCTTTCAGCCCCTAGCCCCATGTGCACGGACCTTGCCTACCCATGCACCGGCTTGACCTTCATCCCCTGCATATGCACGGACCTCGCACTGACCTCGCCTCTAGCATGCATGGACTTAGCCCCTTCGCCCAAAACCTGCATCTGTGCATATGCACGGACTTCATCCCACAACCTGAACACCCTGCACGGACTTGCCCAGTCCTGCACGGACCCCATTCTTACCTTGCACGCATCTGCACTGACTTGGCCCTCATGTGCATGGACTTAACCTGCATCTGCATGGACTCAGCCCAGATCTGCATGGACTTAACCTGCACGTGCATGGACTCGGCCCAGATCTGTGTGGACTTCATCAAAACATGCACGAACTTTGTTCTTCAACCTTGTGCAGAACAAGCATGGACTTTGTTCTTCAACCCTGTGCAGAACATGCACGGACTTTGTTCTTCAACCCTGTGCAGAACATGCACCGACTTTGTTCTTCAACCCCGTGCAGAACATGCACGGACTTTGTTCTTCAACCTCGTGCATGACATACACGGACTTTGTTCTTCAACCCCGTGCAGAACATGCACGGACTTTGTTCTTCAACCCCGTGCAGAACATGCACAGACTTTGTTCTTCAACCCCATGCATGACATGCACTGACTTTGTTCTTCAACCCCATGTAGAACATGCACGGACTTTGTTCTTCAACCCCGTGCATGACATGCACGGACCCTGCTCTTCAACCCCCATGCAGAACATGCACGGACTTTGTTCTTCAACCCCGTGCATGACATGCACGGACCCTGTTCTTCAACCCCATGCAGAACATGCATGGACTTTGTTCTTCAACCACGTGCATAACATGCACGGACTTCGTTCTTCAACCCCATGGGCATGGACATTATTTCTCAACCCTAAAACTTGCATGGACTTCGTCCTAACATGCATGGACTTTGCTCAAACATACGCATGGACCTTGCCCAGAACCTGCATGGACTTCGTCCCTTAACCCCGTGCATAACCTGCACGGACCTGCTTGAAATCTTGCTTGGATGACAACTTCTACCCCGTAGATGAGAGAGAACGGTGAGCACCCAATGGAGGTTTTATAGAGTGTCTGGTAGGCCCACAGTGCCTTGAACACCTTTTCACCCCAGTCGCATTTACGATGACTGATTATTTTGGCCAAGAGCTTGTAAAGGGTTTTGTTGAAGGCCTCAGTTAGGCCATTGGCTTGAGGGTTGTAGACTGAAGACGTTCTCTAGTCGATATGAAATTTTCCTGCCAATTGATATACAACTTTGTTCTTGAATGGTGTATCATTGTCTGACACAATCCAACTGCGAGTGCCAAACTAGTAAATAATGTTATGACGGATGAATTGGGCCATCGCTTCTCTATTGACTTCCCATAGTGGGACAACCTTGACCCATCAAGAGAAGTAGTCGATGGCTGCCAAAATGTACTTGTGACCTCTGGAGGATTATGGGAAAGGTCCCACAATGTCGATACCCCACTCCGCAAATGATCAAGTAGGGGTCGTTGGCTGTAGCTAGTTAGGAGGTCTTCTGGGTATTGGGGGAGCATTGATGACACATACGAGTGTACTGGGTGCAATCCACATACAAAGTGGGCTAGTAGAAGTCTTTAAGCTTGATGTTATTCTTCGTTTTATCTTTGGCCTGATGAGCATCACACAGTCCTAAGTGGACTTCATGCATGATAACCCTAGCTTTGACTGGGGAGATGCATCTCAACAGAATAGACTTATCTTTTTCATGGGCAAGTCGGTAGGTGGAATCGCTAATCAGCTTGTACGACGTAGCCCATCGGAGTAGTTGGATTCTTCAAGCTCGTTCAAGAGGGAGCCAACCTCACTTGATTTTGATGATTGGCTCACGCCAATTGGCTGGTTGGTCAGTGGCCATTAGGGGGCCTTCATTAGGGGAAGACATATCTAGAAAAATTTTCTTGTTGCTCATGAATTATTGCATGCTATAAAATCTCACGGGCAAAGGGAAGTGGTGCTTAAGTTGGACTTCAAGAAGGCCTATGACATGGTCAATTGGAATTGTCTCCTGAAGGTGTTAGCCATGACTCGTAGATTCTCAAATTCCCGATTGAGGGGCTCCCACAACGTAGCACTTTGCCCCGCATGGCACTTAGCTCCCGCACTCCCGAACGGTAGTTAAGAATTTCAAGGTTTGACCATGTAATATAGGTAGATTTTTGAGTGAGTTCGTAGGTAGAAAATGCAAGAATATGCAGTTATAATGGTACTGGAACCAGGTATCTGTATAAAATTTATATATTATTATATACTACTGTCGAGTCCAGTCCGATCAGTTCATTTAAGACTTGGAGTTTCAGTCCTCTTCTTTTCTTCAATTATTGATACAAAGTAAAAGTATAGCAGCCAATTTGAACTAGCTGGGGTCGACGTGAACGCAGGGGCGAAAGGGTTGAAGGGCGTCGACGCAGGGCTGAAAGGGGGGTGGACGCAGGGGCTCCTGCGTGGACGCAGGGGCTCCTGCGTGGACGCAGAGGCCCCTCCTGCGTGGACGCAGGGTCTCCTGCGTGGACGCAGGCTGTAGGCAGCGTGGACGCAGGCTGTAGGCAGCGTCGACGCAGGGCTGTAGGGGGTGGACGCAGGGTCTCCTCCTGCGTGGACGCAGGCTGTAGGGGCGTGGACGCAGGGGCTCCTGCGTGGACGCAGGCTGCAGGGGGTGGACGCAGGGGCTCCTCCTGCGTGAACGCAGGGGCTCCTGCGTGGACGCAGGGGGCTCCTGCGTTGACGCAGGGCCAAGGGGTTTTAAAGCCTTAAAGGCTCTGATCTTGTGGGCTTAAAGGGGTCGACGCTGTTGGGGTACCGCGTCGACGCAGGGTGCCTTGGGGGTCTCTTTCTGGTCTGGGTTAACATTTTTCTAACAACTGTTTGCTTATTTAATGGGTATTATTGTTCTAAAGGTAAGTCAAACAGGTATTAACACATGTTCTAACGGTTTACAGGTTGTTAACACATGTTGGTTTACAGGTTGTTAACACATGTTCTAATCAGGTCTATCTAAACATTTAACTCGGCCCCAGGTGACATCTTATCTTGGCAATTAATCAAGGATTTTCCTCCCTTTCGGAGGATGTAATCAACGCCATAACCTTTATAGTATGGTAGACTTCTGATTCCAACCTGAATCTCATAATCGACTGACCAAGTCAGGTTGAGCACACAATAAATTTATCACTCCGGTGTCTGGCACACCTTCTAACCAAGAAAATAATCATTCCACCAAATTGGCACGCCCGGTGGGACCGTAATCTCCCTTCATCTCTTTGCCAAGATAAGATGCCTCCCGAGGCTCTCCCTAAGAATACTGATCGTTTGCCTATTTATTGTAGGAAACGATAATGGCAACAAGACTTGCTGCCCTCGCTTTTGGCCCCACAGTTGTTGCTGGCCATGCGGCACACGGGTGCCTACAATTTTTGGCACATTCTGACCGGTGGTCTGCTTCCCCAACTTTTTGGGGCTTGCCTTCACTGATCTATTACAAGTGGAGTCCCCAGAGCCGAGAAGGGAGAATACTAACAAGAAGCTCAAGGTCTCTGAGGCTCGATGGTATGCAAGCCCGTTGAGAGGCCCAGCTCGAGTCACCAGTTGCATGGTGCCACATCACTCATGGGGCTCGCCCCATCCATAATAGGAAGCCCGGAGGATGCCAGAAGAGGGGCTTCTGGAGGAATACTGCTACTACTGTTACCGAGCGTCTCTCTGCGACTGGGAAATCCATTCTCATTGGGGGTGTCCGAGTCTTCTTAGACGGTCGTGATGCCTAAGCTATTCCTGACCAGGTGGTCCCTGCCATCCATACGCCCAACTCCTTCCAGGCTCTATCCAGGAGGAGAGCTAAAAGGGAAGAAGAAGGCCGCCGAGGCCGGAAGGAGTTGGCCCCACGGCCAAAGAAGTTCAAACAAGTGTGGGTCCCTAAATGTTGTGCCCCTGTGGTTATTGGTCATTTGTATCTCATGATTTTGATAATGGCTAACACTATAAGTCATTGTGTTGTTTGCACCTTCATATGACTGACATACGTGTTGGTTTGTTCTTGACAGGTCAGCAAATGAATTGAGAAGGAATGACATGGAGAAAGCAAAAGTATGAAGCCCGAACTCGCAAATGTGCGCCCTCACATCCGACCGAAGGTCGCCACGCGGATCGACCTGCGCGGTCAGGTCGCGGGGATCGACCTGCGCGGTCAGGTCGCGGGGATCGACCTGCGCGGTCAGGTCACGGAACAAAATTTTAATTAAGCGTGAGTAATAGAGTCTCTTTCATTTTTTTGTTTCATTTAAGTCTTTATTCATTCCTTTTTTTTTAGTTTTGGCATTTCTCCCCTTCAATCTTAAGAGACACAAGACTTGCAATGGCAAGGGTGGAAGGTTTGAAACGGCGCGGCCCAGGGGGGGGCGCGCCGGGTAAGTTAAAGTCAAAGGGTTGGTGAGAGAGACGGTGAGGGAGGAAGAGACGGTGAGAGAGACGCGTGAGAGAGACAGAGGAAGGCGAAGCGGAGAGAGACGGAGGAAGGTGAAACGGCGCGGCCCAGGGGGGGCGCGCCGGTTAAGTGGAAGGGAGGCATTGGGTTGCAAGGGAGGAGATTGAAACGGCGCGCCCCGGGGCGCGCCGTTTCAACCCCTGCCAGGAAGAGGAGGAGGGGGCGCGCCGGTTAAGGTAGAAAGGAATAAGGGCGCGCCGTTTTAACGGTCATAAAGAAGTTAGAAAGCCTCTTGGTTGAAACGGCGCGGGTAAGGGAGTGGCGCGCCGTATCAAATTCTCCCGAGGGTCTCAAGGGGTTTACTGTGTTTTCATTCCTTTTCTCACCCGTGGGTGAGCTTTGTGAAGGGTTTGTTCATTTTATTAGCAGATTAAGTTGATCAAGGGGGGGTTTAAGTGTTTTAAGTGGTTTATTAAGATGGTAAGCATTATCAATAGGTGATTTATTCAAGTGGTTTATTCACAAAGGTGGAGATTAGTCATGTGTTCTTCAACAACTTGGTCCGTTCAAGTGTTCTTGGTGTTCTTAGCCCGGAGAAAATCGTTATATTTTTTGTTGGAAAAAAACTTAAATCTTATGCATTTCACCATTCAATATGTTTAGGTTAACACAACGTGACAATGATAATAAGAACAATGCAAAAACATATTTAAGCTTGTATAAGAATTACTTTCTCAATCTCACTACTATCTCAGCATGTTGGAGAGCTTCTCCTCTATTGTTATCCTCATATCCTCCTTATGGATTGATTGGGAATAGATCACGTATCCAGATTGGGTAGGTGACTAGGCTCGATCCCAATTTGACTTGAATTCAATAAGCTGATCTCTCTGACCTGACAGAAGACAGGTTGACCCTAGATCAATCTATTTTAAAAAGTATTTAAAATGTTTAGAAATAAAAAAGATTAAAAAGTAGAAAATTTCTACATTTCTAGAAAAATACAAATGAAAATAAAAAATATTTTTTTATGCACTTGCATAATAAAACACTAGTAATCATAACATGACGCAAGTGGTTAGCTCACTATTGAACAAGCAAAATTTTGTTTTCTTCAACACGGGGAAAAAAGGTAATAATATATTGCATACCATGAATGAGTCATAAGTATGGATAATGCGATGAAGAGGACTCATCCTCATCTTGATAAAGTTGTCCATAGCCATACTCAGATTGTACATTTGGCTATATCAACAGGCCTATAATAATGCAGCCATATCTTCAACACCTCTTTGAAGTACCCTTGGAGATGTAGATTGCTGTTCGCTTTAGCTAGCTTCAGAATGTGCAGGTCCTAGCCATAATACATGCCATATCCAACTAGATGCTCTACCTCAACTGTACTACTAACATCTGAACAGGATAACTAAAGGTGAGGTGGATAAGAAGATCTATAGCCATATTCCTAATCAAATATAGTTTGTCATTGTTGCCCTTCGTATCCTCCTTGTCCTTTCCTTTCTTCTCGGTTTCTCCATGCTGACTCGGCCAATTCCTAAGAGAATGAAGGTGCCATGATGCCTGTAAAGCCTACTCCAGCATAGTCCCATTATCATCAGTAGGGGCTTATGTGGAGTCATCACTTCTATCTCATTGTTGCTCATGTTGGTTATCATATTGTATAATCAATCTTCTTCTACAATGACAATGAGAGCATGTTGAAGGGGGTGCTGAGTTGGTTATTGTTGTTATTCTTCTTTTTCCCGGTACTGATTGAATTCTCCACATGGAGCGCCATACAGCCATGCTCATGTGTTGAAAAATGCTATTTCATGCTTCTTTTTTCTTTCCTCCTTGTATGTGCTGCTTGTGAAGCTGACTTTTTAAGTACTGACTGAGAGGTAGACATAAATTGCTTTTCATCTTTACAGGCATGTAGTATCTTTTCATTCTCATTAATGGATTGCTGTCTTATCCATCTTTTGAAAAGATGAGTCTGTAAACCTCTTTTGGACCTTGTTTGATGATACTCTGAGCTGCAATGCAGACAGGCATTATCTTATGTCTTAAATAAATATAGGTTCTTTCCAGCAGTAATTGTCAGATGTGTTATGTTGGTCTCTTCCAATTCTTGCATGAAATGCATTGCAAAGTTAATTTCAGCTGCTAATATTCAATTTTATCTTGGAAGATATGCCAAAAGAACCAGTAGAAGAAGGCCAATGTCATATTCATTTTATGCAAAATGAGATGCTATGAACTTCTTCATATCCACTGTAATCATTAACAGAAGTGGCAGTGGGAATAGATGCATCTTTGTAATATTTTTTCATATTCGTACATGATGTTTTGCTACAACTGATGTTATTCCTTATAAACTAGGCCCATCCTAATCTTTGTCAGTTTGTTGATAGGCTCTTCTTGGGCTGCAGTATTGGAGAAAAGAGATGGCCTTCATTTTCCTGCAGATTTATATCTTGAGGGTACGGATCAACATCGTGGATGGTTCCAGAGTTCCTTGCTAACCAGTGTTGCTACAAAAGGTAATTTTTTCATGAGACTCTCACTGTTATGACTTCTATTTGTAAAAACTCTTAATGGCTTGGCGTTATTCTTTGGCTTGGGACTTGGTTATTCTCTTTAAGTGCGCTTTGTCTTTGTGTTGAATATCCCGTGCTCTGATTGACATGAATGATATAAACTCGTCACGCTCCTGGGTTCCTTCCATGCTCGGGACGTGATAATTTTTGTGGTATCAGAGCCTAGGTTTTCTAAATTACCTAGGTTACCAATGTCCAAGGATAGGTCTATATCTTTTACCCGGTGAGATTGGGTAGAGCCATGGCTTAAGTCAATATAGGATGATAAACCCTATAGTTAGACACACATATTAATTATTTTAAATTCCTTGTAGGATCATGGCCACTGAGAGAGCTCAATGGCGCGATATGCAAAGGACCGTTCAAGGTCCTACACAAGCGCTCTAACAAGTGGCCCAAGGAGGAATGAACCGTGGAGTGGGAGATCTCCATAGGAGCTTTCGCAACATGAACTCGCCAAAGTTTACCGGCTCATCCGATCCCGATGACACTGTAAATTGGATGAACGAGATTGAACAATTTTTTTTTGTGATGCAATGCACGGATGAAGAGAAAGTCTTCTTAGCAACTTTCCAGCTAGATCGTGGTGCTCATTTTTTATGGGAGTCGGTAGAAGTCGCATTGCCACTTGAACATATAATATGGGACGAGTTTGTTGAACACTTCAATAATAAGTATTTCTCTGATCAAGTCCAAGAGAAAAAGGCCGCCGAGTTTGCCACGCTTAAACAACGAAGCCTATCCGTGGCAGAATATGAGGCACAATTTTTGAGACTATCCCATTATGCACCGCACTGGTGTGTACGGAGAAAATGAAGGCCCAGAGATTTCTAAATGGGTTGAAACCTCAGTACATTACGCAATTGGCACCTATGGATGTGCAAGCTTATTCCAAAATGGTTAGGCAAGCACAACTATTGGAGGACGCCACGGAGTTATCTGACCGGATCCGTGGGAGAGACAAGAAGGAACATGTCACAAGTTCCCGATCGTTCAAGGCCCCATCTACCAAGAAGAGGTCTAATGATGGAGGAGATCATTCCAAAGACAAGAAGTTTAAGACAAACGATAAGCAATTTGCCATTACCACCACACCATCCAAGGAGGTCTGTGAGCACTACGACAAGGCAGGGCATAAGGTCGAAGAATGCTAGAGGAGATTGGGAGCTTGTCTCCGCTGCGGAAGCCGTGATCACTAGATTTTCGACTGTCCTTTATTGAATGAGCAAGCCAACAAAGATAAGCACCCGGTGAAGAAACAAGGCCGTCTCCAAGCATTACAAGAGGCGGAGTAAAGTGAAGGCCGAATTTTGGAAGGTATATTAAATATTTGTTCCAAGACTGCTCTTGTCCTATTTGATATCGGCACAACTCATTCATTTTCTCAAAATTTTGCTGCTACATTATCTGTGGAACCTATTTTATTAGAATCGGTTCTAGTTATCTCCACTCCTATTGGAACTGGATCCGAGATTAAATACCATTACCCAAATATTGAAGTCTTAGTGGGAGGACATAATTTGCCTGCTGATCTAGTATGCATGGATATGGAAGGGTATGCCATCATTTTAGGCGCAGATTGGATATCCACACATAAGGCTATCATAGACTGTCGGAAGGGTCTAGTAATCATTAGTGAACACCCGAAGCTCATTTACTCTAGTCCCTGGAGTCGTGACAAGTCACCCCTCATTTTGGCCCTTCAAGCTAGTAAACTCATAAGAAGAGGCTGTATGGCCTTTCTAGCCCTTGTAACCATAACGTAACTTAAGGGATCAAAGCTAGAAGATATCTACGTGGTTAGAGATTTCCCCGATGTATTTCCGGAGGATTTGCCCGGTTTACCTCTGGAGAGAGAAGTGGCTTTCACAATTGATCTTGTCCCTGGTGTTGGCCCCATTTCCAAGGCACCTTACTGAATGTCCCCCGCTGAACTAAAGGAATTGAAGGAACAATTAATGGAGTTATTAAAGAAAGGATTCATTAGGCCAAGTTCTTCCTTGTGGGGAGCGCTCATTCTATTTGTCAAGAAGAAGGATGTATCTATGAGGCTGTTCATAGGCTATCGACAACTAAATCAACTCACTATCAAGAACAAGTACCCGCTGCCGAGAATCGATGAACTATTTGATCAGATTTCAGGAGCCCAATATTTTTCGAAGATTGATCTCTGGTCGGGATGCCATCAATTGAGGATTCAAGAAGAAAATATTTTCAAAACGACATTTAGGAGTAGGTATGGGCATTATAAATTTACTGTTATGTCTTTTGGACTAACAAATGCCCCTGTAGCCTTTATGCAGTTGATGAATAGTATTTTTAGGCCGCATCTTGATCAATTTATTATGGTATTCATTGATGACATATTAATATACTCCAAATTTGAGGAGGATCATGAAAAGCATTTAAGGATTACTTTACAATTATTAAGGGACAATCAACTCTATGTAAAATTTAGCAAATGTGATTTCTGGCTTGATGGAGTATCATTCTTGAGGCATGCGATTTCAAAGAAAGGGATTTCTGTTGATCCTTCTAAAGTCGAAGCAGTGAAGAATTGGGAAAGACCCGTTAATGCTACTGAAATTCGTAGTTTTATGGTTCTAGCTGGTTACTACCGACGATTCATTAAGGACTTCTCCAAGGTTACTGTTCCTTTGACACGATTAACAAGGAAGGAGAATCCATATGCATGGACCGAGGATTGTGAAGAAAGCTTCCAAACTTTGAAAGACTGTTTGATTACTGCCCTAGTGTTAGCTTTGTCAACTAAAGGAGAGAAATTTGAAGTATACACTGATGCATCCAGTGTGGGACTTGGATGCGTATAAATGCAACAAGGGAAGGTAATTGCATATTCTTCCCAGTAATTGAAGAAGCATGAAGAAAACTACCCAGTGCTTGATCTAGAGCTAGCCACAGTAGTATTTGCTGTATGGATTTGGAGACACTATCTTTATGGAGAATAATTTATTGTATACTCTGATCATAAAAGTTTGAAGTATTTATTCTCTCAAAAGGAGTTGAACATGAGGCAAAGGTGTTAGCTAGAGTATCTCAAAGACTTCGACTTTTCTATATAATATCATTCAGGAAAGGATAATCCCATAGCTGATGCCCTTAGTCGAAAGCCAAGAGCACTGTTAGCCAGTTGCATGATTCAGGAATGGCGATTGCTAGAATAATTCTCCGAGATAAATCTAACAATGGACAAGGAAAAAGGATGTGTTATTCTATCCCACATGAGTTTACATCCTAATCTATTTTTTGAGATTAAGGAGTTACAAGATGATGACCTGGTGCTGGTAGAAATTAAAAGTAAGTTGGATCAACGACCCGACTTCAAGTTAGCAAATGATGGAAGACTATTATTCTATGAGAGGACTTGTGTACTGGATTGTCCAGAATTGAAGAACAAGATTTTAGAAGAAGCTCATCGATCAAGGTACACTATTCACCCTAGAGCTACCAAAATGTACCAAGACTTAAAAAGGAACTTTTGGTGGCCCAACATGAAGAGGGAAGTGGCGGATTTCATTTCCCGCTACCTTACATGGCAAAAGGTTAAGGTGGAACACCAAAAATCCACCGGTAAATTACATCCCCTGAAAATTCTTAAGCGAAAGTGGGAAGAGATAGAGATGGACTTCGTCATGAGTTTGTTAAAAACAAAGGGCAGACATGATGGAATATGGGTGATTATTGATCGATTGACCAAGTCTGCACATTTTTTGCCTATCAAGAGTCAATGGTCAGTGGATGTATTAGCAGCTTTGTATATCAAGGAGGTCATCAGATTGCATGGAGTGCCTATTTTAATAGTGTCTGATCGAGACTCGCACTTCACATCATACTTTTAGAAGGGTCTACAACATTCTATGGGGACGAGATTAAATTTCAGCACTATATTTTATCCCCAAATGGATGGTTAGATGGAAAGGACAAATCAAGTAGTGGAAGACATGCTCAGGGCTTGTGTCATAGATTTTGGTGAGAGTTGGCATGATCATCTGCCTTTGGTTGAATTTGCCTACAACAATAACTATCAAGCTAGCATTCAGACGGCACCATTCGAGGCATTGTACGGAAGGAGTTGTCACCCACCAATATGTTGGGATGAAGTTGGGGAAAAGTAACTTCTAGACTCGAAATTGGTAAGGGACACTAGTGAAAAAGTGTAAATCATTAGAGAAAGACTTCGTATGGCTCAGTCAAGATAAAAGACATATGCCGATAATAGGAGGAGAGACCTAGAGTTCCAAGTTGGAGATCACATATTCCTTAAGGTTTCTCCAGGTCGTGGAATTCAAAGATTCGGTGTCAAGGGAAAGCTTACACCGAGATATATCGGCCCCTTTGAGGTTCTAGAAAGAGTTGGCGAGGTCGCCTATGTTGGAACCCTAGTTTTGATAATGACATACTATAAATCATGTTGAGACTAAAATGTAAAAATTCTTCAATCAAATCTGGTTGTGTTTGTCTAAGTATGTGTGATATACAAGGATAGTGCTTGTTTGATAATGATGCATATAGGTCGGTGCATAGTTTGCATGTCTAAGTGTAGGGTCAGTGCATATTCATGCATATAAAAGACCAAGGTCGGTGCACATCCCATCTGTGCAAGATAAAAGTCGATGCACATCCCATCTGAATATGAGGCAAAGAAGATGACAGGAATATTTAAAAGACTTCAACTTTTCCATACAATATTATCCTGGCAAAGCAAACGTTGTGGCTAATGCTCTCAGTAAGAAGCCGATGGCAAGATTAACGAGCCTCAAGAAAGGTATAACCTGTCTCAGAAGATTTCTCGTATTTGGATTTAGATATTGATAAAGAAGAAGGATGTATTATCGCAAATATCAAGGCGCAACCTACCTTAATTGAAGACTTGGTCAAGTAACAAGAAAATGACCATGTTCCAATGGAGATCAAGACTAATATTGACCAACGGCCGGAGTTCTCTGTTTCGGCCGATGGAAGACTATTATTCAAAGGTCGGATCTGTGTGTCGAATCATGCCAACACTAAGAAGCTGATTATGAAAGAAGCTCACAAATCCAAATACTCAATTCATCTTGGTGTTACCAAGATGTATCAAAATTTGAATAGAAATTTCTGGCGGCCCAACATGAAGAGAGAAATAGCGGACTTCGTTTCACGCTGTCTTACTTGTCAACAAGTCAAGGTGGAACATTTAAAGTCCGCTGGAAAATTACATCCCTTAGAGATTCCCGAGTGAAAATGGGAGAGTATAGGGATGGATGTTATCATGGGTCTACCGAAGACAAGAGGTGGACATGATGGTATTTGGGTAAACATAGACCGATTGACTAAATATACACATTTTCTACCTATCAAAAGTCAATGGTCTGTTGATATCCTAGCAGCATTATATATGAAGGAAATAGTCAAACTATAGGGTGTCCTTGTTACCATTATTTCCGATAGAGACCCTCGTTTAACATCACAATTCTGGAAGGGTCTACAACATTCATTAAGGACCCGACTCAACTTTAGTACGGCTTTCCATCCGCAAACTGATGGAGAGACTGAGAGAACAAATCAGGTGATAGAAGATATGCTCAGGGCGTGTGCTATTGACTTCGGTGGGAGCTGACACGATCATTTGCCTCTGGTGGAATTTGCCTACAACAATAGTTATCAAGCTAGTATACAAATGGCACCCTTCGAGACTTTATATGGAAGGAGTTGTCGCTCACCCATATGCTGGAACAAAATTGGGGAAAGATAATTTCTAGGCCCCGAAATCATTCTGGATACCACAGAGGAGATAAAACTTATTCGTGAATGGCTCCAGATGGCTCAAGACAAACAAAAGTCCTACGCTGATAATAGAAGACGAGACCTGGAATTTCAAGTGGGAGATCATGTGTTTCTCTAAGTTTCTCCAAGTCAAGGTATTCGAAGATTTGACATCAAAGGCAAACTAACTCCGAGATATATAGGCCCTTTTGAAATTCTTGAAAGGGTTGGCAAAATTGCATATCGGATAGCTTTGCCCCCTCAACTAGCCGGAGTGCGTGATGTATTCCATGTTTCCATGCTCAAAAAGTGTGTTTATGATCCGTTCCATGTTGTAAGTTATGATAACTTGAAAATTCAAAAGTATTTGACGTACGAGCAAAAGCCAATCAAGATCGTTGATCGAGAGGTGCGTCAACTTCGGAATAAGACTATTCCCATTGTCAAAGTCTGATGGAACAAATGCATAGACCAAGATGCAACATGGGAGACATAAGAAACAATGCAAAAGTAATTCCCGAAACAATTTGACTGTAAGTAGAAATTAAACTCTCCATAAGTATCATGCAATGAATTTGGGGACTAAATCCTGTTTAAGTGGGGGTGGGTGTACCAAATCCTCTCTCTCCCATAACCACATTTCTCTCTCACACACATACATCACCCCTCTTTCTCTCTCTCCCATAACCACTTATCTCTCTCTCTTCAACCACCTCCTAAGAGAAATGGGAAGGTGACAGAAATCACAGTGAAATATTTTTTAAAGAAAAAATAGTCTTAAGAAAAAAATTCATCAGGGACACCCTATAAGACTTTGACTGCACGGATTTGGGTTGAACACTGTCTTAGCTCCATGCAAGATTCTACATCAACAAAACACATTGACTATCCACATGAAGAGTGATGATGACCACCATGATGTGACAGATTGAGTTTTGATGGTATTGCTTGGGAAATTTTTATTAAACTTCATTTTCATTTTTCTGGGAATAAGATCTTCATCTTTTCATATATCTATATAGCTAAAAGTGTGAGGTGAGCGAGGCAAACCCAAGGCTTGCACCTTGAAGGAAGAAACTAGTAGTAGGAGGTAAACTAAGTGAACATCCAAGACAATGACATGTGAGGCTCTGGGAGCACTAATCATGTCCAATATGTAAAGAGCAATTTATATAAAGCACTAGTAGTGGATGCTTTAGCCTTGCTTTGATAGCAGATTAGCATATATCCGGGTTAACTCTGCAAGGCTAATTTAGCCCAATGTTAGCCCATTTTTAGTTTGAGAACACAATTGGGATAAACTAATCTAACTCTCTAGGTGGGTTAGTAAATCCGGTGTTAACCCGGAGTTAGCCCACTTCTAACTAGTTTACGGAATCCGGCCAATCTAAGTAGCAGGAGGGGTAACCCAGGGTTATCCGGGCTAACCCTAGGCTAACCCCCAACCAAAGTGTAGCTTAAGGAACTAACAAGAATTAGGAAAATGTGGCAGCATGTGAGACCTAGACATTGTTAAAGGAGGTATTAGCCCCTTTGGAGTAATTAGAATAAAGTAAAAGTAGTACCACATAACTAAAAGGCAGGGGCATTTGACGTATAGCATCGGCAAGTGCCTATGTGGCTACGGACCTAAGGTAAACATGAGGTGGGGCAATGTGTTTTTGCCTTGCTTGCCTGCCTCATCTTGCCTTGCCTCATTGTTCAGGCAAGCAAGGCAATTGCCTTTCATAACATAGATTCATATTAATCTGGATTTTTCAAATTTACATAATTTAAAACTATGTTATCAAAAGCACTTGAGACACTCACCTAGGTAAGGATGCAAGGCGAGGTGCCAATAGTTCGCCTCATCTCAGCCAATCTCGCCTCGGTGATGAGGCAAGGCCATGGACGCCTTTGGGCTGAGCCCACTCGGGCCACCCAGCCCATTCCTACAACACATATGCATGTATAAATTAGGTATTCTCATAGTTTTTATATGTGTTGTTGACACATTTAATGCAATATGTACATATCTGACCTATTTGTAGTTTTAATGAAATGTCGTCTCAAACGCTCTAGGCCATCACCTAGGCATTTGAGGCTTAAGGTGACCCCTTGGTTGCCTCGGTCGTCTCTCGCCTCAGACTATATAGATTTAAAATGATGTGGTCATGGCGGCATCAAGAATTGCGATTGACTCTTCCATTAGCTATTTTTTCAAGTTTTTGAAGTTTGAACATTAACCGTGGATATGATTATCTTGAAGCCTTTGTGATTCCTACTACAAACTCTGGATGGTGATAAATTTTTGTGGCCATCATGGTGGAGGTATGATTAAGTTCGATTGCATTTATGGTCACTTTTCTTATTGTTGGTTATCATAGGTGTTTATAAGGATCTAAAAGCCAGATTGGATCAGTGCTAATCTGTCTCATTCTCTGCTTTTTCCCGTTAAATCTTGCTATTCTAGGCAGTCTTGGGCTAGTTGCAGGCCTTATATTTTGAATAAAGTGCAGGGTGTATGCTGCAAACCAGATTAATCTGACTCAAACTTACTTCCAGTTTTAGGTGATTCCTAAATTGAATGTATCATTTGGATAAAACAGGGAGACACATAAACTTCCTTGATATATTTCTCTGTCACTGAGGGTTTGCTAGGGATTTCTGAAAACTTTTGTTTGATTGGGAAGAAAAACCTGTTCTCCCTGGACTAAAAGAAAGGTGTGGTCTTGAAGTTAGATTTTGAAAAGGCCTATGGTAAGGTGAACTGGCAGTGCATATTTGATGTGCCGGAAAGGATGGACTTTGGGGAGAGAAGGATAGGATAGATATGTGCTTGTATCTCTTCCATCTCTTTTGTAGTCCTAGTGAACGGAAAGACTACATCATTTTTTTATAGTGGCGAGGGGGTCTAACTGGGAGATCTTATCTCCCCTCTTCTGCCTGATACAACATAACCAGTCCTCATAGAAAGCAAAGCTGGTAGTCTGATGATGAGGAAGGCCATAAGATAACCCACTTTGGCCTTCAACAGGAAACGGTCAGAAGTCATAAGAGCTATGGGCAAAGTGTGGGCCCTCCTTCCTTGAATAGGGACATATGAGAGCATTCTCCGCGCTCCTAATAAATACTCGTGCGGGCTCTGATCAGGGCAGTTTCGAGATAGGAAAATCAATGGTGTCGCTGGATGTTCAACTGGTACATTCTGACATAATGATGGCAGCAAAAGCTCGGCCCACGCACTCAAGTAGTGAGTAGCCATATATACACTCTTATCCCTAGGAGAGCTGTGTGTTGTCAAGTTTCCCAAGCCATGATAAATGTTTACCAATGCAGTAGGAACAATTGCCAGTCTGTGCTCGTCAGCAAGAAGACAGGCAGGATATATAACTTCAGGTCGTACTAGACCCTCCTCTCCATATGGCACAACAAATGTGGCTAGCCAATATACAAGGTACGCTGCAAGATAGGTCTGGTCTGGCAACCTCCGGGGGTTCCACCCCTCATTTTCTGGCGCAGATAAATATCGCATGTTCTCTTGTGAAGGCGTAATAAGCTGATCGTACTGGCTCAAGGGCCTGTCATCTTCAGCAAATCTCTCATGAAAGTAGAATGGCCCATTATAGAAGTATTGAATCCACGCATTTAAACTAACCCTTGCAGCGCCAGCAGATGCAGAAGGTGCTTTCTTCTTGCCAAAACGAGTTAGATCTCGCCAAACTTTCATGAAATAGCAGAAAATCAAAGGAAGCTCGTATTCTCTTGTCCCGATGGAATAGTTACTATGAAGATCATCAAGAGATACCTCGTCATAAGGGCGTCCAGAAATGAAAAGGCCAGAGATTCTATGAAAGCTCCATAGATCAAGTGTCGTCTCTCCTTCAATCGTTGCAAAAGTATTAAACTGGCGGTTAAATCCCTCAGCCAATGCCTACAGCAATCCACTATAGCAGGGATAGCGATACAAAGCAGTAGTAACAGCATGGCGAATGCCCACAAACTCCAACAGTCTACTATAGTGATGAAGAACTCCCATGAGCCATTCTATGGCTCCCAAATGAAATATGTGAGAAGAAATAACCGCCCATATGCCATACCAACTAGGCGTAGAACCACACATGATCTTGACCAAAAGGCAGAGTTTGTCATACCCTTCTGAAGCAAATTGTGTACTAGAGGGAGCCAAGAAACAGCCAGAGACAGAATCAGAAACAGCCTTGTGTTTTCCACTCAAGTCCTAATCAGTAGCTGAAGAAGTACAAGCTCGGGTGGGGCAGCCGGTCTCGGAGCTGAAGAAGCCCAACTGGGCAGCTACAGGAAACTGGATCTGCCGCACAATGCCCACAGGCAAGCTGGGAAAATAAGTGCCACAACAGCCAAGCATGCTATCTCGGTCGACCAAAATAGCCCTCTCAAGCTGAACACGTTCTGTCGACAATAAGTGTCGTCTTCATCCATTCCCTCAAGAATAAAATTCTGAATGAAGGGAAATAAATACTCATCCAAAGGACAGTGTTTTGGATAACCCTTCGAGTGCTCATATTGATAGCAGCCGCCACGCCTGGCAATCAAAGACAAATCAACTTTTCCATCGCCAGGGTCTCCCTCAGGAAGCGGACTAGAAGCAACTATGCTCAATCCTCTGTCAAGAGAAAATAAAGTTTCTGTAGTGATCCTCAGCAGTCCCAAGGGCGGCATCAACCTCTGAGAAGTAATGGGGGCGGTGTGTCCATCCTGTCTCAGGGATCCACGAGTATGGCTCCTCCTAGCACGAGGCACGATGAACAGCCTACAGGGAAAAGAAGACCAAAAAGAAAACATTACAAAACGTTAGTCGAACGTCACAAGCAGTAAAAAAACAAATTTACAGGCTATGGAAATATTAACAGAAGTGCAGAAAATTTTGAAGGGGCCCGGGCCGCCCGTCGTCGCTTACGGCTCCGACAGATCCCCCGTGGGGGGAGAGTTTGTAGTTGAAGTATTTCAAGTTATGATGAATAAAGGATTGGGTTATCTTTACTTTTGCGCACTCTGCCTTTGTGTCGAATACACTAATGCTCTGATTGACATGATCGATATAAACTCGTTACGCACTCTGGGTTCCTTCCTCGCTCGAGGCATGATAGTGTGAGTATCTGGGCCAATAATTGGTATCAAAGCAAGGCCTCTGATTTTTATTGAACCTCATGGTTGTAGAGGATTGATCGATAGTATTGGAAAGTAGGGGAATGCTTCCAGAGGGATATTCTATTCATAGGCCACCATTTTTTGATGGCACGAATTACCACTATTGGAAAAATAGATTGATTGTGTTTTTACGAGCACAAGATTACAATAGATGGAAAGTCATTAGCAAAGGTCCCCATCAATTGCTCGATGATGAGGATAGTTGGATTGAAGAACATATCAAAAATTCATGTGTAAATTTTAGGGCTATGAATATTGTTCAATGTGTTGTTCATCTGAAGGAATATTCACGCATATCTATGTGTTCCTCTGCACAGGAAATGTGGGAGAAGCACTAACTCATATACGAAGAAATGTCAGAGGTAAAGGATACAAAAGCAAACTTGTTGATTTGAGAATATGAGTTGTTCGCCATGAAGTTGGAAGAAACTATATCAGAAATGTTCGCAAGGCTGAGTGAGATTACAAGTGGGCTGAAGGCGTTGGGAAAGAACTACACCAACCAGGATGTTGTGAGAAAGGTGCTACATTCCCTCTCACCTCAATGGCATACGAAGGTGACTGTCATTGATGACTCCAAGGATCTTACCAATCTCATAGTGGATGAGCTAATTGGGTCATTAATGACGTACGATATAAACATCAAGAGCACCGAGGAGAAGAACAAGAAGAAGAAGACGATTGCTCTGAAGGCCTGTCCAGGATTGTCTGAAGAAAGTGATGAAGGGTCAAGTGTTGACAGTAGTGAGGAAGAACTTGTGGACTGATGCGGGACGACAATGAGACTCCACTCGGACTTGTATGAACCTTGGACTATAGACGATGCAACCAACAACTACACTCACGACTCGGCACCTAACGTGGTTCTATAAGAGGCAAGTATGACCCAAACAAGAAGTGCGCACTCACAATCGTCCCCAGCAAGGGCAACACATCAGACTCCACGGTTGAGAAATCGACATTGAGTCTCAGATGGTCAGCTTACTCTCGTGCTCGGATCGAGATACGAGACAGGTCACACTCTCTTGCTCACAGTAGTGATTAAAAGAAACTAGCTAAGAATCTAACTAACCCACATGTAGTGACTTCTAGAATGTATACTAGCTAAGCAAGTATGACAAGTGATGGTGGCGAGTGTACCTCCACGCTTGGGGCGTGGGGAAGACGTCTCGGCTGAGACCTGTGACTCCCGATATAGTAATAAATATTAATTACAGATTTGATTC